>OZ035877.1:20049277-20691777 GCA_964034865.1 Eristalis intricaria
CCAGCAGATGCCACTTGGGCATAGGAGACTGCCGGTGTAACAGTGGTAGCTGGAGTACGGGGCACTGGCTTCGCCTCTACCATTTTTCCCTTACGTTTGGCCTCAATGATTTTCCTGATTTCTTGGACCTTACGACATCCCCGATAGTTTGCAGGGTGTCCGCTAGTCTTACACAGCACGCACGTCAGTGTGCTACTGTCCTCAACTTTATCGGTCCCTAAAGGACATTCCCCGCGATTGTGGGTTCCTGCGCATTTGACACAGCGAGACTGCATATTGCAGTTCGCCGCGGCATGCCCAAACCTCTGACAACGAGCACACTGGAGTGTGTTCTTTGTCTTTTTTATTGTTTCCCATGTAACAGACAGAGTGCCTAAATGGGTAATTTGTTTAGGCTCTCTAGTTTGCTGTCTGGGGTGACCTGAACTAGGAAGAAAGGAAGTTTCCTATTCTCCCTTCTTGATGCCGCAGTGATGAAGGGCTTAACCCCTACGACCTGGACATGATCCTGGCGCAGTATAGCGAAGATCTCATAGGGATCAGTGTCAGGATCCACGTCCTTAAGGAGCATGGTCTGCACCTTTTCCCCTTTCAGAGTGTACGAAAAAAACTCGGCCTCCGAAACCGCTAGCCTTTCTTTGACTACGTGATAGTCTGTCATTGATAAGCAATGAACAGAGACCCGTAGTGGACCCTTATACTTAATAAAATATGACTCTTTTTTGGCCAACTTACACAGTATGTCAACGTCCTTCGTCTCCAGTCCGAAGACGTTGCTCGGAGGGCGTCTCTCCTTTTTGGCTGGCTGCTGCTGTTGCGGTTGCTTCTGCTGTGCCTTCTTCTTTTGATGTTGTTGTTGTTGCTGCTGCTGCTTTGGCCGCTGCTGTTGTTGTTTCTTCTGCTGCTGTTGTTGTTGCTGCTGCTGCTGTTTTTGTAGCTGCTGTTGTTGTTGTGCAGTCTCTTTGGCCGCTCGTCTGGCCCTTAGTTTGATTTGGAGGGCTTGAATGTGGGCGTCGGGCTCCTCCCTCTCTCGCCGTTTTTTTTTCAGCCGCTCCCAGTCCTCTTCCTCTTCGTCCTCCGATTCAGAGGACGTCAGAGTATGGAAGGGGTTCTCTCTCCCGCTGTAGGAGAACCTCCCCTCCCCTTCTGTCGACTCGTACTCGACGGATTTCAATTTCATTTCGGGATTCTAACCCGGCACCACGAAGTCACCGGCGATCACTCTTTTTTTTTTCTTAATGTAAATTTTGTTTTTATTTTAATGAGAGAAACTTACTTGCTATATACTTAAAACTAGCTTAAATATCTTAAATAAATTATTGTATTTAATCCTAACTTACTGACTCTATGTGTCTAGTCTTTAGAGACAATATTTTATTAATTTTAATTACCAAGAAAACTTGAAAAACTTGGGTTAACTGGGTTAACCTAGCTAAACTACGAAAAAATAACTTAAAACTAACTTAATCATACCTTAACCTAACATAACCTTAAATATGTCCGTAAGAGACAGACGTGTTCACCTAGGCGTATATGTTCTGTATATGCATAACATATACATCTATAAGCCGTGGTGCAACTTTTTTTGATTTTCTATAATTTTTGTCTTAACATAGCTTAATTCTATGTAAGTAGGCCACCATGGTCAACTGTATCGCCGTTTGGAAGAGCCAACGCCGGCGGATACCGGTTCTGGTGCAACTACCAATAAAAGTGCCGTTCTTTGGCACACTCTCTCCTGTCCCGAGTAGAGATCGCTCTACTGAATCGGAGGAGATCCTCGTGGCTGCAAGCGACATCCGGCTCTTATTGTAGTCGCCTGTCCACTGTTCGGTGTAAGACATGGTATATCAGCGGGCATCCATCCGTATCCTGTATCAGGCCAATTTGATCGAGATAGAGGAATGCTTCAGGTATAATAAGGCCGTTGAGGCGCACTCTTTCATGGTACATAGCGTTTGGGTAGTAAGCCCCAAAGATCAGACTGTTCGAAGAAGTCATAGCTCGTGCAATGTGCCTTCTTATCAGTTTAATAATAAAATTATCTATCCTGTTCAAGTTTTCCTCGTTGTACTGGACCTCGTTAGAAAAGTACTTCTTGTACTCAGACTCGGGTGTACGATACAGACGGAGACAGCTCCTAAGACACTGCCTTTCGAACAACCTCATCTTTTCCATCTGGGAAGGACTCACGTTGAACCACAATAGACAACCGTACGCCTGAATTGGCCGTACGAGGGCCATGTAGCAGATTACTTTCACTCTGGTATCAAGTTGGCTGCTGAAAAACAACCTTCTTGCCGCACCAAAGGCTTTTCTGGCTTTCGTCAGAGAAATATCTATATGTTTATCAAAATACAGATATTGATCCAGCCAAATGCCTCGATATCTAACTACACTTTTCACGGCTAACGGCCCACCTTGCGGGTCAACTATGCCGAACCAGTTTTGGCGCGTATCCCTCGGTGCTGTGTACAACGGGGTCCTGAACAGGGTAGTTTAACACATCAGGAAGTTGATAACCAACGTTGAAGTCACTCTGCAACAAGATCTTTATTACCTCGACCTTCGGACCTGATATGTACGCAACTAGGTCGTCGGCCTACGCAATTAAGTGCGGCATGGAACCTATAAGATCTGCAGTGAATATGGAAAACAGGATCGGGGAACCAATGGCCCCCTGTTGCAGACCGTTTTTAATGTTAAAGACCGTAGTGGAAGTTACGTCACCATGTTTCACAAATTAACTTTCTACCTGTTATCATGTCATAGACCATGTATAGCAATGGTTTACTAATGACAAGCCTGACCAGCTTGAGGAAGAGGCCCTCCAACCAAACGGTGTCGAACGCCTCCTCCAAGTCAATCAGGAAGGCACCCGTGCACTGATTTTTGTTTTTATTCCATTGTATGTCGGACACCAGTTTTGACGCGGCATTAATGGTATCATGCCCCGCTCGGAATCCGAACTGGTTGTCCGGTATGATTTTCTTTTCATCAGCCCATTGCTTCAGAACTCGAATAACTATCTTTTCAAAAACATTGCTTATGCAGGGAAGTAGACTGATCGACCGAAGATTTGTCGGAATGGACTTATCTTTGTCCCGTTTAGGGATGGGTTGAACAACAGCTGTTTTCCAGTGCATGGGGTAATGTGCATTACTCAGCGCATTGTTGAACAAGGTTGTGTAAATTTGGACCGCTTCGGGGGGAAGATGGCGAGGCACAATGTTCGGTATTCCATCGATTCCCCTCTGACTTTTTCTTCTTCAGCGAGTGGAAGATACCCTGGAGATCTTCTTGAGAAATCAAGATGTGATTCCCATCATTGGCGACAGCACTATGTGCTATGTTCTCCTCATTGAACCTGGTGAAACCTGGATTCTCTGATCGCAATTGACTTAACTCATTGCGGAGATAGAAGATTCGGCCTACTAACCTCGTTGACCGTATACACTCTCTGGAACACTGCACTAATAGCTGTAACCTTCTCCTGGGGATCTTCAACCACGAAGAAGTCATTGTCTAGGACTGCCTCACCTGGATCGATGCCAATTGAAGTCAGTAAGTGTTCGTTGTCTGTATTCCTGGGAACATACCCGGGTTGTTGGATTGTACAGCCCGGATTTTATTGCCCGAGTGCAAGCTTATAGCCAAGCTGTAATTAATTCTTATTATCTGTTGGAGGTTTTTGATCTAGCGGCGATCACTCTACCGCGACGCTATCGAGTCTTGTAATTTTTTACACACTTGAACTGTCTATGTTCGCACTAAGCCGAAACACGTCTGCACTTGGTGGAGGTCTGTGAACGACTGGCTGTGAGCTCTACGCACTTGTCCACGGTCTTATTGCGGATCCTTCTATCGGTTGCGCTACTTCACTTCACTAATGTTTTTGTTTGAACTTACACGGTCGAAACACTTGTGCACTGTTCCACGGTCTGTGAACGACTGAGGCGATCACTCTACCTTGACTCTATCGGGTCTTGTAATTTTTTACACCACTTTACACACTTGCACTGTCTATGTTCGCACTAAGCCGAAACACGTCTGCACTTGGTGGAGGTCTGTGAACGACTGAGGAGCTCCAATTAAGATCCAATGACATGTACTGGCTTATTGGAAAATATTCCAAGCTAAGTACTGACAACAAATTGCTTATATACAAGCCAGTAGAACCCGTCTGGACGTATGGTATACATCTATGGAGTTTTACCAAAGAAAGTAATATAAACATACTACAAACTTTTCAAAATAAAGTGCTAAGGGCCTTCGTCAACGCACCCTGGTTTATACGATATCCACAGAGATCTTGGAATTTCATCAGTTCAAGATGAAGTTACGAATTGTGCTCATAAGCGTCGCCTGGAAGAGCACATAAACTCTGCTATCCTTCCAAATCTCGACGAAAGAAACTCTTTTCGCCGTCAAAGGCCTAAACCACTTGACCTAACACTGTGAATTCACCCCGCGCTAAGCTGCGGTGTTAGCAAGAACTCTCAATGGAGAATCTCTTGCCAAATGCACCTAAGCGATGAAAGAAAAACTGCTAGATAAGTGTTAAACTTAGTTGTAGTGGAAATATATTTTCATTAAAGAGAGATGTTTGTGGAAGGGACCTACAGTTTAATGCCGACTCCGAACGGCGAATTTGAGAAGCTTTCTCTAGACAGGAGTACTCTTTGAGCATTGTCAGTGACTCGAAAGAGGTGGAGCCGTGAATTATGATAGGTGGTAAATTCGGGTATGGAACCTGGCACTCTTTGTGTAGGAGTCGACGCACTTACCCACTGCGCCACGGCGACTACTAAAATTAAAATTCACATTCACTGCTAGAATTTTAAGGTTGCAGGCTGCCATTATATCGATGTTGCGTTTGGCTCTCCAAACAGCGTCGAATAGATGAGGTATATTCGCGCTGCTTGTTCTTGTAACTGGTTTTGGAACTGGGTGCTGAGCTGAGTGATCTGCCTCTGGATAGAGAGCAGGATCGTCTGCACATCCAAATTTGCTTCTGGTTGCCTGGCCACAGTGACCTGGGTAACTTTCGCCACTGCCTGTTGAACCGGTCGCCCAGCAGATGCTACTTGGGCATAGGAGACTGCCGGTGTAACAGTGGTAGCTGGAGTACGGGGCACTGGCTTCGCCTCTACCATTTTTCCCTTACGTTTGGCCTCAATGATTTTCCTGATTTCTTGGACCTTACGACATCCCCGATAGTTTGCAGGGTGTCCGCTAGTCTTACACAGCACGCACGTCAGTGTGCTACTGTCCTCAACTTTATCGGTCCCTAAAGGACATTCCCCGCGATTGTGGGTTCCTGCGCATTTGGCACAGCGAGACTGCATATTGCAGTTCGCCGCGGCATGCCCAAACCTCTGACAACGAGCACACTGGAGTGTGTTCTTTGTCTTTTTTATTGTTTCCCATGTAACAGACAGAGTGCCTAAATGGGTAATTTGTTTAGGCTCTCTAGTTTGCTGTCTGGGGTGACCTGAACTAGGAAGAAAGGAAGTTTCCTATTCTCCCTTCTTGATGCCGCAGTGATGAAGGGCTTAACCCCTACGACCTGGACATGATCCTGGCGCAGTATAGCGAAGATCTCATAGGGATCAGTGTCAGGATCCACGTCCTTAAGGAGCATGGTCTGCACCTTTTCCCCTTTCAGAGTGTACGAAAAAAACTCGGCCTCCGAAACCGCTAGCCTTTCTTTGACTACGTGATAGTCTGTCATTGATAAGCAATGAACAGAGACCCGTAGTGGACCCTTATACTTAATAAAATATGACTCTTTTTTGGCCAACTTACACAGTATGTCAACGTCCTTCGTCTCCAGTCCGAAGACGTTGCTCGGAGGGCGTCTCTCCTTTTTGGCTGGCTGCTGCTGTTGCGGTTGCTTCTGCTGTGCCTTCTTCTTTTGATGTTGTTGTTGTTGCTGCTGCTGCTTTGGCCGCTGCTGTTGTTGTTTCTTCTGCTGCTGTTGTTGTTGCTGCTGCTGCTGTTTTTGTAGCTGCTGTTGTTGTTGTGCAGTCTCTTTGGCCGCTCGTCTGGCCCTTAGTTTGATTTGGAGGGCTTGAATGTGGGCGTCGGGCTCCTCCCTCTCTCGCCGTTTTTTTTCCAGCCGCTCCCAGTCCTCTTCCTCTTCGTCCTCCGATTCAGAGGACGTCAGAGTATGGAAGGGGTTCTCTCTCCCGCTGTAGGAGAACCTCCCCTCCCCTTCTGTCGACTCGTACTCGACGGATTTCAATTTCATTTCGGGATTCTAACCCGGCACCACGAAGTCACCGGCGATCACTCTTTTTTTTTTCTTAATGTAAATTTTGTTTTTATTTTAATGAGAGAAACTTACTTGCTATATACTTAAAACTAGCTTAAATATCTTAAATAAATTATTGTATTTAATCCTAACTTACTGACTCTATGTGTCTAGTCTTTAGAGACAATATTTTATTAATTTTAATTACCAAGAAAACTTGAAAAACTTGGGTTAACCTAGCTAAACTACGAAAAAATAACTTAAAACTAACTTAATCATACCTTAACCTAACATAACCTTAAATATGTCCGTAAGAGACAGACGTGTTCACCTAGGCGTATATGTTCTGTATATGCATAACATATACATCTATAAGCCGTGGTGCAACTTTTTTTGATTTTCTATAATTTTTGTCTTAACATAGCTTAATTCTATGTAAGTAGGCCACCATGGTCAACTGTATCGCCGTTTGGAAGAGCCAACGCCGGCGGATACCGGTTCTGGTGCAACTACCAATAAAAGTGCCGTTCTTTGGCACACTCTCTCCTGTCCCGAGTAGAGATCGCTCTACTGAATCGGAGGAGATCCTCGTGGCTGCAAGCGACATCCGGCTCTTATTGTAGTCGCCTGTCCACTGTTCGGTGTAAGACATGGTATATCAGCGGGCATCCATCCGTATCCTGTATCAGGCCAATTTGATCGAGATAGAGGAATGCTTCAGGTATAATAAGGCCGTTGAGGCGCACTCTTTCATGGTACATAGCGTTTGGGTAGTAAGCCCCAAAGATCAGACTGTTCGAAGAAGTCATAGCTCGTGCAATGTGCCTTCTTATCAGTTTAATAATAAAATTATCTATCCTGTTCAAGTTTTCCTCGTTGTACTGGACCTCGTTAGAAAAGTACTTCTTGTACTCAGACTCGGGTGTACGATACAGACGGAGACAGCTCCTAAGACACTGCCTTTCGAACAACCTCATCTTTTCCATCTGGGTAGGACTCACGTTGAACCACAATAGACAACCGTACGCCAGAATTGGCCGTACGAGGGCCATGTAGCAGATTACCTTCACTCTGGTATCAAGTTGGCTGCTGAAAAACAACCTTCTTGCCGCACCAAAGGCTTTTCTGGCTTTCGTCAGAGAAATATCTATATGTTTATCAAAATACAGATATTGATCCAGCCAAATGCATCGATATCTAACTGTTAGAGTCGAAATTTCCGATTAATGAAAAACTAACACAAATTTTAATAGCGACCATTAAAGTTTATTATTATTATATTGCAAATAAATATATGTCTGTTGAGGCACGCTTTAAAAACTATTGTGTTGCTACCGCGCTGGTTTTCTTTCGACTGCCCTCTATTCGATTTCAGGAGATGCTTTTATTGCCTGGCGTGTACTCCATTACCGGGAAATCTTTCAACGGAGTTCTCTTTGGTTTCAAGAACTGATTATACGTTACACACAAGAGATCTGTACGTATTGCCTGGCGTCTACTTCTTTACCAGGAAATCGTTCAACGGAGTTCTCTTTGGTTTCAAGAACTGATTATACGTTACACACAAGAGATCTGTACGTATTGCCTGGCGTCTACTTTTTTACCAGGAAATCGTTCAACGGAGTTCTCTTTGGTTTCAAGAACTGATTTTACGTTACATACAATAGATCTACAGGGTGATTATTTAAAATAGAAATGTTTTACAAATAAAGGTAAAATAATACGGCGGTAACATTCTCCCCCTCGTAAGCGAGTTCTGGTACAGCGAGCTTACTAGAACGCTTTACCGACGTCTAAGACAGCAATCTTACTCGCGGGTCGCTCCAACATTCCAGTTTGAGTTCTCACCATTGCTCGTCGTACTTGACCATCTTTCGCAATTACTGTGCTTTCTATAACGCCTTTAGGCCAGCAGTTTCGCGGTAAATTTTCGTCCATGATGACAACCACGTCACCCGCTACTATAGGAGGTTTTTTAACAAACCATTTACCTCGGCGTGCTAGTGTGGGTGCGTATTCTTTGATCCATCTATACCAAAAACGATCGGCGAATAGCTGTGTTTGTCGCCAACGTTGTCGAAGGTCAGAGTTGTCGCTACATATGGGCTTGTATCCACTCGAAGATCCCAACAATAAGTGATTTGGTGTGATAGCTTCGTCGTCGCCCGATTCTAGTGACACAAATGTAAGGGGACGAGAATTTATGATGAACTCAACTTCCCATAACGCGCACCTCAGGCTTTCGTCATTAAAGTTCATCGGAGTCATGCTATATAGGATGTTCTTGACGGATCGTACCAGTCTCTCCCAGGCCCCTCCCATGTGTGGGGCTGCCGGTGGATTGAATTTCCATTTTAGTTCGTCATATGTTGAGGCAACAACTGTATAGTCGATATTTTTACACTCTTCTCGCAAGACCTTCTCCGTGGCTTTAAAATTCGTACCATTATCCGTGTAGATTTCTTTGGGCATTCCACGGCGTGATATGAAGTTGCGTATAACCATAACACACGAACTTGTATCCAAGCTATGGGCCACCTCAATGTGTACGGCCCGTACAGTGAGACACGTAAATATTACGCCCCATCTCTTTTCACGCCTTCTCCCTACTATTGTTGACAGGGGTCCGAAGAAATCGATGCCAACGAACGTGAAAGGGCGTTCAAATACTGCCAATCTTGCAGCAGGTAAGGAAGCCATTTGTGGTACTTGATGGGTCACATAGTAGTTCCTGCACCGTTGACACTTTTTCCGAACTGTTTTATATAGAACTCGAAGCTGTGGAATATAAAACATTCCTTTAATTTTGTTAATCGTCGTTTCGTGTGAAAGGTGGTGGTGGTTCTCGTGATAGTAGCGAATGATCAGAAATGTGACGTGATGATTTCTTGGTAATACTATGGCATCTTTATTATTGTTGAGATGTTCTGCTCTGCTTCTTGCCCTCAAAATGCCGCAATCGTCTAAGTAAATATTCAAAGATATTAGTTTTGAATTCTTTTCAATGCTCTTACCCCGTTCCAGGCTTTTAATTTCTTGTTTGTATTCACTTATTTGTGCATGTTTATACAGCAGCATCTTTGCATCTTGTATCATCTCAAAGGATAATTTCTCTGGGCTTGAGTTTTTTCTGACCACAGCTTTCAGTTTTTCGATATACAATATGAACGTAGCTACCGCACGGTAGAGTCGTCGCCATTTGGAGAAGTATATAACGTCCATTTCAGGGGCTATGCACACCATTTTTTGGGTATGCAGCAAATAGCGTCTAACTTCTGTTTCATCTGTAGGTCCAAGGTCATCGCACGTCGGCCATTTGTTCGGCTTGTTAATTAGGAAAGACGGTCCGGAGAACCATGAATTACTATCCAGTTGGGATGTAACCTTTGTCGCGAGATCTGCTGTATTCAGCTTTGAGGGTACCCACCTCCACTCCGTAATGTTTGAATTTTCTAACAGTTCACCTACCCGGTACATAACAAATTGTTGAAAATTCTTCGGGTCCATTCGTAGTTCAAAACTGTTTTAGAATCTGACCACCAAAACCGAGAGTTTATGGGTATACGACGTAATTCCTGTACTTTTATTGACAGTCTCATTCCCAATACGGCAGCCTGGAGTTCGAGTCTCGGGATTGAGATTGGCTTCAGTGGCGCTACTTTGGATTTGGAGGCAACCAGGGTTACAGTGACATCATCCCCGCATTGTACACGAAGGTAGCAGACAGCAGCATAGGCGTGTTCACCAGCATCCACAAATGTATGTATTTGAATCTGTTCAGCTGTTTTCATTAGCCGACTGTAATAGCGAGGGATTTCGATGGATGATATTAGCGGGATCATAGCTTTCCAATGACACCATTTGATGAAAATATTTTCAGGAAGAGGATCATCCCAATCGATTCCGGAGCGCCAGACTTCTTGTAGTAGAATTTTCAGACCAATCGTGAAGCAGGAAAGGAATCCAAGGGGGTCAAATATTGACATGAGTACCTGTAGGATTTCCCGCTTGGTTGGTTTTATTTGATCGCTTAACACATCGCGCTTTAACCTTGCGAATCTGAAAATATATTTAAACACGTCGTTATTAGGGTCCCAATACATACCGAGTATTTTTTCGGGGGAACCCAATGTCTTATTTGCTTGTGCGGCAGATCCTTCATTATTTAGATGCTCAACGACCCAAGGAGAGTTAGATGCCCAGTTGCGCACATTAAACCCAGCGTTCGAATGTATTTCTCTAACCTCGTTTGCTAAGCGTAAAGCATCTGTCTCACTGTCAACACTGTCGATGAAGTCGTCTACGTAGTGGTATTTTTTGACTGCCTCCACGGCCCGAGGATAGCGTTCTTCAAACTGGTCTGCGTTGGTGTTACGTATGTAGTGCGCAATACATGGAGCGCAATTGATCCCAAAGGTTAAAGCACTCATCACATATGTACTTGGCTGGTGAGGCGAATCGTCCTTATCGCACCACAAGAAACGTTGCACGTGCATGTCTTCTTCTCGTACCTTAATTTGGTGGAACATCTCTGCGATGTCGCCGCAAATTGCCACCTGACCTATCCGAAATGCTAGTAGAACATTAACGAGTGACGTCAGAAGATCTGGGCCGCATAGCATGAAGTCATTCAATGAAAGACCGTCGGATTTTGCAGCGGCGTCCCACACAAGTCGAATTCTATTTGGCTTATTCGGGTTTATGGTAACAAAAATAGGCAAATACCACACTCGTTCCCTGCTTACTGCGACTTCTTCCGCTGTCAGCTTTTTAACGTACTTTTTCACCAAAAGATTGTCGATTTCTGCTTGCATCCTTTCCTTCAGCATTGCTTCTTTTCCGAACTTCTTCTGAAGACACCCCAATCGTCTAAATGCTGTCGTGTAGCTGTCAGGCATCGTCTGATGATCACTTCGCCAGAGTAGTCCGATTTCATAGCGTCTAGTCAACGGCTTACATGTAGACCTCAGTATCTGAAGCGCTCTCTCATCCTCCTTTGAGCACATAATCGTTGAAGACGATTCCAAAGCGAAGTAGTTCTTAACGGATTCATGAATATCGTCATAGTTTCGTAGGCACTCACAAACATGGATATTGAGACGAGAAACTTCTGTGCTTTTGGAGACATACCCTTGTAAAGCCCATCCCAGTCTCGTTTTAGTGGCGATTGGCTGCTGCCAAGAGCCTTCACGGATTTTAAGTGGCACTGCTAGCTTCCAGTTGTTCGCTCCTATGAGAATTGTCGGCCGTGCGTTCTTATAAGACTGGATTGGTATGCCTGCCAAATACGGATACTGCAGAGTGATTTTGCTCATGTCTAGTGATTGCCTCGGGAGTGAGAGATTTTCCACTGTGTGAACCTCATGCAGGATGTATCTGACCTTGCTCTGCTGGTTTGAGATCTCAAATGATGTCTTCTGCGATGATCGTTCTGAGCGTGTTGTGTCGCCGGTCCAACGTAAGCATAGAGGCTCGTTTACCCCCGACAAACCCAGACTATCGTAAATTTCTTGTTCGACTAGAGTCACTGATGAACCTTCATCTAAAAATGCAAATGTGTCTATGAAACGAGCTTTAGAATGAATACGAATAGGAACGATACGAAAGTAGGGTTTCTCTAATTCGTCGGTGTCACTATGTGTGTTCAAATTTGCAGCAATTTCACTTCCACTTACTTGATTATTTTCGTGACTTACGGATATGGGTTTGTGAAGCAGAGGGTGGTGTTTTGCTTTGCAATTATCAACTCCACATTCTTTGGTGACATAACATCTACGCCGGTGAATATTGAGACACTGTCGACATAATTTGTTGGCTTTCAGCATCTCCCATTTTCGGTCATACGACAGTTTCTCGAATGTTGCACACTGCGAAGTTTTGTGATCCGTTGATTTGCAGGCTACACATGATGCTCTTCTCTCTGAATTTACCTGGGTATGAGTGTTCACTATTACGGTCTTCTTGGATGAAATTGGTGACACAACTTGACTGGCGGCCTCGGCAATTTGATGTAACCAGCTGCTGAATGCTTTGACCACTGGCACTTCTTCTTGCTTTGGGTGCATGGCCCAGCTCAGCTTGTATGGTCCTGCCAGTTTGTCAACGAATTCCTTAACAAGCATCGGATTATTAAGGTGTGCTGACATATGACATGCTTCCATGGTAGAGCAAATATTACCCACGCATAATGCAAATTCAATTACGCTTTCCAATTTATCCTTTGGCAGTGGCATTTTTCTTGCTTTATCAATCATGCATTCTAGAATATGTTCTGGACGACCGAAGCACATTTTAAGTGTCTGGATTATCTCTGGAACCAAGCTAGGTAGAAGCAGTTTGTTACGAACCGTTTCTCTGGCTTTACCTTTTAGGCACGCCTGTAGCCGCATTAGATTTTCAGCATCGGAGTATCCAGCCAATGCAGTGCTGTTTTCGAAGCTGCTTAAGAAAAGCGGCCACTCTTCAGGATCACCATGGAATTTTGGTAATTCTTTTGGGAGCACTTGTCTTGCTGCCAGTTGCACAGTTGATGGTCCAGGAGCAAGCCTTGTGTCGATCATAAGCGGGCTTATATGTAAATTGTTTTGTGGTGCAAATGTGTACCCATCAGAATTGTTTAAAATTTGGTATTTCTTTTCTAGGTAAAGTTGCTGAAGTTTTCTCTCTTCCTCTAACATTTCCATTTGCAACTCTTGTTGCCAGCGTGAACCGCGAACGTGTTGCGAGGCTGTTGCTGGGGGATCTGTCACTTGTGTACAACTTACATTTTGCGAAGATGTTGGTGGTTTAGCTGTCATTATTGATGGCATATAAATAGGTTGCGGTCTGGATGCCCAAGATGTCATTGTATGTGTATGGCTGTATGTAGTTGTGATGCCTTTTGCCAGATATGGTATCGTTACGTGATGTGCTGGAAGCGAAGAAGTTGCCGGTGTAACCATGGGATCTGAGCGGGGTGCCAAGAACGGCAAACTAGCGATCCCTACTGATGATAATGATGATCTAGCTGCATCTCTTGGTTGTTGTTGGCTTCTCTGCATAACAGTGATCATGGCGGGGGGCTGCTGCCATATCGTATCCTGCATATTTGGTGGTGCTTGTGGTGAGGTAGATGCTGGAGATGACGACGCTTGTGGTTGCGTTGCGAATCCGAAAATTGGGCCGATATCATGCGTTTCGGTCGGAGGAGCAGCAGCACTCGTTGCGGTTGTAACTGATCGTGGATTGATGCAGGAATTGCAGCTCCAACTGACATCAGCAACATCACCATTAACTCCGACGCATTCGTAGTGATACCATTGGTCACAATTATCACATTGCACCATATGCTCGTTATCTTCTGCACTGCACAGATTGCAAACCGAAGCACTTTTTTGACTTTTCTTTGGAGGCATTTCTCCCGAGCGTGTAATGATTACAGACCGATATAAATGGTAATAGTTTTTAAAGAATTGTTAGAGTCGAAATTTCCGATTAATGAAAAACTAACACAAATTTTAATAGCGACCATTAAAGTTTATTATTATTATATTGCAAATAAATATATGTCTGTTGAGGCACGCTTTAAAAACTATTGTGTTGCTACCGCGCTGGTTTTCTTTCGACTGCCCTCTATTCGATTTCAGGAGATGCTTTTATTGCCTGGCGTGTACTCCATTACCGGGAAATCTTTCAACGGAGTTCTCTTTGGTTTCAAGAACTGATTTTACGTTACATACAATAGATCTACAGGGTGATTATTTAAAATAGAAATGTTTTACAAATAAAGGTAAAATAATACGGCGGTAACACTAACTACACTTTTCACGGCTAACGGCCCACCTTGCGGGTCAACTATGCCGAACCAGTTTTGGCGCGTATCCCTCGGTGCTGTGTACAACGGGGTCCTGAACAGGGTAGTTTAACACATCAGGAAGTTGATAACCAACTTCCAGTCGTCGCAAAATCGCTGGATTTTCTCGAAGTCACGCTGCAACAAGATGTTTATTACCTCGACCTTCGGACCTGATCTGTACGCAACTAGGTCGTCCGCGTACGCAATTAAGTGCGGCATGGAACCTATAAGATCTGCAGTGAATATAGAAAACAAGATCGGGGAACTGATGGCCCCCTGTTGCAGACCGTTTTTAATGTTAAAGACCGTAGTGGAAGTTACGTCACCATGTTTCACAAATTAACTTTCTACCTGTTATCATGTCATAGACCATGTATAGCAATGGTTTACTAATGACAAGCCTGACCAGCTTGAGGAAGAGGCCCTCCAACCAAACGGTGTCGAACGCCTCCTCCAAGTCAATCAGGAAGGCACCCGTGCACTGATTTTTGTTTTTATTCCATTGTATGTCGGACACCAGTTTTGACGCGGCATTAATGGTATCATGCCCCGCTCGGAATCCGAACTGGTTGTCCGGTATGATTTTCTTTTCATCAGCCCATTGCTTCAGAACTCGAATAACTATCTTTTCAAAAACATTGCTTATGCAGGGAAGTAGACTGATCGACCGAAGATTTGTCGGAATGGACTTATCTTTGTCCCGTTTAGGGATGGGTTGAACAACAGCTGTTTTCAGTGCATGGGGTAATGTGCATTACTCAGCGCATTGTTGAACAAGGTTGTGTAAATTTGGACCGCTTCGGGGGGAAGATGGCGAGGCACAATGTTCGGTATTCCATCGATTCCCCTCTGACTTTTTCTTCTTCAGCGAGTGGAAGATACCCTGGAGATCTTCTTGAGAAATCAAGATGTGATTCCCATCATTGGCGACAGCACTATGTGCTATGTTCTCCTCATTGAACCTGGTGAAACCTGGATTCTCTGATCGCAATTGACTTAACTCATTGCGGAGATAGAAGATTCGGCCTACTAACCTCGTTGACCGTATACACTCTCTGGAACACTGCACTAATAGCTGTAACCTTCTCCTGGGGATCTTCAACCACGAAGAAGTCATTGTCTAGGACTGCCCCACCTGGATCGATGCCAATTGAAGTCAGTAAGTGTTCGTTGTCTGTATTCCTGGGAACATACCCGGGTTGTTGGATTGTACAGCCCGGATTTTATTGCCCGAGTGCAAGCTTATAGCCAAGCTGTAATTAATTCTTATTATCTGTTGGAGGTTTTTGATCTAGCGGCGATCACTCTACCGCGACGCTATCGAGTCTTGTAATTTTTTACACACTTGAACTGTCTATGTTCGCACTAAGCCGAAACACGTCTGCACTTGGTGGAGGTCTGTGAACGACTGGCTGTGAGCTCTACGCACTTGTCCACGGTCTTATTGCGGATCCTTCTATCGGTTGCGCTACTTCACTTCACTAATGTTTTTGTTTGAACTTACACGGTCGAAACACTTGTGCACTGTTCCACGGTCTGTGAACGACTGAGGCGATCACTCTACCTTGACTCTATCGGGTCTTGTAATTTGTTACACCACTTTACACACTTGCACTGTCTATGTTCGCACTAAGCCGAAACACGTCTGCACTTGGTGGAGGTCTGTGAACGACTGAGGAGCTCCAATTAAGATCCAATGACATGTACTGGCTTATTGGAAAATATTCCAAGCTAAGTACTGACAACAAATTGCTTATATACAAGCCAGTAGAACCCGTCTGGACGTATGGTATACATCTATGGAGTTTTACCAAAGAAAGTAATATAAACATACTACAAACTTTTCAAAATAAAGTGCTAAGGGCCTTCGTCAACGCACCCTGGTTTATACGATATCCACAGAGATCTTGGAATTTCATCAGTTCAAGATGAAGTTACGAATTGTGCTCATAAGCGTCGCCTGGAAGAGTAAAAATCCCTGTCACTATGTGGGAACGGTCCCCATAGTGTCTTTTGAAGATTTTAACCTACCCTCGCAAAAAAAAAATAATTTTTCATAAATATTCTCACAAAGCGGCAACAGGTTGATTTGTCTGAATTCATCACATACGATTGTATTAAGTACCTACGGAATTGGTCTAATTACTTATTCTTCCAGATACTCGAAAACATCCTGATTCCATTGATTTATTCAATATAACTCTTAGCACATATAGTCCTAATGTACTCATGAACACTCTTGAAAAATTTATTAAGTTCACTCGCGATATCTTTACCATTGTTCACAATGTTTCCACTGAATCAGACTCTATTAATATCATTTTCTTCTTTTTTAATATATACTGTTTAATGTTCTTCCTTCATCGTATGTAGATAATTATCCTTCATTTCGTTTAATTCCTTTTTATATTTATTTCTTAAATCCTTGTTAATGTCCCACGATGCTTTTACGTTGATAATCTTAGCGGGTTCATAAGCTTTAATTTTGTTATTCTTTAGAATTAATTAGTTATTGTTGAACCATGGTTATTTATCTACACATTTTGTTTTTACTGTTATCATTTCTTCTATTATTCTAGACATTTAACAGTTGAACAAGTTAGATAAATCAGCACTTTTATTTATTATGTCTACTCCCACCAGGTCACTATACAAAAGCTTAGAGTGAAAAACGTTTTAATTATAGTTTAAAATTTTAAATTTTTCAGTAAATTACGTTTTTATTTTAACTTTTATAACTATTTCAATATCAATTGTCTCGTAATCACTTATTTTAAATTTAGCGTTTGTCTTAGCTGATACCTTTATGTATTTTATATTTCAATATCGATATCTATACGTGTGGCTGTTTCATACGTTATTCTTGTGGGGTGATTGTTAATAACGAACAAACTATTTTCACGACGGATAGAGAGATAGTAGAGTGCCCGTCCCTGGTTAGCGGGTCCCGGTTCGAATCCCATCGAAAGCAAAGTTAATACGCTTTTATCTGGTTTTCAAATATCGTCCAGTCACCATTTACCATTGGGATCAAATTAACGGCACTATCACTGGAGTAAATAAGTGGTAGTAGTCTGACTAGGGGTATCTCAATCGACCAATATGGTCTAAGTGTGCTGGTGAATACACTAGCAGCCCCCTTACCTAACCTAACCTAAGAGCCATCCAAAATTGGGGCTTAGATGAGCTTGGGGATCTATATACAATCAAAAACCATAATTTACTGTATTGTGACCATTATTAACGAGGCATCTTTCATTCAAGTACACACAGACAAAATGCTTAGTTGCTATTATATATTTGAAAAAGCATTATCATTTAAATATATTTTTTTTCTCTCCTGTATACAAATATATAACACACATATATATATACACATTTTTATATATTTTTTATATATATATATATATATTGTTATATGTTTTTATGCCCTCTATAAAATGTATTCTTAGAGGAGAGGATAACCACGTTTTTTCAACGAAAATCTATAAATAGTCAGGTAGGATTTTACACATAAAATACATACAACAAACCACTGCCTATCACTGAGTATAATATCGACAGTGAAAAGTGACTGGCTATAAATATTCGATATCAAATTTTTTTAATATATTTTGGTCGATATCGATGACCAAACAAATTTATTTTTCATATATTTTGACAGATCAAAACCAAACTACTTCTAATGATGACACTATGACTATGGGTACTACAGAAAAATTAAAGATAAAGACATTCCACTTCATACAAAATACAAAACTGACCGGATTTCTGCGATACCTCTATTCATCATGAAGACATCTTCACCATGCGATCGATTTTTCATGCGATTGACAACGGCAGCACTGGAAATCTGAACGAAAAACTTCGCGATGGCAGTCGTGGTTGAGAAGAGTGGGAAGGATGACGTGAACAAGGCAACACACCTGAATTATTACAATCCTTTCAGATTTTATTTGATGATATTTGATTATTAGAGAAATGGGACAAATAATTGAACGGCTAGATGGTAGATGGGATATTGTGGTATTAGGAGATATGAATATTGACATCCAGAATTCTGAACGGAATGATGTAAAGGACTATTTAGAAATGTTAGCTGTGATGGTTTGGAGAGCGGGATCCAAGATAACACCAGAACCGACCTCAAAAAGGGGACAAAGACATTGATAAAACATATTTTTCGTAAGCAAGATAGATAATCCAATGTTATCTTTAGTCATAGAAAGCAATATATCTGACCACTACTGCTAAGAGTGCAAATATAGTTGTAGGAAGACAAGAATCAAACATTCGAAATAAAATGGTGGACTTACAAATACACTCAATTGACTGGGAAACACTGCTAAATGAAAGTGATATTGACGATATGTATGCTAAGCTGTTAACAAATTTAATTAAAGATATTGATGACATCTCAACTGTGAATAACACTTCGCACAAGAAAATCAGACTAAATGCTTGGATTACTACCGATATCAGGGAAAAATGCAAGCAAAGGGACCGACTGTACCGAAGGCGGAAGAATAATAGGCTAAACATGATGTATGAAGCTGAATGTAAACATTATCGGAACAAAATCAATAGGGAGATATTTATACAAAAGTCTAACTATTATAAATGTAAATTCAATAGTCTATGATCAGATCCCCTTAAAACATGTAACTTGATCAATAAAATAATGGGAAGGAGGAAGCAAAATGTAGAGGAAACTATTATAAAAAACTTCTCCTTAGACAAGTGCCCACTGACATTGTCGAAGAAATGCGCTGAGAACTTCTCGGATCAAATCTTGCAGTTAGTACATAATTGCAACAGAAAAACGGTGCCACATATTACATCAATTTTACCAAATTCTATATTCATCAATGAGACTACCATTGAAGAAGTTAAAGATGTACTGAAACTCATGAATGAACATAAATCATCGGGAATTGATGGCATTAGCGTGATATTAAGAAAAATTCATATATTCAGAGTTGGGACATATGTTCTCCAAATTTCCCCAGCCAGGAAAACACGATGCACCTTGTGCAACAAGGTTGGTCATGAGGCTAAGAACTGCAAGTCAAAAGTCGTCAATTGCGAAGGTCGAACAAAATGGCTAAGTACCAGAGTTTATTCCTTCAGTCATGAAGGATGCCATCTTGTTTGAGAAGAAATATTCAGCATTTGTAGATACGGGAAGTGATCACTCACTCATTAGCAAATCAACGACTCCACAGGTCTCAATACGGAAGCAGTTTTGGGGGTTTGGGGGTACAGTTGTGGAATCAAGAAAGTTTTGAGGTGGTTATGCAGATATATATATTATGAACTGTGCGTAACGTTCCAGATCGTTCCAGATGAGTTCTTACTGCAAGGGCTGCTTTTGGGTCGTGAAGTACTATGGCGGAAAAGCATTGCCTGACATTCGCATCCAGTGTACACATTCGTTGAAGGTCAGTAGCAATCCCTAACATTGGCGACGAGTTGATAAAAAAAATTCTTTTCATCACTAGGTATGACGGCAGGGTACTATCAGATACCCTTGCCGTTTGGTTTAGCAAATGCAGCAATTGTTTTCCAAGAAACAATAAATTAAGTCGTGAAACAAACTACCGATCGCAAGAATGTCCTTTAGGGATGGAATGATGCTGTTAGAAGCAATGTTCTACAAGTGCATGATTATGGAAACGGTTGTTGATTTTCTTGGATGATTTCTATGTATGGTACCGAAGGCGCAAATAAAATAAGGTGCATCGAAGAACTCCAACGACCATCAAACCCAGCTGAGGTACATCAATTCCTCAGATTGGCGGGGGTCTTCGGGGATTTTGTTCCGGAATATTCCCGCATATCATAACCTCTACTGAAACTCCTGAAGAAGAAGGTGAATTCCCAAATGGGACTCTGATTAACAGGAAGAATTCCAGCGTCTTAAAGTTTCCATCACTAAAGAACCAATTCTCGTCCTTTTCAACACGGCGAAGGACCATAAGGTACATACCGATGAGTGTTACATAGGACCAGAAATCACTGTCGTACTACAGCCGTCAATGCAGCGAATCGGAGAGTAAATTGCAAGTCACGAATTGGAGATATTGGCAATCGTCGAGACCCTGGAACGTTTCAGAATATATTTATTAGGAATGCAACGATATGAATGTAACGACTCCATTAGAAGAATGTAGACTCCATAGAAATTCCATCTTTGTAAATGAAAATTAAAATAAAGATGGCCACATTTTTAATTTCAATTTTAAAGGAACTAAGTTTAGTGTCATAACGGAGTGGAACGCCATCGTTACAACAAAGTCTACGTCACTTTTACCGCCACGCATTGCGAGGATTTCGATTTCAAGTGAGTACTTCGTTTCGGAGCGGGAATGCAGCACGTCGATGGTATGAGCCGGATACCAACTCTTCCACCATTAGAGCCAAAGACGTTAGCTGGAAACGTCTTGAGGGTAACCGTATTGGATGAAGATTGGATTTTAAAGATGCAATTGCACGACAAAAAGTTGGCGAGTATTGTTCGAATCCTAGATGGTCTCCTTAATCAAATAAGCACAGATTTCCCATCATTAATACTACTACCACATTTCGTATAATGGTCAGATTTGTTGTTATTGGTCCTAATTACATCCGGAAGCACACAGAGTGATAATACATTTTCACTCTATTTTAACCAATCTCATACAATATCCTACGCTGCTATTTTCTACCGAGTAGGTAGTTAGTTCACTGTTACGACTTTTATCCACACGTTGTTTTCTGCTCTGCAAGTCATCCTTTTGCTGGAGGTTGCCACCTCTTTGCCGTGGCTATTAACCCAACGCCCAGGCGACTTGCCACAGGGCTTATTTTGCTTGAATATTTAAAGAAATATTTCGTGTTTCACCATCGAAAATAAAAGCCTAAAAGCCTGACCCATGTAAAAATGTGCTCACATTGAAGTTAATTTAGGTCAGGTTAGGTAGATATACTTAGACCATATTGGTCCATTGTGATAGCCATAGTCAGACTACTACCACTGATTGACTACTCCGGTGATAGTGCAGTTAATTTGATCCCAACAAATGGTGACTGGACCTGATTTGAAAACCTGATGAAAGCGTATTAACTTTGCTGTCACTGGGATTGGAACCAGGGACCCCGTTAACCAGGGGCAGGGACTCTACCAACTGCGCCATCCAGGCGTCTCGAAGTTAATTTAAGAATCTAATGATATATATCCAAAAGAAAAATGAAGTGTTGTTTGTCATCGCATGTTACGGTACTCAGTAATTCATACTGACTATAGCGCGTTGAAGAATCTCACAATCACAGGTGGCGCCTCACTACCATTCAGATACCACCACTGAATCACAGATGCCGCTGACAAAAATTATTAATATCGACATAGGATACATATCTGAATTTCTAATCCGTCCGTGTTTAGTATACAAACGCTTCAAATGAATAAACACAGGCCATAGATATTTTCCTAGTAGTTCGCCGTGCGTAGTGGGTTAGTGCGTCGACTCCTACGCAGAGGGTGCCAGGTTCGATACCCGAATTTACCACCTTTCATATTTCTCGGCTCCACCTCTTTCGAGTCACTGACAATGCTTAAAGAGTATTTCCTGTCTAGAAAAAGCTTCTCAACTTCGCCGTTCGGAGTTGGCATAAAACTGTAGGTCCCTTCCACTCGTGAGAGAACAATAGCACGCACAACACGAGTGGTTGCTGAGAAGCTAGGCCCAGATCCACTTCGGACTGTCGCGCCACCCATATTATATTATTATTATTATAGATATTTTCCTCATTATTCATACCGCAGATGGCAATTGTGTGTGTATTTGCCGTTTTTAAAAGAAGATAGGTTAGGTTAATGGGTTGACGTGGCGGGGCCGCGCCACACTGAGGTCCTATTGGACCCATTGTGATGCCCTTTCTATCGTCCCACTCGCCGGATGATGATAAAACCTCCTGTCTTCAAGGTTGTTGGTTATCGTCCTCCTCCATCCAGCCGTCCAGAGAACCTAATAAACCTGTAAAGAAATCTTAGTGGGATATCTGATACATCACGGAGGAAAAGGAAGTCAATTTGCATAGACTTGGGCATTGGCAAAGATAGTAGGATGTATCCTCAATCCCCTCTATGTCCCCGCAGCCTCTGCAAATGGTGTCATGAGTAAGTTCCATTTTGTGTTCATGATACTTCAGATGATTATGAACAGTGACAGCTCCGCCCATCATCCTCAGCAGTTTACTGCTACATTGGAAGGGAATTGGTTTTAGTGCTGTTGAACCTAGGCCATATCGTACGAGTGGTTTCATATGTGTATAGAACTCCACTTTTCGTTAGCTAGCTCCATGATTCTCCCGTCCACCTTTTTCTTGATGTCAGACAGAGGTTGGGAAAGCCATGGGATTGCCTGGGATGGTTCGGATTCGGCCCCTTTCCTGGAAAGTTCATCTGCTACCTCGTTACCGGGTCCAATGGGTCCGGTTAAGTCTCTGTGACCAGGGACCCAGCACAGAGTGATCGAATGCTGTGTGCCAAGAACCTTGAGCTCTTCGCGACAGCTTGCAACTAGCTTCGACTTTATTTCGATAGCCGAAATTGCTTTAATGGCAGCTTGACTGTCAATTAAGAAGGTTTTTAATGGGTTAATCCCAAGACCGCAAGATTTTGCCCATTTCAGGGGCGTGTTGATTGTGCGTTCTACTAACTCGCTGAGGGTCGGGGTTAATATCCCACAGGCAATAATGACCACGTCATCGGCGTATGCGATTACCTTGGTAATAACAAGCACCCAAAGTAGGGGGAGATGACCCCACCCTGTGGGGTGCCTCTTGAGGCGATGGCTTTTACCGAAGAGTCGCCTAGAGTTGCATAGATGACTCTTTTACTGAGAAGATTAGTTATCACCGACGTGACGGATTGCTCAACTTTGTTCTTTACGAGTGCATTTTTGATTGCCTCGGGGTTTACATTGTTGAAGGCACCTTCAATATCTAGAAAAGCAGAGAGGGCATATTATTTGACATTTAGGGTTTTTCAACAAGACTGACGACTTCATGCAGCGCGGTTTCTACGCCTTTGGCTTTCATGTGCGCACGGGATTGGATTCTGCTTGAGATTGGCGCGAACGAATTCGTTAATAAGCTTTTCATACGTCTTTAGGATGAAACTACCTTAACTTCCCTCCAGGTGGGCGAAATATAGCCGTAAGCTAGGCTGTCTAGGTAGAGGTTTCTAAGACCGGAGTGATAATCTCCTTGGTATTTTGTAACATAATGGGGATGATTCCATCAACTCCAGGGAACTTGAAAAAATCAAAGGAGCCAATGGCCCATTTTATTCTATGATCACTTACAACTCCCTCTGAACCGTAACGTGTGCTGTTTTTGAGCATGTCTGTTGAGAATGAAAAACTATCATTGATTACACTCATCAAAATATGTAAACATTGTAATGTCATCTCATGACTAACGTCAAAGTAAATTCCATTCTAATCTTATAATCTACTCCGCTTGCACCTTTCTTAACATGTTATGGGCCTTAAAGTCACGAATTTAATTAAGTACCTAAAGGACACGATTAACAAGGGCATTGCCAATCAGAAGGAAGCGTGTGATATGGCTGGATTCTGTGATGCAGATTACGCTAGCAACATAGATGACAGGCGTTCTACAACTGGCTACGTGTTTGCTTTCGAAGCAGGTGCTATATCATGGGCTACAAAACGCCAAAGAACTGTCGCCCTTTCTTCAACGGAAGCTGAGGTAATAAAAGTGCTATTCACATCGTTTCAAATAACTTCTACTCACCGAGAACGGAACATGTCGACATCAAGGCAAAATTTATTCGTCGAAAGCTAGAGAGTTCAGAAGTCAAGCTGCAATACATTTCAACAAACCAGATGCTGACAGGTATCCTCAAAAAGGGCACACCACACTCTCTTCACGAGTCTCCGTCTGAGCATGTAAAATAACTTTTATATCATGGCTGGAGATCTGAACGCTAGACATAGAGAATGGGGTAACCCAGTGAACAACACCCGGGGAACATCATTGTACAACTAGTGGGCTGAACACAATATTGAGTTCAAGCTAGATTTGCTTGCAACTGATATGCCATCATATCCCAGACGCGGGTCCTATCTGGATCTATTATTGATGGACAAAAGACTTACCATAAGAGACGTAACAGACAAACATTGAATTGCTTAGAAGCGATCGAGTAGGAAAGTTTTTTTTCAGCTTCTATTCAAATCCCGAATGAGGTGGAAGGACTGGAGGAATATGTCCAGAGAAACCCTTATAATTATTATAAGGCTCGCTGGCCACTTTTCTCCAGGACATTAACCACAGAACTACGTTCGAGTGGAATTAACCCTCCGACTAACAGAAACCTGACGAACGAATAGGTTGACAGGTACCTAATACAAGTGGACAACGCGATCAAACGAACGATGGACAGAACAATACCAAAAATAGCGCAAATCGATGACTGTGATGTCTATCGGAATGCAGCTATAGAGGTTCTTTACTTGCATAAGCAGACTGCTGTGGAGACTTAAACTCTTACACATACGGTTTGCAGACCCGCATAGTAAAGAAGTACGGTCCTTGAAGTCGGAATCTCCAACATTTAATAAAAATTAACTATAGATCAACCATAAACTTGCACTGGGGCAATAAAATCCGGGCTGTACGAGCAAACAACCCGGGTATGTTCCCGCCAGTAAATAAAATATTTAGGAAAAAAACTCACAACGACATTCAGGCCGTACGACTGCCAAGAACTACCGACAACAAACAACTACTGAAATCTATCGATATAGATCCGGATATAGCAGCTTCTTCATGAGCCTTGTTGAATCACTTTTATCTGCAAAATGAGATCAGTCAATGGCGATCAGAGAATCCTGGTCTTACTAGATTCAATGACGAAAACATGGCAAATAATGTCGTCCACGATGATGGAAATCATATCCTGATTTCTCAAGAAGATCTCCAAGGTGTTTTCAAATCATTGAAGAACAAGAAGTCAGCTGGGAAAGATGGTATACCGAACATTGTGCTGAGCCATCTCCCCCGGTTGCAATAGAAATCTACACAACGCTGTTTAACAATACATTGGAAAACAGCTATTGTGCAACTTATCCCTAAACGCGACAAAGATAGTAGTATCCCCACAAATCTCCGGTCAAGAAGTCTTCTTCCTTGCATCGGCAAGGCTTTTGAAAAGATAGTTATTCGAGCCCTGAAAATGTGGGTTGAGGACAGAAAGATAATTCCGGGCAACCAGCCTGGATTCCGGGCGGGGCATGATACCATACATGCCACGTCAAAACTAGTATCCGACATACAATGGAATAAAAATAAGAATCAGTGCATAGGTGCCTGTTTGACAGACTTGGAGAAGGCGTTTGACACCGTTTGGTTGGAGGGCCTCTTCCTCAAGTTGATCAGACTGGGCATAAGTAAATCACTGCTATATATGATCTATGACATGATAACTGGTAGAGAGTTCGTCTGAAATGTTGCGTCGTGACTTCCACAACGGTTTTTGACATAAAAAATGGTTTGCAACAAAGAGCTGTTGGCTCTCCGATCTTATTCGCGATATTCACTCGGCATAGTTGACCCGCAGGGACGACCACTAACTGTCAAAAGTGTAGTTCGATATCTCGCCATATGATTAGACCAGTACCTCTATTTTGACAAACATTTTTTTTAACGCAATTTTATTTAATTCGTTCTATATTTCTTACTTGCTAGACAAAATTACTTAAGACTAGCTTACCTATCTTAAGAATTACAATTGTTCTTAATACTAACCTACTGACCCTGTGCGGGTACTCTAAGCTAATCTAATCTATGTTATAAATGTGCCTTTCGGCTTAATCTGCCTTTTTTTTAGTCTTTAGTGACAATCATTTATTTATTTATTCCTTTGCCAAGAAAACTTATAAAAAACTTGGCTAAACCTAACTACTTAACCTACTTTATACTAACATACCCTAAAATAAAACTTAATACTATCTTAACTATGTCCGTAACAGTACGGACACGTGCACCAGGGCGTATATGTTGTGTATATGCCTAACATATATAATTTATGCGCCGTGATGCGCCTTTTTTTTGTTTTTGTTTCATATATATTTTTTTTTTTGATTTTTTGTTTTATTATTTTTTTTTTGCTTTATATTTTTTTTTTTGGATTTTTTGTTTTATTTTCTTTTTCTTATTTTGATTTGTTGTTTTATATTTTTTTTTTGGATCTTTCGTTTTATAATTTTTTTTCTTAAATCTACCTTAAAAACTATGTAAGCTGGCCACTATGGTCAGCTATCTGATCCTCTTGAAAAGCTAGCGGTGGCGGAGGCTGGTTTTGGTGTAACCACCAGTAAAATTGGCGTTCTTTGGCAGACTGTTTCCTATCTCGGTTCGTCTGGAGAGTACGGCGTACGACATGGAATGGATGATAGGACATCCTTGTGGATCCTGTATATGGCCGCTTGTGTCTAAATAGAGGAATGCTTCGGGAGGAATAAAGCCGTAAGGGCGCACCCCTTCATGGTACATACTATTGGGGTAGTAAGCCCCAAAGATCAGACTGTTGGAAGAGGTCATAGCTCATGCAGTGTGCCTTCTGATCAGTTTAATGATAAAATTATCCACCCTATTTACGTTTGCCACGTTGTACAGGACTTTGTTAGGATAGTACTTCTTGTACTCAGACTCGGGTGTGCGATACAGACGGAGACAGCTCCTAAGACACTGCCTCTCGAACACCCTCATCTTTTCCATCTGGGAAGGACTCACGTTGAACCACAATGGACAACCATACACCATAATGGGCCGTACTAGGGCCATGTAGCAGATTACCTTCACTCTGGTATCAAGTTGGCTGCTGAAAAACAACCTTCTTGCCGCAGCAAAGGCTTTTCTGGCTTTCGTCAGAGCAATATCTATATGTTTATCAAAATACAGATATTGATCCAGCCAAATGCCTAGATATCGAACTACACTTTTTACAGCTAACGGCCGACCATGCGGGTCAACTATGCCGAACTTACGCCAGTTTTGGCGCGTATCCCCCGTTGCTCTGTCCAACGGTGTCCGGGAAAGACTAGTTTCGCACTTCTGGAAGTTGATAAGCAGCTTCCAGTCGTATTTTGACAAACATATAGAGTTTGCTCTGACCAAAGCCAGAAAAGCCTTTGCTGTGGCAAGGAGGTTGTTTCATAGCAGCCATTTGATACTAGGGTGAAGGTAATCTGCTACATGGCCCTCATCCGGCCTATACTGGTCAATGTGAGTCCTTCCCACATGGAAAAGATGAGGGTGTTCGAGAGACAGTGCCTCAGGGCCTGTCTCAAGTTGTATCACACACCCGAGTCTGACTACAAGAAGTATTACTCCAACGATGTCTTGTATAACGAAGCAAACGTGAATTGAGTAGATAATTTTATCATTAAGTTGATAAGAAGGCATGTGGACGAGTAAGAAGGCATTCAGGACTTACTACCCCAATGATATGTATCATGAAAGGGTACGACGGAATGGCCTCGTCCTACCTGAGGCATTCGTCTACTTCGATAAAACCGGCCTGATACAGGATTTGGAAGCATGTCCTATAATCTTCCACGTGGTACGCCGAACAGTAGAACGGCGACTCTTATACGAACCGGACGTCGTTCGGGAATACGAGGAGCTTCTCCGGTTCAGTAGACCGATCTCCGCTCGAGATGAAGAGGAATCTGCTAAGGAGCGGTGTTTCTTTTGGTGGCTGCATCAAAACCAGCCACCGACGTCGTCAAATCTTCAATAGTCTTCCGACGTTAGTGTAGCTGTTTTTTTGTTTGTTTAATGCCTTCCGTGTTGTGAACTAACAGCGTATTTCCATAGGTTTAAGGTAGGTTGAAAATTAGAAAAATGTACAAAACAAAAAAAGTATAAATATATAAATATACACAAAAAAATTTAAAATAGGGTTATCAGGGCGAGTGCATTGCAAATGAAAAATACGCATATGCATTGACACACGCCGTGAAGCACTCGCGTCCCTAAGTTGCGGACATAGTTAAGATAGCTTAAGTTTTATTAGGGCTTAGAAAGGTCTTGTGTAGCTTAGGTAATTTAAGTATTATAAACAGTCTTAGTAGAAGAGCCAAATTTTCAAGCTATCATAGGCAAAAAAATAATTTAATATGGCTCGGACAAAGAAGTACGATAGTATAGGCCGAACGGCAATTAGAGTACCCGCATAAGGTCAGTAAGTTAGTTATGAGTTCAAATGAATTGTTAGAGTTCAGCTAGAATTAAGCATTTTATCTAGGATTAAGTTAGATATAAGATCTGAGCAAATAAAAATGAGTTAAAAAAAGGGCCAAATTTCTTTTGTAGAAAGTATTGGTTTGAAATAATTAAAAAAAAAGCTTTCTTTTGGAATTGATTAATGTATTCATTCATAAAATAAATGAATTTCTAAAATTTAATGAATAGTTGTTAAGGGAAGGTGTTGAGAATGAAAAACTATCATTGAATACATATATGTAAACATAGTAATATCATCTAATGAATTACGTCATAATAAATTCCATTCTAATTTTATAACCAGCCGTCTTGGCTATACTTTTTTTCATCCATTAAAGGATTTCTTTGTTACGGCACTCCACGATTTTAAAACCCTTGAAGGTAGTCAGCTTTCCGAAGCTAGAGACTACTGCCTCGTTCTTCGTCAGGCTTCCCATCAGTGCTTTGTTGTCTTTGGGTCAGCCTTCGGTTGGATAGCAGAGTGCTGATCCCTACCCTCCGGCCTTCCCTTAAATAAGTCAATAGCTCTTTGAAGCCTAGCTTTCTCACCCTCCTTTAAGTCTGACTTACCCTGCAACCTACCGTCTGCTTATAGTTGCGCGATCTGCTGCGCATAGAGGAAACAGACGATACTGAGAGGTTGGATGAGCTAGCAACTGAGCAGGAGTCGTCGACTATGATGTGGTCAGCTATGCTCACATCCGCTGTTCCGCTACCAGCAGCATCCCAAGACTGCCTGGTGGGGGATTTTAAGAGGAGTTCCTCCTCTTCTTCTGTTAAAGGAATGTCATTATTGGTGGAGTCGGTCTTATGGATATCTCTGGTGCCCGACTCATTTGCACCAGAGTTCCTTGAAGGATTTTTGTTTTTGGAGCTAATTTTGATCCCACGAGTAATAGGGGAAGTAACTGTCGCACTACACTCACCCCCTATATGTAGTTCACCCCCTGTATATAGTGAAGAGGACTAACCTTAAGCCAGATTGCCCCAGAATCCGGAGTTCGCCGTTAGAATACACGGTCACGCTGTGCCATTCGTCCCTAGGCACGGTAGTAAAGTAGGTTTTATAGAGTTATTCCCCTCTAGATCCGCTATATTCGGTAGAAGCACGGGGACCCCGTGCAGGGTGTGACTGAACGCCACATATAGCGGTCTTGAAGGATAAAACCTCCCTGATTCAAAATTAATATCGCCCTCTTGGAAAGGGTTAAGAGGATCAATACCTGCTGGTGGTCAAACAGCTACTAATTCAATAGCAGGATATAAGCTACTATGAACAAAATGAAGAAAAATAATAATGAATTGTCATATTGATGAAATCATTTTACTAATCCTGAAACTATTGTTATAAGACCAATAGCCCTTGTTAGTGATAATGGACTATAGTTTACTAAATGAAATGGATGATTTGAGTGTTAAAACAACAGCTAAAACGGCAAATACATATGATTTAATTATAGCAACATTTGACTCTAATAATGTATTTCCTAATAAAAATAAAAGTAAATGTCCAGCAATTATATTAGTTGTTAATCACACAGCTAAAATTCCAGAACCAATAATATTTCTAATTATTTTAATACATACCATATAAGGTATTAAAACAGGAGCAGTACCTTGAGGTACTAAATGAGCAAATATATGTTGAGTATGATAAATTAATAACGATAAATTATAAAGACTAATCATAAAGGTAAAGCTAATGTTAATGTTAATACGAAATGACTTGTACTTGTGAAAATATAAGGAAATAATCCTGTAAATTTATACTAAATGATGAAATAAAATTTAAAGTTGCTCCTTTTTGATAGAAAATAAAGTCCTGGTTGCTTTTTACTCCTAATGCTGGAATTGTTCATGAATGAATTACATCTGCAGAGGTTACTAAGATTCGAATTTGAGAATTTATTGGTAAAGCAATTCGATTATCTACATCTAATAAACGAAATCGATCAGATTTTAATTCAAAAGTTGGAATTATATATGAATCAATATTTGAAAATCTGAATATTCATAACCTCAGTATCATTTGTGCCAAATAGATTTTAAGGTAAGGTTCATTAATTTCATCTAGTAAATATAAAAGTCGTAATGATGGGAAAGCAATAAATAATGAAATAAATGCTGGTAAAATTGTTCAAATTCGTCTATAGTTTGACCATGAAGAAAATAATAACGGTTTCTATATTTAGTAAAAAATAGTATAATTATTATATAACCTACCCAATTGCGTGATCATGAAAAAATGTTAATAGTTCTATAAGTGGAGAAGCTATATCGTGTAATCCTAAATTTGCTCGTGTTGACATTTATCATTATATTAATCTAATAAAATTAAAATACTTTGTTTATTAAGCTTAAATCCATAGCACTAATCTGCCATATTGGAAGTTTGATAGTAATGGTAATTCTGAGTATCTATGTTCTGCTGGAGGGATATTTCGATATCATTCAATTGATGAATTTAATTGTATAGAATAAATAACTGGTCATTGTTTAATTATGCTTTTATGTTTATGCTTTTTCGATATATATATATATAAATTGTATATATCTATTTAATAATTAATAATTATTATATATTAAACTTGTTTTGAAATTATATATTCATATATATATACATAAATATTGATTAATTAATTTGTATAGGATTTATTGTTTATCCAATATACATATAAACATACATATTTATTATATATATAAATAATATTTATGTTATATAAAAATTTCTATAATTATTCATCTATATGTAATATAGATTTTTGGTATCCATAACATGATCTATTATTTATAAGAATTCAGGGTTGTTTTTAGAAATATTTAATAATTTATAATTAATATTAAATTATTTGGTATATAGATAATACATATATATATATATAAAAAATTTAATTAAAATATACTTAATCAATTTATATTTTTATATATTTTATAAATAATTTCAACTAAATTTATTTATTTCAAAAATTTAATCATATTTTCTTATACCCGAATATTTAAATTATTAAGTAAATAAGGGGATTTATCAAATAATTTAATTATATTTATATGTATTGGCCGTTTAATAATTATTATTTTTTTTTTAAATAAGTATTAAAAATAATTATAAAATTTAAAATTCCTGGTATTTTATAAAGAAAAAAAATTTAATAATAGTTTATTAGTATTGTAAAATAAAATAGAAATATGTAAAAAAACATTTTTATTTTGAAAGAAAATTTAATTTATTGTATCTTGTGTATCAGAGTATATTAAATAAAAAATATTTAAATATTTTTCTCGATTTTAAAAGATTAATGAATTATAAATATTAATGTGAATTAGAAATGAAATCCTGTTCGAGTTTAAAGGTATCTAGTTTTTTAAGAAAAAAATTTAATTTAATATCCAAACTTTTTTATTTATGTAACATTTTTACTTATGTATTTGTTTATGTATTTATTATGTATTTATTTATTTAACTAATTCTTGGAAATAAATATTTTATGAGATAAGCTATAAAATAATTTAAGTTATAAATAATAGGTAATAATTAATTCTTTTTTTAATAAATTACTTATTATATTTTAAATGTTTATTAAAATATTTATTTATATTCTAATTTTTTTGATATTGATATAACTAGTATATTTTTCTTTGTAAATTCGGCAAAAATAATGTTCGCCAGTTTAACAAAAACATGTCTTCTAGAAATTACTTTAAAGTCTGACCTGCCCACCAAGTTTTTTTAAATGGCCGCAGTCTTTTAATTGAAAGCTGGAATGAATGGTTCGACGAAATATGAACTGTTTCATTTAGGTTTATAGCAGAATTTTATTTTTTAATCAAAAAGCTAAAATAAATTTAAAAGACGAGTAGACCCTATGAAATTTTTATATATAATATTTTTTAATTTTATAGATAAGGTTATTTATAACATTATTTGTATATTTTAATGAGGTGAGGTGATATTAAAAATTAATTAACTCTTAAAATTTAAATCATTGATTTATAAATAAATTATCCATTTTTCATGATTACAAATTTAAGTTACTTTAGGGATAACAGCGTAATTTTCTTGGAGAGTTCAAAAAATAAGATAGAAAAAGATTGCGACCTCGATGTTGTATTAAAAAATTATCTTAGGTGTAGCCGACTTTTAATATCGTCAATGATATGAGTTCAAACCGGCGTGAGCCAGGTTGATTTCTATCTTACAAAATTAATATATTTTAGTACGAAAGGATTGAATATATAAATAATTATATTTTATAGTTAAGGAATATAAATAGAATTTATAAATGTAATTTATATTACAAATAGTACTTGTTTTATATAGAAATTATTTTATTTTTAATAATAAGTTTAATGTTGATTATTTGTGTTTTAGTGAGTGTTGCTTTTTGAACATTATTAGAACGTAAAGTTTTGGGTCATATTCAAATTCATAAGTGTCATAATAAAATTGGATTAATAGGAATTCCTAAAGCTTGTTGTGATGCAATTAAATTATTTACAAAGGAACAAACTTACACTTTGTTATCTAATTATATTTCTCCTATTTTTTCATTATTTTTATCTTTATTATTATGAATGTGTATAGGTTTTTCTTAAATATTTTCTTTTAACATGGGATTATTATTTTTTATGTGTTGTAAAAGCTAGGAGTTTATATTGCAATAATTGCTGGTTGATCTTCAAATTCTAATTATGCTTTATTAAGAAGTTTACGGTCTGTAGCTCAAACTATTTCATATGAAGTTATTTTTGCTTTCATTTTATTATCATTTATTTTTTAATTAGTAATTATAATATTTATAAGTTTTTATTATCATTAAAAATATTTATGATTTTTTTTTACTTTATCCTTTAGTTTTTATTTGATTAACAATTTCATTAGCTGAATCTAATCGCACTCCTTTTGATTTTGCTGAAGGGGAATCTGAATTAGCTTCAGGCTGTAGTGTTGAATATAAAAGAGTTGGTTTTGCCTTAATTTTTTAATCAGAATATGAAAGAACTTTATTTATAAGTATATTATTTTCTTCAATTTTTTTTGAGGGTGATGTATTTAGTTTTGTATTTTATTTAAAATTAACATTTATTTCATTTATATTTATTTGAGTACGGGGAACTTTACCACGAATATATTATTATAAAATTATATATTTAGATTGAAAGGGATTTTTACCTTTTTCTTTAAATTATTTATTATTTCTTGTAGAATTTAAAATCTATTTATTTATCTAATTTAAATAATTTATATTAGTAAAGTTAATAGAAGAGATAGATTTTTGTTTCTTTATTATGTTTTCAAATCATATGCTTATTCCAACTCATTAACTATAATTAATTTAATAAATAATAATCTCATCACTTTGAAATTAGTGGATTAACTAGCTAATATAAGAAATATAAAACAGTTAAAAGTTTTCTAATAATAATAAAAGGATCTTCTGCTGGTCGTCCTCCAATAATTATAAATTGTTAATAAAATTACAATTGTTACTATATATCAAAATAAAATTTGATTAATAGGATAAAACTCAATTCCTCGAAATTTTATTAAAATATAAAATAATATAATTATTAAAATTGCAATTGATATAACTAATGCAATTTATCCTCCTAATTTATTGGGAATTGATCGTAAAATAGCAAAAGCAAATAAAAAATATCATTCAGGTTGAATATGGACTGGGGTTACTAAAGGATTACATAGCTGAAATAAAATAATCTAGATCCCCAAATGGGTTTCATAATGTTAGTATTTTTAATAACATCTATAAAATAAGAAACACAACAATATCCTTATAACTAAAATAAGGGTGAAAGGGAATTTCATCAAGATTTGAATTCAATCCAATAGGATTATTTGATCCCGTTTGATGAAGAAATAATAAGTGAATTATTATTAGTGCTAAAACAATAAATAGTCATCTCTGTAATATTGCATTTCATATTTGAATGATTCAGATGTCAGAATTAGCTTGAGAAATGAACTTTCGAATCGTTCCAAACTCAGAATACAATCTATTCGAATTCGACTCACTTTCGAATAAAAGTGAATCCCAGAATTAGTTTGACTATCTAGAATGTCATGGAATTATTTATAAATTTCAAATTGGTTTTATGTTGGTATGTACAGGGGTTGATGTGTAGAGACGCGACTATCGTCATATCTGTGTCGATGTCGTTTTATATTTGTGGACCCGGTTGCTACAATTATCCCTCCGTGTACAACAACCCCAATTTCGGTAATGGTATTTGGAATTATCATGAATGAATAACCTGATGTATAGATGGCGGCGTCAGCACTTAAAGGAAACAATTCGTAATTCACTCAACCCATACACGTCACATTACCCACCATAGAGCTCAAATGGTAAGATCTAAATCATACTGTTGAGTTGGTAGGATTTTCCAGTGGAAAGTTGAATCTCTTCTTATAGTTGACGTATGGTTTTCTCTTGGAAAGCTGGAGATCACTATGTGGCTGATATCTTGGTGATTCCATGGTGATACATATGTGTTGACAAATTTGAGTACCGATATATTTTAGGAAGAATGGCAGGTGCTCTGGCTCGTCTTAATTTTGGCCGAAAATCATATCTGGGTAAATATTCTTAAAGCATAAGTTTTAATTATAACTATGTCATGCGAGTATATTTCAAAACATACAATTTATGTAATGAATAAATCCGAGTAAAGGTATTGATTAGTTATGTAATTTGTTTTACTGTGGTATTGGTGTTCGGTATTCCTTCGCAATTTATTTTCATTCAGTGCCTCAAAGTGAAAAACGAAAACCCAGGTAATCCAGTTAATATGTAAATAACAGGAAAAAGCCAATGTGGTGGCTTTCTTATAATGAATAAGAAAGCAGACGCAATTATCAAATTAAAGAGAAAATAGCTCCAGTCGCAGAACTATACACAGGCACGAACATCCAGAAAAAAACATTTTCCAGCAAGTATAAACAAAAAGTTGTTCTTCATGGTAATCCAAAAGTTGCGCATTTAATTATCGAGTTTTTTGTTAAGAAAATTTCAACAAAAGTTACCCTAACTGTTGTTTTTTTATGTCTAATTCAATCTGCCTCTTCGTGAATTATCAAACTGAGAACGTGATGACAAACTCACGACGATACACCCGCAAATCACTACAGCCCGTACGTCCGGTTGGTCTTAGACTGGTATTGATAGTCGTTTTGTCGAGATAATGTGAATTGCATGCCAAATCTAAAAAAAACTTGCTTATAACATATTAAATATTTCCTACATACATACCACATACAACTGCAGCCAAACCTAAAACAAACCCAATATATTATTTTTGCTTAAGAACCTTCAAATTGAGCGTTTTTATGTTTCGCTGATAATGCGTTCGCGTTTAAGGAAATATACGCATCGCACACTCAGTACAGTGGAACGATTAGTCCAAAAATATTTTGAGAAAAATGCAGTTTCGAAGTCTAAGAAATATCTACACTTTTTATCGAAAAATACCCAATAGTGTTTAGTTTTTGACTAATCGCTCTACTGAGGGTGCGATATTTGCTACTATTATATAGTTCCAGCCGCATTTTGGGATTGATTGTAGCAAAACGTTACAAATTGAAGTTAAAAGTCAGGAAAGTTACGTGATGAGAGTCCAGACCGTCGCATAAAAAATCCATCGCATAGTTCGCGGATTGTATGTTATGATTTTTAGTTGATGTAGGGAAAATTACAGTAAGTTCTAGATATTCGAAAGACCTAAATTTCATATTTTATCGTTATTTACGCAGTTATCGCAATATTTTACCCCAGTGTGCATGCAAGTTGCGATTATCGATAATGCACTGCATAAGTCAAACTTTGTTAGTGAAACAACTAGCAGGTTCGAATACGTGTATATAAATTCGAATCGGTCTAAAGGGCATAGTCAATAAATAATAATTTTTTCAAATATTTTTTTCAATTACTTATTAATAAAGCGGTGTCCGGTGTCAAATAATATTTATTATTAATTACTTTCAGCTACGTATACTGTAAGCTGCATTAGAACACAAAGTACCAATCCTTCACCACCCGGTACACCGCCTCAGCAAACGAAAACAACTTTTGGGCCTCTTTCGGATAAGGATCGCATATTTACAAATCTTTATGGACGACATGACTGGCGTTTAAAAGGAGCCTTAAAACGGGGTGATTGGTATAAAACAAAAGAGATCATTCTCAAAGGACCGGATTGGATCATCAATGAAATTAAGACTTCCGGTCTTAGAGGCCGTGGAGGTGCAGGTTTTCCTAGTGGAATGAAATGGTCATTCATGAATAAACCATCAGATGGAAGGCCAAAGTATTTAGTTGTAAATGCCGATGAAGGTGAACCTGGAACATGTAAAGATAGAGAGATCATGAGGCATGATCCTCATAAATTAGTGGAAGGTTGTTTAATTGCTGGACGTGCAATGGGGGCTCGGTGTGCTTACATCTATATACGTGGTGAATTTTACAACGAAGCTTCAAACATGCAGCTGGCAATTGCTGAGGCTTATCAGGCTGGGTTGATAGGAAAGAATTCATGTGGATCTGGATATGATTTTGATGTTTTTATGCATAGGGGAGCTGGTGCCTATATCTGCGGCGAAGAAACTGCACTTATTGAATCACTAGAAGGAAAACAAGGCAAACCCAGATTAAAGCCTCCATTTCCTGCAGACGTAGGTGTCTTTGGATGTCCTACAACCGTCACTAATGTTGAAACAGTGGCTGTATCTCCAACAATATGTAGACGAGGAGGAAACTGGTTTGCTAGTTTTGGTCGAAATCGCAACTCTGGTACGAAGTTGTTTAATATTTCTGGACACGTAAACACTCCATGCACTGTTGAGGAAGAAATGTCTATCCCGCTAAAAGAATTAATTGAAAGACACGCTGGTGGAGTTATTGGTGGCTGGGACAACTTGCTGGGTATTATTCCGGGTGGTTCGTCCACACCGGTTATTCCAAAACAAGTTTGTGATACTGCAATTATGGATTTCGATGGACTAATTGCCTGTCAAACTTCGCTGGGGACGGCAGCTATTATTGTTATGAATAAGTCGACAGACATAATTAAGGCAATAGCACGCCTGATATCCTTCTATAAACACGAAAGTTGTGGGCAATGCACTCCTTGTCGAGAGGGTATCGGTTGGATGAATAAGCTTATGGCTAGGTTTGATCTTTTTGTTTTATTTTTCAAATAAAGATTTAATCTTGTGTATCTTTAAAGATTTGTGTCAGGTAACGCACAACCATCTGAAATTGATATGTTGTGGGAAATTTCAAAGCAAATTGAGGGTCACACCATCTGTGCTCTTGGTGATGGAGCCGCTTGGCCAGTTCAAGGTTAATGGATGTAATTTGGCTTTCTTCTACATTTTTACTAACGATATTTTTTTTTATTCACAGGTCTAATTAGGCATTTCCGGCCAGAAATCGAATCGAGAATGAAGAATTTTGAAGAAAAGTCAGCAATAAAAGCCTAAACAAATTGTATTATCAAGGAATATGCATAAATAAATTTTAATCTCCAACGGAGAAAATACATGTGTATTTTCAAAATTTTAACATCAAAAAAAAAAAAATTAGAAAAAAACTTTGTAAAATTACCTCAGAAAAATAACAATGTATTGTAATTAAGTTAACAGAGGTAATAGACGCCGAGACCTGCGTTATTGGGTGGTAGAGGTGGGTAGGTTAAAAGTTCGGTGAGAACCTGATCTCTCTACGTACCGCTTTAAAATCACAACTTACCTTGTTTTTAATCAACCTTATTGTGAGTTTTGCTACTATCTCTCTGACTACTCACTTCCATGATATCGTCGATGATTTACTTCATGTAACGCCATCACTATCGTTACAGTCGGACTGCTCTAAAAATTAAATCTCTGATATAAAAATTACATTTGTGCTCTCATTCCCAAAAATTAAGTATTACAGACACTTCTCAGCTGATTGCCCCTTAGTCCATCGACAGATATTCATGCATTTTTGACGGTTATTCACGAAATAACGTAAATGCCGTCCTCTGATTCGTCAATTTGAATCAAGAAACCGTTATAAAGAAAAAGTTGTCAAAAATGTTAAGGGGCAAGAGAGATAGAAGTCGGGCATTCACTAACACATTCTCACTTCAGTTTGCGAACAAAAATAATCCAAATGCGAACTACACCATTGTATATGAAACCTATAGTATGTATATATATGACATTTGGTTGAAGTAGACGATGACCTTTAAAGAAGTATGGAGAAAGATATGGCTGTTAGACCAAAAGGTCTTCTGGGAGCACCTGAAACAAAAAAAAAAATACAATGCTGGAACTGAAGCGATTTGGGCACATTTACATTTTGCACCCAACTGTGCAATGCAATATGTATGCATGAAGTGTGACGCAAAGTACCAACCGGGGAGAATGCCCGAGAAAAGACAGCACAGGTCCGAGGTATCCTGTGCTAATTGCAAAAACCACTCACATCCAGCTAGCTACAATGGGTATCCCCTTTATAAAGAAAAAAGCTGAACCAAGGCGTATCCGCAAAAGAAATCATTAAAAACGTGAGCAATACTATCCATTCTGTTGATTAAACAAACTATTGGAACAATTTCTAATATTTGAATTTGAAATTAAATTCCTTTAATCAAATCGAGGAACAGCTGATTTCGAAAAAGAGAAGCGATGAGAATAGGGGTGAATGTCAACTCGATATACGGTCCAGTTAGACGAACAGCATTTATACTGTTCCTAAAAGCTAACCAACCCGACATCGTCTTAATTAACGAAACCTGCCCGAAGAACAAAAGTTGCATCGCCCTTAAAAATTTTTTGATTTTCAGATCCGATGATACAAATGGGAAACGGAGTACAGTTGCACTCATGAGGAATATCATCCATTGCACCAAGATCGCGGTTCCACTGCGGCCACTGGCGTCGTAATCCGGGTGACACCCACGGAAACGCTAATGGTCCTGAGTATCTGCCACCATCATAAAAGCAACGGTGCTAACATATGTCATGATCTTCCTGTGCTAAATGCGCTTTTATCAAGCCATACTTATGGGTTCATAGGTGGTGACTTCAATTCAAGACATCCCTATGTGGCAGGACACAGAGTCAGGTTGACAGGGGGAAGCCATAATCATATGTATATAAGCTCCGCAAGATACAGCCAGTACCTGACAATTTCCGACAAATGCAATCGATGATTTCATCGGTAAAAAAAAGAAGTTGCCACAAACACTGACAACAAGCGAAGGAGACACTAACACACCGGCGGAGAAAGCAGAAGCATTTTCAACCATCACCGTCCGATGACCCTGAATTTGTCGCAGAAGTCAAAACCTACGTCAATGCAATCGAGAGCCCATATGTTCCAGATATCATATTCAACGAAACCAACCCGATAGAAAACGAAGATATCACAAAAGCCGAAGAAATTGCGAGAATTATTCGCTGTAGCCCCACGAGGGAAGCAGCCGGAGCCGATAATATTTCGAAATTCGGCCTGAAGCGAATACAACAAACGGTGATGATACTTCTCACCATCATCATAACCAATTGCTACTTTCCTAGGAAGTGGAAAAAAGCAAAAATTGTCACAATACCAAAAAAGGGAATGCTGCCAATGTTTCAAAATACAGGATCCTGGAGTACCTGTAGTAGTGCGAAAACTAAAGCGATGGTCCACCTACCTAAACGTCATAATGTGTATGCAGTACAGATTCCGGGAGAAACATTCAACGCTACATCCTCTAATGAAGTTCCACCACGATGTTGTAGCTGCCCTGAACAATAACGAGGTCACCATCGCCTGCTTCCTGGACGTGGAAAAGGCCTTCGACACGGTCTGGATAGGGGGACCCATCTACAAGCTGAACCAGGTAGAATTCCCCTCCAACCTCATCAGAATAACTTATAGCTCTCTGCATTCCGCAAGATTCTACGTACAAATTGAAGGCAGCAATGTGGAAAAGGCCTTCGACACGGTAGGTATAGAGGGACCCATCTACAAGCTGAACCAGATAGAATTCCCCTCCAACCTTATCAGAATAATTTATAGCTTTCTGCATTCCACAAGATTCTACGTACAAATTGAAGGCAGAAGCAATCAACAGACCTGAGCACCAAGGCGGGAGTTGTACAAGGATCAAAGCTTGGACCGTGGCTTTTCAACATCTACACGGCAGATCAACCACATCCAACCGACACAGTGCACTTCTGTCTATTTGCAGATGACTCGCTGACTTATGCCAGCTCGACGTCACCGCAGATAGCTGCACGATTAGTCGAAATCCAAACAGCAAATAAGTTTGACAACTATACCAATGGGGTATTCGTATCAATGCTGGGAAATCGGTAGTCATGTGCTTTAGGATACAGCACACAGGCCAGCAGCCAAATGTCGGAGCATAAAGATATAGCAATCAACATCGAGGTTAAATCGGCTACCACATCACCATCCCTTGCCAAAAGGACCTCCATGAAAACTCAGATTTGAACAACCCGATGTAAGCACTAGACATTGTAGGACATAACAAATAAGCAATAAATCGACAATAATATCAAATGTTAAATAAAACAACTGATGTAGAGCCCCTATTGTTGAGCCAACACCCTAACCATTAGTTTGTAAGCCTAGTTGTAAGCTCAACTGTAAAATAATTTTTCTGTTCAATAAAAATGTTTAAATCGATAGGAGAAACTCACAATAATGTAAAAGATGTGTTTTAAGAGATCTTAGATCCAAACAGAGGAATTCAAAGACATTAGTTTTGAAATATCCTTTTCTGCTGGTCGTCGGGATAGCCGTTGCAGGATCATCAAGAATTTCTTCATAATGTTGTCAGCGTTGATTGAGGTTGACAGGAGCTTGGCAGAGGTTACCACAGGACTCACCCTCAACTGACGAAGTTCCGACTGACAGGTGGTATCCACAAATCACCTAATAGAGATATCCAACTTCTTCGTCTCCTCCCCCTGAAATATTTTTGACAGCTTGTTGCTTTTTTAGCGTCTGTAAATACATGATTTTCAAGCAGCTGAAAATCTTCCCCTCCTACAAAATGAGGTGGACTGGAGCAGTTTTATGTCTCACCACAAAAAAGAAGAGGAACTTAACAAAACAGTATGTGTGTAGAAGGTAAATTCATTTACCTGGCTCACTTTTAACCTTTCGTTGAAGTGAATCCCCAGGTATTTGATGGAGTTTGTAGGATTGAGTTAATCTCAGAGACGAATTTTAGGTTTCGGCTTTCCCGAACAGTTAGATACTGGCCTCTTCCTGAAGTTTACCTGAAATAGATCAGTTTACATTTTCCGATACATAAGTTTATTCCCCATTTTTTCTAAAATTGGATTACTGCTCTGAGATGGGATTTGACCTCGTTCAGGGATTCATTCTGCACATAAAATCTCTTGACTTAGTCGAATTCCCAAACAGACTGAATAAGGTTGCCGAGAGCTTGAATAAGTGCTGTGCCAGTGCTACAAGGGACATAGATTGATATCAGAGCTAATGATTTGGGGGAGTTTGGGATGCTATTGGGATTGATGCTGTGGATGCTGAAAACTGGTTGTCTGGCGAATTAAGTTGTGTAAAATAATATTCCTGTTCCTCTGCATCCTGTATTGGTAATGAGGTTGTAGCTGTTGTTGAAGCGGCTTCTACTGCTCTTTTTTTTCATGACTGCTTCCCGCACTAGCATGGCTCTATATTTAGACGCGTGTCGTCTGATAGGGAGTTGATGTTAGCTGTGGCGACTTGGAGAGATTCATGGGAGATAACGATGCTCTTTGGCTCTCTAGTTTGCTGTACTCAGTCCAGAAGGTTTTAGTTTTGGAAAGTAGGACATCAAACTTGAGCCCGAAACGTTTTCGTTGGTAACTTCATTACCTGATGAGTAGTTGGGAGGCTTTGGACGTGCGGCTAGGGGATCTTATGACCTCTGACTGTGTCTGCATATGAGAAAGAGTTTACTGCACTGCGCGTTGCGGACTTGGTTTCCTTGGTTACGTTTACCATTTTCTCCTTTTATATTGGCTACATTCTACCCATTTTTGACAGCCTTTATAGTTTGCCGGATAATCGGAGACCCCATAGTTAACGCGCTGAACCTCTAGCGGTTTTGATGTTGTCGTTAGTTTGCACTTGCTCGGTTCATGACTATTTAGGCATTTCATGCATCCAGGACTAGTACACTGAAAGGTGCGCGAAACGCTGGCAACGGAAACATTGCTTCACACCCCAGTCCCTGACGGACTCCCAGGGCTCTCATCGCATAACTTTTTAGACCAATTTCGTCCATTTGATTCACTTCGGTGATATCGTCGATGATTTGCTCCATGTGTTGCACAGTTTGAGTGCTCTGAAAATAATAACTCTAATGTCAAAATAACATGTGTGGTCAAATGCCTCTCAAATTTCACTAACACATTCTCATTTCATTTTGCGAACAAAACTAATAAATGCGACCTATCACTCTAAAAATGTCTCAAAGGTGTAGAACAAGATATGTACACACACTTTGTCCTCACTTCATAGGAAACGATACTGAAACAGGAATCGCCAAAAATAAGTCGTCAATGCTGTTGCTATGCTTACATGAAGCAAAACTATGGTCGAAAGGCTAACGCGAGAGGATTGTTGACATACGTAATGAGAGTCCAGGTCACTCCCTCTCCGAGGACAAAATCATTTTCCATTGTTTTACGAAAACTCTCTTTGTCCTCCAAAACGCAGAGGAAAAAATTAAGAGGGAAATCAAAAACTTTCAGCGAGGAACACTTCTTCAGCGATCCATCTCGAACCTCTATTGGGGTGTACCTGCTGATTATACCCACCAATACTATATTGTGTTTTCTAAATTGCTTTGGGGTGAAAGAGAAAGGCTATGCCCCATACCTTGAAGGCCTCCATCAGAACTCCATGCCATAGCCGGTGTTAAAGAGCTTAATGTCATCGTGGTTAAACTCAGCCTCGCTGATTGAATAAAGCATTATTTTTCCCGATATTCCTTTGTTGAATGTAGGGGGCACCATAATCGTGAGTGAACCAATCCGCAGTTGCTGGTTTCACTTTACTGCTGTTGTTGTTACGTCTGTTGCTGCTACTGGTGCTGTCATCGTTCCTGCTGTTGACCTTACCGGTGTTGATGTTGTTCTTGTTGTTGACGCTAGATGTACCTTCTGGTTTGCTGGTTATAGTTTCGTTTTCATAATCGGTAGACAAAATGGCGAATTTGTTTTGTAACGTATCTAGGGCTATATTTTTGCCACTGACACCGAACTTGAATTGCCTCTTTTTCGCGTCGCTACTTTGCCGTAGGATCCGTTGTCGTTCTTTAACGACCTGATGAGGTTGTTGATCTCCTTTTTCCCGTTTCCTTGCCAGACGCTACGCTGCTACTGCTGCACGGCTTTTGCGCATGTGATGCGCCGTCCCCATCTTAAGACCATCGATCAGGTGAATTTTCGATATTTTCCTTTTCTTCTTCGCGTATCATTTGAAAAGGTACGATTATTTTGTTGATTGCTTTCCTGTTTGGGAGCACTGGGTGCGAGATTGGTCCACCCATTGAAACTTTTTTACTAATGATTTTCACTGGTAATACTACACAGAAAAAAACAAAACAAATTTTCAGAGCTCAGATAAACACGTCTCACTCGTTCGAGTTAACTACAGAAAATCACACGAAAAGTTTTCACGGAAACCGGAGTCAATCGTTCCGATGACTCAGTCATGTGGGGATAAATAAAAATGACCTTTTATGAATAAAAATAATAAGACATTACTTCGTCCAGGATAGCAACTGGTAAACCCAAGGCTATTTAATTTATGTATGTACATAGATTGGAAAAAATATTTTACACAAAACTTTTTTTAAGTTTAAAACCATTTGTATTCTTTTTTGATTATTTTTCTACAATGTACACCTGGTCCAGGCCAACGAAAAAGCTTAAATTCTCATTATTATCAGTAAGTGATTCCATGTCAAAAACAAACTTTATTTTGGTGCGGAACTCTTTGTGCATGCACACATTGTCGTTGCAAATATTAATACTACAGTAGAGTAGTACGTCTTCTTCCACAACCTCATTATAATTTACGTGAAGAGCAATCGCAAAGCCATTGTCAATAATAGACCCCGATGTATATTCAGCAGAAATTCCCTGATTCACTAAAATAAGTTTCCATTTTTGCGGTGCATTTTCTGTAGGCTTAATACCATTATTGTACGAAAAATTTATTTTGAGGAACACCGTAGATTTAGATTTTACTTTAATAGTTTTTTGTAAAGTTTCCGTATTATCCACCTCTTGTTTCACGAGAGATTTATGATTAAAGTTTAAATTAAGAGGCCATGTTACCATATTTTCGATATCCACAATTTGTATGCCATGATTATTTGTGTCAACAATATACAGATATTTACCCCTTGAATCGCAGCAAATTCCATCTGGTTCACTGAATTGAAATATATCTAAATTATTTTTGTCTCTTATTACACATGTTTCTATAATATTCGTTTTTGTGTTTACTCGTTTTATTTTGTGATTGTATGTGTCAGTTACGTATAAAAATTCGTCAGAGGTGTTGTAACACACTCCTAATGGGTGCTGCAATTTTGCATTAAATTGCCTCCCATCGCGATCGCCAAAAGCAAACAGGTTCTAAAATGAAAATTAATAACTACATATACTCCCTCAAATAAATAAGCTTTTACTTACTAAAGGGTTCCGATCCCCACCAACTACTCCTGTCACTTTTCCATCAATCATTGTAACTTTTCTTATACTCGAACTTTCACTATCAGCAACAAACAAATTATCTTTATCTAAAGCAAGGCCAGAGGGCTGTGCAAATGCTGCATTTTGGGGATACGAATTGTTTCTATTCTCTTCCGATCCATTACCAATAATGACTGCACATGTGTGGGGCTCATACCTTTTAAATTTCCACCAGATTATTCCATCCAAAAATATTGCCCATATTTGGTGTGTACCAGCCATGGCTACTAGTATTACTTCTTTTTCGGTAACACTGTTTTCATCAACGTGGAATGACATATCCATGTCCTTCGTTTTAAATACTACAAGATCCCACGGAGATGAGAGTGATTGGTTGGAGCCCAATAGTCCACCAACTTTATCTGTGCCTTGGACTCCATTTCCAGCTATGGTCAAAACTTCTTTAGTTTTAATATTTATTGTGCGAACTGCGTGGTTGCCAGTATCAGCAACAACCAAAATATTATCGTTTAGAAATGACAATCCTTGCGGGGAATTAAATCTGGCAATTTCAAAATTTCCATTAATAAAGCCGGCTTCGAAGCCACCAATTTTGTCTAAAACGTCTCCACTACTGTTTAATAACAAGATTCTGTTATTCCCAGAATCGGATACAGCAATCAATTCATCTCCATGCTTTGATATAGACCTGCAACATATTTTACTAGGAAAACGTAAATGAGATGTTCGTATTAAATCCGTTGAAGGACTGATAGGAAGCGGGCAACTTTTCAATTCTTCTCTCTTCTCAAAAAACGAAATGGATATCTCAACAAATTTTTTTAGAAATGTTCCATGGCCTTCTCCCATCAAAAGCAAAAGTGGATTTCCGGTAGGAGATATAACTAATAATGTCGGCCAGCACTTGATTCTTAACTGAGTCCACATTTTTGAATTAATATCATTAACGACTGGGTGAGTGATTTTATACCTTTGTATAGCAGATAGTAAATTTGAGGAATCCTTTTCATTATCGAATTTCGCACTGTGAACTCCTATAACAACCAACCCAGCTTCAGGGGGAAACGATTTTTCCACAGATTTTAAATCCGGCAGTATATGTACGCAATTAATACAACAGTAAGTAAAGAAATCTAAAATTATAAGTTTTCCTTTCAAGTTAGACAAATGAATTGGCTCGGTGACATTAAACCAGTCGAGATCTAAAAAATATTCATTAGCGTCAAACAATATAATCTCAACTATTATTAGCCGGTGTTACCATTTTGAAAATCATCAATTGCTTCAATGGCACTTTTTGTTAATTTTCCCAAATAATCTTCAATTATTTTCGCATATTCAGCATCGTTTTTCGTCTTTGAATATTCTTTCAACAATTCATCCGAACTATAAGCGAGTATGTCAACTACATCTATTTCATCTGAATCCATAGTAGTATAATAAGAGGCAATATTCAAAATCTGAACACAGGAATCAATTAATAATAACAACAAATCAAAATTAATTTTCTAACTACAAATATTCAACGTAGGGAAATAACAGAAGAAATCTTAAGAGAAAATCAGTTTTGTATTTAACATTCCAATAAAAAACCCACGGAATATATAGGTTTGTATTTATAAATATGACGACCTTACATCACACGCACCAATTGTTTACCTAGTCCGCTTTCACACTCGTTCGTCGAATACATCTTTGGGTGTGTAATTTACCTAGTTTGATTCCTTTAGCCCCCACTCCATTAATTACGCGTAGTTTTTTGAATAAACTACACTCCCGGTTTATTTAATTTATTATCTACATCTACGTGTGGATTTTGCAGTGTTCTTAGAATGTAGACTTTGAATTGACAAATAGTGTGCAGTATTAATAAGTTACCTGAGTTTTACAAATAATAATTAGTTGCACGTAACTAACGTTACAAATGTGACTAATCATAAATTATGAAATTTCTTCACAAAAATCGTCATATCAGAATATAATTGGAAGCAATAAGCAGATGCTCCAGCGTCTTACTATTTGCATTCTTTCTATTTGAATATTAAATTACATAACAGTCATCTTCTGCTGAATGTTATGACTCCAATTTTGTTTTCAAAAGTTAATTTATCTACAGAAATTGAGCGAGCTTTTCAAAATGATCATTAATGCAGATTCACTCGAGGAACAGTTTGTCTTTCGCTTGTCCAAGAAAGTTCATGTTTCTTTATGGATGAAACAAATTTATCTTTTGAGGAATTCGACGAATTAAATTGATTTCATAGCTATATATGTATGACATCTCAACTACATTTTGTCATTTTTTCTACGTCTACTACATTTTGTGAGTACCAGACGTAGGAAATGTATTATTCCAAAAACGTGACATTTCTGTGTATAGTCATTAGCCTGTCATCACCTTCCCTTAATACTTCCTTATATAACCGATTCCAATGTGATTAATTGTCGTTTTTTGATATTGGAAAGTACAGTATTTTGAAGTAGGTGTGTAAATTCATTTGTTTAATCAAATAGAGTACATAGTTGGACTATAGCATACATGTCAAATGCTTGCCGTCAATGTTTTATGTTAGAATAAAAAAGCAAGGGTGTTTTTTTTTAAGGCGGCCTAAGTGTAGTAACTAAAATGTTGACAGCGACAAAGAAAAAAATACTTCTCTTATGTGGGATAGTGACTGCCATTTGGCTGCTCTTCCGATATACGTTTGAAACAGGAATCATATCAGTAATAAATTTTTTATCTTATAATTTTTTTTTATTAATATTGGATTATTAATAGTTGCAGGTGGAAAACATTACTCGAACCCCAGGTACCCCGGTCCTGGTAACAGTTTTTTATGAAGCGCTTTGCCCTGACTCAAAACATTTTATAACCAAGCAATTGCTACCCGCGTATAAAGCGCTTCCTTCACTGTTTGAAGTAGTGCTTATTCCATATGGAAAGGCCTCTGTGAGTAAGATTACATATTGTTAAATGAATATCGAATTACTTACCAGATTAGCGAATAATATATATGTACGTGCACCTTATCACAGAACTACGAATTCATGGAGAAAAAATATTTCAAATTAAAAAAATACTTCAAATTATAACATACTACTAGGTTTTGGTAAACAACAAATTAAAAAATGTACATTTATAGTGATCATTAACCATACTACTGTACATTAAATTGCATAAATTAGTGAAGTTTGTTCGTAATCAGTGAATGAGAAGATCTAAGAGTTATTCATTTTTTGTTGCCTTAATTTTAATTCAACTTCAGTTAGTCGAATCTTGCCATATTTTATGCACCGTACGTCGAACTTAATAAGGCTGGAACTAGCAAGCTCTGCAAAAGTAGACTTGCATATTCAAAATAGAGACGACTAAGAATGCTTAGGATCGATAAGCGGTTGTCAATTTCTTGTCTTGATATTGTGGATATTGAAGGCAATGTTAGAACGGTGGGATTGTGTAAATAAGGAACAGAGAGACTTCAATTCTTAAAATCGAAATGAGTACCTCGTCAGTTTTTTTTTTTAAATTAAGACATGACTATGAAATAAAAAGCTGCCACTAGCTCTTGTATCATTCAGATTTGAAAAACCGCTTTTGCACATAAGATTATCGTAAACTGGACCTCGTCCTTGGGAGAATGCTCTATGTATTTATGTATTTCGATGTGGTCGGATAAGTTGGGCTGGTGCGATCTGGGTTGTAGAGGGTGTAGTGGTGTTGGTATTGCTGCCAGTTCGATAATAATTTGGAATTGAGTTGGCGTTTCAGTAAGCGTAGTGCGTCTGATTTGATGGTAGCATCAAATAGGTACGTAGGGGCGCGGTGAGCAAGTCCAGCTTCTTGGTCAGCAAATTCGTTCCCTTTTATACCTAAATGGCTTGGGACCCACATTATTATTATTTTCTTTGGAGCCTTAGCAATGTAGTTGCGAATATCCGAGATGATGGCTGTGTTCTGTTTGGGGTTTTTTTTACCGCGTTGATAGTTGACAGACTGTCCGAGCAAATCACATATTTTCCACATTGTTTAGTAGTTGTCAATAGGGCTTTGTAGATGGCAAGGGCTTCTGCTGTGAACACGCAGGCATGTGTTGGTAGTAAACCTCCGAGAATTAAAGTGCCGTTTTCTTTTGTGATGGCGAAAGAGGTACTGTTGTTCATCTTGGATCCGTCCGTATAGAATATTTCCCAGCCTTTTGCCTTTAGGGATGAGGAAATGCGAAGAAACGAAGCGTGGTATGTCTCTTTTGGAGTGTTGTTTTTATCGTGTTGGGTTAGGTCCAGGATTAGAGACTCAGGCTTAGTAGTCCATGGTGGGACTGTTGGAGTTCGATGGATGCGCATTTTCTGCGGAAGGTTCAACATTTTTGCAGTTAATAGGGCACTGGCTACTGATGACTGGATTCTTTTTGAGTGCTTTAAGTTTCTTGCTAATGCAAAATCTCTACTAATGATGGAATTATTGGATTGTAGAGTTTGGCTTTAGCGTTCTTCTAACGTGGGGAGTCCTGCTTCAACGAGGACATTTCTCATAGGGCTGGTTCGGAAGGCGTTGATGTTCCGTCTGGCGGCTTGATGGTATGGGGCTTTGATGGTGTTGATGGTTGATTTTGGTGAGTTGCCGTAGATAAACAAAACATAGTCGATCTTGCTTAGCAGTAGTGATTTTGAAATGCTACATAGAGTGTTAATATGGATGTTACATTTTTTGTTAGCTAGATAGTTGACAACAGGCCTAAAATGCTTAAATTATGAACACTACTAATATCTACATTATTAATTCTAAGAGAAAATGAGTCGCTATTGCAAGACTTTTTCCGACAGATGTGTAGAGTTTTGCATTTGTCGAGAGCAAGGTTTGCACCAGAGACGTTCGACCAATTTAAAATGTCTTCAATTAAGATTGAAAATAGATTCTTAGTCTTACTTAGATCTGTGCTTTTACACAGCACGAAAACATCTTCTGCGTAAATGCAATGATCTAGGTGTTTGTGTTTACTAATTAATTTCGATAGTTCATCGAAGGCAATAATAAATAAAACCACTGAGAGTGGGGAGCCTTGAGGTATACCGTTAAAAAGAGGGAGGGTTGAGGAGTAGTTATTATTGACTCTCACGCAAATTTGTCTATGAGTTAGAAAGGGCCTAATATAATTAAAGATTTTTGGTCCAATACCCCAGTCTTTAAGTTTATTTAAAACCATGTGGATGCCTATTTTGTCGAAAGCTTTCTCAAAGTCCAGAGAAAGAATAGTAACGTGATTACGAGCTGAAAGTGCCTTGGTTATGTAAAAGTCCAGATGCATGAGTGCGTCAGTACAGCCCTTGTTTGCTCTGAAAGCTAATTGATTTTGGCTAAGAAGGTGTTTACTTTCAATGAACCACAGTAAGCGTTGGGCTATTATTTTTTCTAGGACCTTAGAAATGCAGGGCACGAGGGAGATAGGTCGATACCCTTCTAATAAACTAATATCTTTCTTTGGTTTAGGAAGAGGAAGGACTGTAAATTGTCCCAGTTTGTAGGATGTTGTTATAGAGGGAGATTAGTCTGGATTTTGCTATGTGTGGAAGATTTTTTAGCATGGGGTACGATATACGATCCCTACTGGGAGTTTTGCCTTTGAGTCTGGATAGACAACATTCCAGTTCTATATGGGTAATGTCCGATTCTATGTGTCTGGCAGGGGTTGAAATTGGGTTGGACACAATTGAGCAGGATAAAGCTAATTGCTTTTCTGTTATGAAGCCAGGGGGAAAATATTCATCTTTAGTGTCATTTGACCACCTATTAGCGAAATAGTTGATTATTTCTTGGGGAGAAGCTCTTGTTCCTTGGGGTGTTGTGATTGAAGCAATGGAGTGTGGGACAGCGTTACCACTGAGGCTAAGAATACGATGCCAGATTTTTTCTGGTGTAGTGGTGGGGTTTATGGCAGATGTGAATTCGTACAAGCTTTTGGCTTTGCTCTCCTTGACTTCGCGACGGAATTTTGCATTAGCCCTTTTTGTAACGTGAGGTTTGTTGTGGCGGGATGTCTTTTGGAAAGATTCCATGCGGACTGCTTTTCCATACGCAGAGTTGCTTATAGGGAACTCCACCATGGCACTGTTCGTTTCTGGATGCTCAGTTTGGTTTGTGGGATGAAAATATTTGCGGCTGCTCTTATGACTTTGTGTAGCGTTGCGGCCTCTCTATTTGTGTTTGCCGAAGTAGCTTTACCAGACAAATTGTCTATGATGAGCTTGTTATAACAAGCCCAATTAGCCTTGTCAGTACGGAATTTAGGGTTAAATGGTATTTTCCAGTTAACCGGGCCAATGGCAATAGTGGAAATGATTGGAAAGTGATCACTATTGTAGAGATCATCCAAGATTTCCCAAGAGACTGCTGTATAAAGTTCGGGTGAACAGCGAACATTCGTTAGTGACCCGTGGGTGGAGAGATGTGCTGGAGAACCATCATTTAAGATGATTAGATTGGAGTTTATGATGAATGTTTCAAATTCTCTACCCCTATTGTTCGTGCTGCTTGAGCCCCACAGAATACTCTAGGCGTTTATATCACCCACAAGGATGGTAGGGGTCGGGATTTAGAGAAAAAAGTTTTCCAAGTCATCTTTTGAAAAAATTTGGTCGGGCAGGATATATATTGACAGAACAGTAAATTTGATTGAAAGTTCAATCTCGAAAGCAAGAGTTAGTAAATTGGAGCTTATGTGAATTTTCTTGTGGGGTATGTTGCTTTTAATCAGGACTGCTATACCTTACTTCGATGAGGTGTTACAATTATAATTGTGGAAATATCCTATGAATCCTCGAGGTGGATGTGGTGAATAGTTAGCCCAGTGCGTCTCTTGTAGTGACACAACACATGGACGTTGCTCTTTAATTAGAAGATTTATTTCGTCATATTTGTTGACGAAGCCTTTTATGTTCCATTGAAGGATTTTGCAAGTGTTATTGGTTAGTGGTGTCTGATTTAAGGTGTGGTTATCATTAGGTCGCAGTCCAGATCGTTCAAGGTGCGGCCGAGATCGCCTAGGTTCAAGCGATCCCGACCCCATCTCCACCGGTATGGACCGCGACCCTAGTGAAGGCGAAAAGTGAGAGTGGTTATTGATTAACATCATTGTCAGATGGGTTAACAAAGTAGGAATGGTTGTTGATTAAGTTTTTTGTGATAGAGGTTAGCGAGGAGTCGAAAGAAGAGCGATTGGCAGATATGGGGGTAGGTGGAGACGAGAGTGGAGGTTTTGATGCGATGTGTTGTTAGTTTTTGATGTAGTTGAAGTAGATGGTTGAGAATTTATTATGTTAGTTGTTGTATTGGAGGGGTTGTATGTTGAAAATGTTATTTTGTTGTGGTCTATTTCAAGGGCTGGGTTGTTGATAGTGGTAAGTGAAGGTACCGTGGGTGTGGGGTATTGCGAAGGCCGTTTTAAGGGGCCAGCTGTTGTGGTATGCTGCTTGATTTTCTCAGCATAGGTGTGATTGGCGTGTGAAGGGTGTGCCTGGTTGTATATTCGCTTGGCTTCTACCATACTACACTTGTTTTTAGTCTTGATTTTAAGTATCTCTTTATTCTGTAGGTATTTTGGACATGAGGTAGATGATGATGGGTGTGCTTCTGCACAGTTGGTGCACATGGTGCGAGTACATTCTGCAGGTTCGTGTGGGGGGCGGTTGCAGTTTGCGCAGACCTTGGTCTTTGAGCATCTTTTTGTGGTGTGGCCAAGTAACTGGCAGTTCCGGCAACGCATGGGATTAGGGAAATATTCCTGCACCTTTGCTTTGTACCAACCAATATTGACTGTACTCGGGGGTTGATAGAGGTCGAAGGTTAAAAGAACTAGACCCGTAGCACGACGTGTACCGTCAATGAGTTTCGTGAATTTATATACGTCAGTCACACCCTGCGACTTCATCTCAGATGTAATTTCGCTATCATCAATGTTGATCAAGCAAGGGGCGTATACAATTCCCTTGCAAGAGTTCAAATTAGCGTGTAGTTTGGAAATCACAGGACATTGGTTCGCGATATTTGGCATACGCAGAAACTTGTCCGCAACCCTTTGTGATTTTGCAAGAATGAGGAGTCTGCAGTTTCTCAATTGAGTGATGCTCTCATATTCTGTACTAATGGCATCTATGGCCTTATTTAATACGAAGATGCTTACCGATGACAGTGGGGTTTTTTCCTCTTTGGCAGATATTAGGACAAATCTAGGGTGTTTGGTGTTGGTATTAGATGGGACGGAAGGGAATTCATCGAAAGTTGAGGTTTTGTTTTTTTTTTTAACGGGATTCAAAAGAAAGCGCGTCCGCATCTGTCAACACGCTAAATTTGTTCCCGGGTCTTGTTTTATTCGGCCCCGAGGCCATGATGTATGTGAGGAAAATTACTATATGCGTGGGAAGTATGAACACGCGGTTGACGAAATATAAGTAAACAGCCGAGGAGTGAGCGAGAGGAGAATACTACTCAAATATGAGCGCACTGAAAAGGACAAACTGTCAAATAGTCACCACGATGTTGACGCTGCGAGAGCTAGACGGAGACTGTACTGTATTTATACCTATTTTGTCTGCGGTAGAAACAATGGTTTAGTTTTTCTTATACCCGGAGATCGGATATAAGAAAAAAGTTTCTTCGATTTTTGAAACAGGTCAAGTTTTCATTAGTTGCAATAATCAAAATTTTACTGTATTTATACCTATTTGGCTTCGGTAGGAACTTTTATCTACTCTCTAATTAATTGCCTGTTTAAAGTGAGCCTAGTTAGTATATATTATTTTGAATTTGGAAATTGCACTTCCTACTTCTGCTCGCGCTTCGAGCTCAAAATCATCCTTTGTTTCTAAAGATTTCACAGAAAAATCATTTGTTTGATTTTCAATAGTAGTTTGATTTTGTCGTAGGTCTTGTTGAAAAGGATCTTCAGAAAAAAGCCTCAACTAAATATGATTCCTCTGATCTCAATCCCAGACGTATTTGTAAGAAAAATGTTCATGTACATTTTTTCCACTATCGCAGTGGAACAAAAGCCCTAAATAAAACTTACCCCAATAGAAAAATATTAATGTAAGCTTATTAGAAGACTTGTAGCGTAACGTGTGGATTCTTTTATAAGCCTTATTTAAGACTGATTTATTCAGTCCTTATATACCTAAGTGGTATTCAGCCCTTTGACAGAATCTATTCGTACGAATAGAAGTTACGATACGAACATATATCCATAGACGTTATTTACAAAACTCATTTTTCTATCAAGACATGTATACACGTCTCAAGTCATTTGGGACTTAAAGCATTTCATTAACGCATTCCTGTTGGCACCAGTAGGAGGAATAACTGTATTCAAAGTGCAAGTCATCGGATATAAACACCGTGCGCGAACGTTGTAATATAATGTAATTGATAATACAAAATAAAGAGGTAATTAATATTTATCATAACATACTTAAAAATGAAAATAAACCATTGCAAATCCAAAAAATTAACATACGGTATAAATAAATTGAATTAAGTACAAAAAGAAAAACGTTATTATTGCTTACTCTTCTCCCGATTTTTATGTCGTCTTGCATCTTAGATATCCGTTTCATAGCCTAAGATATGAAATTAGTAAATTATGTTATATATTTCTACAAACTTACAGTAGAGCATTCATGAAAAGAATTTAAACTCATTAACCGGTTTAATATTTTCCGTTTCAATTTATTTCCGTTAATGTTTATTAATCGGAAGTCTGGAAAAACTAGACAAAAATTCTTCCTCCAAATTTTGTTTCTATTGTCACTTTCTACAACAAGTAAATCTATTTGAGTAATGACAACATTTAAAGGTATATTTGATACTTACCAAGTTTCTATCAAATTGGTCATGTATTTGTAGACGTATTTCAATATATTTCAGTATACAATGATATTCAAGATCGCTTAATGTTTGTAGTGGAAAATTGTGTACTTCAGCAATAGCTTCACTTTATATATATATATATATATATTTTTTTTCATTATATATTATATATATTTTAAATTAATCACACGCAGAAGCTTCATAGTAAGGCATACATAAGGAATGTTTTGCGCATTTCCTATCAAATGCTATCAAAAACGCTCTCTGAACGTGATGCCCACCAGTGATGCGTTTCGGAGTTCACCCTTGGTTTGTAAGATTTCGAATTTGAAAAAGGTAGATGATATGGTCAGTCATTCATTTCGCGGCGGGTTGCCAAAGAAACAATTCCATTTACAATAGCTCATAAATTTGTAAGATATATTTGTAGATAATGCGTTTTTATTGTCAGCAATGGATTAATAGATTCAGAATTCAGGTTCGATATGTAAAATCAATGCTAATAATTCTACTGACATTGGGAATATGTAATTGCGATTCTCAAGTTAGGTTTGGTTTTGTTTAACATTTTTTTGAATGACTGCTGATAATACAGGGACTTTGAAATTTCGACATTCTAAGATTTATACGAAAGTGTATTGCACGCAATGTGCTAGTTGGGGCTTGTAGTAAGTGTTAGAAAATAAAAAGAACTGCATCAAAAACAAAAAAGTAAAGAAAATGATATTATTTTCTTCATTTTTGAAAGTATTGAGATACTCCGTATGAGAGTCCCAGTATTTAGCATCACGAGACCGTTTCGCTTTGTTGATGGCATAGTTCCATCAGAGAGGTTTTGTACATGAAATTACCATTGGGATGTTGAGAGTTTTGGTAAGGTGGTTCACTGAGTGTTCAAGATCGATCGAGTTGTTCGGGGTGAATATATTTTGTGGATGTAGGAGGGGTCGTCATATTGAACGGTAAATAGGGGTGATCAGTGAATGAGTGATCAGATGACAGTCCAGTTACTGATTATATCCGGTATTTGGCATGACGCGAGTGTTATGTCTAGGACTACCTGTCAATTCATAGTTTCGAAGGTGGGTATATTCAGCCTTATTTTGAAAATTACTTCCGTTAGAAGTTAACCGTATTCGAATGATTTGTATAATCACATTCGAACGACTCGAAAGTCCACTTTATCAATCGAAAGTTAATTTTTCTTCGAATAACAAATTTTGGGATTCGAAACATAGAATCAAGCGTCATTTCCTTCTCGTTCGGTTTGTTCTGGCGAGTAGATTTGCAAAACATGCAATTTGTTGGAATTTTAAATTCATGAATTATATTTTGGCTGGACCAACAAGACGCAGAAAGAATTGCTGATCAGATTAATGGAAGAAAATCCCGAGGTAGTTTTATTTCTTTTGTATATCTATTTGTTGTACACTGTTGTGATCGTTTGAACAACTGTACAGTATATGCTCTGCAGGTAACTGTACAAAAGTTAGAACGATGTTTTATTATCAACGGACATGAATAGAATCCAAAAATTGTTTATTTGTTTTAATTTTAATACAAATATGAAATAATGTTGTGTGTTGTATAAAGTGTTTGTCTTCAATTGTCAGCAACTCGCAACAAGCAAGATGGATCTTAATATGTGCATATAAACATAATATGTATATATGCACATAATGTCTGTTTCCTTCACCAGCACATGCAAGAAACGAATTCTACGAACACACAAGATCACAATCTGCTTGTCATTCGTTTTTATATCGGTCTACTGCTTTACGTAAGCATACATCATTACATGGCTCCTCTCCAACATCAGATGACACATACTCGTAAGAGAACAACCGCAAAGTGCCAAAAAAGTAAAGAGTGAAAAATCATAGTAACCCGAAAAATCTCGTGTTATATAATATCTGACTGGTTAGATCTGGTTCATCTAATGCTGTGGTTGACACTTTCTGTTTTACACACGCAAAAAGTAACTCGCTTTTCATCGACTTCGCTCTAGCAAAACAAAGAGTAATAAAGAGTAAAAAGAGTTGAAAATCCCAGTAACCCGAATGATGTCCAGGTCGTGTGCATGTCGGGTTATTTTGTAACTAGTTGTTGTAACTTGTAAGGCTGTTTTCACACTCGCTAAGATTCGTCGCCGATTCTTTGAAATTCCCTTTTGTGATCGCAATCCACTTTCACATAGGAAATCTTTCAGTCTCTGCAACTGAGATCTCAATGCTAAACTTTTTCTATTTCCTACCCCCTCTCACACCCTTTATTCATGAGAACATAAGAATAAAGCAACTCAAAGAAAAACGAAGAGAGATAAAGAGAATAGAAAAACCAATGGCAAACCCAGAGCACACGAGACGCGGGCTAGCCGTATCACGTCCCAGCTGCCTTGCCTACAAGATGGAAAAATCACAGACGAAATTTTTGTGTGTAAAAGCGGCCTAAGCTGGTTAGATGAACTGGGTTCTCTTTCCTTTTTTCCCTTAATCGTTCGCTGTGCTTGACTCCTCACTGTGCACAAAAATAACTAGCGTATTGGTGATCGATTTATTTGCTGTTTTTTGTATTGTTTGATTGGAAAAAATCAAATCTAAGAGAAAACAATATGAAGAAGTATACAAAATTGGCTTGAATTGCTTTACTTGTATGTGATTAGCAAAATAGTAATATTGTATACAATACAATTTCAGAAAGCGTTTGCAGATGAATATTTTTACCGACTTACCTTTTCAAATATTCTACGCCACGCCATGCCACTGGTACCCACAAACATAAAAGTATTTATTGTGAAATCCAAAGAATCCTCTCCGTCGTCATTGTTTGTTGCTTATTCTAAATATAACACTTGCATTTTATGCGCCGTAATTGCTATATTTCAAGAGTCAAATTCATTGAGATAATGAACATTTTTAATTCGAATGAATAGATCTATTTAGAGAATTAGCGTTTCGTTCGTATCTCAAAATCAGCGTCCCTACCTTGGTTTCACATATCCAAATTGCTACTAATACGGTAATCAAATAAATACTCGCCCATTTGGTTAATGCCCATGCTACATCATATCGTTTGATGGGTAATTGCATCGCAGTCCAGGATAAGCGCAGTCGGAGTTATTCCCGTTTTAGAGACCAATGTCCTCAGTGTCTCGGATGGAAACCATTCTCCCCAAAGTCTCGGATGGACGAGGTTCCACGTGGTCGCGAGCCATGTACACCGGGGTGAACCATATTGTTTTGTGTGGTCCTTATTAGAGTGCAGGCTGTCCTGAGTGATATTCGTGCTTTCAGAACTCGGTTTTATTTCATTTCATTTTTTTGGAATCTGAGGTAATGCCTCAAGTGATATGGCGCCTTTGGACGTGGTGTCCAGGGTAGTTTTCATCTCTGGGGAGGCCTTTCACTATACCGGGTTATTCAGAACCCGGGTTGCAGAGTGCCTCTCCTTATTAATTTTGTAAGATGGTTCTGTGGCCTTCGAGGAGGCAATCTCGCGGGCAGTGATTGCATGGTCCGTGTGGTGAGAGTTAGTTACTCCACACTGCTGGCTGTCTTGGAGCCGGTGTGTGCTGCACTTTAGCAGCTGAAGTAATCCTGCGAGATGTTCTGGCCGGTGAGTGAGCACCGGGCCGCATTATACAGGTAAGGTAGGAATTAATCAGAGATTTTGTCAAGTCTCCCGGATACTCTTTTTCGAGACCCAGCTAGTTTTTCGAGTGGGCCTCCAGTGGGAGTGGGTAGATGGGAAGTCGTAGGGGTGGAAAGTGAGGTATGGTTACAGCTTGGTTTTATGTCTCAAAGAGGATGCATTCTCTCGAGTTTACTAATTTGCTTTCGGCCTAACTTTGTTTAGATTTAGTACGACCCATGAAGTAAAGCTGAAGTAATCCTGTGAGATGTCCTGGCCGGTGAGTGAGCACCGGGTCGCATTATACAGGTAAGGTAGGAATTAATCAGAGATTTTGTCAAGTCCCCCGGATACTCTTTTTCGAGACCCAGCTAGTTTTTCGAGTGGGCCTTTAGTGGGAGTGGGTAGATGGGAAGTCGTATGGGTGGAAAGTGAGGTATGGTTACAGCTTGATTTTATGTCTCAAAGAGGATGCATTCTCTCGAGTTTACTAATTTGCTTTCTGCCTAACTTTGTTTTGATTTAGTACGACCCATTCCATATTCCATGATGAGGTGAGCTATAGATATCAATTTCTGCCCACCTACGGTTGGCTTTAGTCATAATAATAAATTGGTAGAATAATTCGTAGTACACACCTTTGGAAGGGTATTATCAGACTCGAATTTAAAATGTTCGTGAATTGTTAGAACGCGGTACTTTTTCAAGACATTGAATCTTTGTTAATTTAAATCATTACAGTTTTTATTGTAGGGTGAATAACAATTTCTTGTATGTCATATATATATATATATTGGATATTTATTTATTTTTATAAAAACTATATTTTTAATTACTATACAAATAATCCAACTTGAGTTTTTCGTTATTTGTTAACAAAAAGTATTGTCTAGACTTCTCTTAGTTCAGATGGGACACTTCAGTTCGATTGTCAACACGGTCCACTAGAGTGTCAAGCCAACATATACCATGCATGTGTTATAGATATTATAACAGATCCACAAAAAAGGCTTGATACTGTATCCTGCATGATTAAAGACAACCGCCTTCCAAAAGAAGCTTTCTATAGGGTAAATAATTACAGTGAATTTTTGCTTTATATTTCTCAAATGTATATCATTCCATGTCTATATTTTTGATTTTATGAATTCAAGTGCGCTCATGAAAGTAAATTGGACGAGAAGGATTTTGTACAAAAATGCCATGATACAAAATATGGCAGCGAATTACTCAAAATAAATGGTGAAGCTACTCGCGCATTAAGGCCGTCTGTTTCATTTATTCCAACAATAACCATAGATGGATCGCAAGGAAAACAGGCAGCAATTTTGAAAAACCTTATCGGAGAAATATGTAAAGCTGCTCCACCAGATAAAAATATTTTCGAAATTTGTGAAAATAATTGATTTTTTTTTCTCAATAAATTGAATTTTTTCCTTTATGTGTATCAGTTTCATGTAAGTAGCTTTGTTGTGTATGTGTCATCTTTTCAAGCCTTGGCTAAACTTTGGAGGTAGTTCCAGTTTGATCAGTAGGCCCGTCAACTATTCACCTACAAGAAAATGTCCTGGGGTTAGTGGGTTTAAATCAATATCGGATACAGCCCATAGAGGACGAGAATTTAGAATTGCTTCTATTTGAGTAAGAACTGTACAAAGCTCTTTGAATGTTAGGCTGGTGCAGCCAATTACACGACGTAAATGTAGCTTTCCCGGCTTGATACCAGCTTCCCGTTGGCCGCCAAAATGTGGGGCAGAGGGAGGAATGAAGTACCTAGAAATCCCCTTATGCACGAGAGTAGAAGCAATGAGGTTGTAATGAGATTGGCTCATTATTAGTTCGTGTATCTCAGTCAAACAGCGACGAGCTCTCTGAAAGTTTGTACCGTTGTCGCTGTAGATCTTCATACACTTTTCCGACGTGATACATATGTTACTGCTTCGAGGTGTATATGTTTCATTGATATACATACAAAGAGTGCAATGTGTGTCCCTGACGATCTTGGCTTCCGAACGCGTAATGATTTAATAGTCAGCGAACAGCATAATCGCAAGCGGTTTTTTGAGAATGGGCGAATAGGTTGTTGTTGAAGAGACGGCTGCGTGTTTTATACTCCCGACACGCAGTAGTCCATCGAGGTTCAGGGATGCACTGTATCTCAAGAGTTTTAACTTTTAATGTAGCTCCTTGATTTTTACATGATTTATATCGTCCTGAAAGAAATTAAGATGAATAGTTACTGTTTAGCTCTAATTTCCGAGAAACTAAGAGTCTGAATGACATTTTGAGATGTATTTGAGCGACAATGAGCAATTATCCTGCTCTGAACAATCTTCAAATACCCATAATCATCAAAAAAACAACAAAATTACGCTTTTTTGGAAATATAGGTGGACAACCAAATCCAATTTCAAAATGAGGTCCTAGGCATCCTAACAGACATGAACAAATCCTGAAAGGATATTGCTCGGTATCAGAGGCAAAAACATGAATTAAATCTAAAAATGGGAATTCTGTAATAATTGATATGCTTTTCTAGAAATAATATTATTTATTTGTTAAATGAGTTAAAATGGGAAGGAAATAAATTGAACTGAATCGATTTGCAACTGACTTATTATTTGAGTAGTAGTAGTTGTAATTTTTATTGAGATTTTTATTTTGTCTTTTACAAGTTTATTTTACATTGAATCGTTTATTCTTACTAAATAGTTGCCAACCTTGGATTGGCCATGCTATACAGAATTTAGTTTTTATTGATTGCATTTAATTGTCAATGAAGTTTAGTTTTGAAACTATATGTTAAGCTATTATAATTATTTTTGATATGTGTCCACTCAATAGGAACCATTTTCTTCGTTTCTTATATTTGACTTAACCCAAGATAAAGTGGATAGAAGGAGAGAGATAGAAGAGAAATAAATGAAAAAAAGGTAAAATATATACATAAAAAAAATATGTACAAAACAGGGCAGATAGTTATGATTTGGTCACAATATCTCTATAAAACAAGTGTATATGCTTGTAATTTGCCTGCGTATATAAATGGAATTCATGTTTAATGTGAATGGGCAGAATGTATATAGTATGATGGAGTTATTATATATACCTATTATATTAACTTAAAAGTAGAGAAAAAGAAAAAAAAATCTGTCGCTATTCCATTGACTTAGGATAATACATGTTCAAGATAAAAGTTATTACATAGAAGTTTTACTTATGTTGCCGATTATAAATAAAATATAAGCTCTTTTTTTGCCTCAACCTCTATAGTTGAGTGTTGCATTCTTTTGGTAGAAGGGGGTGAGGAATAAATGCTCCCCCTCCTGGGGCCGGAACCACTGACCCGACCCCTCGCTCATAATATAGATGGGAAATAGATAGTATTGCTCGTGAATTGAATCGTTGATGTTTTCAGAAAAGATGTTTTGGAGGACGGGGTTTTAGTGGTACTGGAGAGCAGCGATCCTTTTCTTGGATAAGTCAACTAAATACAACAACAGCGGGACGATTCCTGACTCTTCATAAAGAGTTTTGTTACTAAACCACTTCCAAGACGGTCTCCGTCTTTTGGAAATGCACTTCCTTATGATTTTCCTCTCAAACGTTTGTAGTTCCAGTGCCGCAGTTAGAGAGATATGAAACTAGCTTAGAAAGCCATATGAGATGAGGGGCGGACTAATATTTTGTACATTAGAAGCTTCGTTTTTCTACCTCTTTCGAGTTCAACATAATTTTGAGTTTAGCTGCTGCAGCTGTGCTGTTCTTTAGAGCCCTTCTTGTGTGCATATTCATTTTGAGCCGCTCGTGGATGCGCACTCCTAAGTATTGAATTGATTGTTTAAAGGGGATTGTGATCCCCTCAATTTGTAGTTTGAGATAACGAGTTTCGCGAACTACTAAATGGTAGTCCTTGCCCGAGGCATTACGGAAACATATGAGATCGCACTTATTGAAATTCGGTTTAACGCCTTTTGTGGTATGGGATAATCTCGATTAGGTGGTGATTTAATTCATTTAGAGCTTCATGTGGCCTTTCGTGTCCACTCAGTATTATGGTGTTGTCGGCATATATGAATTTGATGAATTTGGAGGGAAGTGAAGGAGGTTTAGTTTATAAATGAGACCTGCATGCCATACGGAGTCGAATGCTTTGTGGAGGTCAATAGTGCAGGCAACAGTACTACAGTATTTTGTCTAAGGTTTTTGAAGATCCGGTTGAATGGCCACATTTGAAACCGAATTGTTAGTTCTGGGTGAGCTCAACATCGTCGAAGTGCTCTCGGATTTTGAGTAAACGGATTTTTTTCAAAATTTTTTCCAGTGTTGGAGTAATGATGTTGGACGGAAATTGTCTAAGCTATTGGAACTGCTCTTTTTCTTTATGGGGATAAGTTTCGCTTTCCAGGCGGTGGGAAAATAGTCATTGTTAATACAATTATTAAAAATTGGTGTTAGGTGCTTAGCTTTGCTTTCCGGAGTATGAAGTTAGAGATTTTATCTAGTCCTGATGACTTCTTATTGTTGAGTGAGAAGATAATGGAGTCGACTAGGCTCGTAGAGACAAAAGACTTCTGGTTAGAGTGCGACCGGTTATTATGGTTAAAATCGTTTATTTTAAAGTTTGAATTCCAGGATTCGAACGTGCTCTTGAAAGAGTTGACTGTCATATTGCGGTATATTTAATAAAAAAGAGCTCTGTATAGTATGACTCTAAGGCATTAACTATAAATATGTCAGTTGGTGTGTAGAAGATGGAGTCTCCATATGAAACACTATGCTCTCAGATGAATTGCATTTACGCGCAAACAACGCATCTGATGTCGCAACACATACCGACAGTGTATACCCAAGCACCCATACAACAACAATATTATAATGCGCATCATCCTCAATACAGTCCAGAGATAAGGGATAATAGAGATATCCAACTTCGGCCATTTTATCCTCTTGTCCAGACCGGAGAAAAATGCAAAAGCATTGGTATTCCCTTGTATTTCACAAATACTCTTACACAAACCATGGATCCACCACGCAATGAGGGCCGATTCGTGGATTTTAGTGGGAAATTGCTGCAAATTCGTGAATTTAGTGGGAAAAAATGGCGGCAGATTTCTGAATTTGCCCACAGTCTATGTACGATCCATGTAACATACATAGGTTGTTGTTCGGTCGGTGTTCAAATGTTGACTCGTATTTCTAAGAGAATTTTCTTACATTGTAATATGGACTTTCGTGATGTATTGCAATGCCCATTTAACTGGAACTATTTGACCCAAAATTAATTCTTAAGTGTATATACAGCCTGTGGTCACCGTGGCGTAGTGGGTAAGTGCGTCGACTCCTACGCAGAGGGTGCCAGGTTCGATAAACGAATTTACCACCTATCATAATTCATGGCCCCACCTCTTTCGAGTCACTGACAATGCTCAAAGAGTATTCCTGTCTAGAAAAAGCTTCTCAAATTCGCCGTTCGGAGTAGGCATTAAAATTAAGGTCCCTTCCCCGCGTTCTTGCTTTGAATTGGGCTATGGCGGTTAAAACTACAGGAGTTCGATTTCACAACCGTGCACCGTATGGCGGATGGAATGCAACATGTTGATGCAATGAGCCGTGCTCCGTTACAGCCAGCGGTTGAGCCCGACATAGTTCAAAGTAGTATCAGCAAGGTGGAATTAAGAACAGTTGACTGGTTTACATCGATTCAACTCCTCGATGAGAAACTAGTAAACATTGTGAGGACTCTGAAAGGCGAAGAAAAGTCACAATTCGAGCAACAACTCAAGCAGGATTACAAATTTTACAACTCAAGACTGCATCGGCGAATCGACAACGGCGAGCTCCGAATAGTCATTCCAAAAGGGATTCGATGGCGAGTTGCAAAATATTGCCACGATGATTGTAGACATTTCGGCGTAGACAAAACGGTAGAGAGGATAAGGCATTTTGGTTCCCAAATATGCGAAGATTTATTAAGTAGTACATTTCACCATGTTTGCCGTGTGAGTATAATAAATCCAAGGGTAAAAAATCGTTTGGAGAGATGAGCATATGGACAGTTGATCCGATACCATTTATGTAAGTATTTGCACATCTACCATTTGGCACACTTCATCAAGTCAAAAAGTGGTAAGCTCTGTCTAAATCTGACGCGTCTACGAAGTATTTGATCGTAAAGGCTGTAAAGACAACGCCAACTTCGGGCTTCCACTCGTAATTCCACTCGAGTTATAAACTTTCTGTCACGCCATCTATGTGTGACGAAGAAGAGGAGAAGGATCCTCTGAATTGGTAGCATCGAACAACTTTTAGCTGGTTTAGTTAGCTAATGAAACACGCTGTTGGTTAATTATTAAAAATGACAACTGTTTTATTGAAAGTTAAATGAATGGTTTGAACAAATCAATTTTCTCCGCAATAGGTAAATTGAAAGTTTAATGGTACAAGAAATTAACTGGATGAAAGGCCAAAAACGAATGCGTATTTCTATTACAGATATTTTAAGTTTTAACCGTAGCTTGGAATGTCCGAAAAAATCTCTCTGGTGCTACCGGCGACATCTGTTCTCCACATACTGGAAACCTTACTTCTGTTTACCGCAGTCGCTGTATGAGGTCGCTACAGTACTTTCGACAGGAGTCGTCGTGTCAGGTCGCCACAAACTGATGGAAGTTCGAAATTAAGGTTTTGTGTGCATATATAAACGTTGTTCTGTTTTTTTTTTTCATTTATTTTTTCAAATTGATATGCCGTTTGAAAAAATGTTTTATAAAAGAAAGAAAATAAAGAAGAAGAATAAATAAATAAATACAAACTTTAAATATGTGATTCATTAAGAAAAATAAAAGAAAAGAAAATTCATGTTTAAGTTAGGATGCGGTTATCGGCAAGATAAAGAAAAAGATTTTTCTGAAATACGGCATATGAGTTGATTAACTGCAATTTATGTCGAAGATAGTTCGAGGCGCGAATTGAAGTAAAAAAAAAGGATCGCTCTCCAATGCATAGTGTGAATGAAGGTATACTTAGTTTTCTTCCTCTATTAGATTGTCCAAAAACTAAGATTTCAAAAAGATATATTTAAAATATATTAAGATATATTATATAAAAGATATTTTAAATATTGCGGAAGTTTAAATACAGATTGAGATCCAGACCGTAAATTAAGGATGCAAATCTGGACACACTACTGGGCACTGGATAAATATAACGCAGTCATTAAACGCAACATTAAACCTATGCTTAAAATCAGAGTCAAGATAAGGAAACACGGAATGTATGGCATTACGAGCATTACGATAAGATTAGTAAAATATCTTATTTTCACGAGGTGATGCAAGTAGTTCGTCGAGTAACGCAATCTACGAAGTTCACCATAAACTTTTTTTAGAATGTCTTTTATCGCAAGTAAGTGAAGAGTTAATATGAAAACCGAGGTATTTAACAGAATTTACAATAGCAACGGGATTGCCATCTAGAACAACAGGTGAAAAATCATTCGGAAAACCTCATTATTGGAAAAAAACGATGTACATTGTTTTGTCGGGGTTCAGCTATAATTCATTACCTATAGACAAATTGGAAATGTTATCAAGATCTTCTTTTACCCTAGCAACACAGTCTTCTATAAGCCCAATAGGACGCGAGAAATATATAATAATATCATCAGCGTACATGTGAATTTTCAAATTCTGAACAATACCTGGAATTGCATTGTTAAAGAGGGAGAACAGGAGTGGGCCCAGGACAGAGCCTTGTGGAAAACCTTTCAAAATTACTTTAGGGTTAGAGTAGCCTAGCTCTGCGGCGACCGACTGTATTCTTTCTCTTAGATAACAGCTCAGTAACTTGACGGAAGAATGCGACAAATTGAAGTTGTTTCTGATATTTGTAAGTAACAAAGAGTGATAATACAGTCGAACGCTTTGGAAAAGTGTAGAAGAACTGCTGCACAAATATCATTACGATATAAAGCAGTAGATCAGTAGTCACTTTTAAAACACAAGACTCACAACTGTGCTTACTTCGAAAACCAGACTAATTCGATAGTTTATTATTATCATCCAGTAATTTCAGAATTTGTAGAGATAATATCATTTTAAAAGCTTTTGACACAAAAAAAAAATACTAATTGGTCTAAAGTCGGCAGGATAATTAGGACTGGTCATTCTGGGTATAGGCTAAAATTATTAGCCATTTCCTACTATCCGGGAGCCCCATCAGTTATTCGTCGAAATGCTTGAACATTTGAAACAGTCATTGAAAGAAGAAAGAGAGAGAGAAACCTTTGCACAAATATTGTACAATGTGATTAACACGATCATACCGTCATTCTAGGTCTCGATATAATTCGCATCGGAGATTGTCGTCACATAAAAACGATTTCAAATAATGAAAATTTTGCGTCCCTGTGAGATGAGATTTGTTAAAGACGAAAATTCCGACGACGCCTCACCTAGTTTGGACAATTTAATCTTCAACATCTCGGTAGATACACGAGTTATGCGAACCGTTAATGCATTAATTTTCTAATTTTCACGAAAATATCCAGGCAAGGTTTTAGCTTTTACACTCAGATACAGCTTACTAAGTTATATGTGTAGGTTCATATAAAATTAAGAAAAACTGCGAGTAATTTTGCACAATATACTCAGTGTCTTACCTTAGTTCCAAGCAAAGACATTAAATACATGGTTTTAAAAAAACATGCACATACATACATACATTAGCCCAATATTTGCAAAAGGTCTTTTAGTATAATTGCATGGAAAATGTCCTACATGTAGGCCTCGCTTAAAGCGCGGGTTACGTTCCGAAAATTGCCGTGTTAAATGAAATCAGGTTGCACAGGGACGGAACTTTTAAATAAAAATAAAGGCAAGTGATTAAATCTGTGAACACATTTGTTGAATTAAAATTAGAGTGAAGCTCCGTACAGAACTTAATTCGATACTGACATAATATTCTAACATGAAGAGAATGCACCGAATCATCTACGTTGAAGCGTCGCACAGCACAACATCAGATCATCAGACCACGTCGTCTCATCCGTTATAGCTAAAAAGGAACGTTGATATTAAGCGACAGGCAGGCGCCGTTGGGCATAATGTCATTATCCTGTGGCTGTTCGCGCAGGCCGCGCGGTAGTCATCTGTGTGGCTATAGCCGCTTACTGTTGATTTGGCAGTACTGAAAAACTTATTTCATATACTTGTGAAATGTCAATTCACTTTTATTGGAATAAACCTCACGTTTTATTTTCTCGATTGGTTCTCCTTTATGGTCGATTTAGTTCTGGAAATAACTGCGTATTACAACAGGTTATTGTCCCAGAACCGTACAAAAAGAAAAACAGTAATCTGTGAAAGTTTCTCTAAAATAGTTTTTTATCTTGGATATATTTCAAAAGTGGCAAATGAATAATTTGCCGCAAATCGAACGTCTGAAAGGACGTGAAAATTATAACGATTGGAAGTTTGCGGTAGAGGGCATGGACCTGTGCATCCAGGGCAAAGTTGTTGACTGCTTGGCGAGATGCCAGAAACGATCCCTGTTAAATGCACAGGTCAAGGTTGACATACAGCCTCTTCGCGGGGCCCTCTGGATAGCCTTTAAAGCAACCGCTTAGAGGTGAAATAATGTATGCAGCGGCCTCCTTGTCCAGGACCCGGTCCTCTAGGTTCGGGCGTTGCGCGTGGGGTTAACTTCCCTACAGTGTAAAAAGAACTTAGTTCTTAAACGACGAGAAGCCTTGGATACGGATGACCCTACTGCTGACGACCATGGACAACGAAATAAGGGCAACGATTTTCGGTTCTGCACGTGGAATGTGAGGTCCCTGAACAGACCGCATGCAGCCGATGAACTTGCGGAAGCCCTCGAAGCTTATAAGGCAGATATCACCGCCATTCAGGAGGTGCGGTGGGATGGGCCGGGCAAAAAGAGGATGAAAAACTGCGATATTTACTTCGGCGATTGCTACAAAGAGCGAATCCAGCGCTTATTCGGATGCGGGTTTGTTGTTCGAGGCAGACTTATGCAAGAAGTCTTAAGCTTTAAATACATAAGCAAGCGCCTCATAACAATCCGCATCAAGGCTACATTCGACAACATCAGCCTGATCTGCGCCCACGCCCCAACGGAGGATAAAGATGACGACAGCAAAGACGACTTTTACGATCTCATAGAAAAAACATACGATCAATGCCCCAGCTACGGCACCAAGATCGATCTAGGAGATTTCAACGCAAAGCTGGGCAAGGAAGACATCTTTGCTACAGTCACCGGGAAGCACAGCCTGCACGACAACACGTCCAAGAACGGACTCAGGCTTTTGGACTTCGTAACGGGGCGATACCTCTTTGTATCCAGCACGCGGTTCCCTCACATCAACATCCACAAAGGGACCTGGCGGTCTCCTGATCAATCAACCGTCAACTAGATTGATCACATTGCGATCGACTTCAGACACTTCTCCAGCATTCTCAATGCCCTAACATTCCGAGGAGCCAACATCGACTCGGATCATTTCCTTGTTGTAGCCAAGGTAATAACACGGATATCGATACAATCGCAATTGACTGCTAGCAACTTTTCCGATCGAGTCTTCCTAAAGCTCTCAGATAGTCCAACCCTGCCAGGCGAAACAATCGACCAACAATGGAACCGTTGTCAAAAAGCCATCAGAGAAGCAGCATCTGATGTGCTGGGTTTTAAAACGCCACTCCAAAAAACCCCTGGTTTGACATCGAGTGCAGGCAGGCATATTCAGCAAAGCTAGCAGCATGCAAGGCGACGCTGGACAGAAGGACGAGAGCGGTTCGTGAGTTCTACGAACTTAAAAGAAGTAAAACAACTATCCAATGGATACAAAATTCGGACAGAAGCCTGTCGTGATGCAGAGGGACAACTCGTAGTAGATTCGCAGTCGAGGCGAGGAAGACTCCAATACCGCTGTCAGGCAAAATGTTCCACTCAACGCAATTGACGATGATCGACGAGAATTCCGTCCCCCCGACCTAGACGAAGTCAAGATAGCGATATCGAGACTAAAGTCAAATAAAGCTGCTGGTGCAGACGGACCGTCTGCGGAACTGTTTAAGGCAGCTAGAGATGAGCTGGTAAGGTACATGCACCAATTCATCTGTAAGATATGGTCGGAGGAAAGCATACCCGACGAGTGGAATCTCAGTATCGTTTGCCCGATCCACAAGAAAGGAGAACCCTTTGACTGCACCAACTATAGAGGGATAAGTCTCCTTAACATCGCCCATAAGATCCTCTCTGCCGTTTTATGTGAGCGCCTGAAACCATTCGTCAACAACCTGATAGGTCCTTATCAGTGCGGTTTGAGACCGGGGAAGTCCACCATCAACCAAATCTTCACACTACGGCAGATCCTGGAAAAAAAAACCCAAGAAATGCAGATCGACACCCACCACCTATTCGTCGATTTCAAGGCCGCATATGACAGCGTGCATAGGGACGAGCATATCTAGTTTTGACATTCCTGCCAAACTCGTCAGGTTGTGCAGGATGACGATGGAGAACTCTCGCTGCTCCATCAAGGTCGGTACTCAACTCACCGAGACCTTCAATGTCAAAAAAGGTTTTAGACAAGGCGACGCGCTGTCATGTGATTCCTTTAACATCATCCTGGAAAAGATCGTGCAAGACTCACACGCCAACACTAGAGGCACAATCTTCCAGAAGTCCGTACAACTGCTAGCATACTCGGATGACATTGACTTGATTGGCAGAACACAGCGGGCCGTCCATGAAGCGTTTGCTGGTATTGAAGCGGAGGTGGCCAAAATGGGTTTAGCGGTGAACGAGGGCAAAACGAAGTATATGCTGTCACCGAGAAAGGACGCACAACATCGACGGCTTGGCCAAAACGTCACAATAGGCAGCTATAATTTCGAAGTAGTCAAGGACTTCGTCTACCTCGGCTCGCAAGTGAACAGTACGAACAACAACAGTAGCGAGATTAAACGCAGAATTACTCTTGCCAATCGCTGTTTCTTTGGGCTCAAGAGGCAATTGAGTAGTAGAGTCCTCTCTCGAAGGACCAAGCTAACATTATATAACACCTTGATCATCCATGTCCTGCTCTATGGTGCGGAAGCATGGACAATCTCAAAAGCGAATGAAGAAGCACTTGGTCTTTTCGAGAGAAAAGTTCTGCGTTCAATCTTTGTACCTGTTTGCGTTGATGGTTATTGGAGAAGAAGATTCAACCACGAACTGTACGGGCTGTACAGCGGCATGAGCCTAGTCAGGCGTCTACGAATTCAACGGCTAAGATGGCTGGGCCATGTAGAGCGCATGGACAACACTGCTTCAGCTCGAAGAGTCTTCTACTCCGAACCAGTGGGACAACGCAATAGAGGACGCCCATGGAACCGATGGCGCACCCAGGTGGAGAAGGACCTCAACCAACTTGGTGTGCGCAGTTGGAGACAGCTGGCAAAAGATTGTGCCGGCTGGAGAGGCTTACTGGTTGAGGCCCTGGTCCACCTCGGATTGTAGCGCCACCAGAAGAAGAACTAGGAAGTTTGCGGTGGAAAATTATTTAATTATGACGATTTATGGAAATCCATCCAAGGTGTTGTTGATTAACAAGTTGATCATGTTAATTGATCCAGCGGTATACGTCCACTTAAAGGAAACCACAACTGCGAAGGAAGTCTGGGATAAGTTGGAAGCTGCATTCGATGACTCTGGTTTAACCAGGAGGGTTGAACTTTTGCGTGAGTTGACTACTACTGTTTACTCAATTTCAGAATTCAGAAAAATGTGAATAAAATAATTGGGACTGCTCAAAAACTCAATTCTATCAAGATGCAAGTGGACGATGAGTGGATTAGAAGTTTGCTGTTGAGTGGTCTGCCAGATAAATTTCAGCCAATGATCATGGCAATAGAAAGTAGCGGAATTAAAATAACTGCTGATTCCATAAAGTCGAAATTATTGCAGGATTTTGAGAGCTACAATAAAACATCTACAAGTGCTGGTGACAATCCAGCCATGGCTGCCTTCAAACCTAAATCTAAACATAAAACTAAAATTATTAAATGCTTTGGTTGTGGTGGTGTCGGTCACATTAAAAAATATTGTCAAAACAGAGAATCATAGCAAATTTGCTGTATTCGCATCATATTCTGCCAAGGAAGATAGTCGTTCATGGTTCGTGGACTCTGGAGCTTCAACACACATGGCAGAGAGCGAAGAGCTATTTGATAATTATGTGCAGTGTTCTACGAAGAAATTAGTCACTTTGGCAGACGGAACCAGATTGCGAGTTGATGGAAAAGGAGACATAACGATGTTGATGTGCTGAGAAGTTACAGTGAATGAGCTAATTATGAATGACGCGCTTCATGCTCCAGAAATATTTATAAATTTGGTGTCAATAAGTCAAGTCATTAACCACGGAAACAATATTCAATTTTCGTTCGGATGGATGTTACACTCTTGACAGTAAGAACAACATTTTCGCATCAGCTTGTGAAGTTGACAAAGTATACAGAATATACATTCCGACAGACTGCCGCTGAAGACAAGAATAATTTGTGGCACAGAAGGATGGGACATCCTAGTCCCGAGGTCTTAAGAAATTTACATATTCCGGGAATACACAGAGATGTTAAATCTAATTGCATTACTTGTTGTGAAGGGAAGCAATGTAGGCGTAGTTTCAGAGCGACAACAACTACTACGACAGATTTTCTACAATTGGTTCATTCGGATGTTGCCGGCCCTATGGAGAAAGCATCGCTAGGCGGAGCTAAGCATTATGTTTTATTTCTCGATGATTTTTCCAAAAAAGTATTTGGCATTCAAAAATATGGTGGAGAACCAGTTAAATAAAAAGATAAAGATTTTTCATTCCGACAATGGTACAGAGTATGTTAATCATGAGATGCGGAAATGTTTTCAATCTTCGGGGATAATACACCAAACCTTATCTCCCTACTGGCCAGAACAAAATGGAAAATCAGAAAGGATGAATAGATCATTAATTGAAAAAAATTCGTTGTCTTCTTTCAGATGCTGGATTAGATAAGAGCTATTGGGGTGAAGCAGTATGTACCGCGGCCTATTTAATAAATAGAACCCCAATAAAACCCTTAAAAATGGTTCTCCGGAAGAGGTCTGGACAGGAGTGAAACCAAATTTATCTCATTTGCGTGTTTTTGGTTCCGTTGGTATGGTTTTGATTCCGAAACAAAAAACATTGAAACTTCATCCTAAGTCAATGAAATGCATCATGGTCGGTTATGCTGAAAATGCAAAAGGCTATATAATCTACAACCCGGATGAAAAAAAGATTTATGTAAACAGTGAAATAACCTTTTTGGAAGATCAGCATTTACCTGAGGTAATTGATTCAAAAGGCAAAACTAATATTTTTGATTTAACCCTAGATCAGAATTTAGTGGGGAAGTTACGGACAAATCCTAATCCAGTTTTTGATGCGGCTGTGTTGAATGATGGAATATCGACTACAGAAAGTTCATGCACTATTGATGGTGCGGAAGACAGTAATGAATTTGTTGATGCTGAGGTGTCTGATGATCTAAATACAAAACAAAGTTGTTGCACTTTCGACTTCACTTCAGAGTACCGAAACCAAAAACATTTAAAAATTTTGTCACCTTCGTTCACGAGGTAAAAAAAGCCGATGACTTCACTATCTATGAAGAAGCGATGTCAAGATCCGATACACCGATTTGGCGATTAATGAAGAATACGAGTCATTAATAAAAAATGAAACAAGGGAAATAGTTAATCTGCCGGCTGACAAAAAAGCTTTACGGTCCAAATGGGTGTTTAAAGCAAAAAGAAATGCTGACAATGAAGTTCTTCGGTACAAGGCAAGATTAGTCGCAAAAGGTTTTGCTCAGCGAAAGGGCTTTGATTTTGATGAAGTTTATTCTCCAGTGATCAGGTACAGCTCTTTGCGTTATCTTTTGGCGCTTGCAGCAAAGATAGGTTTGTACATCGAGCAGTTAGATGTAGTTTCAGCATTCCTTCAAAGTCTGAAGAAGTATATGTTAATCCACCTGAAGGTTTAGATATAATTAAGAATAAAGTTTTGAAATTAAGAAAATCCATTTTTATGGATTAAATCAATCGTCAATAACTTGGAATTTAAAATTGAGCAATGCTCTAAAAGAATTTAATTTTATCCAATCGCGATACGATCCATGTATCTATTATAATAATGAAAACAGCAATACATTCTTAATATTAGCTTTTTATGTAGACAACATTTTGTTGTTTTCAAAAGATCTTAAATCATCTAAAAACTTAAAAAATATTTGAAATCTAAATTTGAAATTAAAGAGTTTGGCAAAGTAAATTCGTTTTTGGGAACATAGATTACAATAGAGAAATTGGGAAAATATTAATTAATCAAGAACTATATACTTTAAAATTATTAAATCGTTTTGGCATGAGCAACTGCAATCCAGTTTCAACCCCAGTGGATATCAATGTTAAACTCAGCAAGGATAATTGTCCGAAATCTGAAGAAGAAAGTTCTGAAATATCAAATGTACCCTATCAGGAATTGATAGGTAGGTTGCTCTTTGCGGCTCAGATTAGTCTCACAGATATTTGCTATGCAGTTAATTTCTTAAGCAGATTCAACAACAACCCCGGTAAAGAATATTGGCTAGCTGCTAAGAGAGTACTCAGATATTTGAGGGGTGCCTCAAATATGAAGCTTTGTTATAACCGCAAGGGAAATGGTGAAATAATCTGCTACTGCGACGCAGATTACGCCAATGACCTAGACGAAAGGAAATCCCTTAGCTATTATATATTTTTGTCCCAAGGTGGTGCGATATCATCGGCCTCTAAAAGACAAGCTACTGTTGTTCTATCTACTGCTGAGGCGGAATACGTTTCAATGGGAACAGTTCAAGAAGCGATGTGGCTGTAAGGTGTCCAGAAAGAACTGACAGGAACTGATTCAACAATGAAGTTATTTAGCGACACTCAATTTACAATTCATCTTGCATCTTGCATTTTGCATTGCAATGAAAGTTACGACCCTGGACAAAACATATCGACGTTCATCATCACTTCATCAGAGATATCATAGCAGAGGGCAAAATAAGTTTAGAAGAAATGGTCAGAAGAAATGGTAGCTGATATCATGACGTAACCTTTACCAGCTACTACAGGCAACATATTAATAAAATCAATGGGGTTAATGTAAACTAAGTTTTTAGTGGGGATGTTGATTTGGCAGTACTGAAAAACTTATTTACATATGCTTGTCAAATGTCAATTCACTTTTATTGGAATAAACGTCACTTGCTTTTGTAACGTTAAAGAAGAAGCGCGTTTTATTTTCTCGATTGGTTCTCCTTCGAGAGGTTCTGCAAATAACTGCGTATTACAACACTTACACACAGCAAACTTTTGCCGGCGATTTTTTGATCTTGTAGGCAAGGGAGGTGAGACGTGCTAGGGGTAGCCCGCGTCTGGTGCACTCGAGGTTTGCTTTTTTATTTTCTATTCTCTTTTCTCTTTCTTCGTTTTATCTTTGAGGTGCTTTATTCTTATGTTCTCAATGTTGGGTATTTGAAGCATGCCGTACATGTGTGAGAGAAGGTAAGAAACAGAAAAAATTCAGAATTGAGATCTCAATTGTAGAGAAGGATTTCCTGTGTGAAAGTGACTTGAGATCAAAAAAGCGAATTTCAAAAAATCGCCGACGAATTTTAGCGAGGGATGTTTTTGGCGATGTTCGACTGCTCCGCTCTAGGAATGTGACAATTGGATTACACGAATCCTATACAACGTTAAACGATGCAAGAAGTATGTGCAAAAAGAGGGGTTAGGTTTCAATTAAATAAAAACAAGAAATGTACTTTTTTCTTAATTTTTTTAATGAACAACATTATTCAAGCGGGGTAAGCAAGTACAGAAAACGTAAGTTTAGTTTTAAACAAGACAAAAAGCTTAATAAAAATAAAATATTTCAGTTTTGAATTTACTTAGTATTTCAAACATAATAATACGAACTAACTTCAGACATCATAAAAAGTTTAACAACAGCCACCCACAAAGCTTCGCGAGTGCAGGAAAAAAAATAATAAAAAAATAGTGGAACTTGGAAGTGTGAACTTTTTAGCGGACCATCTCGAATCGATGCACTACCTACATTGTTGTTGGGATGCTAATTTTAAATTTCCACTTCTCAATTCTGCTTCACCACTCGCAGTCGGATTTGGTTTTTGTTATATATCTGTTTTGTCTTTTATGGGAAGTTTTAGGCTTGATGTGAGCAATGTGCGTGGGCTCAGAGCGAATCTCTTCGCTTTGTATGTCCACCTATACCAGACGACACCCTAAGGAAGGTATGTCGAAATCTCTGTTTAGGTAAACAATCTGACCAGCTAGTAAATGAGCCCACACGAATACAGACATTACAGATAATTGCGCCAACACCCTGGACGTGTTTCTCACCTCTTATCCTGATAAATATCCTGTTGACATACTGTCACCTCTTGTGGGACCATTGTGCCGTATCAGCTAATTTCTCGTTATCACCACACACAGTTAGAGAACACATTCCTAAAAGAACAGTATGAGGAAGGCGATTGGAGCGGACAAGTTCTTTAGGAATTTTAATTGGTCACTATACTTCCTGGATAGTGACGTGGATGCCGCTGCTAATATGATCACAAACATTCTTCGGCTGGGCATGACAACCTTCATTCCCCATAGAGTGAAGAGTATCAATCACAAAGCAAACGCATGGTATGACTCGAGCTGTCAGTATGAGAGAGTTGAATTTCCGGACATACAAAGCCAACCCTACCGAGGAAAACCGGAATAGGTTCAAACGGGCCAGAAATGACTGCAATGCAACTATCATATGTGCGAAATTCTCTTATGAGCAAAAGTTGAGGCAAAAGGTGCTACAATGCTCCAAGAGTAGCAAAAAGTTTGGTCATTTGTAAACAACATAAAGAATTCCGCCTTGACTTCAATTCCCACACTCATTTACAATGACATTCCAGCTCTCAGATCTTTAGACAAAGCTAATGTACTTGCGGCGCATTTTGCAGCCAGCTCAAAACTGCCAGTTTCCAATATGTCTCCACCTGTACTTGAGAGCGTTGATTTCACCATGGGACAAATCCACATCCGCACTCGTACAGTTGCAAGAATACCTAAGGATCTCGACGTGCACAAATTCGCTGGTCCGAATGGTATTCCCCCTACAGTTCTGTGCTGGCAAAACATCTGCGTAAGCTCTTTCATCTATCCTACTCTTTAGGTGTCTTCCCGGGCAGATAGAAAACAGCATTTGTCCAGCCCGTCCCGGAAAAGGGCGAATCTTCTACACCCACCTCGTATCGACTCGTAGCACTTACGGCCCTTCTTTTTAAGGTCATGGAACCGCTTATAAATAATCAGCTTCTACTTGCGGAAGAATTAATGACCGGCAATATGGTTTTCGCAGCAACAGGTCCACTGATGATTTGATAGCTTATCTCACCACAAAACATTTGACAGCTGATGACAACACTCTCAGCTTTTCATATTTATTCCAAGACTCACGATGCAAGAAATATTTCACCCTCTCTTTTTGGCTTTAATTTATAAGGCTTATATCCGCCCCAAGCTTGTGTACAACGCTCATATCTGGTGTGGTGCCCCCAAGACGAGCGATAAAACTTATAGGCGACAATAATATCGCAGAGCCATTAGACTCGCTCGAACATCGACATACAGTCTCTTCTGTGTCCGTGTTGTATCGCTATTTTAACAAACGATGCTTAAGTGATCTAGCCAACTACATTCTTCCTCTCTATGAATTCACCCGCAAATCACCCGTCTGGCCAAGAATGCCATCAGTATATTATTATTAAATTCAGGGACTCCAGCCACACTATACGAATATGGAATGCTCTTCCCAGCCTAATATTTCCCACAGCCTACAACCCGCAGATATTTAAGACCATTGTGCACAGATCCCTTCTATCCTTTCTCCCTCTATACCTTCGGCCCATGCTGTGTCTTGACTCCGGACATATAGGCATATTAGCAATATGCAAATTATAAAAAAAAAAAACAAAGTAAAAAAATACACATAATAAAAACAAAACTTCAAAAATTTAAATATCACACATCATCACTATCCATTCGTTCTCGTTTTTGTGCTGCTATTTGCTGCTACTACAATTCTGTTGGGCGCAGTCTTAAGAGATGTCCATTAGCTTCAGTTTTTCAAGTTCCGCTTCTTCTAGATTGGACAAATTGATACTTTCTTTATTTAGCGTGTTAATAGCTAGGCTTATTTCTTCTTTGGATAAGATGAGTAAATTTACAATTCCTAGTTTTGCCAATGAATAGATAAGTTAACATTTTGTAATTCTTCTTTGACAATTTTTAATTTATATTATTTATTTATTAATTTTTATTAAAAATCGGGCACAACCACTTTATTGACATATTAATTTTCTCTTAATATTGTTACGATTTCATTCGTGATCTTGGTTAAATTATTAATTCGTTCGTTGTGTAGTTTATTTATTACTAGCTGTACCCGCGTAGTACGCGTAGACATTCGAATTTCCGGACGCGATGCCTGGTAAGATTACGTTCATGTTTATGAGTCCAGCAGGCATTTTGTCAGCTCTTATGACAATTCTATGATCGTCCAACGGCATTCTGTCTAATGGCATTTTAAACAGTCAGCAATTCGTTATGCTGATGAAAATAAACTTGCAAGTTAGCAATTATTTCTCGAGGATGGTGCGCGTTTGATCAATTTCGTCACTGCAATTCCCACGAAAATACATTTAAAAAACAGGTGGACAATTCAATGATCCAGATCAATGATCTAATTGATGAAGTGATGATCCATTTTTTTGTGCGAGGGTAGGTGAAAATCTTCAAGAGATACTATGGGGACCGTTCCCACATAACGACAGGGATTTTTACACAGTAAAAACACCCCCTTCAAATAAAGTATTGACATTAAGAACATTTTTATGAAGTACAAACATAAACAGTTAGTGTCCAAATTTTCATTAGAATTAGCCTTAAACGGATTTATATAAAAGGCAAACATATGTACATGTGGATACAACCATTCTTTTTTAAATAAATAATTAATATATGCAAATATACCTGCTTATTTACTTGTGAACAGGCTACGTATAGTTGTCAATGGGAAAAGCATTCATTGCTCAAATCAATACCGGTAAATTTAACTGTTTGACCTTGAAAACATAACTTAATGGGAAACTGCAGCCTTTTAAAAAGAAATAGGTAGTCCGAAGGTATCATCGGTATTCGTAATATAATTACATTCTCATCTGTGCCTGGTCCTGTTATAATAATCGCTTCAATTACAATTAATTTCTAAGTTAAATTAATGGCACTCCAACTTTTAGGAAAATGATGTGCCCTGGTAGTCCTGCTGTATTCGTAGAATTTAAAAATTCTGTTGGAAAATGTACCGAATCATCTGTATTTACAACGGTGTCAATGGATCGATAAATTTGTACTCCACCGTTGATCTTGCTTAAAATGAATTCATTGATTCTGGACGCTGAATCATTTCTTGGAGCCAGAATAGCTCTTTCTCTGAACCAAGAAGGGGTTTAATACTTACTGGCCAAGAAAACTAAGAAAAACTTGATGCTCTATACATTCTTATTATTACCGAACCTAACCCTAAACCCTATTACCTATTAAAAAAATGTAAAAAAAAACTTAATCTATGTCCGTAATACTGCGGACGTGTACACAAGGGCGTGTATGTTATGTATATGCGTAACATATATATTCCACACGCCCTTGTGCACCTTTTTTTTTTATTTATTTATTATTTTTTTTTTATTTTTTTATTATTTTTTTTTTTATTTTTTTTTTCTAATTTACCTTACAACTAGGTAAGTGGGCCGTTATACCAACTAAACGATTAATATCATATCGGGGGCGGCGAAGGCGGAGACTGGTTCTGGTGTAACCACCAAAAGAAGTGCCGCTCCTTATCACTCTCTCTCCTGTCACGACCAGGGATCGCTCTACTGAACCGGAGAAGATCTTCGTGTTCGCGGACGACAAACGATTCGTAGAGGAGTCGCCTGTCAACTGTTCGGCGCATCGCGTGGTAGATTACAGGGCATCCTTCCGTGTCCTGGATCAAACCGATCGAATCGAAATAGAGGAACGCTTCAGGTGGGACAAAGTGATGAAATTGTCTATCCTCTTCGCGTTTGCCCTGTTGTACAGGACCTCGTTAGGATAGTACTTCTTGTACTCAGACTCGGGTGTTCGATACAACCGGAGACAAGTCCTAAGACACCGTCTCTCGAACAACCTCATCTTTTCCATCTGGGAAGGACTCACGTTGAACCACAGGGGACAACCATACACCATGACTGGCCTTATGAGGGCCATGTAGCAGATTACCTTCACCCTGGTATCAAGTTGGCTGCTATAAAACAGCTTACTTGCCACAGCAAAGGCTTTTCTAGCATTGGTCAAAGTCTTCTCTACATGTTTGTTAAAGTACAGAAAATGATCCAACCAAATGCCAAGATATCTAACTACAGTTTTTACGGCTAACGGCTGACCCTGGGGGTCAACTATGCCGAGCTTCTTCCAGTTTACGCGCGTATCCCTTGAGGCCATGGCCAGCGGGGTACGGAAAAGGACAGTTTCACACTTCTGGAAGTTGATACGCAGCTTCCAGTCATCGCAATATGTCAAAGTCACGTTGCAACAAGGTATTAATGACTTCTACCTTCGGACCTGATCCGTACGCCACTAAGTCATCGGCGTACGCGATTAGGTGCGGCATAGACCTTAGGAGATCTGCGATGAAAATAGCAATCAATATCGGGGAACCAACAGCCCCCTGCTGTAGACATTTATTGATATTAAAAACAGTGTTAGAAGTTACGCCGAATTTTCTATCTGTTATCATGTCATATATCATTTATAGCAATGTTTTATGTAAGCCAAGTCTGACGAGCTTAAGGAACAGGCCCTCTAGCCAAACGGTGTCGAATGTCATCTCTAAGTCGATCAGACAGGCACCCGTACAGTGTTTTTTATTTTTATTCCATTGAATGTCGGATACCAGCTTTGACGCGGCATGTGTGGTGTCATGCCCCGCCCTAAATCCAAACTAGTTGTCCGGTATAATTTTGTTGTCCTCGACCCACGTTTTCAGGGCTCGAATAACAATCTTTTCGAAGACCTTGCTGATGCAAGGAAGAAGACTTATCGATCGGAGGTTTGACGGGATGCTTTTGTCTTTGTCCCGTTTAGGGATTGGTTGCACCACAGCTGTCTTCCAACGCTCCGGGTAATATTCATAACTGAGCGCGTTGTTGAACAGTGTAGTGTAAATTTCGACTGCCGCCGGAGGGAGATGACTAAGCACGATGTTCGGGATACCATCCATCCCAGTTGATTTCTTGTTCTTCATAGATTTAAGGATCCCCTGGAGATCGTCTTGGGAAATCACTATCTGGTTTTCATCATTTGCAACGGCATTGTTTGCCATATTTTCGTCATTGAATCTGGTAAAACCGTGATTCTCCGAACGCCATTGACTTATCTCGTTACGGAGATAGAAGTGGTTTAACCAGGCTCTGTTCTCCAGATCGTGGTTCGGCCTACGAACCTCGTTGACCGTATACACTCTCTATAAAACAGCACCAATTGTTTTAACTTTCTCCTGGGGATCTTCGACCATGAAAAAGTCGTTGTCTAGCACGGCCTCATCTGGATCAACATTGATTGAGGTCAGTAGTTGTTCGTTGTCAGTTGTTGTGGGAAGTCGAACGATCTGAATGTCATTTTCATCTTTCCTTCTGAATATTTTATTTACTTGAGGGAACATATTCGGGTTGCTGAATCGTATAGCCCGGATTTTATTGCTCCAGTGCAAGATTATAGCTAAATTGTAATTGATTTTTATTAGTTGTTGGAGGTTTTTGATCTCCGACTTCAGGGATCTGACTTCCAGACTTCTTGGATCTGTAAACAGTCTGTGCAAGAGTTTAAGTCTTGACAGCAGTCTACTTTTATGCACGTGGAGTGCATCGATGGTGGCATTCCGATAAACATCAGAATCATCGGAGTGCACTACCTTCGGAATTGTCTTGTCCATTGTACGTATTATGGCATCGTCCATTCGTCTGAGGTACCCGTCAACCTCTTCATTTGTAAGGTTTCTGTTCGTTGGTGGATTGATCGCACTCGAACGGAGTTCAGTGGTTAAAGCACTGGAGAAACGTGGCCATCGAGCCTTATTGTAATTAAAAGGGTTTCTCGGGACATATTCTCCCAGTTCAACCACCTCGTTTGGGATCTGAATAAGCGCTGAAAAAGCACGATGATCACTATCGTACTCTATCGCGGTTAAGCAGTTCCGTGTGCTTCTATCAATGTCATGTAAAGTCAGTCGTCTTTCCATCAATAGTAGATCCAGATAATTTCCACTTCTGGGAAATGATGGTATCTCGGTTGCAAGCAGGTCTGCTCTCAACTCGTTATGCTCAGTCAACCAGTTATTTAAGGCGTTCCCCCGGGTGCAGTTTCTATTACATCCCCACTCTCTATGCCTAGAGTTAAAATCACCTGCTTTGATAAAGTAGTTATCTTCCGAGCCCAGTCGTAGGATTGCGAAAAGAGTTTCGAGCTCAGGAATGAGAATGTGATCGAGATTTGAATTATCCGGTGCATAGAGTGCGATCACATATAGCCGCTTACCACCCGAGAGCGATATGCGGGCGATGCACGTCTCTAGCAACCGAAATCTACGCGCTTCATTGCTATACATGATGTTATGGGAAATGTTTTTCTTAATTAGTAGAGCGACTCCGCCTCCATGATGGGTGCGATCTCTCAGAATTATTATATAATTATTATACCTGAGCTTGTGCGTTTGGTTAAGCTTGGTTTCGCTAACCATTATCACATCAGGATTGTGGTCTTTTAACAGGTAGCCGAAGGTGAGTTTTCTATTTGTCGCTCTTAGTGAATTTACATTCACCGCGAGGATCTTAATGTTGCAATCTGCGCGCGCAGCCATTATATTGACTGTTGCGTTTGTTCGCCAAACAGCTCCGAGCAGATTAAGTCCACTCGGGTTGCTTGTTGAAGGAACCGTTGTTCTAGCCGGGCTGTACGCTCAGCTTTTTCTTTTAAAGCTGGACTTTCGGACAGCCTCGATAATTGGCAGGGTGTCCATTGGCCCCGCAAATGACGCATTTAAGGATGCTCCTATCCTCGACCTTGTCCGTTCCTAAAGGACATTCCCCTCTATTGTGGGTTCCCGCGCATTTCGCGCAGCGCGACACCATTTGGCAGTTCGCTGCGGCATGCCCAAACCTCTGGCATCGAACACACTGCATCGTGCGCCTCGATTTCCTTAATGTCTCCCATTGAATGGCAATGGTCCCCAAGAGTTTAATTCTCTTGAGGCTTTCCATGTTGCTTTCGGGAGTCGCCTGTACTAGGAACATCGAAAGACATCTGGTCTCCCTGCGTGCCACCGCAGTGATAAATGGCTTAACGCCCACGGTCTGGACATCATCGCTCTGCGCCTGGCGCAGTACACCGAGGATCTCCTCCGGATCCGTATTGGGATCCATGCTCTTAAGGAGCAGAGCTTGGAGTTTTTCTCCTCTTGGTGTGTAAGAGTAGAACTCCATCCCCGCCACCGTCAGACCCTCCGTAACTGCCTTGTGCACTGCCATGTAGTTGCAGTACATAGTGTGCCTTAGGGGCATTCTATACTTAATGGAGAATGGGGTTTCTAAACCCTTCATTCCCTTAACGGCACACTTACCTAGATTTTCCAGGTCTTTTGTCTCGGCCCCGAATACGTTGATAGGGGGCATCTATCCCTCTTCTGCTTCTGGTTCTGCTGCCGTTGTCTCTGCTGTTGTGGGTTCTGCTGCTGCGGCTTCTGCTGTTGTGCCTTTTGCTGATGTTGTTGTTGCTTCTGCTGCTGTTTTTGTGTCTGCACTGCTTGTTGTTGTTGCAGTACAGTCGCTTGAGCTGCTTTTCTTGCCGCTAACTTCTCGCGCATGATCTTCGCGATCGCGGCTAGCTCCCTCGATTGCTCCTCCAGCAATCTCTGCCTCTGCTCTACGTCAGAGAGCTCCCTCAAATCCTTCCCCTCGTCATCCGCCTCGGATGACGAGAGGTCTCGGTACCTGTTGCCAGCGCCCAGGTACCGTCCTACTCCTCCAGCCGACTCATACATAATTGTGTCGTCTGATTCGGCTGGAGTTGTGTTTGTTGTTGCGCTGGTAGTAGCTGCCGACGTGCAGGCTACCAGTTCAGCTGCTGGTGTTGTTGCTGTTGTTCTGGCTGCGGAGTTGTTAGCCGCTGCCCTAGTCGCTGTTGTTGTAGCTGCTGATGGTGCTACTGCTTGTGCTGTAGTTGTTTTTATTGGGGCTATGGTATGCTTGGCCGCTGCCGTGGTAGTAACTGTTGTTGCTGCTGATGACGTAGCAGCTGGTGGCGGCGGTGTGACTTTCACCGCTGCCCGCTTGACGGTGTTCGGCTGCGGTTGTAGCCTCCTCTTCCCTGTCTCCACCGGGTGGTGGGATCTGCCGGTGGCTTGGTGGCCCGATGTGCCGGCGTGGTAGCTTGATACGCCATCCACCGGTACTTTACCCGTCTCACTTTCACTTGTAATTTTGATTTATTTTTATTTTTTAATTAAAAAAAGTGTCTTTTCACAAAATTCCAACCTCGGGATCGAACCCGGGATGTTCCGCGTCAGAGTCTCGTACACTTTTTTTTTTCATGTAATTTTATTTCTTCTTAAATATTTTACTTACCTGCTAGACAAAATTACTTAAATCTAGCTTACCTAACTTAAGAATTTACAATGTTCTTAATACTAACCTACTGACCCTATGCGGGTACTCTAAGCTAATCTAATCTATGTTATAACTGTGCCTTTCGGCCTAATCTGCGTTTTTTTTAGTCTTTATGACAATCTGTTATTACATTTTTATTTGCCTAGAAAACTTTTAAAAAACTTGGCTAAACTTAACTACTTACACTACCTAATACTAACTTATCCTAAGATAAAACTTAATACTATCTTAACTATGTCCGCAACAGTACGGACACGTGCACCAGGGCGTATATGTTGTGTATATGCATAACATATATAATTTATACGCCGTGATGCACCTTTTTTTTTGTTTTTGTTTTTTTTTAAATTTTTTTTTTTGGATTTTTTTTGGAATTTTTTTTTTCTTTTAAAGCTACCTTAAAAACTATGTAAGCTGGCCACTATGGTCAACTACCTCATCCTGTGGAAATGCTAGCGGTGGCGGAGGATGGTTTTGGTGTAACCATCAGTAAAATTGCCGTTCTTTGGCAGACTCTTTTCTATCTCGAGCGGGGATCGCTCTACGACATCCGGTTCGTATTGAAGTCGCCTATCCACTGTTCGGCGTACGACATGGAAGATGATAGGACATCCTTGTGGATCCTGTATTAGGCCAATTGTGTCTAGATAGGGGAATGCTTCGGGAGGAATAAAGCCGTAAAGGTGCACCCTTGCCATGTACAGATTACCTTCGCTCTGGTATCAAGTTGGCTGCTGAAAAACAACCTTCTTGCCGCAGCAAAGGCTTTTCTGGCTTTCGTCAGAGCAATATCTATATGTTTGTCAAAATACAGATATTGATCCAGCCAAATGCCTAGATATCTAACTACACTTTTTACAGCTAACGGCCGACCATGCGGGTCAACTATGCCGAACTTACGCCAGTTTTGGCGCGTATCCCGCGATGCCCTGTCCAACGGGGTCCGGAAAAGACTAGTTTCGCATTTCTGGAAGTTAATAAGCAACTTCCAGTCGTCGCAAGATCGCTGGATTTTCTCGAAGTCACGCTGCAACAAGATGTTTATTACCTCGACCTTCGGACCTGATCTGTACGCAACTAGGTCGTCGGCCTACGCAATTAAGTGCGGCATGGAACCTATAAGATCCGCAGTGAATAAAAAAAAAATATCGGGGAACCAATAGCCCCCTGTTGCAGACCGTTTTTAATGTTAAAGACCGTAGTGGAACGTTACGTCACCATTTTTCTCAACGATCTTTCTGCCTGTTATCATGTCATAGACCATGTATAGCAATGGTTTACTTATGCCAAGCCTGACCAGATTGAGGAAGAGGCCCTCTAACCAAACGGTGTCGAACGCCTTCTCCAAGTCAATCAGACAGGCACCCGTGCATTGATTTTTGTTTTTATTCCATTGTACGTCGGACACCAGTTTTGACGCGGCATTAATGGTATCATGCCCCGCTCGGAACCCGAACTGGTTGTCCGGTATGATTTTATTTTCATCAGCCCATTGCTTCAGAAAGTCATTCGAGTTCTTTTCAAAAACCTTACTTATGCAGGGAAGAAGACTGATCGACCGAAGATTTGTCGGAATGGACTTATCTTTGCCCCGTTTAGGGATCGGTTGAACAACAGCTGTTTTCCACTGCGTGAGGTAATGTGCATTACTCAGCGCATTGTTGAACAAGGTTGTGTAAATTTGGACCGCTTCGGGGGGAAGATGGCGAAGCACAATGTTCGGTATTCCATCGATTCCCACTGACTTTTTCTTCTTCAGCGAGTGGAAGATACCCTGGAGATCTGCTTGAGAAATCAAGATGAGATTCCCATCATTGGCGACGGCACTATGTGCCATGTTCTCGTCATTGAACCTGGTGAAACCTGGATTCTCTGATCGCCATTGACTTATCTCATTGCGGAGATAGAAGTTGTTTAGCAGGCCTCTGTTCTCCAGATCGTGATTCGGCCTACTAACCTCGCTGACCGTATACACTCTCTGGAACACTGCACCTATACCTGTAACCTTCTCTTGGGGATCTTCGACCGCAAAGAAGTCATTGTCTAGCTCTGCCTCATCTGGATCGATGCCAACTGAAGTCAGTAAGTGTTCGTTGTCTGTCGTCCTTGGAAGTCTTACGATTTGAATGTGATTTTGATCTTTCCTCCGAAATATTTTATTTACTTGTGGGAACATACGAAATATTTTATTTACTTGTGGGAACATACCCGGGTTGTTGGATCGTACAGCCCGGATTTTGTTACCCAAGTGCAAGCTTATAGCCAAGCTATAGTTTATACCTATTAACTGTTGTAGGTTCTTGATCTCCGGCTTCAATGCTCTGACTTCCGCGTTTTGCGGATCTGTAAACCGCCTATGCAAGAGTTTGAGTCTTGACAGCAGCCTACTTTTGTGCACGTGAAGTGCATCGATGGTAGCATTTCGATAAACATCGCTGTTATCGATTTGAACTACCTTCGGAATTGTTGTGTCCATCGTACGTTTGACTACGTCGTCCATTTGTATGAGGTACCTGTCAACCTCTTCGTTCGTCAGGTTTCTGTTTGTCGGCGGATTGATCCCACTCGAACGTAGTTCTGTGGATAAAGTCCTGGAGAAGCCAGCGGGCCTTATTATAATTATAAGGGTGCCTCTGGACATACTCTTCCAGTCCTTCCACCTCGTTCGGGAGCTGAATAACTGCGAAGAGCCCGCAGTGATCACTCTCGTACTCAACAGCAGTTAAACAGTTCCGTGTGCGTCTTTCCACGTCTAGTGTAGTCAGTCGTTTGTCTATCAGCATCAGATCCAGATAGGACCCGCTTCTGGGATACGATGGCCTATCGGTTGCTAGCAAATCTAGCTTGAACTCAACATTGTGGTCTATCAAACAGTTATACATTGAGGTCCCTCTGGTGTTATGCACCACGTTGCCCCACTCTATATGCCTCGAGTTCAAATCCCCGGCTATGATATAGTAGTTCTCCTTCGAGCTCAGTCGAAGGCTAGTGAAAAGAGTATCGAGCTCTGAAATGAAATATTGCTTGATGCGTGACTTGTCAGTCGCATAGATAGCGATCACATATAGCCGCTTACCACCCCGAAGGGGGATGCGTGCGATACACGTTTCTATGGCCTGGAATCTCCGCACTTCACCGCTATACACGACCTTATGACAAAGGCCTTTTTTTATTAAGAGCACGACTCCACCAGCTAGGTAGCTTCGATCTCTTCGAATAATATTGTAATTTTTGTACCTGAGTGGGTGCGTCTGGCTTAGCTTAGTTTCGCAAACCATCAACACATCAGGATTATGGGTCTGCAACAAGTTACCGAAATTTAATTGACGTTCAGGGCGGATCAGTGAATTCACATTCACTGCTAGAATTTTAAGGTTGCAGGCTGCCTGCGCAGCCATTATACCGATTTTGCGTTTGGCTCTCCAAACAGCGTCGAATAGATGAGGTCTATTGGCGCTGCTTGTTCTTGTAATTGGTTTTGGAACTGGGTTTGGAGTTGAGCGATCTGCCTCCGGATAGAGAGCAGGATCGTCTGCACATCCAAATTTGATTCTGGTTGCCTGGCCACAGGGACCTGGGTAACTTTCGGCACTGTCTGTTGAACCGGTCGCCCAGCCGATGCCACTTGGGCATAGGAGACTGCCGGTGTAACAGTGGTAGCTGGAGCACGGGGCACTGGCCTCGCTTCTATAATATAATGTATATGTATAATTTTTCTCAATTCTTGGACCTTAGGACATCCCCGATAGTTTGCAGGGTGTCCGCTGGTCTTACAGAGCACGCACATCAGTTTGCTCCTGTCCTCGACTTTATCGGTCCCTAAAGGACATTCCCCGCGATAGTGGGTTCCTGCGCATTTGACACAGCGAGACTGCATATTGCAGTTCGCCGCGGCATGCCCAAACCTCTGGCAACGAACACACTGGAGTGTGTTCTTTGTCTTTTTTATTGTTTTCCATGTAACAGACAGAGTGCCTAAATGGGTAATTTTGTTTAGGCTCTCTAGTTTGCTGTCTGGGGTGACCTGAACTAGGAAGAAAGGAAGTTTCCTATTCTCCCTTCTCGATGCCGCAGTGATGAAGGGCTTAACCTGGGCGTATATGTTGTGTATATGCATAACATATACAATTTATACGCCGTGATGCACCTTTTTTTTTGTTTTTGTTTTTTTTTTTTAATTTTTGTTTTATATATATTTTTTTTTGTTTTTTTTTTTTTAAAGCTACCTTAAAAACTATGTAAGCTGGCCACTATGGTCAACTACCTGATCCTGTGGAAATGCTAGCGGTGGCGGAGGCTGGTTTTGGTGTAACCATCAGTAAAATTGCCGTTCTTTGGCAGACTCTTTTCTATCTCGAGCGGGGATCGCTCTACGACATCCGGTTCGTATTGAAGTGGCCTATCCACTGTTCGGCGTACGACATGGAAGATGATAGGACATCCTTGTGGATCCTGTATTAGGCCAATTGTGTCTATATAGAGGAATGCTTCGGGAGGAATAAGGCCGTTAAGGCGCACCCTTTCATGGTACATACTATTGGGGTAGTAAGCCCCAAAGATCAGACTGTTGGACGAGGTCATAGCTCGTGCAGTGTGCCTTCTGATTAGTTTAATAATAAAATTATCTACCCTATTCACGTTGGCCTCGTTGTATAAGACCTCGTTAGGGTAGTACTTCTTGTACTCAGACTCGGGTGTGCGATACAGACGGAGACAGCTCCTAAGACACTGCCTCTCGAACACCCTCATCTCTTCCATCTGGGAAGGACTCACGTTGAACCACAATGGACATCCGTACACCATAATGGGCCGTACTAGGGCCATGTACAGATTACCTTCGCTCTGGTATCAAGTTGGCTGCTGAAAAACAACCTTCTTGCCGCAGCAAAGGCTTTTCTGGCTTTCGTCAGAGCAATATCTATATGTTTGTCAAAATACAGATATTGATCCAGCCAAATGCCTGGGTATCTAACTACACATTTTACAGCTAACGGCCGGCCATGCGGGTCAACTATGCCGAACTTTCGCCAGCTTTGGCGCGTATCCCGCGGTGACCTGTCTAACGGGGTCCGGAAAAGACTAGTTTCGCACTTCTGGAAGTTGATAAGGATTTTCTCGAAGTCACTCTGCAACAAGATCTTTATTACCTCGACCTTCGGACCTGATATGTACGCAACTAGGTCGTCGGCCTACGCAATTAAGTGCGGCATGGAACCTATAAGATCTGCAGTGAATATGGAAAACAGGATCGGGGAACCAATGGCCCCCTGTTGCAGACCGTTTTTAATGTTAAAGACCGTAGTGGAAGTTACGTCACCATTTTTCACAACGAACTTTCTACGTGTTATCATGTCATAGACCATGTATAGCAATGGTTTACTTATGCCAAGCCTGACCATCTTGAAGAAGAGGCCCTCCAACCAAACAGTGTCGAACGCCTTCTCCAAGTCAATCAGACAGGCACCCGTGCACTGATTTTTGTTTTTATTCCATTGTATGTCGGACACCAGTTTTGACGCGACATTAATGGTATCATGCCCGCGCGGAATCCGAACTGGTTGTCCGGTATGATTTTCTTTTCATCAGCCCATTGCCTCAGAACTCGAATGACTATCTTTTCAAAACCCTTGCTTATGCAGGGAAGTAGACTAATCGACCGAAGATTTGTCGGAATGTACTTATCTTTGTTCCGTTTAGGGATCGGTTGAACAACAGCTGTTTTCCAGTGCGTGGGGTAATGTGCATTACTCAGCGCATTGTTGAACAGGGTTGTGTAAATTTGGACTGCTTCGGGGGGAAGATGGCGAGGCACAATGTTCGATATTCCATCGATTCCCCTCTGACTTTTTCTTCTTCAGCGAGTGGAAGATACCCTGGAGATCTTCTTGAGAAATCAAGATGTGATTCCCATCATTGGCGACGGCACTATGTGCCATGTTCTCGTCATTGAACCTGGTGAAACCTGGATTCTCTGATTGCCATTGACTTATCTCATTGCGGAGATAGAAGTAGTTTAGCAGGGCTCTGTTCTCCAGATCGTGATTCGGCCTACTAACCTCGTTGACCGCATACACTCTCTGGAACACTGCACTAATAGATGAAACCTTGTCCTGGGGATCTTCCACCGCAAAGAAGTCATTGTCTAGCACTGCCTCATCTGGATCGATGCCAACTGAAGTCAGTAAGTGTTCGTTGTCTGTCGTCCTTGGAAGTCTTACGATTTGAATGTGATTTTGATCTTTCCTCCGAAATATTTTATTTACTTGTGGGAACATACGAAATATTTTATTTACTTGTAGGAACATACCCGGGTTGTTGGATCGTACAGCCCGGATTTTGTTACCCAAGTGCAAGCTTATAGCCAAGCTATAGTTTATACGTATTAACTGTTGTAGGTTCTTGATCTGCGGCTTCAATGCTCTGACGTCCGCGTTTTGCGGATCTGTAAACCGCCTATGCAAGAGTTTGAGTCTTGACAGCAGCCTACTTTTGTGCACATGAAGTGCATCGATGGTAGCATTTCGATAAACATCGCTGTTGTCGATTTGAACTACCTTCGGAATTGTTTTGTCCATCGTACGTTTGACTACGTCGTCCATTTGTATGAGGTACCTGTCAACCTCTTCGTTCGTCAGGTTTCTGTTTGTCGGCGGATTGATCCCACTCGAACGTAGTTTTGTGGATAAAGTCTTGCAGAAGCGTGGCCAGCAGGCCTTATTATAATTATAAGGGTGCCTCTGGACATACTCCTCCATTCCTTCCACCTCATTCGGGAGCTGAATAGCTGCGAAGAGCCCGCAGTGATCACTGTCGTACTCAACAGCAGTTACACAGTTCCGTGTGCGTCTTTCCACGTCTAGTGTAGTCAGTCGTTTGTCTATCAGCATCAGATCCAGATAGGACCCGCTTCTAGGATACGATGGCCTGTCGGTTGCAAGCAAATCTAGGTTGAACTCAACATTGTGGTCTATCAAACAGTTATACATTGAGGTCCCCCTGGTGTTATGCACCACATTGCCCCACTCTATATGCCTCGAGTTCAAATCCCCGGCTACGATATAGTAGTTCTCCTCCGAGCTCAGTCGAAGGCTAGTGAAAAGAGTATCGAGCTCTGAAATGAAATATTGGTTGATGCGTGACTTGTCAGTCGCATAGATAGCGATCACATATAGCCGCTTACCACCCCGAAGGGGGATGCGTGCGATACACGTTTCTATGGCCTGGAATCTCCGCACTTCACCGCTATACACGACCTTATGACAAAGGCCTTTTTTTATTAAGAGTGCGACTCCACCAGCTAGGTAGTTTCGATCTCTTCTAATGATATTGTAATTTTTGTACCTGAGTGGGTGCGTCTGGCTTAGCTTAGTTTCGCAAACCATCAACACATCAGGATTATGGGTCTGCATCAAGTTACCGAAATTTAATTTACGTTCAGGGCGGATCAGTGAATTCACATTCACTGCTAGAATTTTAAGGTTGCAGGCTGCCTGCGCAGCCATTATACCGATGTTGCGTTTGGCTCTCCCAACAGCGTCGAATAGATGAGGTCTATTCGCGCTGCTTGTTCTTGTAACTGGTTTTGGAACTGGGTGCTGAGCTGAGTGATCTGCCTCTGGATAGAGAGCAGGATCGTTTGCACATCCAAATTTGCTTCTGGTTGCCTGGCCACAGGGACCTGGGTAACTTTCGGCACTGTCTGTTGAACCGGTCGCCCAGCCGATGCGACTTGGGCATAGGAGACTGCCGGTGTAACACTGGCCTCGCTTCTACCATTTTTCCATTACGTTTGGCCTGTATAATTTTTCTCATTTCTTGGACCTTAGGACATCTTCGATAGTTAGCAGGATGCCCGCTGGTCTTACAGAGCACGCACGTCAGCTTGCTCCTATTGTCAACTTTATCGGTCCCTAAGGAACATTCCCCGCGATTGTGGGTTCCTGCGCATTTGACACAGCGAGACTGCATATTGCAGTTCGCCGCGGCATGCCCAAACCTCTGGCAACGAACACACTGGAGTGTGTTCTTTGTCTTTTTTATTGTTTCCCATGTAACAGACAGAGTGCCTAAATGGGTAATTTTGTTTAGGCTCTCTAGTTTGCTGCCTGGGGTGACCTGAACTAGGAAGAAAGGAAGTTTCCTATTCTCCCTTCTCGATGCCGCAGTGATGAAGGGCCTAACCCCTACGACCTGGACATCGTCGCTCTGCGCTTGGCGCAGAATAGCGAGGATCTCATCGGGATCAGTGTCGGGATCCACGTCCTTAAGGAGCATGGTCTGCACCTTTTCCCCTTTCGGAGTGTACGAGAAAAACTCAGCCTCCGACACCGCTAACCTTTCTTTGACTACGTGATAGTCTGCTCTCTCTTGATAAGCAATGGACAGAGACCCGTAGTGGACCCTTATACTTAATAAAATATGACTCTTTTGTGGCCAACTTACACAGTATGTCAACGTCCTTCGTCTCCAGTCCGAAGACGTTGATCGGAGGGCATCTCTCCTTTTTGGCTGGCTGCTGCTGTTGCGGCTGCTTCTGCTGTGCCTTATTCTTTTGATGTTGTTGTTGTTGCTGCTGCTGCTTTGGCCGCTGCTGTTGTTGTTGCTGCTGCTGCTGCTTTGGCTGCTGCTGTTGTTGTTGTTGCTGCTGCTGTTGTTGTTGCTGCTGCTTTGGCTGCTGCTGTTTTTGAAGCTGCTGTTGTTGTTGTGCAGCCTCTTTGGCTGCTCTTCTGGCCCTCAGTTTGATTTGGAGGGCTTGAATGTGGGCGTCCAGCTCCTCCCTCTCTCGCTGGCTTTTTTCCAGCCGCTCCCGGTCCTCTTCCTCTTCGTCCTCCGATTCAGAGGACGTCAGAGTATGGAAGGGATTCTCTCTCCCGCTGTAGGAGAATCTCCCCTCCCCTTCTGTCGACTCGTACTCGACGTCGTCGACCATTGTTTGCTGCCTTTTGGCTGCTGCTGCTGTAGTTGTGGCTACAGCTGTTGTTGTTGTTGTTGTTATTGCTGCAAATGATGAAATTTTTGTGTCCGCTGATCCCAGGCTGGAACGGCGCTTCACAAGGTTGGGCTGTGGTTGGAGCTTCTTCCTCCTCTTCTTCCTCAGCTCATCTTGTGTTGCCTGGTGGCGTGATGTCCCAGCCACCGGTACAACATCACCCGATTTTTCGAGCTAGGGTCGCTCCACTTGCTCCATCGCACTTTTTTGGTCACACTTAGTGTCTGTTTTTTATTTAATTTGAAAAAAAAGGAAAATTTCAATCAATTTCACTTCGGGATTCGAACCCGGCACCGCGAAGTCACCGGCGATCACTCTTTTTTTTTTTTTTTTTTTTTTTTTTTATATGTAATTTTATTTCTTCTTAAATATTTTACTTACATGCTAGACAAAATTACTTAAATCTAGCTTACCTAACTTAAGAATTTACAATGTTCTTAATACTAACCTACTGACCCTATGCGGGTACTCTAAGCTAACCTAATCTATGTTATAACTGTGCCTTTCGGCCTAATCTGCGTTTTTTTTTAGTCTTTATGACAATCTGTTATTACATTTTTCTCTGCCTAGAAAACTTTTAAAAAACTTGGCTAAACCTATCTACTTAAACTACCTTATTCTAACTTAACCTAACATAAAACTTAATATTATCTTAACTATGTCCGTAACAGTACGGACTCGTGCACCAGGGCGTATATGTTGTGTATATGCCTAACATATATAATTTATACGCCGTGATGCACCTTTTTTTTTTTTAAATTTTTGTTTTATATGTTTTTTTTTGGATTTTTTTTGGAATTTTTTTTTTTTTTCTTTTAAAGCTACCTTAAAAACTATGTAAGCTGGCCACTATGGTCAACTACCTCATCCTGTGGAAATGCTAGCGGTGGCGGAGGCTGGTTTTGGTGTAACCATCAGTAAAATTGCCGTTTTTTGGCAGACTCTTTTCTATCTCGAGCGGGGATCGCTCTACGACATCCGGTTCGTATTGAAGTCGCCTATCCACTGTTCGGCGTACGACATGGAAGATGATAGGACATCCTTGTGGATCCTGTATTAGGCCAATTGTGTCTATATAGAGGAATGCTTCGGGAGGAATAAAGCCGTTAAGGCGCACCCTTTCATGGTACATACTATTGGGGTAGTAAGCCCCAAAGATCAGACTGTTGGACGAGGTCATAGCTCGTGCAGTGTGCCTTCTGATTAGTTTAATAATAAAATTATCTACCCTATTCACGTTTGCCTCGTTGAACAAGACCTCGTTAGGGTAGTACTTCTTGTACTCAGACTCGGGTGTGCGATACAGACGGAGACAGCTCCTAAGACACTGCCTCTCGAACACCCTCATCTCTTCCATCTGGGAAGGACTCACGTTGAACCACAATGGACATCCGTACACCATAATGGGCCGTACTAGGGCCATGTACAGATTACCTTCACTCTGGTATCAAGTTGGCTGCTGAAAAACAACCTTCTTGCCGCAGCAAAGGCTTTTCTGGCTTTCGTCAGAGCAATATCTATATGTTTGTCAAAATACAGATATTGATCCAGCCAAATGCCTGGGTATCTAACTACACATTTTACAGCTAACGGCCGGCCATGCGGGTCAACTATGCCGAACTTTCGCCAGTTTTGGCGCGTATCCCGCGGTGCCCTGTCCAACGGGGTCCGGAAAAGACTAGTTTCGCATTTCTGGAAGTTGATAAGCAACTTCCAGTCGTCGCAAAATCGATGGATTTTCTCGAAGTCACGCTGCAACAAGATGTTTATTACCTCGACCTTCGGACCTGATCTGTACGCAACTAGGTCGTCGGCGTACGCAATTAAGTGCGGCATGGAACCTATAAGATCTGCAGTGAATATGGAAAACAGGATCGGGGAACCAATGGCCCCCTGTTGCAGACCGTTTTTAATGTTAAAGACCGTAGTGGAAGTTACGTCACCATTTTTCACAACGAACTTTCTACCTGTTATCATGTCATAGACCATGTATAGCAATGGTTTACTTATGCCAAGCCTGACCATCTTGAAGAAGAGGCCCTCCAACCAAACAGTGTGGAACGCCTTCTCCAAGTCAATCAGGCAGGCACCCGTGCACTGATTTTTGTTTTTATTCCATTGTATGTCGGACACCAGTTTTGACACGACATTAATGGTATCATGCCCGCTCGGAATCCGAACTGGTTGTCCGGTATGATTTTCTTTTCATCAGCTTCAGAACTCGAATGACTATCTTTTCAAAAACCTTGCTTATGCAGGGAAGAAGACTGATCGACCGAAGATTTGTCGGAATGGACTTATCTTTGTCCCGTTTAGGGATCGGTTGAACAACAGCTGTTTTCCAGTGCGTGGGGTAATGTGCATTACTCAGCGCATTGTTGAACAGGGTTGTGTAAGTTTGGACCGCTTCGGGGGGAAGATGGCGAAGCACAATGTTCGGTATTCCATCGATTCCCACTGACTTTTTCTTCTTCAGCGAGTGGAAGATACCCTGGAGATCTTCTTGAGAAATCAAGATGTGATTCCCATCATTGGCGATGGCACTATGTGCCATGTTCTCGTCATTGAACCTGGTGAACCCTGGATTCTCTGATCGCCATTGACTTATCTCATTGCGGAGATAGAAGTGGTTTAGCAGGGCTCTGTTCTCCAGATCGTGATTCGGCCTACTAACCTCGTTGACCGTATACACTCTCTGGAACACTGCACCAATAGCTGTAACCTTCTCCTGGGGATCTTCCACCGCAAAGAAGTCATTGTCTAGCACTGCCTCATCTGGATCGATGCCAACTGAAGTTAGTAAGTGTTCGTTGTCTGTCGTCCTGGGAAGTCTTACGATTTGAATGTCGTTTTGATCTTTCCTCCGAAATATTTTATTTACTTGCGGGAACATACCCGGGTTGTTGGATCGTACAGCCCGGATTTTGTTGCCCCAGTGCAAGCTTATAGCCAAGCTATAGTTTATTCGTATTAACTGTTGGAGGTTCTTGATCTCCGACTTCAATGCTCTGACTTCCGCGTTTTGCGGATCTGTAAAACGCCTGTGCAAGAGTTTGAGTCTTGACAGCAGCCTACTTTTGTGCACGTGAAGTGCGTCGATGGTAGCATTTCGATAAACATTGCTATTGTCGATTTGAACTACCTTCGGAATTGTTTTGTCCATCGTACGTTTGATTACGTCGTCCATTTGTATGAGGTACCTGTCAACCTCTTCGTTCGTCAGGCTTCTGTTTGTCGGCGGATTGATCCCACTCGTACGTAGTTCTGTGGATAAAGTCCTGGAGAAGCGTGGCCAGCGGGCCTTATTATAATTATAAGGGTGCCTCTGGACATACTCATCCAGTCCTTCCACCTCGTTCGGGAGCTGAATAACTGCGAAGAGCCCGCAGTGATCACTCTCGTACTCAAAAGCAGTTAGACAGTTCCGTGTGCGTCTTTCCACGTCTAGTATAGTCAGTCGTTTGTCTATCAGCATCAGATCCAGATAGGACCCGCTTCTGGGATACGATGGCCTATCGGTTGCTAGCAAATCTAGCTTGAACTCAACATTGTGTTCTACCAACCAGTTATACAATGAGGTCCCCCTGGTGTTATGCAACCAGTTATACAATGAGGTTCCCCTGGTGTTATGCACCACATTGCCCCACTCTATATGCCTCGAGTTCAAGTCCCCGGCTACGATATAGTAGTTCTCCTCCGAGCTCAGTCGAAGGCTAGTGAAAAGAGTATCGAGCTCTGAAATGAAATATTGGTTGATGCGTGACTTGTCAGTCGCATAGATAGCGATCACATATAGCCGCTTACCACCCCGAAGGGGGATGCGAGCGATACACGTTTCTATGGCCTGGAATCTCCGCACTTCACCGCTATACACGACCTTATGACAAAGGCCTTTTTTTATTAAGAGCGCGACTCCACCAGCTAGGTAGCTTCGATCTCTTCGAATAATATTGTAATTTTTGTACCTGAGTGGGTGCGTCTGGCTTAGCTTAGTTTCGCAAACCATCAACACATCAGGATTATGGGTCTGCAACAAGTTACCGAAATTTAATTGACGTTCAGGGCGGATCAGTGAATTCACATTCACTGCTAGAATTTTAAGGTTGCAGGCTGCCTGCGCAGCCATTATACCGATGTTGCGTTTGGCTCTCCAAACAGCGTCGAATAGATGAGGTCTATTCGCGCTGCCTGTTCTTGTAATTGGTTTTGGAACTGGGTTTGGAGTTGAGCGATCTGCCTCTGGATAGAGAGCAGGATCGTCTGCACATCCAAATTTGCTTCTGGTTGCCTGGCCACTGGGACCTGGGTAACTTTCGGCACTGTCTGTTGAACCGGTCGCCCAGCCGATGCCACTTGGCATAGGAGACTGCCGGTGTAACAGTGGTAGCTGGAGCACTGGGCACTGGCCTCGTTTCTACCATTTTTCCTTTACGTTTGGCCTCTATTATTTTTCTGATCTCTTGGACCTTAGGACATCCCCGATAGTTTGCAGGGTGTCCGCTGGTCTTACAGAGCACGCACGTCAGTTTGCTCCTGTCCTCGACTTTATCGGTCCCTAAAGGACATTCCCCGCGATAGTGGGTTTCTGCGCATTTGACACAGCGAGACTGCATATTGCAGTTCGCCGCGGCATGCCCAAACCTCTGACAACGAACACACTGGAGCGTGTTCTTTGTCTTTTTTATTGTTTCCCATGTAACAGACAGAGTGCCTAAATGGGTAATTTTTTTTAGGCTCTCTAGTTTGCTGTCTGGGGTGACCTGAACCAGGAAGAAAGGAAGTTTCCTATTCTCCCTTCTCGATGCCGCAGTGATGAAGGGCTTAACCCCTACGACCTGTACATCGTCGCTCTGCGCTTGGCGCAGAATAGCGAGGATCTCATCGGGATCAGTGTCTGGATCCACGTCCTTAAGGAGCATGGTCTGCACCTTTTCCCCTTTCGGAGTGTACGAGAAAAACGCGGCCTCCGACACCGCTAACCTTTCTTTGACTACGTGATAGTCTGCCATTGATAAGCAATGGACAGAGACACGTAGTGGACCCTTATACTTAATAAAGTAAGAATTTTTTGTGACCAACTTACATAGAATGTCAACGTCCTTCGTCTCCAGTCCGAAGACGTTGATTGGAGGGCATCTCTCTTTGTTGGTTGGTTGCTGCTTCTGCTGTGTTGTCTTCTGCTGATGTTGTTGTTGTTGCTGCTTTTCTGCTGCTTTCTGACGCTGTCCCTTTGACAGCGGTTGGGACGTTCCAGGTTGTTGTTGCTTCTGCTGATGCTGCGGTTGCTTCCCCTTGGTCTGCATCTGTTGTTGCTGCTTTGGCTGCTGCTGTTGTTGTTGCTGCTGCTGCTTTGGCTGCTGCTGTTGTTGTTGCTGCTGCTGCTTTTGTAGCTGCTGCTGTTTTTGTTGCTGCTGCTGCTTTGGCTGCTGCTGTTGTTGTTGTTGCTGCTGTTTTTGTAGCTGCTGCTGTTGTTGGGCAGCCTCTTTAGCTGCTCTCCTGGCCCTTAGTTTGGTTTGGAGGGCTTGGATGTGGGCATCAAGCTCCTCCCTCTCTCGCTGGCTCTTCTCCAGCTGCTCCCTGTCCTCTTCGTCTTCATCCTCCGATTCAGAGGACGTCAGAGTGTGGAAGGGGTTCTCTCTCCCGCTGCAGGAGAATCTCCCCTCCCCTTCTGTCGACTCGTATTCGACGTCGTCGACCATCCTGGATGCTACTGTTTTTGTTGTGGCTGCAGTTGTTGTTGCTGCTCCTGCTGCTCTATTTGCGGCTTTTGCCGCAAATTTCGTATCGCCTGATCCAAGGCTGGCACGGCGCTTGATGAGGTTGGGTTGAGGCTGTAGCTTCTTCCTCCTCTTCTTTCTCCCCTCTTCGTTTGTTGGCTGGTGGTCTGATGTCCCAGCCACCGGTACACCATCACCCGATTTTTCGAGCTCGGGTCGCTCCACTGGCTCCATTTCACTTTTTTATTTTATTTTTTTTCTCACACGTTGTGTCTTAATTCTTTATAATTGAATAAAAAAAGATTTCTGGATTTGAACCCGGCACCGCGAAGTCACCGGCGAACACTTTACCGCGAAGCTATCGGGTCTTGGAATTTTTAGTTGGACTATAAACACTTCAAACTATTTATTTTCGCACTAAGTCGAAACACGTCTGCACTGCGTGGAGGTCTGTGAACGACTCAGTCTCGTACACTACGCACTAGGTTATTTAGATGTTAGAAATGTCGCTGTCAGAACTTTGTGCGTTCTCGCGTTCTGCTTTTGGGAAAGAGGAAAAAAGGAGAAAAATGAAAACACGTCGGTTCACTTTGAAAGCCGGAGACCAACTGGCCAAGAAGGGGTCTTACTACTTATGTATATATTGAACAGAGGGATATATCGAATCCACCAATTCATTAATATCTCTTACTTGCTTCCCACTGACATTGGCAATGGTCTCCACTCATCTTATTCGCAAAACAATGCAAATAATATATGTTTTATATTGTAACTCTTCTCTCTTAGACAACGTACAAAGATTACATGTATACCCATGGATTCGTAATGAAAGTTCTACACAGATATGTAAATTAAGCTAAGTTCTGTTCGGTGAGAGTCAAGAGAAGTTGAGATGAACCACCGAAAAATGGGAAAAAATCAAATTTATTACTTAATATGTTTATTTAAAGGGTTTTTGTTGAAAAAAAAAAAGTTAATGGGGTATAGAAAAAACTCCGCAGAAGAATTATAAAGCTATAGCAGAAAACTGCGCTCGAATCCGTCGGGTAGATTCGGAGATTTTGTGTCAGATACATATATACATCAAATCTTAACTTCCTTTTATAAGAGTAAGTGATGATAACTTGGTTATTGGTGTTGACAAGAATTATTATTCATTTTCCTTTTTATTGTTACAAAGTCATCGTGATCCGGATTGCCAGAGATCTACTTCCACGTTGAGCCTATACAATTTATTGACTTTCTTACCCTTTTAGGCTTAAGATTATGGATAATGTCTTGAATTTATTGGAATTCGTGGGATAGGCAAGGAAAAAAGAGGTAATTTTTCGTTGAATTTAGTCTAAGTGTCTCTTCGATGTTGCTGACGAATTGGTCGTACTGGTCTATATTAATTTCGTGGATTAGTATTGCAACGTTGAACTTAAATCTGAAATAAAAGGGTTAGTGGTGTCAGTCAGTTTCGAATGTTGCTTTTACAGTTTTTCCTGATTCTGTTCTAATTGTCGTATTTTTGTATTTTTGACTATATATTTTCGGTATCGAAATGTTAATTTAGAACCTAATCTTTTATTATGCTTGAAGAAAATTACATCTCCTGGATTCTAGGACTTAATTGGCTCCCGTTTTTTTGTTATGGTAATTCATGTCCTGTTAGAATGAAACGAAGTGGGATGTGGGAATGTAGGAGATGAGATGGAACAAAGGAAAAACGAGGCAGTCGAGATTTGAGATTCTAACGAAGAGGAAGTCTTAATTTATTAGTGTAAATAGAAGTAAATATAAACTAAGAAATAAAGTGTCAAGTTGGTTTAGTTTTAAATAAAGTTTGTTTGGTTTCAAAAATTGATTTAAAAAGATTGTTTCTAATATCTCAGAAGTGGGATAGCTTATTTTTTATTGTTTAAAAAAAAAAAAAAAAAAAAAAAAAAAAAAAAAAAAAAATTATAAATTTCAACGGAACCATGGTAACGCCTAGAGATGAGAGAGCAGACGAACGTGAGAGGAAAAGAGTAGAATTGGAACGAGTTGAAGCCGATCGTTTGAGGGACAGGACGAATCAGGTAAATGTAGTTGGTGAGAAAAATGTTGCTGGCGATTGTGTTTCTGATGATGGTTGTGCTGCTGATGCTATGGGTGAAAATGAGATGGTTCCAGAACAACGAGGTGAGCAAAACCAAGGAGAACAAATTGGAAACAATGAAATCAGAGACGGATGTGAAGTGAACCAAGAAATTCCTAGAATGAGACAAAGACAACCAGACTATGAAAACCAAAACAGAACATTTAATTTTGGTCTTCCAGGAAATTCTGATAATGCGGGAAGTATGGAATGGATGATGCAATATATAATAAATGAAAATCGAATTCGTAACGAGCAAATTGAACGACGAGACCAAACCATTGACGTTTTGGTTGAACAAATTCAGGGTTTAACACAGACCATGCTTCCAAATGCTAGGAGTACTCCACGGGTTCAGGATGGACTTGTTGCTTGCCATATGATGCCAGACGTGACAAAAAGTATCGACAAATTTGATGGCGAAGGTGATATGCTAATTGCGGAGAACTGGCTCAAACGCGTTGAGAGCATGTGTCATCTTCATCGATGGACTGATGAGTATGCACTGGATATAGCTAAGATGAACTTGATAGGTGGAGCGAAACGTTGGTTAAATGCAAGGACAGAGGAAATTCAAAACTGGTCTCAATTTAAAATTTCATTTGAAAATACATTCTTTATTAAAGAAAATATGTCTTTAAAATGGCAAAGAATGACAAATCGCAGACAACAAAAAGGGGAAACATCGAGTGCTTATTTTCATGGAAAGTACGAGTTATGTCGCCAACTTAAACTAGGTTTTGAAGAAACTAAGGAAATGATATTGACTGGACTTTGGATGCAAGATACTGCAAATTCATTGATTGGATCACGCCACTTAGATGCTGACCATTTATTGCATGACATAATAAGATTTGAAAGAATAAACTTAGCACGATCCAACCCGAACTCATTCAAATCTTTTGAAGTTAATCAAAAAGCAGTCTTTCCAAGGAACTACATCAATCAAGAGGAGAACGTTCGCTCTCGTGCTACAAATGAGCTAGTTTGCTACAACTGCAGGAGAGGTGGTCATCTCTCAAGAAATTGTCCTGAAGCTCGATCCGTTCCGACATGCTTTAAATGCGGCCGGAAAGGACATATTTCCAGAGGTTGTCCAAATTCGGGAGGAGCGGTTCGGCAAATCGATAGTTATGGCCAGAATGGAATCGCAAAATATCTGAAAACAGTTTATGTTGATGGACATGAATTATCTGCTTTCGTTGATATGGGTAGCTCGGAATGCACCATTAAAGCCACAACAGCTCTTCTCAATGGATATAATATTCAAAATGGTAAAATGGAACTCAAATCATTTGGACCAGATGATTTTAAAGTCATATCTCCTGGATGGATCATTTCTTCACTCAACGTTGATGGTGCAGTGGCTGAAAACGTCAAAATTAGAGTAGTTCCGGATGAAGTTCAAAAATGGGATGTACTGGTTGGGCGTACATATACTGAGTTACCCTTTATAGAATATGCAAAGGTAGGTAATAAATTGCAATTCTCAAGAAAAACAGGAGAAAAACCATTTGCAGAACATCCGTACGCTGATCATCAGATGAAATCATGGGAAACCGAAAATACGATTTTACCGACCGGTTCAGTCTCATTTATAACAGCAGTACAAGGCGAAAAACAAATCATGCTACCTGTCGCCAACATGAGTAATGAGGATATAACCATTGGACCAGTTTTAAACATCGATGAAACTAATCTGAATATCGAACATCAAATGCCAAAGTCGCCTATCATGTTGAAGGATGTGAACGTTGATAACACTGTATCATCAGATATAGTTCAAGAACTTTTAGACACCTTGAATGATTTTCGGGATTGTGTAGCTCTTGATACTAGTGAGATTGGATGTGCCAAGGATTTCAAAGTAGAAATACAAGAATTACCAGGAAGTAAGCCTTTGTACTCCAAACCGTATCCTGCGAGCGATTCTGAAAAAGAGAAAATTCGTGACATCATTTATAAATGGAGAAAAATGGGTGTAGTTACGGATACCAACTCAGCATACGCAAGTCCTGTATTGCTAGTTAAAAAGAAAACGGGTGAATCCAGACTTGTTGTCGACTTCAGAGGACTAAATAATCAAACGAGGAAAATCAACTTTCCACTTCCGAATTTGGATGATCATATAGCAATGCTTGGAGGCTCGAAAATGTTTATTGTCTTGGATCTAGCACAAGGATTTTTACAGTTACAAATCGACCCGAAGGATCGTCATAAAACTGCATTTATAACACCAGAAGATACGGGTGAGTTTACAAGAATGATTTTTGGTCTTACAAATGGGCCGTTTTACTTTTCCAAACTTATGCAAAAGGTTTTGGGGCCGTTACGAAATCGTGTTGTATTCTTCTATTTGGATGATATATTTATACCTGGCACAAATTGGACTGATCTTAAAGAACGATTAATTCTAGTTCTTAGGGCACTTCGTAAGGCGGGTTTGACAATAAGGCTGTCGAAATGCGAATTTTTGAAGGAACAAGTAAATTACCTAGGATTGCAGATATCAAACAAAGGTATTGAACCAGGGCATAATAAAGTTCAAGCTATAAAAGCTTTTCCGCAACCGAAAAACGTTCATGAGGTACGCCGATTTTTGGGACTCGCTGGTTTCTTTAGACGTTTTGTTGAAAAATTTGCCGTTAGAGCAGGCCCACTTTATGATCTATTGAAAACAACCAATACATTTCAGTGGAGTATCGCTGCTGAAAGCTCATTTAAGGACCTCAAAACTGCACTCACTAGTAGCCCAATATTACAACTTTTTGATCCAACATGTCATACGGAATTACATTCAGATGCAAGTAGTCAAGGATTGGCGGCAATGCTTTTTCAAAGAGGGAAGGATGATGGAAAACTTCATTTAGTTTATGCAATTAGTAGACGAACAAATGATGCTGAACGTTCCTATCATTCAAGTAAACTTGAACTCTTGGCTATTGTATGGGCCACAACTCGACTAAGATTTCTTCTTGTTAACATCCATTTTACAATTGTCACTGATTGTCAAGCATTAATCTATTTAAACGTTCAAAAAACTAGAAATCCTCAAATTTGCAGATGGTATAATTTACTTTGCGAATTCGACTTTAAAATAGAACACCGACCTGGACAAAAACTTCAACACGTGGATGCTCTCAGTAGAGCCCCAACAGAGGAGGTACCGTATAATTATGATTCGGAAGAGCGGGCTTACGTTTTCAGCATAATTACAAAAGAAGATGAAATACTGATGTATCAATCTCAAGATGAGAAGCTGCAAAGGAAAATAAGTATCATTCGTAAAGATACAAGTACGCTTAGTCCAAATGAAAAAAGTGAGATAAACGGATATATTCTCGAAAACGGAATTTTGTATAAGGTTGAAAACGGCCATCAAAAATACGTTATACCTAAATCTATGAGGAAAGCAATAACTATTAGATTTCATGATTTACAAGGTCACTTTGGATTAGACAGAACATTGGCAAAAATTAGAAAATTTCATTATTTTCCAAGTATGAGACGTTACGTGAAACAACATATTGTTGCCTGTTTGCATTGCATGCTGTCAAAAACACAGACGGGAAAACCAGCCGGAGAATTACATCCTATACCTCCAGGAAATCGTCCATTTTCAGTTGTTCACTTGGATCATTTAGGCCCTTTTGTTACCAGTTCTAAAGGAAATAAATACATTCTTGTTATTATTTGTAATCTAACAAAATTTGTAAAATTAGAAGCTGTCAAAAATACAAATGCTGAGAACGTAGTGCGAAGATTGGAGAACTTTGTAAATGAATATGGAGCCCCAGAAAAATTTATAACAGACCGTGGTACCTGTTTTACCTCGTCAACCTTCGAACACTTTTGCCAAAAACATGGAATAAAACACCATCTTAATTCACCAAGGCATGCACAAGCAAACGGTCAAGTGGAAAGAGTCAACCGTACCTTGATACCAACAATAGCAGCAACACTTGACGATAGCAAGAAAGGCAAGGATTGGGACTTAAAGCTTAAGAATGTTGCACGAGACTTAAACAATAGCGACAATAAAACCACAGGGATGACACCTTTTCAACTGTTGTATGGGTATATTCCACGCTTTGAGGAAGGAGTGATTAGAGAATTTACAATCCATGAAGAGTCTAATCTATACCAACGACCGGAAGTATTAAGAAATGAAGCAGTTAAAAGAATATTGGCAGAACAAGAAACGTTTAAGACCGATACGACCGCAAAAGACGAATAAATGTTCAGTTCGATGTTGGTGATATCGTTTTTATGAAAACGATTCCCCAATCAACCGGCGAATCTACAAAATTACATCCTAAAAATAGAGGTCCATTAGCTGTTACCAAAGTTTTACCTAACGATACGTACGGAGTTGCAGCACTACGATGTGATGACTCTGGACGACAGTACTCTTCAACAGCTCACGTTAGTCAATTAAAACTGTGGAAACCAGCAAACCAGATTGATGACGACCGAAATTTGGAGACTTTCGTAGATGAAGATGAAACAGGTAACCAAAGTTATCATAACAGTTTTGAAAAAAAATCTGTTGACAACAATCCAGAAGATTTTCCAACCATAACGATGAAACAACGAATTCGCAAGAAAATAAATTCTCAAGATTTTGTATATTATTAAATTGTTATTATTATTAACATATTGTTTATGTGCAAACATTTTTTTTAACTATATATATTAACTTACCTTAATTAATTAAAGTTTGATGTTTTTGTAAGAAATGAAATGTGAAATATTTTTTTATTATGTATTAATTTACCTTAATTACTTAAAGTTTGATGTTTTTTTTTAAGAAATGAAATGTGAAATATTTTTTTTTATTATGTATTAATTTACCTTAATTACTTAAAGTTGATGTTTTTGAGAAATCAAATGTGAAATATATTTTTTATTATATGATAACTTACCTTAATTACTTAAAGTTTGATGTTTTTAAGAAATGAAATGTGTAATATTATTTTAATTATATATTAACTTACCTTAATTGTATACACTATTTGTTTATATAATTTAAAGTTCATTAATAATTCATACGAAAGACAACTCTTGAAATAATTATTTTGATACATATTTTGTTTGTTCGTTATTATTTGTTATTATTGCAAACATTCATTCGAGGACGAATTTAATTGAAGGATGGCCGAATGTTAGAATGAAACGAAGTGGGATGTGGGAATGTAGGAGATGAGATGGAACAAAGGAAAAACGAGGCAGTCGAGATTTGAGATTCTAACGAAGAGGAAGTCTTAATTTATTAGTGTAAATAGAAGTAAATATAAACTAAGAAATAAAGTGTCAAGTTGGTTTAGTTTTAAATAAAGTTTGTTTGGTTTCAAAAATTGATTTAAAAATATTGTTTCTAATAGTCCTTTTATTGTTTTTCCTTTACTTTTTTAATGTTTTATTAGTTCTAAGGCATCGTATGATCTCAAAGAGTCGCATGAAACCGTTCAATTTGACAATTTACTTCCCTCTTGTACGACGGTGTTATGTAAATGCAAATTCTTAATTCGTCTTCCATCACTGACGTAATTGAAGCAGAATTTAAATTTTCGTTATCAATGACTACATTTAGAACTGAATTTCTTGAAGTGGTTGCCTAATGTCAGTTATAGCTCTAGATTGAATAACCTTAGTTTTAGCAAACTTCAAAGCTTACAAATGACAGTTAGTATTAAGTGTTTTTCTGTTGAAAAAATATAAAAATGCAAGGTATGGCCAGGATATTTTGGGACAGGAGTTGGTTCAAGGACGGGTTTGTTTAAGTGTAGTTCATATTTGTTCTCTTTGCAGATCTGACAATTTTTTACCAACCTCTTAATCTTTGCTGTCATGTGTGGGAAATAAAAGTTTTCGAGTAATTGCTTGCGGTTTTCTTCAGAGTTTCGATGTGCTCTACGATGGCACTTTATAATTTTGCTTTCTTGTTCACATTCGTCTGTAATGTATTCTACCATCGATTGGATGAATCTAATTTTGAAGTTGGTAAAATTGTATTTAATTTATTTATTAAATAAATGGGATGTACAATAATATTAATATCTTTTTTAGTACTTAGATAATTGAGTACCAATGTTAAATCAGATATATTTAACATTTAAAACTTAAAACTATGATACAAAAATTGATTGCTTAAATAACTTGAGAGGAAGAGATTGAAGGGAGCAAAGGTGGAATTAAAGATGGGTTGTTAAAGAAGAGGAATGCGGAAGAACTGCACTATTAAAAATATCACGGTTAGGAATGAGTTTGATTCGAGGTGGTAGTGACTTCCATAGTTTTACGGCATAAATGAAAAAATAAACGACTTGAGTTCAAATATTGGTGACGAAAAGGAATTAATAATTAACGATACTTAAATTTCTTACAGAAGGATTAAAGACGAGTTTGTTAAACAGGTATGACGGACATTTATAGTTAATGATTTTATGTAGGAATAAACAATTACTTGTATTGATGTATTGTTGCAGTAATAGCTTTTTTGAATCAACAGAAATATGGTCATATCTTCGGAGGCCGTATACGTAGCGCACCGAATCGTTGAATGCTAATTCTAGCTTATGCTGGGACAGTGATTTAATGGCACTGTAGACAACATCAGCGTACATAATGGTAGGGACTATTTATGCTGGTACCAGATTGATTCTAGTTTCCACCGGAGTAAAATAAGCTGATAGCCATCATTTACCTGAACATCCGTATATCCGACCAATGAGTATGACTGTAGCCTGATAGAGCATGATCAATAACAAGCCTAGTGCAATGCTCTATAGCATTAATTTTACTATTGCTTAAACATATATCTGGTGGGATATTCAAGTTAAATTTTCTTTTAGATATAGGTATTACTTAAGATTTGAGTGGGTTTAGAAGTAGTCCATTAGCGACGGGCCAGGAATATACACCTGGTTTCCCTGAAAGAAGTTGAACGTCGTGAGCATAAAGATGCACTGATGCTTGCGAGACTGATGGGAGATCATTGATGAACATGCAGAATAATAATGGCCAAAGAATTGACCCTTGACGAACTTCTAAACTAAGGCTTTTAGAGAAGACGACTTGCCGACAGAGGTAACTCTCTGAAATCTCCGAGATAAATAGCTGCCAATAAGTCTGACTCGTTGTGATCTACTCTATCGAAAGCTTTCGAAAAATCAAGCAAACGGAGAAGACTTACATAGTTCTTGTTATAATCCTACCTTATTTTGTCAAGTAAGTTTATCATATCTGAAGAGCGACTGTGATTTACTCTAAACCCTGATTGTTTCGGGTAGAACAAGTTGTTAGTAGCTATATTATGCAGGATTTGCTTCTCTAAGACTTTTTCAAACATTTTTGATAAACAGGTTAGTATGCTAATTGGTCGCCGTGGCGTAGTGGGTAAGTGCGTCGACTGTGTTGGCATCAATCCAAATGAGGCAGTGCTAGACAGTGACTTCTTTGCGGTCGAGGATCCCCAAGAGAAAGTTCAAGCTATTGGTGCAATGTTCCAGTGAGTGAATACTGTCAACGAGGTTAGTAGGCGAATCACGATCTGGAGAACAGAGCCCTGCTAAACCACTTCTATCTCAACAATGAGATAAGTCAATGGCGATCAGAAAATCTAGGATTCACAAGGTTCAATGACGAGAACATGGCACGTAGTGCCGTCGCCAATTAAGGGAATCATATCTTGATTTCTCAAGAAGATCTCCAGGGTATCTTCCACTCGCTGAAGAAGTCAGTGGGAATCGATGGAATACCGAATATTGTGCCTCGCCATATTCCCCTGGAAGCGGTCTAACAACTTTGTTCAACAATGCGCTGAGTAATGCACATTACCCCACGCACTGGAAAACAGCTGTTGTTCAACCGATCCCTAAACGGGGCAAAGATAAGTCCATTCCAATCTTCGGTCGATCAGTCTTCTTCCCTGCATAAGCAAAATTTTTGAAAAGATAATCACTCGAGTTCTGAAGCAATGGGTCGATGAAAAGAAAATCGTACCGGACAACCAGTTCGGATTCCGAGCGAGGTATGATACAATTAATGCCGCTTCAAACCTGGTGTCCGACATACAATGGAATAAAAACAAAAATCAGTGCACGGGTGCTTGCCTGATTGACTTGGAGAAGGCGTTCGACACCGTTTGGTTGCAGGGCCGCTTCCTCAATCTGGTCAGACTTGGCATAAGTAAACCATTGCTATACATGGTCTATGACATGATAACAGGTAGAAAGTTCGTTGTGAAAAATGGTGACGTAACTTCCACTACGGTCTTTAACATTAAAAACGGTCTGCAACAGGGGGCCATCGGTTCCCCGATCTTGTTTTCTATATTCACTGCAGGTCTTATAGGTTCCATGCCGCACTTAATTGCGTACGCCGACGACCTAGTTGCGTACAGATCAGGTCCGAAGATCGAAGTAATAAACATGTTGTTGCAGCGTCACTTCGAGAAAATTCAGCGATTTTGCGACGGCTGGAAGCTGCTTATCTACTTCCAGAAGTGCGAAACTGGTCTTTTCCGGATCCCGTTAGACAGGGCACCGCGGGATACGCGCCAGAACTGGCGTAAGTTCGGCATAATTGACCCGCACGGTCGGCCGTTAGCTGTAAAAAATGTAGTTAGATATGTAGGCATTTGACTGGATCAATATCTGTATTTTGACAAACATATAGATATTGCTCTGACGAAAGCCAGAAAAGCCTTTTCTGCGGCAAGAAGGTTGTTTTTCAGCAGCCAACTTGATACCAGAGTGAAGGTAATCTGCTACATGGCCCTAGTACGGCCTATTATGGTGTACGGTTGTCCATTGTGGTTCAACGTGAGTCCCTCCCAAATGGAAAAGATGAGGGTGTTCGAGAGGCAGTGTCTTAGGAGCTGTCTCCGTCTGTATCGCACACCCGAGTCTGAGTACAAGAAGTACTACCCTAACGAGGTCCTGTACAACGAGGAAAACGTGAATAGGGTAGATAATTTTATAATTAAACTAATCAGAAGGCACACTGCACGAGCTATGACCTCTTCCAACAGTCTGATCTTTGGGGCTTACGGCTGATCTTTGGGGCTTACGGCTGAACGGCTTTATTCCTCCCGAAGCATACAAGTGGCCTTATACAGGATCCACAAGGATGTCTTATCATCTTCCATGTCGTGCGCTCCAGTACGACACCAGTACGAACCCGATGTCGTTCGCACACACGAGGATCTCCTCCGGTTCAGTAGAGCGAAACCAGCCTTTGCCACCGCTATCTTTGCCGCAGGATCCGGTAGCTGACTATAGTGGCCCGCTTACATAGTTTTTAAGGTACTGTTTTAAGAGAAAAAAAATATATAAAACAGAAATAAAATCAAAAAAAATATATATATCATCACAATTTTCATAAGTTTAAGTAATAAAGATTGTCATAAAGACTAAAAAAACAAAACGTAGATTAAGCCTAAAGGCACATTCATAAAGTATATTAGATTAGCTTAGAGTACCCGCATAGGGTCAGTAGGTTAGCATTAAGAACATTTGTAATTCTTAAGTTAGTTTTAACTAGTTTTGTCTAGCAAGTAAGTCCCCACATATGAAGTTAAATAAAATTACATGAAAAAAAAGTGCGTCGACTCCTACGCAGAGGGTGCCAGGTTCGATACCTCTTTCGAGTTACTGACAATGCTCAAGAGTATTCCTGTCTAGAAATAGCTTCTCAAATTCGCCGTTCGGAGTGGGCATTTAACTGTAGGTCCATTCCACGCGTGAAAGAACAATAGCACGCATCACACGTGGTTGCTGAGAAGCTAAGCTCAGGTCCACTTTGGACTGTCGCGGCACCCATATTATTACATTATATTATATATTATGCTAATTGGTTGGTAGTCAGAAGGAGAATTAGCATTTGTTTTTTTGTGATTGGAAATTTTCCAAGACATAGGAAAAGTTAATGAGGTAATGCAAAAGTTTATAACATGAGTGAGATGGCCAACAATCTGGAGTAAAATAATTCTGATAAACCGTAATGATAGCCCATCCTCTCCGATGGCGTCAGACTTGACTGCCATGGTGCATATAAATATCAATATCATAACAATCATCTTTTTGGAAGCACGTATAACCAGAGTTGCATGATCAGGCTTGTTTAAATGCTTCCCAATTGGCATTCTATTTATTCTATTTCCTATCTTTTTTTTTTATAATTTGCGCGTGATCAAGGGATTGCTAATACCCTTTTGTGTCCGGGGTCAAGACACAGCACGGGCCGAAGGTATAGAGGGAGAAAGGGAGAGGAGGTACCTGTGCACATTGGTCTTAAATATCTGCGGGTTGTAGTCTGTGGGAAATATTAGGTTGGGAAGAGCATTCCATATTCGTGCAATGCGGCTGAAAAACGAGTCTCTGAATTCAACTGTGCGTCCGAAAGTAGGCGTAAGGGTATACTTATGGGCATTCCTGGCGAGACGAGTATTGCGGGTGAATTCATGTAGAGGAGGAATGCAGTTGGCTAGCTCGCTTGAGCATCATTTGTTGAAAAAACGATAAAATACGGATAAAGAAGAGACGGTACGTCGATGTTCGAGCGAGTCTAATGACTCTGCGATATTGTTGTCTCCTATATGTTTTATTGCTCGCTTTTGGATTCTATCAAGTAGGTGCAGTGTGGTCTTGGGGGCACCATACCAGATATGAGCGTTATACTCAAGCTTGGGGCGGATGTACGCCTTATAAATTAAAGCCAAATCAGAAGGGGTGAAATATTTCTTGCATCTATTAAGAAAACCTAAAAATTTCGCAGCATTTTTGGCGACCTCAAATATGTGATCGCTACAACTGTGTTGTGTTGATATAGAAGAAGAATTTATTTGGTGGATATCAGACTTGAACCCATCCAAAACAACTTGAATTGAACGGTTCGAAAGGTAATTTCTAATCCTTGAGATAAAACAGTACCAATAGCATAATCGGAAGCGTCTGTCAAGGAAAAGAGTTAATGGCTTACGCAGCTTGTTCGATAATTGTGTTATTGGAAAGATGTTTGGACACACGACCGTCTTCCCCTCTTAAAAGAGATATCAGGGCTTGGTTGTTTTTGCGTAGTCCATGTCGTATTCCGTAATGATTCTTCATGGTAAATGTGGGAAATCCGCAGGTTCAATTATACTCAGCAATCTAGGCAGGTCACCTCTTAAACTTATAACAAAGGTATCGAGTGCCTTATTACGATAACACTGAGTCATATTATTTAACGATTCCTGACTCATTTCTAGAGAACCGAGCTTATTTAAGATTAACGATAAATGATGGTAAGCCGTCTGATAGAATTATGGGATAGTGCTGCTACCATGCACCACCCTGTACCAGAGGTGTCATCTGGTAGTAGTGTAGTGTTAAACATTTGGATATCTTATGCCAGTTTAAGAGGGCATTATAAGATTCCAATGCAATGTCCGCGTGCCCCGTTATTTTATTTATAATAACGGACAAAATTCCATAGTATTTTCGGGTACCCTTGAGGTGCTCGTAAATTTTGATTAAGCGCTCCACAGATAATTTCTTGGGACTGCCCTAAAAAGTCTTTTACCACGTAACAAAAAAACTTTTAACTATGTCAGGTATTTTATCCATGTCAGATAAATTTCTATCATTCGCAAATTGAATAGGCTGGTCGATATCATTGTTTATATCGAAAGCCAGATTCATGATTGAGGTGTAAATATTTGTCGACCTTGTACTTGTAGTGTTTCTGTCACTAGCCTTTTAATTGGGTGTACCATATTGTCGTCAATTCGGTTTGGAGGAGCTGTGGCATTTCTGCCGACATTTCCAAACGAGCAGGTTTAATTAAATTACTTGGGTTTTCTATGATTAGAATCGAAGCAATGCCTATTACAAATTAAATATTTCTTGTATTTTCTTTCACAAAGTTTTTTAAATTTAAACTGTTTTAATGAATGAGTGATAAAATGGTTAAAATAATTAAGTTGGCTTTCATATCCGTTTGAAGGGTTCTGGAACTGTTCGCTGGATAGTGCGGCTGTCCACGGTTTGGACTCCTTTTTGTCCTTATGGGCTACTAGGGGGCCTCTTTTCCCTTTCACTTAAAACTGCTTTTATAGATCGTGTGGGTTGGTGTCCACCTTTGGTTATACGTCAACTTAGTTAGCTTTCTATGCACTATAGCACTATGTTCTTAATCACACGCGTTTATGTGGCTTGGTGTCCACTTTTCGATTATACGTAACTTGGTTATCTTGTATGCATTTTATTTGTAACTACACGCGTTGATGTGGCTTGGTGTCCACTTTTCGATTATACGTTAGCTTGGTCAGCTTTTACGCACTTTATTTGTGTGAGAATAACATGATACAGTTCAGAGCGAAACAAAACATTTTGAAACCGTGTCAGAACGAATTTTTTTCTATGTAAAACGAAAATGGGCTGTAAAAAGTGAAACGCGTTGGACCGTTTCACGTGTCGTGTTAAGCGAGGCCTACCTGTATTTTATTTTTATCTGATTCGAAGGACCAAAAATGATGTCTTACAACGAACAAACATGTCTTGATTTAAATATGAACATATCGATTTTCATACACAAAAAAGGTTCGAGGCGACTTAGCCTTGTTGCTCTGCTCCATGCAACGATCGTAAACCAAGTGGCCGAGAGTAGCATGTATGAGTAGAGTAGCCTGCACTGTTTCATCACGGACGCCCATTCCACCACCACTGCAAATGGTCACGCTCACCATATAGTAGTAAATCAAAATGTATCATACATTTATAAAGTACTTACTACTTATCAGGCCAACGACCCTTGGAAGGTCAGAGACTAAGCTAAAGCTGGCTTCATCATTGACGCTCCTGGCACGCTGGTTCCAGTTATCAAGACCAATCTGCTTTGAGCGTTGGTATCCATGCGCTCGATGAGGTCGACCCAGTGCAGTTGATGGTTTTATACCTCCCGGACTACATTCCAGCTGTACCAGTAGATACACCTCGAGGAGTTCGCGGTTTTGTCTTCTTCGCAGACTGGCCTATATAACCAAAGTAAAATTTTTCCTTCGAAGGCACCAAGAATCAACTCTACAGTTTTGCTTATAGTTCGGATTTCGGCTCCATATAGCAAGACTGGAAAAATAAGAGTTTGTAGAGCAAGACAGGAGTTTTGAAGCCATTTGTTTTGACAAACCGAAGTAACCCCGGTTTGCAAGGGCGTTTTTACGTCGGATCTCTGCAGTGATGTCGTTTGTGGTGATTAAGCTTGCCTCGAGGTAGACAAACTCATTTACTACCACGAAATTGTAGCTGACGATAGTAATATTTTCTCCTAGGTGGGTTGTGACGGATTGTTTTTTGGTCGATAGCATATACTTTTTTTATCCTCATTGATCTTAAGACCAGCTCGCTTAGCTTCTACTTCAATTGCAGTAAATGCTTCCACTACGACACGTTGGGAACGCGCTACGATGTCGATGTCATCTGCATATCTAAACATTTGGGCGGACTTGTAAAAGATAGTGCCTTTCACACAGCTCTTACTGCTGCCCGCAGTACTATCATTTGCTTTACCAAATTGACAGCGCATTCCCATGCCGAAATCCGGTGCAGGTTTCAAAAGGCTTGGAATTCCTTGAGCCGAAACGACTGGAATACTAATATGTTTGTTTTTTTAAAAATATATATTTTTATTTAGGTCTTCATTACAGCACTGATAATTGCTAACTGTCTAACTGACTGTTTGGCGTCAACTTTACCACATGTATTTATTGTATGAAAATTCTAAACCTGGCTTGTCAAACGATTCCTTGTGCGTGTAGCTTATTGGTGTCATATGAACCTCGTGTCTGCTGGACGATGGAGTAGAACGGAGGCGCGTGTACCACATTGGTGTCATATGAACCTCGTGTCTGCTGGACGATGGAATAGACCGGATGCGCGTGTAGCACATTGGTGTCATATAAACCAACCTCTAGATGTTTCGTAAGTGAGAGGGCGGGACGCTGATCCAAATGGAAGTTCTCTATCCGACGTAACTGGTCTTCTCCAGGATTTCACTTAGTGTGAAGATTTATTCTATTGTCGAATTGACGGGTCGGAAAAACGGCTTTAGACATTCACACTGTACGCTGGACAGGATCTTGTAGGTGTTGTGCCCAACACTGCACCAGCATGAGACCAAACATGTGACATACCATATAAGTAGGCCACTAGTACCAAATCAAGTGTTACTATTCTCAAATGTGTTACGTATTCTTACAAGAACATGACTCATAAACGTATGCAAGAATATAGGTCAAATGCAACAATACAATGGGGCATCAAATGACAATTGCACATGTTACTTATGCTTATCCACTGCGTAAAGGCAAGAATACGATTACGATACACTGAATACAGTTAACTGAGGCAACTCGACAACGAGGTTGACTAGGGCAGGAAGTACGATCGGAGGTTACGAGGAAATGCAGAATAGACGGTGGAGGCAGTCTGCATCTGATCGAAAGAGAAAAGAGTTGATTAATTTTTTCATTCCTCAAAACACAACATAGGCGACGTTGAGCAGGGATGTGACCTTTATAGTTATTGTAAGAGGTAGGATCGCCTTTTTTCGTTGAATATGGAGCTGATATTCTATTCGTCGGGCATGCTTTCGTCCTCCCAAATCCTACAGATGATCTGGTGCATTGTCCTTACCAGAACATACCCACCGGCCTTAAAGAAATCTGTTGGTAAACCATCTTCAGCTTTTTAATGGATGTGCCGACTTCTGCAAAGCTTCCTCTGCAAAGTAGGAAGGCTACTTCATCGACTGGAGATGGGATTTCTTCATTTCCTATCGCTCTCTCTTGATCAGGCCCGCTAAGCAACTGTTGCAAGTGCTTCTTAAGCTCATTCACTATTCCCTGCGGGTCAGTAACAAGGTTACTCTAATACTTCCGAAGAGCCTGGGTGCCATTCGTAAAGCCAGCGGCAAGGCTTATGGTTTTTTTGTAAAGGGCCCGTAATTTCTGTTTGTCATTAGACTCTTCAATATGCTATATCTGTAAGGTTGCGGGGAGGATGCTTTTTTCAGGCGTGGAAGCTTTCTCCTCCCGTTTTCTAGCCCCGTTATCCCCTTGCGGTGCTCTAGTTTTTCGTTGCAGTGCCGTTTGGTATGCCTCGGTTTCTGGACGGAGGTAGTAAGCTAAGTAGGTCTTAAGTGGTTTCAACCACCACTTTGATGGGAGTGCAACAACATATCGTTGTGGATTTCATCCACTTTGTCGTGAGCCCGTACCACCTACTCTTTCTTCAATTTGTAATGACACGCCAATCCTCTCCTCTTCAGAAATGATCGCAATTGCTATACGGTGAGTACTTGAAGTTCGTCAACTCGACTCAACGTACCTGCTTTTTCAATCACATTTTTACGCCACGCTTCTTATCCTTCTTATCCTTACCCCGTTGCTCTTAATCTGACGCTACTCTTGCTCTACTTCTTTTTTCCTTCTTTCAACCCCTCATCAAAAAACGGCTAAACACAAATAGAAAAAAACGCGATCAAATTCAGCTTGCCGATGAGATGAGAAATCCCGGTTCAGCCCCCAAATGTAGGAATTTGATTTTATTTTTCATTGAGCTATCCTAGTACTACAATGCGTCTTCAATATATTTCATTTCATTACATATTTCATGAGCGTTCATTCCATTATTTCATAAAAAAAAATAAAATAAACTCAGTATTAAGCCGGTCGCGTGTCGCTCTTTAAACCAGACTACCTACGGTTGACCCAGTCCTCGCTACAACTACGTTGCTTTTCTCTCAAGACATACTCGTACGATCATCTCATTCAGCAAACTGTACTAGGCTCACGTATTTGCCATCCGAAACCATATGATGCATGCACCGCATACCCCGACCGGTAGCTACTACATATCATCGTGCCAAGCTCTCTCCGAACTGCAGTATTTGGTGATGACGTATTTTTAACTGAGCTCTTATGTTAATGAACTCTATCTCGAATTGATGAGCTGTGACCTAGGACCCAGCAGAGTTTAACCTTATGACTCATGCACTTCAGTGACATACTGCACTTGACATCGTCGTACAGAACCCTACTGACCTCTGTGCAGCTTGGCTGTCAACAAAGGTGGTTATATCTGATGGTGGGATATCGGTTGTTTGAGTTCTTGGTTGGTTTCTCTATTGCCAGAATGTCTGCTTGAAAGACACTGCTGGAGTCTTAATGATTCCTGTTTGTGCAAGTTGTCCGAGAAGAATCCGACCCCATTACCTGTGTTCATTTCTGATCCATCTTGTAACTGTAGGGAAACCGTAGCGGCTGACCATTTACTTTGTTGAGCATCTTCATATAGTTTTCTGTGTTGTTGGCAGTCCACCAGACTAGGGCTTCATAAGTTAAAAAAGGTCTGATGATTTCTGTGTACATCCAATGAACGATGTAGTTGAAAGACGATGTAGTTTATCTTTCGCCGAAAGTCTTTTTGCATGCGTAAAAAGCATTTAATGGGGTCGCCGTGGCGTCGTAGGTAAGTGCGTCACAGTCGTTCACAGACCTCCACCAAGTGCAGACGTGTTTCGGCTTAGTGCGAACATAGAGAGTTCAAGTGTGTAAAGTGGTGCAAAAAAGTTACAATACCCGATAGCGTCGCGGTAGAGTGATCGCCGGTCAGTCGCTCTCCGGCATTCAAAGCGAGTGAACGTGTCGTAGCAGCAGTAAAGAAATAAAACAAACAAGAAAACCAAAAATCCCATCAGTGCGTGAAGTGCGATTTTTAAAGCTAGGTTCCGCAACTAGCCGTGGTCGGGCACATAGTGTGCACACCCCTGGTGTGGGAGACCCCGGTTCAACCAGTCGTTCACAGACCTCCACGCAGTGCAGACGTGTTTCGACTTAGTGCGGTAATAATAAAAATATTAAGTGCGGACAATAGCGCCAAAATAGAAAAAGAATCGATAGCTTCTCGGTAGAGTGCTCGCCGGTGACTTCGCGGTACCGGGTTCAAATCCCGAAAAAACAGTTGCAGCAGCAGCAACAACAACAACATCAAAAGAATAAGGCACAGCAGAAGCAGCCGCAACAGCAGCAGCCAGCCAAAAAGGAGAGATGCCCTCCGATCAACGTCTTCGGAGTGGAGACGAAGGACGTTGACATACTGTGTAAGTTGGCCACAAAAGAGTCATATTTTATTAAGTATAAGGGTCCACTACGGGTCTCTGTCCATTGCTTATCAATGGCAGACTATCACGTAGTCAAAGAAAGGTTAGCGGTGTCGGAGGCCGAGTTTTTCTCGTACACTCCGAAAGGGGAAAAGGTGCAGACCATGCTCCTTAAGGACGTGGATCCCGACATTGATCCCGATGAGATCCTCGCCATTCTGCGCCAAGCGCAGAGCGACGATGTCCAGGTCGTAGGGGTTAAGCCCTTCATCACTCCGGCATCGAGAAGGGAGAATAGGAAACTTCCTTTCTTCCTAGTGCAGGTCACCCCAGACAGCAAACTAGAGAGCCTAAAAAAAATTACCCATTTAGGCACTCTGTCTGTTACATGGGAAACAATAAAAAAGACAAAGAACACACTCCAGTGTGTTCGTTGTCAGAGGTTCGGGCATGCCGCGGCGAACTGCAACATGCAGTCTCGCTGTGTCAAATGCGCAGGAACCCACAATCGCGGGGAATGTCCTTTAGGGACCGATAAAGTTGATGATAGGAGTATGCTGACGTGCGTGCTCTGTAAGACCAGCGGGCATCCGGCTAACTATCGAGGATGTCCTAAGGTCCAAGAAATTAGAAAGATTATACAGGCCAAACGTAATGGAAAAATGGTAGAAGCGAGGCCAGTGCCCCGTGCTCCAGCTACCACTGTTACACCGGCAGTCTCCTATGCCCAAGTGGCATCGGCTGGGCGGCCGGTTCAACAGACAGTGCCGAAAGTTACCCAGGTCCCTTTGGCCAGGCAACCAGAAGCAAATTTGGATGTGCAGACGATCCTGCTCTCTATCCAGAGGCAGATCGCTCAACTCCAAACCCAATTCCAGAACCAGTTACAAGAACAAGCAGCGCGAATAGACCTCATCTATTCGACGCTGTTTGGAGAGCCAAACGCAACATCGGTATAATGGCTGCGCAGGCAGCCTGCAACCTTAAAATTCTAGCAGTGAATGTGAATTCACTGATCCGCCCTGAACGTCAATTAAATTTCGGTAACTTGTTGCAGACCCATAATCCTGATGTGTTGATGGTTTGCGAAACTAAGCTAAGCCAGACGCACCCACTCAGGTACAAAAACTATAATATTATTCGAAGAGATCGAAGCTACCTAGCTGGTGGAGTCGCGCTCTTAATAAAAAAAGGCCTTTGTCATAAGGTCGTGTATAGCGGTGAAGTGCGAAGATTCCAGGCCATAGAAACGTGTATCGCACGCATCCCCCTTCGGGGTGGTAAGCGGCTCTATATGATCGCTATCTATGCGACTGACAAGTCACGCATCAACCAATATTTCATTTCAGAGCTCGATACTCTTTTCACTAGCCTTCGTCTGAACTCGGAAGATAACTACTATATCGTAGCCGGGGACTTGAACTCGAGGCATATAGAGTGGGGCAACGTGGTGCATAACACCAGGGGGACCTCATTGTATAACTGGTTGGTAGAACACAATATTGAGTTCAAGCTAGATTTGCTAGCAACCGATAGGCCATCGTATCCTAGAAGCGGGTCCTATCTGGATCTGATGCTGATAGACAAACGACTGACTATACTAGACGTGGAAAGACGCACACGGAACTGTCTAACTGCTGTTGAGTACGAGAGTGATCACTGCGGGCTCTTTGCCGTTATTCAGCTCCCGAACGAGGTGGAAGGACTGGAAGAGTATGTCCAGAGGCACCCTTATAATTACAATAAGGCCCGCTGGCCACGCGTCTCCAGGACTTTATCCACAGAACTACGTTCGAGTGGGATCAACCCGCCGACAAACAGAAACCTGACGAACGAAGAGGTTGACAGGTACCTCATACAAATGGACGACGTAATCAAACGAACGATGGACAAAACAATTCCGAAGGTAGTTCAAATCGACAACAGCGATGTTTATCGAAATGCTACCATCAACGCACTTCACGTGCACAAAAGTAGGCTGCTGTCAAGACTCAAACTCTTGCACAGGCGTTTTACAGATCCGCAAAACGCGGAAGTCAGAGCATTGAAGTCGGAGATCAAGAACCTCCAACAGTTAATTCGAATAAACTATAGCTTGGCTATAAGCTTGCACTGGGGCAACAAAATCCGGGCTGTACGATCCAACAACCCGGGTATGTTCCCGCAAGTAAATAAAATATTTCGGAGGAAAGATCAAAACGACATTCAAATCGTAAGACTTCCCAGGACGACAGACAACGAACACTTACTGACTTCAGTTGGCATTGATCCAGATGAGGCAGTGCTAGACAATGACTTCTTTGCGGTGGAAGATCCCCAGGAGAAGGTTACAGCTATTGGTGCAGTGTTCCAGAGAGTGTATACGGTCAACGAGGTTAGTAGGCCGAATCACGATCTGGAGAACAGAGCCCTGCTAAACCATTTCTATCTCCGCAATGAGATAAGTCAATGGCGATCAGAGAATCCAGGTTTTACCAGGTTCAATGACGAGAACATGGCACATAGTGCCGTCGCCAATGATGGGAATCACATCTTGATTTCTCAAGACGATCTCCAGAGTATCTTCCACTCGCTGAAGTAGAAAAAGTCAGTGGGAATCGATGGAATACCGAACATTGTGCTTCGCCATCTTCCCCCCGAAGCGGTCCAAATTTACACAACCCTGTTCAACAATGCGCTGAGTAATGCACATTACCCCACGCACTTGAAAACAGCTTTTGTTCAACCGATCCCTAAACGGGACAAAGATAAGTCCATTCCGACAAATCTTCGGTCGATCAGTCTACTTCCCTGCATAAGCAAGGTTTTTGAAAAGATAGTCATTCGAGTTCTGAAGCAATGGGCTGATGAAAAGAAAATCATACCGGACAACCAGTTCGGATTCCGAGCGGGGCATGATACCATTAATGCCGCGTCAAAACTGGTGTCCGACATACAATGGAATAAAAACAAAAATCAGTGCACGGGTGCCTGCCTGATTGACTTGGAGAAGGCGTTCGATACCGTTTGGTTAGAGGGCCTCTTCCTCAAGTTGGTCAGGCTGGGCATAAGTAAACCATTGCTATACATGGTCTATGACATGATAACAGGTAGAAAGTTCGTTGTGAAAAATGGTGACGTAACTTCCACTACGGTCTTTAACATTAAAAACGGTCTGCAACAGGGGGCCATTGGTTCCCCGATCCTGTTTTCCATATTCACTGCAGATCTTATAGGTTCCATGCCGCACTTAATTGCGTACGCCGACGACCTAGTTGCGTACAGATCAGGTCCGAAGGTCGAGGTAATAAACATCTTGTTGCAGCGTGACTTCGAGAAAATCCAGCGATCTTGCGACGACTGGAAGTTGCTTATTAACTTCCAGAAATGCGAAACTAGTCTTTTCCGGACCCCGTTGGACAGGGCATCGCGGGATACGCGCCAAAACTGGCGTAAGTTCGGCATAGTTGACCCGCATGGTCGGCCGTTAGCTGTAAAAAGTGTAGTCAGATATCTAGGCATTTGGCTGGATCAATATCTGTATTTTGACAAACATATAGATATTGCTCTGACGAAAGCCAGAAAAGCCTTTGCTGCGGCAAGAAGGTTGTTTTTCAGCAGCCAACTTGATACCAGAGCGAAGGTAATCTGTACATGGCCCTAGTACGGCCCATTATGGTGTACGGATGTCCATTGTGGTTCAACGTGAGTCCTTCCCAGATGGAGATGAGGGTGTTCGAGAGGCAGTGTCTTAGGAGCTGTCTCCGTCTGTATCGCACACCCGAGTCTGAGTACAAGAAGTACTACCCTAACGAGGTCTTGTACAACGAGGCAAACGTGAATAGGGTAGATAATTTTATTATTAAACTAATCAGAAGGCACACTGCACGAGCTATGACCTCGTCCAACAGTCTGATCTTTGGGGCTTACTCCCGCAATAGTATGTACCATGAAAGGGTGCGCCTTAACGGCTTTATTCCTCCCGAAGCATTCCTCTATCTAAACACAATTGGCCTTATACAGGATCCACAAGGATGTCCTATCATCTTCCATGTCGTACGCCGAACAGTGGATAGGCGACTTCAATACGAACCGGATGTCGTTTGCACCCACGAGGATCTCCTCCGGTTCAGTAGAGCGATCCCCGCTCGAGATAGGAAAGAGTCTGCCAAAGAACGGCAATTTTACTGGTGGTTACACCAAAACCAGCCTCCGCCACCGCTAGCTTTTCAAGAGGATCAGATAGCTGACCATAGTGGCCAGCTTACATAGTTTTAAGGTAGATATTAAGAAAAAAAAAAACAATATATGCATCAAAAACAAAACAAAAGGTGCATCACGGCGTATAAATTATATATGTTAGGCATATACACAACATATACGCCCTGGTGCACGAGTCCGTACTGTTACGGACATAGTTAAGATAATATTAAGTTTTATGTTAGGTTAAGTTAGAATAAGGTAGTTTAAGTAGATAGGTTTAGCCAAGTTTTTTATAAGTTTTCTTGGCAAAGAAAAATGTAATAACAGATTGTCATAAAGACTAAAAAAACGCAGATTAAGCCGAAAGGCACAGTTATAACATAGATTAGATTAGCTTAGAGTACCCGCATAGGGTCAGTGGGTTAGTATTAAGAACATTGTAAATTCTTAAGTTAGGTAAGCTAGATTTAAGTAATTTTGTCTAGCATGTAAGTAAAATATTTAAGAAGAAATAAAATTACATAAAAAAAAAGACCCCGGTTCAAATACCGGAGGTAAAAAGTGACAGAGACACAATATATTCAAACTTTTTTTATTTTTTAAGAAGATAAAAGAGTGAAGTGAGGAGAATGAGGCCGAGAGGGCGGCCTGGGGGCAGAGGTGGACCGGCGCATGGCACATCAGGCCACAGCGCTGTCCAACCAGAAGATGAGGCGGGCTTCTCGACCGATGCCAGCTCATCACGCCACTCAATTGATGGCGAGAACGAGAGAGGGAAGAGGGGGAGGCCCCTTCACCCTGCACCCAACCTGGTCCAGAGGTCGAAGGCAAAGAAGACCACGCCATCGACCGTGACTTCACCAGCGAAGTCGGCTGGTAATGACGAAGCTGCTGTATCCACGTCAGCGACCACGGCGGCTAATATACCAGCAACGTCAACAGCAGCAGTTCCGCCTTCAGCAATAGCGGCTACACTAGCCGACTCGGTTATATACGAGTCGGCAGAAGGGGAGGGAAGGTATATGGGCCTGGGGAACAGGTACCAGGTCTTCTCCACCAACGAAGAGGATGAAGAACTGGAAGCTGAGCAGAGTCTCTCACGAATTGAGAGCCGCCAGCTCCAGCTCACCGAGAAGAGACGCTCAATTGAGCAACAGGAGGCGGAGCTGGCCGCCGTGGTCCAAATAATGAGGGAGAAGCTGGCCGCGCGGAAAGCGGCTCAGGCGGCTGCACGGCTGCGACAACAAGCCGCGCAGTCGCAAAAACAACTAGAAAGCCAATGCAAGCAACTGCAACAACAACAACCAACAGAGAAACCGCAGGCGCTGCTAAAAGGCACCCAGCAGCCGCCAAAAAAACGCAGGGTCAACAGCAGCAGCAGAAGCAGCAGCAGAAACATCAGCAACAACAACAGCAGCAGCAGGCGAAGAAGCAGCAACAGCAGACACATCCAACAAGAGTGAGATGCCCAGCGATAAACATCTTCGGGGCGGAGACCAAGGATCTCCAAAATCTATGTAAGTGGGCTGTTGTACACTTAGACAAACTAGATCTCCCATACGAGATTAAATATAGGATGCCCCTCAGGCACACCGTGTATTGCCACTATATGGCAGTGCACGAATTAATTAGGCAGGCGTTGGAGAAGGCGGGGAATGAGTACTACACGTACACCCCGAAAGGAGAAAAACTCCAGACTCTGCTCCTTAAGAGCGTAGATCCTTCTACGGATCCGGAGGAAGTTCTCGCTGTGCTGCGCCAGGCGCAGAGCGACGATCTCCGCATAGTAGGAGTTAAGCCGTTCGTCACTGCGGTGGCACGAAGGGAGAATAGGCGTTTGCCTATGTTCCTTGTCCAGATAACGCCCACTAGCAACGGAGAGCTCCTCAAGAGAATTAAACACTTGGGGAGTGTTGCCATTAAGTGGGACACATTAAAAAAAGGTAAGCACACGATGCAGTGTGCTAGATGCCAGAGGTTCGGGAATGCCGCGGCGAACTGTAAGATGGAGTTTCGCTGCGTGAAATGCGCTGAAAACCACAGTATTGGAGAATGTCCTCTAGGAAAGGACAAAGTCGAAGACAAGAGCACCCTCAAATGTGCAATATGTAGGACTAACGGGCACCCCGCTAGTTATAGCGGCTGCCCGAAAGTACAAGAACTTAAAAACAAGTTCGAAAGGAGGACACTAAAAACGGTGGCAACAAGGCCAGTGCCTCAAGTTCCAGCCACCGCTGTTACGCCAGGCATCTCCTATGCCCAAATGGCATTATGCAGAGAACCGGCACAACAGACAGTGCCAAAGGCGACCGCGGTCCCAGTTACCCGACAGCCGGAGGCAAGTAATGATCTGAGCTCCATCCTGCTGGCTATCCAGGCACAGATGGCTCAGATGCAAAAAAACATTGCTGAACAAGCAGAGCGGACTGCTCGCTTGGAACAGCAGTTCCTTTAACAGGCAGTCAGAATAGATGTCATCTATTCCAGACTGTCTGGCGAACAAGCCACAACGGCCTCAATATAATGGCTGCACGCGCAGCTGACGACCTTAAGATCCTCGCGATAAATGTAAATTCACTAATAGGGACCAACAGGCAACTTTCCTTCAGCCAACTGTTAAGAGACCAAAATCCTGATGTGATAATGGTTAGCGAAACGAAGCTCAACCAAAAGCACACCCTCAGGTATAATAAGTACAATATTACTCGGAGAGACCGCACCCATTATGGTGGCGGAGTCGCTCTTTTAATTAAGAAATCTATTAATCATAAGTTCATGTATAGCAATGAAGCGCGTAGGTTTCGTTTGCTAGAGACGTGTATCGCACGCATTCCGCTCTCGGGCGGTAAGCAAATGCACGTGATCACTCTCTATGCACCGGATAATAATAATCTCGAGCATAATTTCATACTAGAGCTCGAAACTCTCTTCAGATGTTTCCGACTGAGCTCGGAAGATACTTATTATATAATTGCAGGAGATTTGAACTCCAGGCATCAAGACTGGGGATGCAATAGGAAATTGCGCACGGGGGATCGCTTTGAAGAACTGGTTGATTGGGCATGATGAGTTGAGGGCTGATCTGCTTGCAACCGAAATACCATCGTTTCCCAGAAGCGGGAATTATCTGGATCTACTATTAATTGACAGACGACTGACAATACAGGATGTAGATACAAGCACACGGAATTGTTTAACCACGATAGAGTACGATAGTGATCATCGTGCTTTTTCAGTGGTTATTCAACTCCCGAACGAGGTGGCTGAGCTGGGGGAATATGTCCAGCGAAATCCTTACAATTACAAGTAGGCTCGCTGGCCACGTTTCTCCAGGGCTTTAGCCAGGGAACTCCGGTCGAGTGCGATCAATCCGCCAACGAACAGAAACCTAACGAACGAGGAGGTTGATAGGTACCTCAAACAAATGGACGACGCCATAGTGCGTACAATGGACAGGACGATACCGAAGGTAGTGCCGACCGATGACTGCGATGTCTATCGGAATGCCATCATCGACGCACTTCACGTGCAGAAAAGTAGACTGCTGTCAAGACTCAAATGCTTCCACAGACAGTTTACAGACCCGAGAAGTCCGGAAGTTAGATCCCTGAAGTCAGAGATCAAAAACCTCCAACAGCTAATAAAAATAAATTATAATCTTGCCATAAGCTTGCATTGGGGCAATAAAATCCGGGCTGTACGATCCAACAACCCGGGTATGTTCCCGCAAGTAAATAAATTATTCAGGAGGAAAGATCAAAATGACATTCCGATCGTCCGACTTCCGAGAACAAACGACAACACACAGCTACTGACATCAGTTGATATAGATCCAGATGAGTCCGTGCTAGATGACGAATTCTTCGTGGTCGAAGATCCCCAAGAGAAGGTTAAGACCATAGGCGCTGTTTTCGAGAGAGTGTACAAGGTCAACGACGTCAGTCAACCAAATCGCGATCTAGAGAACAGAGCCCTGGTAAATCACTTTTATCTCCGTGAGGAGATCAGTCGATGGCGATCTGAGAATCCTGGTTTCACCAGATTCGATGACGTAAATATGGCAAATAATGTCATCGCCAACGATGCAAATCACATAGTGATCACGCAAGAAGATCTCCAGGGGGTCTTTAAATCCATTAAGAACAAGAAATCGGCTGGGATAGATGGTATCCCGAACATCGTGCTCAACCATCTCCCTCCGGCTGCAGTGGAAATTTACACTACACTGTTCAACAATGCGCTTAGTAATGCACATTACCCGGCACATTGGAAGATAGCTGTAGTGCAACCAATCCCTAAACGGGATAAAGACAAAAGCATTCCGTCTAATCTTCGGTCGATAAGTCTACTTCTTTGCTTCAGCAAGGCATTTGAAAAGATTGTCGTTAGAGCTCTGCAGACATGGGTCGAGGACAATACTATTCTACCGGACAACCAATTTGGATTTAGGGCAGGGCATTCGACAGTGCATGCTGCTGCAAAGTTGGTTTCCGACATACAATGGAATATGGATAAAAAACAGTGTACGGGTGCCTGTCTGTTCGATTTGGAAAAGGCATTTGATACCGTCTGGTTAAAAGGCCTTTTCCTTAAATTGGTCAGAATTAGGCTAAATAAACCATTGCTATACATGATTTATGATATGATAACAGGTAGGAAGTTCGTCGTGAAATATGGCGGCGTAACATCAAGTAGAATATTTAGTATAGAAAACGGTCTACAACAGGGGGCTGTAGGATCCCCATTATTGTTTTCTATATTTACTGCAGATCTTCTATGGTCTATGCCGCACCTTATCGCGTATGCCGATGACCTAGTGGCTTACAGATCAGCACCGAAGGTAGTAGTCATAAACACCCTGTTGCAACGGGATGCAAATAAAATAATTGGATATTGTAATGACTGGAAGTTGCTTATCAACTTCCTAAAATGCGAAACTGTTCTTTTCCGTGCCCCGGTGCACAGGGCCTCAAGTGATACGCGTGCGAACTGGAAATCGTGAAAAGTGTAGTCAGATATCTCGGCATTTGGTTGGATCATTTTCTGTATTTTAACAAACATATAGAGAAGGCTTTGACCAATGCTAGAAAAGCCTTTGCTGTGGCAAGAAAGCTGTTTTACAGCAGCCAACTTGATACCAGGGTGAAGGTAATCTGCTACATGGCCCTCATAAGGCCCATCATGGTATATGGTTGTCCCCTTTGGTTCAACGTGAGCCCTTCCCAGATGGAAAAGATGAGGGTGTTCGAGAGACGGTGTCTTAGGACCTGTCTCCGGTTGTATCGGTCACCTGAATCCGAGTACAAGAAGTACTATCGCAACGAGGTCTTGTACAACAAGGCTAACGTGAAAAGAGTAGACAATTTTATAATTTCACTAACGCGACGACACATTGCAAGGAGTATGATGTCTACCAACAGTCTGATCTTCGGGGCTTATTACCCGAACTTTATGTATCATGAGAGGGTGCGCTACACCGGTTTTATTCCACCTGAGGCTTTCCTCTATTTAGATTCATTAAATCTGATTCAGGACATGAGTGGATGTCCTATAATCTTCCACGCTGTACGCCGAACAGTTGACAGGCGACTCCACTATGAATCGGATATCGCTCGGGAACACGAGGATCAACTCCGGTTCAGTAGAGCGATCCCCGCTCGAGAGGGAGAGGGCAAAGGAGCGGCACTTCTTTTGGTGGTTACACCAGAACCAGTCTCCGCCATCGCCAACGCCTGATCGGATAGTCGGTCTGTTGGACAACAGCCCACTTACATAGATTTAAGTTAGGTTAAGTTAGACTAAGAAAAAAAAAAAAGAAAAAAAAATTAAAAAACAAAACACAAAAAAAAAAAGGTGTACAAAGGCGTGTAGATTATATATGTCCAGCATATAAATAACGTACACGCCCTTGTACACACGTCCGCAATGTCACGGACATAGTTTAAGTGCATTAGAGTTAGGGTTAGTTAGTTTTAAGAACATTTAAAAAACAATGTTTAGAGCGCCAAGTTTTTCCTAAGTTTTCTTGGCCAGTAAGCAAAAACAATAAAGATTGTCCATATAGACTGCAAAAAAACAATATTAGTAGTAGACGCTGAAAGGCAAATAGATAAGTAAGCTTAGGTTATTTTAGAGCACCTGCGAAGGGTCAGTAAGATACATTTAAGGAACATGAATTGTTTAGATAGTAAGATAGATTTAATCATTTTTGTCTAGTTTTAAGAATCAAGAATTTAAAAAATAAAAATTAATTTTAAACTTAAAACTTAAACTTAAAAGTGATCGCCGGTGACTTCGTGGTGCCGGGTTCGAATCCCGAAGTGAAATTGAAATCCTTTTTTTTTTCAAATCAAAACAAATTACAGACACTAAGTGTGAAAAAAAGTGCGATGGAGCAAGTGGAGCGACCCGAGCTCGAAAAATCGGGTGATGTTGTACCGGTGGCTGGGACATCAGGCCACCAGGCAACACAAGATGAGGGGAGAAAGAAGAAAAGGAAGAAGCTCCAACCACAGCCCAACCTTGTGAAGCGCCGTTCCAGCCTGGGATCAGCGGACACAAAAATTGCGACAAAAGCCGCAACATCATTTGCAGCAGCAACAACAACAACAACAGCTGTAGCCACAACTACAGCAGCAGCAGCCAAAAGGCAGCAACCAATGGTCGACGACGTCGAGTACGAGTCGACAGAAGGTGAGGGGAGATTCTCCTATAGCGGGAGAGAGAATCCCTTCCACACGCTAACGTCATCTGAATTGGATGACGAAGAGGAAGAGGACCGGGAGCGGCTGGAAAAAAGCCAGCGAGAGAGGGAGGAGCTGGACGCCCACATTCAAGCCCTCCAAATCAAACTGAGGGCCAGAAGAGCAGCCAAAGAGGCTGCACAACAACAACAGCAGCTTCAAAAACAGCAGCAGCAGCAACAACAACAGCAGCAGCAGCCAAAGCAGCAGCAGCAGCAACAACAACAGCAGCGGCCAAAGCAGCAGCAGCAACAACAACGATATCAGCAGAAGAAGGCGCAGCAGAAGCAACCGCAGCAGCAGCAGGCAGCCAAAACGGAGAGATGCCCTCCAATCACCGTCTTCGGACTGGAGACGAAGGACGTTGATATATTATGTAAGTTGGTCACTAAGCAGTCCTACTATATTAAATATAAGGGTCCGTTAAGAGTTTCTGTCCACTGCTTATCAATGGCAGACTACAACGTAGTTAAAGAAAGGTTAGCGGTGTCGGAGGCCGAGTTTTTCTCATACACTCCGAAAAGGGAAAAGGTGCAGACCATGCTCCTTAAGGACGTGGATCCCGACACTGATCCCGATGAGATCCTCGCTTTGCTGCGCCAAGCGCAGAGCGACGATGTCCAGGTCGTAGGGGTTAAACCCTTCATCACTGCGGTATCGAGAAGGGAGAACAGGAAACTTCCGTTCTTCCTGGTTCAGGTCACCCCAGACAGCAAACTAGAGAGCCTAAAAAAAATTACCCATTTAGGCACTCTGTCTGTTACATGGGAAACAATAAAAAAGACAAAGAACACGCTCCAGTGTGTTCGTTGCCAGAGGTTTGGGCATGCCGCGGCGAACTGCAATATGCAGTCTCGCTGCGTCAAATGCGCAAGAACCCACAATCGTGGGGAATGTCCCTTAGGGACGGATAAAGTTGATGACAGAAGCAAGCTGACGTGTGTGCTCTGTAAGACCAGCGGACACCCTGCTAATTATCGGGGATGTCCTAAGGTCCAAGAGATCAGAAAAATAATAGAGGCCAAACGTAAAGGAAAAATGGTAGAAGCAAGGCCAGTGCCCCGTGCTCCAGCTACCACTGTTACACCGGCAGTCTCCTATGCCCAAATGGCATCGGCTGGGTGACCGGTTCAACAGACAGTGCCGAAAGTTACCCAGGTCCCTGTGGCCAGGCAACCAGAAGCAAATTTGGATGTGCAGACGATCCTGCTCTCTATCCAGAGGCAGATCGCTCAACTCCAAACCCAATTCCAGAACCAGTTACAAGAACAAGCAGCGCGAATAGACCTCATCTATTCGACGCTGTTTGGAGAGCCAAACGCAACATCGGTATAATGGCTGCGCAGGCAGCCTGCAACCTTAAAATTCTAGCAGTGAATGTGAATTCACTGATCCGCCCTGAACGTCAATTAAATTTCGGTAAATTGTTGCAGACCCATAATCCTGATGTGTTGATGGTTTGCGAAACTAAGCTAAGCCAGACGCACCCACTCAGGTACAAAAACTATAATATTATTCGAAGAGATCGAAGCTACCTAGCTGGTGGAGTCGCGCTCTTAATAAAAAAAGGCCTTTGTCATAAGGTCGTGTATAGCGGTGAAGTGCGGAGATTCCAGGCCAAAGAAACGTGTATCGCACGCATCCCCCTTCGGGGTGGTAAGCGGCTACATGTGATCGCTATCTATGCGACTGACAAGTCACGCATCAACCAATATTTCATTTCAGAGCTCGATACTCTTTTCACTAGCCTTCGACTGAGCTCGGAGGAGAACTACTATATCGTAGCAGGGGACTTGAACTCGAGGCATATAGAGTGGGGCAACGTGGTGCATAACACCAGGGGGACCTCATTGTATAACTGGTTGGTAGAACACAATGTTGAGTTCAAGCTAGATTTGCTTGCAACCGATAGGCCATCGTATCCTAGAAGCGGGTCCTATCTGGATCTGATGCTGATAGACAAACGACTGACTATACTAGACGTGGAAAGACGCACACGGAACTGTCTAACTGCTGTTGAGTACGAGAGTGATCACTGCGGGCTCTTTGCCGTTATTCAGCTCCCGAACGAGGTGGAAGGACTGGAAGAGTATGTCCAGAGGCACCCTTATAATTACAATAAGGCCCGCTGGCCACGCTTCTCCAGGACTTAATCCACAGAACTACGTTCGAGTGGGATCAATCCGCCGACAAACAGAAACCTGACGAACGAAGAGGTTGACAGGTACCTCATACAAATGGACGACGTAGTCAAACGTACGATGGACAAAACAATTCCGAAGGTAGTTCAAATCGACAACAGCGATGTTTATCGAAATGCTACCATCGACGCACTTCACGTGCACAAAAGTAGGCTGCTGTCAAGTCTCAAACTCTTGCACAGGCGTTTTACAGATCCGCAAAACGCGGAAGTCAGAGCATTGAAGTCGGAGAGCAAGAACCTCCAACAGTTAATTCGAATAAATAAGCTTGCACTGGGGCAACAAAATCCGGGCTGTACGATCCAACAACCCGGGTATGTTCCCGCAAGTAAATAAAATATTTCGGAGGAAAGATCAAAACGACATTCAAATCGTAAGACTTCCCAGGACGACAGACAACGAACACTTACTGACTTCAGTTGGCATCGATCCAGATGAGGCAGTGGTAGACAATGACTTCTTTGCGGTGGAAGATCCCCAGGAGAACGTTACAGCTATTGGTGCAGTGTTCCAGAGAGTGTATACGGTCAACGAGGTTAGTAGGCCGAATCACGATCTGGAGAACAGAGCCCAGATCTCCAGGGTATCTTCCACTCGCTGAAGAAGAAAAAGTCAGTGGGAATCGATGGAATACCGAACATTGTGCTTCGCCATCTTCCCCCCGAAGCGGTCCAAATTTACACAACCCTGTTCAACAATGCGCTGAGTAATGCACATTACCCCACGCACTTGAAAACAGCTTTTGTTCAACCGATCCCTAAACGGGACAAAGATAAGTCCATTCCGACAAATCTTCGGTCGATCAGTCTTCTTCCCTGCATAAGCAAGGTTTTTGAAAAGATAGTCATTCGAGTTCTGAAGCTGATGAAAAGAAAATCATACCGGACAACCAGTTCGGATTCCGAGCGGGCATGATACCATTAATGTCGTGTCAAAACTGGTGTCCGACATACAATGGAATAAAAACAAAAATCAGTGCACGGGTGCCTGCCTGATTGACTTGGAGAAGGCGTTCCACACTGTTTGGTTGGAGGGCCTCTTCTTCAAGATGGTCAGGCTTGGCATAAGTAAACCATTGCTATACATGGTCTATGACATGATAACAGGTAGAAAGTTCGTTGTGAAAAATGGTGACGTAACTTCCACTACGGTCTTTAACATTTAAAACGGTCTGCAACAGGGGGCCATCGGTTCCCCGATTTTGTTTTCCATATTCACTGCAGATCTTATAGGTTCCATGCCGCACTTAATTGCGTACGCCGACGACAGGCGTACAGATCAGGTCCGAAGGTCGAGGTAATAAACATCTTGTTGCAGCGTGACTTCGAGAAAATCCAGCGTTTTTGCGACGACTGGAAGCTGCTTATCAACTTCCAGAAGTGCGAAACTAGTCTTTTCCGGACCCCGTTGGACAGGGCAACGCGGGATACGCGCCAAAACTGGCGTAAGTTCGGCATAGTTGACCCGCATGGTCGGCCGTTAGCTGTAAAAAATGTAGTTAGAAATCTAGGCATTTGGCTGGATCAATATCTGTATTTTGACAAACATATAGATATTGCTCTGACGAAAGCCAGGAAAGCCTTTGCTGCGGCAAGAAGGTTGTTTTTCAGCAGCCAACTTGATACCAGAGTTAAGGTAATCTGCTACATGGTCCTAGTACGGCCTATTATGGTGTACGGTTGTCCATTGTGGTTCAACGTGAGTCCTTCCCAGATGGAAAAGATGAGGGTGTTCGAAAGGCAGTGTCTTAGGAGCTGTCTCCGTCTGTATCGCACACCCGAGTCTGAGTACAAGAAGTACTACCCTAACGAGGTCTTGTACAACGAGGCAAACGTGAATAGGGTAGATAATTTTATTATTAAACTAATCAGAAGGCACACTGCACGAGATATGACCTCGTCCTGGTGCACGTGTCCGTACTGTTACGGACATAGTTAAGATAGTATTAAGTTTTATTTTAGGGTAAGTTAGTATAAGGTAGGTTAAGTAGTTAGGTTTAGCCAAGTTTTTTATAACTTTTCTTGGCAAAGGAATAAATAAATAAAAGGTTGTCACTAAAGACTAAAAAAAAACGCAGATTAAGCCGAAAGGCACATTTATAACATAGATTAGATTAGCTTAGAGTACCCGCATGGGGTCAGTAGGTTAGTATTAAGAACAATTGTAATTCTTAAGATAGTTAAGCTAGTTTTAAGTAATTTTGTCTAGCAAGTAAGAAATATAGAATTAATCAAACAAAATTGCATTAAAAAAAAAAAAATAAAATAAGTGCGTCACTCCTACGCAGAGGGTGCCAGGTTCGATACCCGAATTTACCACCTTTCATATTTCACGGCTCCACCTCTTTCGAGTCACTGACAATGCTCAAAGAGTATTCCTGTCTAGAAACAGCTTCTCAAATTCGCCGTTCGGAGTCGGCATTAAACTGTAGGTCCCTTCCACTCGTGCAAGAACAATAGCACGCACAACACGAGTGGTTGCTGAGAAGCTAGCCCAGGTCCGTCTCGGACTGTAGCGCCACCCATATTATTACTAAAAAGCATTTAATCCTTTCCTTCATGTTCCTCTGCCAGGTAAGTTTCGAGTCAAGAATAATGCTTAGTTACCTCCTTTGTGATTTTGTGTTGAGTTCCATCTAACTTGGGAAGATTAATTATCGGGATTTTTCTTTTCCTGGTCAACAAAAAAGCTAGGTTTTCTGGTGGTTTATAGATTGGTGGTTACAGACCGTTCTGTCTTGCCCATGAGGAGAGTTCATTCAATGCAGATTCCATTAGTTTGCTGACGGTTGGTATGAATTTACCTTTTATCAAAATAACAATGCACGAACATTTTTACTATTTCTAACTTACTGGCCCTCGGCAGGCAGTCTAAGATAAACTTAATCTTATCCTATGTCTTTCGACTTTAATTAAGAATCTATGCATTTAAAGAAAACTTGCTTTAACTGTACAACTTAATATTAAGAAAAATTTGGAAAAAACTTAATAACAGAACTGGCTATACTTAAAACTTATATACTAACTTACACACTACCTTAAAAATACCTTAAACTAACTAAAGCTAAACTACATGCATATACATATGTATATATGTATATGTATTTGATATATATAATGTGATATACAATGTGATAGGTCGGCCATAGGTTGCAGCTTATAAATTTGCATCTAATTGCTGCATGACAGTTACCGACTGCTCCCCCATTCGGGAATACGTACTACCCTTTCTACCCCTGGTCTAAAGGGTTCGACGAGGGAGTTCCCTCTCTCCCCAGCCACCAGAGTTTTCGATGTTGCATTGCAACATCCCGAACATCTCTCTTTGATACCGCCGTACTGAACCGGAGGAGACCCTCCTCAGCTCGTTGTGCGACGGAACGGTCGTGGTTGAGTCGCCCATCCACAGTTGAATGGGCTATGTGGAAGATGAGCGGTACCGCATTTATATTCTGCAACAGTCCGTTCTTGTCTAAGTGGAAAAAGGCTTCTGGGGGGACGAAGCCATTGTGCCGTACCCTTTCGTGGTATTCTGGATTGGGGTAGTAAGCCCCCGAGATCAAGTTAATGACCGTGTTCATCGCTCTAGCAGTGTGACCTCGAATCAACTTCACCAGGAAATTGTCCACTCTTATCAGGTTTGCCCTGTTGTATAAGACCTCATTGGAATAGAATTTTATGTACTGGGACTCTGGAGTTCGATAAAGACGAAAACAAGCCCTAAGACAAGCCCTCTTGAACAACCGAATCTTTTCCATCAAGCTTGCACTCACGTTGAACTACACGGGACACCCATAGGTCAGCATTGGCCGGATGAGGGCCATGTAGCAGATAACTTTCACCCTCGCATCGAGTTGGCTGTTGTAAAACAGTCTCTTTGTAAGGGCAAAAGCGCCTCGGGCTCTGGCCAGAGCAGCATCTACATGTTTGTTAAAATATAGATACTGATCTAGCCAGATCCCCAGGTATCTGACTACAGTCCTTTGCGCCAGTGGTTCCCCGTGTCGTCCAACGACTGAGAACCTTCGCCGATTCTTTTTTGTATCCGCCGATGCCTTATACAACGGCGTCCTGAATAGAATGGTTTCCGACTTTCGGAAGTTGATACTCAACGTCCAGTCATCGCAACTTCTCATGAATGGATCGAAGTCACCCTGCGTGAGAGTAGTGATTCCCTCGATCTTTTTGCCTGATCTGTACACGATCAAGTCATCGGCATACGCAATTACATGGGGAAGAGAACTTATCAGATCGCTCAAGTAAATGTTGAACAGGATCGGTGAATTAACGGCACCCTGTTGGAGACCATTTTTAACTTGAAATATACCTGCCTAGTCGATTGAGCTTGTAGAAAAGTCCTACTAACCATACGGTGTCAAAGGCCTTCTCCAGGTCAATCAAGCAAGCACTCGTACATTGTTTCTGGCTCTTGTTCCATTGGATATACAACACCTGTTTCAACGCGGCATGAATAGTGTCATGCCCCGCTTTGAAACCGAATTGGTTGTCCGGAATTATATTTTTGTCCTTAGTCCAGTTGATCAGAGTTCTATTGATCACCTTCTCGAATACCTTGCTGATGTTCGGAAGGAGACTAATTGACCGCAGGTTGCACGGATTCGAAGAATTTTTTCCTCGCTTGGATATGGGTTGTACAATCACAGTTATCCAATGTTCTGGATAATGTGCATTATTCAGAGCATTGTTAAATAGGATCGTGTACATATTAACTACTTCTATGGGGAGGTGTCTTAACACAATGTTCCAGATCCCGTCGACTCCCACTGACTTTTTCTTCTTTAATGATTCGAAGACCGCTTGGAGTTCTGTCTTCGATATAAACGGGGGATGAACCCCTTCGTTGGCGATGGCATTATCTGCCATGTTATCATTATTGAACACGACAAAGCCAGTTTCTCAGTTGTTTGTTGCATGTTGCATGTCTTCTCGAAGTTGAGAGTACGCGGTTATCCAAGTCGTGGTTCGGGCGGACGATCTCGTTCACCTTGTACACTTTTTGGAAGCCTAGTACCTCAATTTTTTCTTGCGGATCTTCGACCACAAAGAAGTTATCGTCAAGTATGGCAATATCTGGGTTGATACCTGCTGTAGTCAGTATGCGTTCGTTGTCCGTCGTTCTGGAAAGCTTAAGACACGGAAGTTCGCTATATTTACTTCAAAAGAATTTATTAGTTTGCGGGATCATGTTCGGATTGTTAGATCTTACAGCCCGAATCTTGTCATTCCAGTACGAATTAACAGAAAGCCTTTAATTCTGTACAATTAATATTTGAATATTCTTAATGAGCGATTTCAGTGTCCTAACTTCCTCGTCTCGTATCCGTCTGCGCAGCCATTAAGACTTTTGACGTGGTTGGTTCTGCAGAAGCCGACCTGCTCCTCTAACCGAGCCATACGCCCTTCAATGGAAGCTTTCCATTCGGGCGCTGGTTTGTGTGCCCTTAGCACTGAGACCTGTTGCACTACCATTGGTAGTTGCTGCTTTTCCGTGCTCCTCTGAACAGACGCCATTTGGGCATAGGTCACTTCAGGGGTGACGGGTATGGCTGCCAAGAGTGGATTTTTCACTGGGGGCTGCTTCTGCAGAACCATTTTTGCTTTCCGCTCTTGAAATTTAGGGCAACCCCGATAGTTGACGGTGTGCCCCGCGTTCCTGCAGAGTACGCATTTGAGCTGACTCTTGTCAGCTGCTCCCTTTTGGCCCAGAGGACAATTCTCCGCACTGTGGTTCTCACTGCACTTGACGCATCGAAGCTGCATTGGGCAGTTCGACGCGGCGTGCCCGAACCTTTTCCAGCGAGCGCATTGGAGAATGCCATCACGCCTTCTAATGCTTTCCCAGACGCAATAGTAGTCAGCCAAACGATCCATATCGTTTACCTTATCTACTATGCTATTGGGTGACAGCTGTACAATGAAGAACGGTAGTTTCTGCCCCTCCCTTTTTGCCTTACCTGTGGTGAAGGGCTTGACCCCGACGAACTCGAGACCGTCACACACATGCTCTTTGAGCAGTTGGAAAATCTCCTCCGATCCGATCTCCGAAGATCTTTAGTAATTTTGACTGGAGTTTTTCTCCTTTTGGCGTAAAAGAGAAGAACTCCAGCGTTAAACGCTTTAAACACTTTTTAAGCTTATTGTACTGGTCTACTGTCTTGCAGCAGATTGAATATTTCTCATAACCTTTATTATTTTGATAAGAAAATTACCACTACCTATGGCCGTCCTACATACCTGTGCAGTTTGTATGACATCCGATTTGTAGAGGTTTATCGGTGGCACTTTCTCTTTCTTTTGGGGTTGTTGCTGTTGCTAGTGAACTGCTGGCTGCTGATTTTGTTGCGCTTCTGTCACTTGCTGCTGTTTCTGCTGCTGTGTTGCTGGTTGCTCATGTTGCTGGACTATTGATTGTTGGTGTTGCTTGCGCTGTTTTGTTGCTGTTTTGCTTGTTTGCTGAACAGATGTCTGTTGTTGCTGTTTCATATGTTGTGTTGCTGTTTGCTGCTTTTGTATCTGAGTTGGTTTTGGTGCCTGTTGTTGTTGCTTGGCCTCTTGCGTCTTCAACTCATTCTCCTTCTTTCTCCTTGCGAGAGTACTTTCACGAAGTGCTCTAAATTTGGAATTTGAGGAATTTGTCGGTTTCCTTCTTCAAGTTAATCACTATCGCTTCTTTGGAGCGAATTATTTCCTCGACTTCTTCCTCTGTGTCGGAGGGCATCCATTCGAAGCCTTCTTGAGGCACCGTTGGTTGGTGGCGTGATACTTCTACCACCGGTCGAAGATTCTCCCCGTCCGCTTCCAGGCTATCGGACTGCCCTTTGGTCTACATTTCCACTTCAACACTCAATTCTTTTCTTTTACTTAAAAAAAAAGAAAAGACTGCTCCCACTAAGTTTCGAACCCAGCCCCTTTCGAGTCACAGCTGTTGGCTTTTTTTTAATGCAATTTTATTTAATTCATTCTATATTCCTTACTTGCTAGACAAAATTACTTAAAACTAGCTTAACTATCTTAAGAATTACAATTGTTCTTAATACTAACCTACTGATCCTATGCGGGTACTCTAAGCTAATCTAATCTATGTTATAAATGTGCCTTTCGGCTTAATCTGCGTTTTTTTTTAGTCTTTGGTGACAACCTTTTATTTATTTATTCCTTTGCCAAGAAAAGTTATAAAAAACTTGGCTAAACCTAACTACTTAACCTACCTTATACTAACTTACCCTAAAATAAAACTTAATACTATCGTAACTATGTGCATAACAGTACGGACATGTGCACCAGGGCGTATATGTTGTGTATATGCCTAACATATATAATTTATACGCCGTGATGCACCTTTTTTTGATTTTTCGTTTTATATATATTTTTTTTTTTATTTTGATTTGTTGTTTTATATTTTTTTTTGGATCTTTCGTTTTATAATTTTTTTTTTTACATCTACCTTAAAAAACTATGTAAGCTGGCCACTCTGGTCAGCTATCTGATCCTCTTGAAAAGCTAGCGGTGGCGGAGGCTGGTTTTGGTGTAACCACCAGTAAAATTGCCGTTCTTTGGCAGACTCTTGCCTATATCGAGCGGGGATCGCTCTACTGAACCGGAGGAGATCCTCGTGGGTCCGAACGACATCCGGTTGGTATTTAAGTCGCCTATCCACTGTTCGGCGTACGACATGGAAGATGATAGGACATCCTTGTGGATCCTGTATAAGGCCAATTGTGTCTAGATAGAGGAATGCTTCGGGAGGAATAAAGCCGTTAAGGCGCACCCTTTCATGGTACATACTATTGGGGTAGTAAGCCCCAAAGATCAGACTGTTGGACGATGTCATAGCTCGTGCAGTGTGCCTTCTGATTAGCTTAATAATAAAATTATCTACCCTATTCACGTTTGCCTCGTTGAACAAGACCTCGTTAGGGTAGTACTTCTTGTACTCAGCAACATGTGATTCTCATCATTGGCGACGGCACTATGTGCCATGTGCTCGTCATTGAACCTGATGAACCTTGATTCTCTGATCGCCATTGACTTATCTCATTGCGGAGATAGAAGTGGTTAAGCAGTGCTCTGTTCTCCAGATCGTTATTCGGCCTACTAACCTCGTTGACCGTATACACTCTCTGGAACACTGCACCAATAGCTGTTACCTTCTCCTGGGGATCTTCCACCGCAAAGAAGTCATTGTCTAGCACTGCCTCATCTGGATCAATGCCAACTGAAGTCAGTAAGTGTTCGTTGTCTGTCGTCCTGGGAAGCCTTACGATTTGAATGTCGTTTTGATATTTCCTCCGAAATATTTTATTTACTTGCGGGAACATACCCGGGTTGTTAGATCGTACAGCCCGGATTTTGTTGCCCCAGTGCAAGCTTATAGCCAAGCTATGGTTTATGCGTATTAACTGTTGGAGGTTCTTGATCTCCGATTTCAATGCTCTGACTTCCGCGTTTTGCGGATCTGTAAACCGCCTATGCAAGAGTTTGAGTGTTGACAGCAGACTACTTTTGTGCACGTGAAGTGCATCGATGGTAGCATTTCGATAAACATCGCTGTTGTCGATTTGAACTACCTTCGAAATTGTTTTGTCCATCGTACGTTTGACTACGTTGTCCATTTCTATGAGGTACCTGTCAACCTCTTCGTTCGTCAGGTTTTTATTTGTCAGCGGATTGATCCCACTCGAACATAGTTCTGTGGAGAAAGTCCTGGAGATGCGTGGCCAGCGGGCCTTATTATAATTATAAGGGTGCCTCTGGACATACTCCTCCAGTCCTTCCACCTCGTTCAGGAGCTGAATAGCTGCGAAGAGCCCGCAGTGGTCACTCTCGTACTCAACAGCAGTTAGACAGTTCCGTGTGCGTCTTTCCACGTCTAGTATAGTCAGTCGTTTGTCTATCAGCATCAGATCCAGATAGGACCCGCTTCTAGGATACGATGGCCTATCGGTTGCAAGCTTCCATCACCAGAATGACGACATTTTAGTGAAAAAATTCGACACTGCTATGAAGTTGCGAAAGATCAATAACGGTTATGTCCAATTCGGAAACCCCGTTGATAGTTTAGGTTTCGGAGGATCGAGTGACCCCTTTCGTCCTACCATTCACGTTTGCCGGCTATGACTATCTTGGACTATTTTGGAACCCCAAGAAAGCTTGAACGATCTCCTTCATATCAGTCCGGTCTTACAGCAGGATTTAGTTATGCTGATGCTTCGGTCGCGAATATACAAATTCATTTTAAATGCCGACGTCACAAAGATGTATATGCAAATTCGCGTTCATGCTGACTATACCCCATCCCAAAGATTTCTTTTTAGGCCTTCTCCAAATCAGTCTATACAAGCATGAGAACTATCTCATAGGGACTTCACTGCTGCGGACCAACTTCCACGTCGACGACTTGCTAGCAGGATTTCATTCTCTAAAAGAAACCTTAGAAGCATAAACCCAAATAATTGCAATTCTTAGTTCAATAGGATTTCCCTTAAGAATGTGGACTGCGAACAACAGCTTGATGCTGCAGTATATCCCCAGTGACCATATTCCTAACGAATATGCACTTATACGATGAAAACTCAGTTAAAACACAGCTTACATTTAATTTTTTTTGTTTGTACCCTTATTCTAATTATCACATTATTGAACTTTCCACTACTTTATATATATAAATATATACTCATGTTTCCTAATTTCCCTAATCATAGTAATATTTCAGTTGGCTGGGACAGGGGCCGTTCAGAATCAAGTGATGGTATGGTTTTGCGTATTATGTTAAATTTATTCTCCAAACAAAAACAAGGCCTTCAGCTTTGCCACATAAACGCACAAAGCTTACGACCAAAGGTGGTTGCAATACGGTATTTCTATATTGGTTCTGAGATTGACATAATTTGTGTGTCTGATACATGGTTCCTTTCTGACTCTATTGGCAATGAGTTACCCAGATAAATAATAATCTATTTCAGACGGAAGCGTACGACATTTACCTTAGAAATATAAAAATTATGTGTAAGTCCCAGGGTGATTGTCCTATGAACTACCTATTCATAGAACTATCTACTGCTTGCGACTCAAGTCTTAGTGTAAGTGTTGTAGTGTGCACATCTCATATTAAGTCAAAAGTGATTATTTTTATTTTATATTATTGAAACATGAATTGTTATCTTTGTGAATAGTGATTGCTTGATTTTCCTCATATCTGTTGTGCAAAATTAAGGCAATAATATGTTGATTACATGAACTTGACTGCAAATGCATATGTTTTATTCGCCTATAAACAACAACAACATGCAACGTGAAACAAAAAAACAAGCAAAAGTACACAATCTTCTACAAACGGCCAAAATAATAACACCGGAGGTGATACACCGACAGAGTGCCATTTTGCACAACTACAAATTGTACCGGAACCCGAATGTACTCTTCGAATGATTTATTTGAAGCATACTACAATGTAGGAGCCAAATAATCGCTTAATAACTACTCTCATTGAACTAAAAACCGAAAATGCAATTTTTGTGAGAAAAGAGGAGGAATTTTCTATCCTCAATGTTCTTCTTCTTTTGGTGGTGCTACAGTCCGCGGTGGACCTGGGCCTCAACCAGTAAGCCTCTTCAGCCGGCACGATCTGTTTCCAACTGCGCACACCTAGTTGATTGAGGTCCTTCTCCGTCGGAGTCGAAGACTTTTCGAGCTGGAGGAGTGTTGTCCATGCGCTCTACATGGCCTAGCCATCTTAGGCGTTGAATCCGTAGACGCCTGACTAGGCTCATGCCGCTGTACCATCAACGCAAACAGGACCAAAGATTGAACGCAGAACTTTTCTCTCGAAAAGACCAAGTGCTTCTTCATCCGCTTTTGAGATTGTCCATGCTTCCGCACCATAGAGCAGGACATGGATGATCAAGGTTTTATATAATGTTAGCTTGGTCCTTCGAGAGAGGACTCTATTACTCAATTGCCTCTTTAGCCCAAAGAAACAGCGATTGGCAAGAGTAATTCTGCGTTTAATCACGGTACTGGTGTTGTTCGTAGTGTTCACTTGCGAGCCCAGGTAGACGAAGTCCTTCACTTCCTCGAAGTTATAGCTGCCTATGCTGACGTTTTGGTAAAGTCGTCGATGTTGTGCGTCCTTTCTCGATGACAGCATATACTTCGTTTTGCCCTCGTTCACCGCTAAACCCACTTCCTCGTCCTCAATGTTGTTTATACAAAATGTCTTTACTAATAATGCCTACTGTAAAAATATGTTTGTTATAAACCAGAATATAAGGAGCTTGAGAGAAAATGCTCCGTCTCTAGTTGCATACATTGATTCATTTATCAGCATTCCCGTTATTGTTGTTGTATCTGAAATTTGGATCTTTGGGTTTCAGTTAAATGTTATTATTTGCCTGGTTTTGTATTTGTTGCAATCCAAATTAGAATTATCCTGCAGGAGGAGTCCTCTGTTTTATTAGAGAGAAATATACGATAAAGGAAGCAAATGGTTTTTCCATGTTCGAAAAAATCCCCTTATCAAGAAAAACAAATCCGGGCGATAACAAATGTCAAACAAAGCTAACATGTTCCCTAGCTATTTGCAGGCTAATATGAGGCGAATCGTCATGAATCCACAAGTAAACACAAAATAAAAAAAACAAAAATTTAATTGCACCCAAATAGCCAACGGGTAATTTGTAGGCAAAAATTAACATATCACACAGCCATAACAGAAGGACCTGCACCCATCTCAACAACGCCGCTAAAAAAAAAACCAGTTCAAACATTCATGCTACATTTTCTTTTTCTGTTATAGAAAAGCTGTTCATTTGAGCGTGGAGATATAATGTTGACATGCTTGTAATCAATACAGTCTATGACACCGTGTGTCTTATATGAGCTATAACAATCATAAGCAATTTTCGTTGTTCGTCTGACTCTGGCAAAGATATCCAGGGTTCACGCAACTGTAAAGGATTAGAATAATCACTTGAATGTCTTCAAATCACTTTCCCTTTGTTAGTTTCTTCTTCGTCAGATAAGATCGGCATAGCTATGCTGTGCAAAACTGTTTTCTAACTTCGCTAAAGACAAAAACTTTGTTTAATTATTTTTCAACTTGTATTTCCCACTACTTGTCAAAATGACACTTGTTCGAAATGTCACAGCTGATTCGAAGTGGAATTTTGTTCGGCCGAAATTCATGATCTACTTACTTAGCCTTACAGATTGACTTCGGGAAGATGTTTAGACCACATTTAGGTACGATCTTGGAACTGTGATTTGAACTTTTTAAGCTTTATTTTTAATTTAAAAATTACAGATCGCTATAAGACAGTTGGTTGTTTCATGCCCTAGCAATAATTAAAGCTACAGTAAAAATGTCTTTCAGAGTAGGATAAAAATTGATTTTGTGAAACTCAGGCAGTTTCTTCTCCCTGTGTGTACAAAGATAATTATGCGTCTGCTTTGTATAAACTGTTTATTACATCCTTAAATAGACTTTTATTAAACTGTTCTTACTCTTTAAGTGTGAAAAAAAAACATGAAATACGAATAAAGTCTTCTGAGAACCCCTTTGACCTTAGATTAAAAAAGCTAGCTACAAAAGAATTTGTTGTGAGCTCAAAATCGATGTTCCAATTTCTCGAAATAAATTCATTTCATTTCTGCTTAAGGCAAGTAGTTTATTTATTAATTATTATATATATATATATATATATATATATATAATATATATATATTATTATCAATTATTAATTTTTTGAACAAGTCTTTCACTACCACAAAACCTTTTTGTGTTAATAACTGCGATCTTCCACCAAATCTGTGAAACATCACAAATTACACCAAAAAGTTGCAATTTTTGTACTAATTTTATGATTTGTGCTGATCAGCTCCAGAATAATTCGCCTTCGAACCTATTACCGCATTTTAAATTTTAAAAGTGATTGGATCACTAAAAAATGCTCATCTATGTAATTGTGTTTTAAAACGCATAGCATGCTATGTCGTTGTTGTTTTAGCAGCAATTTTTATTCACAGGAGCCTTAGCTGGGCTGTACACTTTGTCGCGGTGCGATGGCATAGTAAATTTCAGTGACTTTTGGGAAATTTTACTTTGAGGAGACATGAGCCGTGCCGATGATCACTTGGGGCCCACTCCAAATAATAGCTCAGTCGATAACCGTGTGCCGGAGCTTCCTGGCGACCTTCCGGGCTAATTAGCGTTATCTGCGCATTGCGGATTTCTGCGTGGGACCAATCATGTCTACAAACTCAAAACGCCCATCTTTTCAAAAAGATTAAATCAGGCAGGCCGTTATAGATAATATATTTCGCCCGTCAACTGGCGGAAGACCGACCACCGCTACATTACTTTTAGCTTTGTAAGCTCTTTTACCAATAAAACACCCTTCCGCAATAACAGGAATACCAACTGGGACGTGTATAGGGAAACTGTCAGAAATTCCTTTACGCATGATGACGTATCCCACCCTCCAAATCATTTAGAGCTTGATTCATCAGAGAGTTACTGATATTCTGAATCAAGTCACAGATATTCTGAATCTTGTTTAGGTAAAAGGAAAATTGAATCGATCTTTCAAATCCTCAAAGTGACCAATTGCACTGTCATATGGGCCATCAACTCCTTCAAAGCCGACAAAATGGTAGGACCAGATGGCATTTTTCCAGTAGAATTTCTAAAGGTTGCACACCTTATCTCTTCCTGACTGGTCGACCTAAGCATAAGCAATTTTCCCTTATTGCTTTTGCTTATAAGTTTTGGAGCGTGTCTTTATTAACGTTGAACCCCAGGCAATAATCTTAACACTCAATATGTTCTTGATCTAAAAGTCCTTAGTGGCTTACATTCAACTACTTTTCAATAAAAGAGTGATAGGGTCGAAGCTGGGTGAGATGATCAGCAGATCTGTCAACAGAGGAACGCCACAAGGGCGTGTACTCTTATGTGGAACGTAGTAGTTACCGGACTGCTAGTCACACTAGAAGAGACCGGGTGCAAGGTCATTGCCTATGCAGATGAAATCGCCATCGCATAATCAGGGAAATTGTAACCACGATCAGAGATACGATCATATCATGCAATCTATTCTTGCCAAGCTAGCGAAATTGATTAGCGAATGCGGCCTGGGCGTCAATCCACAAAAAAGGACCCTTCACTAGGAAGTGCATAATACCTAACTTCGATCCCCCCCACCTCTATGTAGGACCATTTTAAAGCTTAATGATAGCGCAACATTCTTAGGTCTTATTTCATTTCATTTCATTTATTTATTAATATTAACGGTGTACATCACGAAGCTAAGCTGGAAGCTCAGGAACGTGTCAAGTAGGCCTCTACGGATCTCTACTGCTGTAAAAGGGCCATGGGGTGGAAATGGGGACTGCAACCTCGCACGGTTCACTGGCTAGCTGAGCTCCAATTAATCGTTAAAATATTTGAAATTTCCAAACTATATTTTGGTTGTAGTAGTTTCAATCATAAAAAGTGCACTTGAAACATCCAACCTTATGAAGATATAGATGAGTCAGCTCTACTTTGGATTGTCGCGCTATACATATTATGGTATTCACATTTTCGTATTTTTGATTGCCAATTAATGCAGATTACGTGTAATGTTGTAAAGTTATGGAGGTCATAAAAATAATTTAAGGTAGATAAAGAATAATATTGAGAATTAAGTTCAGTCTTAAGACTAAACGTGGTTTATTTAAGACGTAAATCTCTCTCTGGGCACTGTGGCGATGATAATTACTGCCAGTTTATAACGATGATTGCCATCATGATATCCATATTAGAGAAATAGAATTGAGAATTGTAATAGCCGGTTAATTATAAGTATTAATATTTACATATAAATAAAAATATTGTTCATTAAATGAAAAGGTACCCCAAGTATCAGTTTTAATGGCGTTTTATTGAAATATCGTTTAGAAACTGTACAAGAATAAATTAATTAAAACAAAATTATTGTTTTTTATTGTAACATTTTTCTTTGTTAATATCATCAAAATAAAATTGAATACAAACATACATACAGTGCGTACCTACGCATCCGTTTTCATGTACCAATTAATGAGAATATTTCCTTCTTCGTATATGGCAATAAAATAAGATCACTGTTTAACCTATTTTTCTTTCTATAAAATTCTAAACTGAAATTTCTTGAATATGTACACGCTTTTTGTTAGATGAACTAACGTGATTGCTGCCAGTTACCCGTAAAATACCTCCTTGACATAAAGACTTAGGAGGAGGTGGTGGCATGGGAATGTCTTCTCCTTGAATTACAATTTCTTGTTTGGATTCGGAAAACCCATCTATTGGTTGATACGACATTTTAACCGGTTGAGCAGAAAATGCATTTTCTAGTGACATGTAATTTTTTCCCATATTAAAATTACTTTCCGTATCAAAATAATCATTGCTATGCCTAGCAATGGTTGTACTTTCGTTCACGCCACTACTTGCATGTTTAACATCAAGCAAGTCAATGGTGTTTGCAGTATACACCCAAGTTTTTTCTTTTATAATTCGTTCGTTATCGTTGTCAAGGACGTGTGCGATATTTTGATCGAATATATTCTTTTCATCTAGCAATTCCTTACCGGGCGTTTCAGAACATATTGGGTGTAGAGTGTTTTTTGTGGATGTTTGGTTCATATATATTTCACCGTCTTCCATTTTTTCTTTTTTTTTCGAATCCATTGATCGTTTTTCTCTTTGATGATAAATAGCGGCAAAAATAAGAATATTTAGAATAAGTAAAAAACATCCAACTGCTACAGTAGCAACAAGTGCGGTAGTGTAACTTTGTAACTGCCTGCCACTTAATCGACGAATTACGTCCATGTTTTCCATTACATTAAAAAAGCTGTCCGATATGTTTGGAATATTATAAAGTGGTGTCGGTTCAGTTAACATTGGAAACTGTGTATTGTTCTGAGTACAATCTGAAAAAAAAGATCAAGATAAATATAAAAATATTGTTGGATATATGTTATATATTTCAATTCAACATAAAAATTCAAATATTGTTTGTGCTTCAAAAATGTACAGGAGAGCAATTCTACACAAGGTAAGAAACGCTTTACCAGAGAAGAGTCACCTTGAAGTGAACACTAAGGTAAGCATAATTTTGCTACAGTGAACTAAAGAATATGTATCTTACTACAACATATACTAAATAAGTCAATAGTAATATGATATTATTGTTGTTATAAATAGCTCATCGACAATGGCATTATCTTTATATAGAACACTTAATAAAAGAGCTTCTTATGAATCCACTAAAATTTTTAAACTGGAACATTTAATTGTGGTATTCGGTAGGACTATTTTTTATTTATTTCATAAGTATAACAAATGGTGTAAAATGGTATAAAATTCATTTCATCTTTTATTTCATTTGGTAGGTTATTATATAATTGAAGACTTTTAATCGTTATTGTTTTTTGTGCTGTTGTTGTCCTCACTCTTTCTACTCTTTTTTTTAATTCATTTTTATTTTTAATTCATTACATACTTAGGTACTAGACAAAAATGCTTAAAACTAGTTAGACGAACATTATGCTAAATATAACTTAATGGCCCTCGGCGGCCACTCTAAGCTAAGAGCTTAACCTTATACAATGTCTTTCGACCTAGACTAACAACCTTTCTATTTACGCTAAACATAGATATTGACTGACACTTTCAGTTGAAAATTAAGAAAATTTACCAAAAACTTAATGAAAGAACTGTTTTCCTTAAAACTTATATACTAACTTACATACTATCTTAAAATAACTTAAACTACCTTATGCTAAAATTAAATACATATATATATATATGGATATATAACATATACACGTATATATAATGCACTTAATTAATATATATATACATATGCATACACATAAGTACATACAAGTGTACACATGTGTATACCAAAAATTATTATTATTATTATTATTTTTTTTTTTTTATTATTTTTTTTTTTGTACAACTTATGGCTACCTTAAAAATACCCTAATATGTGTAAGTCGGCCAAGGGATGCAGCAGATAGACCTACTTCGAATCCACTGCAAGACGGAGACCGACTATTCCCCCATTCGGGGATACGCACTACCCTTTTTACCCCGGGTCTAAAGGGTTCGACGCTGGAGTTCTTTCGCTCCCCAGCCACCAGAACTTTCGATGTTGCATAGCAACATCCCATTAATCCCGTCTTGAGACCACCGTACTGAAACGGAGGAGATCCTCCTCAGCTCGTTGTGCGACGGAGCGGTCGTGGTTGAGTCGCCCATCCACAGTTGATCCGGCGATGTGGTAGATGAGCGGTACCGCATTAATATCTTGTATCAGTCCATTTTTGTCTAGGTGCAGAAAAGCTTCTGGGGGGGTGAAGCCACTAGAACGTACCCTTTCGTGGTATTCTGGATTGGGGTAGTAAGCCCCCGAGATCAAGTTAATGACCGTGTTCATCGCTCTAGCAGTGTGACCTCGAATCAACTTCACCAGGAAATTGTCCACTCTTATCAGGTTTGCCCTGTTGTATAAGACCTCATTGGAATAGAATTTTATGTACTGGGACTCTGGAGTTCGATAAAGACGAAAACAAGCCCTAAGACAAGCCCTCTTGAACAACCGAATCTTTTCCATCAAGCTTGCACTCACGTTGAACTACACGGGACACCCATAGGTCAGCATTGGCCGGATGAGGGCCATGTAGCAGATAACTTTCACCCTCGCATCGAGTTGGCTGTTGTAAAACAGTCTCTTTGTAAGGGCAAAAGCGCCTCGGGCTCTGGCCAGAGCAGCATCTACATGTTTGTTAAAATATAGATACTGATCTAGCCAGATCCCCAGGTATCTGACTACAGTCTTTTGCGCCAGTGGTTCCCCGTGTCTTCCAACGACTGAGAATTTTCGCCAATTCTTTTTCGTGTCCGCCGAAGCCTTATACAACGACGTCCTGAACAGAATGGTTTCCGACTTCTGGAAGTTGATACTCAACTTCCAGTCATCGCAACTTCTCATGAATGAATCGAAGTCACCCTGCGTGAGAGTAGTGATTTCCTCGAACTTTTTGCCTGATCTGTACACGATCAAGTCATCGGCATAGGCAATTGCATGAGGAAGAGAACTTAACAGATCGCTCAAGTAAATGTTGAACAGGATCGGCGAATTAACGGCACCCTGTTGGAGACCATTTTTAACTTGGAATATACCTGTGGAGGTCACGTTGCCATTCTTGACTACGAACCGACTACCGGTAAGCATGTTACGCAGTAGGTACAGCAGTGGTTTGCTTATGCCTAGCTGATTGAGCTTGTAGAAAAGACCTTCTAACCATACGGTGTCAAAGGCCTTCTCCAGGTCAATCAAGCAGGCACCCGTACATTGTTTCTGGCTCTTATTCCATTGGATATCCGACACCAGTTTCGACGCAGCATGAATAGTGTCATGCCGCGCTTTGAAACCGAATTGGTTATCCGGAATTATATTTTTGTCCTTAGTCCAGTTGATCAGAGTTCTATTGATCACCTTCTCGAATACCTTGCTGATGTTCGGAAGGAGACTAATTGACCGGAGGTTGCAAGGATTCGAAGAATCTTTTCCTCTCTTGGATATGGGTTGCACAATAGCCGTTTTCCAATGCCCCGGATAATGTGCATTATTCAGAGCATTGTTAAACAGGATTGTGTACATATTAACCACTTCCAGGGGGAGGTGTCTTAACACAATGTTGGAGATCCCGTCGATTCCAACAGACTTTTTCTTCTTTAATAATTCGAAGACCGCTTGGAGTTCTGTCTTCGATATGAACGGGGGATGAACCCCTTCGTCGGCGATGGCATTATCTGCCATGTTATCATAATTGAACACGACAAAGCCAGTGTTCTCAGATCGCCATTGTTGCATGTCTTCTCGAAGTTGAGAGTTGCTAGCCAGTACGCGGTTATCCAAGCCGTGGTTCGGGCGAACGCTCTCATTCACCTTATATACTTCTTGGAAGACCGCGCCTAGTACCTCCATTTTTTTCTTGCGGATCTTCGACCACAAAGAAGTTATCGTCGAGTACGGCGTTATCTGGATCAATACCTGCTGTAGTCAGTATTTGTTCGTTGTCCGTCGTTCTTGGGAGCTAAAGACACGGAAGATCGCTATATTTACTTCGAAAGAATTTGTTAATTTGCGGGAACATGCTCGGATTGTTAAATCTTACAGCCCGTATCTTGTCATTCCAGTACGAATTAACAGAAAGCCTTTAATTCTGTACAATTAATATTTGAATATTCTTAATGAGCGATTTCAGTGTCCTAACTTCCTCGTCTCGTCTCTCAGTAAACCGTACAAGGTTTTTAATCTTGACAGGAGTCTACTTTTACGTTGGTGGAGTGCGTCGATAGTCGCATTGCGGTACAAGTTTTTGTTGTTTGTCCGTGTATACCGAGGTATAGTAATGTCCATGGTTCGTTTAATTGTCTCGTCCAATTGAATTAGATACATGACAATCTCTTCGTCTGACAAGTTTCTATTGGACGGTATGTGGAGCGCGTTCGAAGAGAGTGCTCGCGTCATTTGTCTGGAGAAGCGTGTCCATCGTGCCCTACTGTAGTTGTAGGTGTACGTTTGAACATACTCTCCTAACACCGCAATGTCGTTGGGGATCTTGAATTTGGCACTGAGTCCGCAATGGTCACTGAGATACACGAAAGTGTTCAAACAGTTTACCGTTTGTGCGTTTGTGTCTGTCAGCTGCAGTCTTGCGTCTAACAACAGTAGATCCAGATAGGAGCCGCTCCTGGGATAGGACGAGATTTCAGTTGCTTTCAAATCGAGTCTATACTCGACATTGTGCAAGCAAAACCAGCTATATAGCTGATCCCCCCTGTGATTGGAAACCATGTTCCCCCAATATCCATGCCGGGCATTTAAGTCCCCGGCCAAAATGAAATAGTTCTCCTCCGAGTCCAGCCTCAGACATCGAAAGAGTGAACCGAGCTCTGATATAGTTGTTCTGGAACTAGGGTTGCCAGAGGAGTAGACCGACACCGCACACAACCTCCTTCCACTGCGGAGCGAAATGCACACGATGCAGGCCTCCAACTCCTGAAACCTTCGTACTTCACCACTATACACTACTTTATGTTTTATGTTGTTTTTAATGAAGATAGCAACACCGCCTCCACCACTGGAATTGGGCCGGTCTCTTGTAACAACCTTATAATTACTGTGCTCCAGTATGCCTCTCCGAGTCTAGCTTGGTTTCGCTAATCAGCATCAGCTCTGGGCTTTGGTCATCCAAAAGTTTATAGAGCTCGTTTTTTCGAGGGACCCCTATTAATGAATTTGCATTCACTGCAAGGATCTTGTAAGTAGACTCGTTCGTCTGCGCAGCCATTAAAACGGTTGACGTGGTTGGCTCTGCAGGAGCGCCAAGATTTGGTCTACCCGCTCCTCTAACCGATCCATACGCCTTTCAATGGAGGATTTCCAATCCGGCGTTGGATCGTGTGCTCTTGGCACTGAAGGTTGCGGCACTACCTTCGGTAGTTGCTGCTTTTCCGTAATCCCCTGACCGGACACCATTTGGGCGAACGTCATTTGAGGAGTTAAGGGTATGGCTGCCCCGAGTGGATTTTTCACTGGGGGCTGCTTCTGCAGAGCCGCTTTTGCTTTGCGTTCCTGGAACTTAGGGCAACCCCGATAGTTAGCGGTGTGCCACGCGTTCCCGCAGAGTACGCTCTTAAGCTGACTCTTGTCAGCTGCTCCTTCTTGCCCCAAAGAACAATTTTCCGCACTGTGGTCCTCACCGCACTTAACGCATCGAGGCTGCATGTGGCAGTTCGACGCAGCGTGCCAGAACCTTTGGCAGCGAAAGCATTATGAAATACCATCGCGCCTTCGTTTGCTGTCCCATTTGCATTGCCAGCCATCTAAAAGAATTGTTTTCTTAAGATTGTCTAGTTTGCTATTGTGTGAGAATTATACGATATACAGAGGTAATATCCGCCCCTCTCTCCTTGCCTTTACCGTGGAGAAGGGTTTGACCCCGACGATCTCAATTCCGTCGCACACTTGCTCCTTGAGCATTTGAAAGATCTTCTCCGTTTTGAGCAGAAAGGAGGTCCTCAACAGGCGGGACTGGCGTTTTTCACCTTTTGGGGTGAAAGAGAAGAACTCCAACTTCGAAATCATTAGGTATTCTTTTAATATTTTATAATCATCCACCGTTTTGCAGTGGATTGCATACCTATCAGAACCTTTATTTTTACTAATATAATAGTTACCTGCTCCTATGGCCTCCTTACACACATTTGCGGTTCGTTCAATGTGTGCCGTGTACACATTGATTGGTGGCACTTTTTCTTTTTTCTGCTTCTGCTGTTGCAGCTGCTGTTGGTTTACTTTCTGCTGCCGCTGTTGAGTTGATTGTTGCTGGGTTGATGGCAACTGTTGCAACTTTGATGCTGGCATTTTCTTATTTTTTTGTTGTTGTTGCTATTGCGTGGCTGGTCGCTGTTGCTGTTGAGTTGTAGACTGCTGTTGCTGATGTGTTGCAGGCTGCTGCTGTGCTTCTTGTCCCTGTTGTTGCTTTGCTGGCTGCATTTTTTGCTGTTGCTCAGGCTTATTGCCAACCTTCTTAGGCACTTGTTGTTGCTACTTGTGTTGTTGTTGGGCCTTTGCCTGTTGGTCCAACCTTCTCTTTTCCAGAGTACAAGCTTTCAGCTCTCTGATCTCATGCAGGAGTCGCTGAATTTTCTCCTGCATGTCATCTATCATGTTCTCCTTGAGCCGAAGAACCCGCTCTACTTCGTCTTCTGTGTCTGTGTTCAGCGAGTCAAAGCTGTTGCTGCTTACAGCGAACAGGCCTTCCCCTCCGTCGGACACGTATTTTACTACCTCCTCCTCAGACTCGGTAGCTGTACCAGACGACGCCGCTTCACTCCGCTCCTCCCCTTGCGGCGTTTCCCGCTTTTGTGAGTGGTCTTTTTCCTCCTTCTCTTGACCGTGCCTTCTGTAGGCACTGTTGGCTGGTGGCCTGATTCCGCCACCGGTTCATTGTCCGCTTCCAAGAGCGCGGACCGCTCGCTGAGTTCCATCCTTCTGCACTCACTTATCTAAGCGAAATACTTTTTTTTTTTTTTGGTTGTCCCGAGTAGGGATCGAACCGGGCACCTGTAGAGCCGCAAGCACTGACTCTTTTTTTTTTCATGTAATTTTATTTCTTCTGAAATGTTTTACTTACATGCTAGACAAAAATTACTTAAATCTAGCTTACCTAACTTAAGAATTTCCAATGTTCTTAATACTAACCTACTGACCCTATGCGGGTACTCTAAGCTAATCTAATCTATGTTATAACTGTGCCTTTCGGCTTAATCTGCGTTTTTTTTTAGTCTTTATGACAATCTGTTATTACATTTTTCTTTGCCAAGAAAACTTATAAAAAACTTGGCTAAACCTATCTACTTAAACTACCTTATTCTAACTTAACCTAACATAAAACTTAATATTATCTTAACTATGTCCGTAACAGTACGGACTCGTGCACCAGGGCGTATATGTTGTGTATATGCCTAACATATATAATTTATACGCCGTGATGCACCTTTTGTTTTGTTTTTGATGCATATATTGTTTTTTTTTTTTTTTTTCTTAATATCTACCTTAGAAACTAAGTAAGCTGGCCACTATGGTCAGCTATCTGATCCTCTTGAAAAGCTAGCGGTGGCGGAGGCTGATTTTGGTATAACCACCAGTAAAATTGCCGTTCTTTGGCAGACTCTTTCCTATCTCGAGCGGGGATCGCTCTACTGAACCGGAGGAGATCCTCGTGGGTGCGAACGACATCCGGTTCGTATTGAAGTCGCCTATCCACTGTTCGGCGTACGACATGAAAGATGATAGGACATCCTTGTGGATCCTGTATAAGGCCAATTGTGTCTTGATAGAGGAATGCTTCGGGAGGAATAAAGCCGTTAAGGCGCACCCTTTCATGGTACATACTATTGGGGTAGTAAGCCCCAAAGATCAGACTGTTGGAAGAGGTCATAGCTCGTGCAGTGTGCCTTCTGATTAGTTTAATTATAAAATTATCTACCCTATTCACGTTTTCCTCGTTGTACAGGAACTCGTTAGGGTAGTACTTCTTGTACTCAGACTCGGGTGTGCGATACAGACGGAGACAGCTCCTAAGACACTGCCTCTCGAACACCCTCATCTTTTCCATTTGGGAGGGACTCACGTTGAACCACAATGGACAACCGTACACCATAATAGGCCGTACTAGGGCCATGTAGCAGATTACCTTCACTCTGGTATCAAGTTGGCTGCTGAAAAACAACCTTCTTGCCGCAGAAAAGGCTTTTCTGGCTTTCGTCAGAGCAATATCTATATGTTTGTCAAAATACAGATATTGATCCAGCCAAATGCCTAGATATCTAACTACACTTTTTACAGCTAACGGCCGACCATGCGGGTCAATTATGCCGAACTTACGCCAGTTTTGGCGCGTATCCCGCGTTGCCCTGTCCAAAGGGGTCCGGAAAAGACTAGTTTCGCACTTCTGGAAGTTGATAAGCAGCTTCCAGTCGTCGCAAAATCTCTGGATTTTCTCGAAGTCACGCTGCAACAAGATGTTTATTACCTCGACCTTCGGACCTGATCTGTACGCAACTAGGTCGTCGGCGTACGCAATTAAGTGCGGCATGGAACCTATAAGATCTGCAGTGAATATAAAAAAAGGATCGGGGAACCAATAGCCCCCTGTTGCAGACCGTTTTTAATGTTAAAGACCGTAGTGGAACGTTACGTCACCATTTTTCTCAACGATCTTTCTACCTGTTATCATGTCATAGACCATGAATAGCAATGGTTTACTTATGCCAAGCCTGACCAGATTGAGGAAGAGGCCCTCCAACCAAACGGTGTCGAACGCCTTCTCCAAGTCAATCGGGCAGGCACCCGTGTATTGATTTTTGTTTTTATTCCATTGTATGTCGGACACCAGTTTTGACGCGGCATTAATGGTATCATGCCCCGCTCGGAATCCGAACTGGTTGTCCGGTATGATTTTATTTTCATCAGCCCATTGCTTCAGAACTCGAATGACTATTTGTTCAAAAACCTTACTTATGCAGGGAACAAGACTGATCGACCGAAGATTTGTCGGAATGGACTTATCTTTGCCCCGTTTAGGGATCGGTTGAACAACAGCTGTTTTCCAGTGCGTGGGGTAATGTGCATTACTCAGCGCATTGTTGAACAAGGTTGTGTAAATTTGGACCGCTTCGGGGGGAAGATGGTGAAGCAAAATGTTCGGTATTCCATCGATTCCCACTGACTTTTTCTTCTTCAGCGAGTGGAAGATACCCTGGAGATCTGCTTGAGAAATCAAGATGAGATTCCCATCATTGGCGACGGCACTATGTGCCATGTTCTCGTCATTGAACCTGGTGAAACCTGGATTCTCTGATCGCCATTGACTTATCTCATTGCGGAGATAGAAGTTGTTTAGCAGGCCTCTGTTCTCCAGATCGTGATTCGGCCTACTAACCTCGTTGACCGTATACACTCTCTGGAACACTGCACCAATAGCTGTAACGTTCTCCTGGGGATCTTCCACCGCAAAGAAGTCATTGTCTAGCACTGCCTCATCTGGATCGATGCCAACTGAAGTCAGTAAGTGTTCGTTATCTGTCGTCCTGGGAAGTCTTACGATTTGAATGTCGTTTTGATATTTCCTCCGAAATATTTTATTTACTTGTGGGAAAATACGAAATATTTTATTTACTTGTAGGAACATACCCGGGTTGTTGGATCGTACAGCCCGGATTTTGTTACCCAAGTGCAAGCTTATAGTAAAGCTATAGTTTATACGTATTAACTGTTGTAGGTTCTTGATCTCCGGCTTCAATGCTCTGTAAGCCGCCTATGCAAGAGTTTGAGTCTTCACAGCAGCCTACTTTTGCGCACGTGAAGTGCGTCGATGGTAGCATTTCGATAAACATCGCTGTTGTCGATTTGAACTACCTTCGGAATTGTTTAGTCCATCGTACGTTTGACTACGTCGTCCATTTGTATGAGGTACCTGTCAACCTCTTCGTTCGTCAGGTTTCTGTTTGTCGGCGGATTGATCCCACTCGAACGTAGTTCTGTGGATAAAGTCCTGGAGAAGCGTGGCCAGCGGGCCTTATTATAATTATAAGGGTGCCTCTGGACATACTCTTCCAGTCCTCCCACCTCGTTCGGGAGCTGAATAACTGCGAAGAGCCCGCAGTGATCACTCTCGTACTCAACAGCAGTTAGACAGTTCCATGTGCGTCTTTCCACGTCTAGTATAGTCAGTCGTTTGTCTATCAGCATCAGATCCAGATAGGACCCGCTTCTAGGATACGATGGCCTGTCGGTTGCAAGCAAATCTAGGTTGAACTCAACATTGTGGTCTATCAAACAGTTATACATTGAGGTCCCCCTGGTGTTATGCACCACATTGCCCCACTCAATATGCCTCCAGCTCAAGTCCCCGGCTATGATATAGTAGTTCTCCTCCGAGCTCAGTCGAAGGCTAGTGAAAAGAGTATCGTGCTCTGAAATGAAATATTGGTTGATGCGTGACTTGTCAGTCGCATAGATAGCGATCACATATAGCCGCTTACTACCCCGAAGGGGGATGCGTGCGATACACGTTTCTATGGCATGGAATCTCCGCACATCACCGCTATACACGACCTTATGACAAAGGCCTTTTTTTTATTAAGAGCGCGACTCCACCAGCTAGGTAGTTTCGATCTCTTCGAATAATATTGTAATTTTTGTACCTGAGTGGGTGCGTCCGGCTTAGCTTAGTTTCGCAAACCATCAACACATCAGGATTATGGGTCTGCAACAAGTTACCGAAATTTAATTGACGTTCAGGGCGGATCAGTGAATTCACATTCACTGCTAGAATTTTAAGGTTGCAGGCTGCCTGCGCAGCCATTATACCGATGTTGCGTTTGGCTCTCCAAACAGCGTCGAATAGATGAGGTCTATTCGCGCTGCTTGTTCTTGTAATTGGTTTTGGAACTGGGTTTGGAGTTGAGCGATCTGCCTCTGGATAGAGAGCAGGATCGTCTGCACATCCAAATTTGCTTCTGGTTGCCTGGCCACAGGGACCTGGGTAACTTTCGGCACTGTCTGTTGAACCGGTCGCCCAGCCGATGCCACTTGGGCATAGGAGACTGCCGGTGTAACAGTGGTAGCTGGAGCACGGGGCACTGGCCTCGCTTCTACCATTTTTCCCTTACGTTTGGCCTGTATAATATTTCTCATTTCTTGGACCTTAGGACATCCTCGATAGTTAGCAGGATGCCCGCTGGTCTTAAGCACTGACTCTATCTCTTCGGCTACTGGTTTCTTAGTAAAACTTGTGCCAACTGTAGCCCTAGAGTATTGCGAACTATAGTTTTTTATTTTTGAATTTTTTGGAAATCGAAGCACTCGCGAACTGCACTACACCGAGATATGTGAACGACTGACTCTTTCTACTCTAAAGTTATCAGCATTCTGTAGTTGGTATGGTTGCACATCTTTCACTTGTCTGAACTTTATTATATTTTATATTTCTTCATAATCTTCCTCTTACGTAGAATTTTATTTTTGTTTTTTGAAATTTTAGTAACTAATACTTCCGGGTCCAAGCTCCTATTTTGATTCGGAATCAATACAATTGTGGAATTGTGGCGATTATTGTAAACTAAAACGGCTTTATGCACTTTCCGGACAGTTGTAAGCTCTTGGTATTGCCAAAATTCTTAGTACAATTTCTAGTGAAGTAGAATGATAGATTTCAATATCAGATGTTATGTTTTTTTAATTTCTTTGATATTTTCGGATTTGAATTCATTATCGCAAATAATTTTTCAAGGTTTACCGAACAATTGCTTCTATTTTATTAACCCAATTTTTACTGTTCAAACTGTATGCCTGCTTTGTTAGCTTATCAATGAAAGTAAGGAAGAAAAGCTCATTAAAGTGATGAACGTTCATATGCACAATATCATTACGAGTTTCCGATCGTTTAAATCGTGGTATGAGAGGTTTTCTGTCGTATTTGCCTTCCTGACATGTTTGGCAGTTTCCAATAACTTTCGAAATTTTTCTTATATGTCCTGTTTTAAAGTCTGTGATAAGATTCTGAAATCCCTGATTGATTACTTTCTCTAACATAATAAAGTGAAATCTGCTTGCAAATTTCTGACTCAGTTCTGATTCCTCGAGCACTCAGTGTATACTTAATTGATTGACCCTCTTGTGTAAGACCACCCATTGCAAAGTTCGAGGCATATATAAAAAATGTAAATAGTTTTTCAAAATTTATTTTTATTTATTTTTTATTTTTTTGCTTCTTTTGGTGAAAATCTTCAACAATGATATGTCCACATAGTAGTGTCAGGTTTTTACAGACTAAAAACACCCTTCCCTTTAGATTTTTCTTTACTACAGCTAAGTTTCCTTATCTAGTAGCTTACATTTAAGGATATTTTCGCGTGTTGCAGGAAAACCTTCGGTAAAATCACCTGCCATAACCCTCGTTAGGATGGTTTATTACTATTGCGACAAATCGAGAGGTCTCGTACGCTGGTGTCGTACTAAACGTCTCATGTCCAAAGTTTGGAGGATGGCATTGTTACAATGACTACGAAGTCTGATACTTAGCTTTCTAGCGGAGTTTGTTATTTCTTCGTCGACGGTAGTTTTGCCTAGATCCCTTTGTATATCACAATTCCTGAGACAAATTTGAAAACAATTCCCCAGTACTTGCTTGTATAATAGTAGTTTGTTGTATATACTTAACTTGGAGTGCCTTCCAGATAACCAGTACATTTCTCTATACCGGTGTTCGAGCTCATCCCGTTTCTTTTTTCACGTGGGCCTTTCACTTGAGTTTCGCATCAAGTGTCATACCAAGTTATTTTGCTTCATTAGCGTACGGTCTTTGTACAGAATTAATGAAAACTGGTAGATTTTCTATATTTCTGTAGGTAAAATTTATGTGCGTTGATTTGGTCTCATTGGGAGCAATGCGTCAGCGTTTTCACCATTCGTTTATTTTATCCAGAGCTCGTTGCAGTTTTTCAGTTGAAGACTCAACTGAATTTTCCGTTGCCAGGATCGCTGCGTCATCCGAAAATGTAGCCACAAGTGTACCCTCAGTTTGTGGTATGTCTCTAGTGTACAACAGGAACAATGTAGTGCCAAGGATACTGGATCTTTTTAAAATCGGAGTATTCAGTTCCATGTTTATCTTTAAGTATCCTGTTATCGAGATAAGATTCTAGTATCTTATACAAGCTTGTCGGTAGAAGCCTTCTTAGTTTGTATTTTAGGCCTTCATGCCAGACTTTGTCGAAGGCCTGGAGTAGATCGGTGGTGGAGTAGATCTTTTTCTTCTCTAATGCTCCTTCAATTTCATTCGTTATTCTGTATACCTGGCCAACTGTCGAATGTTTCGCTCGAAACCCCAGGTATTAGTTGCTGCTCTCGATAAATTTTTGAATGCATTTTGGAGCATATAATAGCCTAAAGGAAGCGTTTATTAAGTAGAGGAGTTTAATTAGCGCCTTTTTCAGCAAGTTCTTCAGGGTTTGTCCGGTTATTAGACCAAAGCCAGGAGCCTTGTTGTTTTTTAGATTTTTGATTGCCTGGCAGAGTTCGTTTAGCGATACCCTTTCTATACTAGAGCTGTCAGATATAGAAGTTACACAAGGATCATCTTCCATCATTTGTCCATCAAAGGGCTGGAATGTTTCTTCCACATGTTCGGCAAATAGATCCGCCTTTTTTTTAGCACTTTTTAGCCACTCATAATGTTTTTCTTGATTGGCGCGGCCTGCATTTGGGGCTTCTTGATATTTTTGACTCCTTTCCAAAGTGAGTAGTTTGTACATTTTTCATTTGTTAGGGCTTCAAGATAAGTCGATATCTAGTTGGTTGCACAGGCGATTTAGGTCTAATGTTGCGGGGCGCGAGACTGCTGCCAATTCGTGCGCGCTTTTCTTTTTTCGAATATAAGTTCTTTTATTTCTACCGGAAGATTTGTTTCATTAAACTTGGGTATATTTTTACTGCGAGGAGTATTTTTCCAGGCTGCTTTCTGGATGTTACCAATAAACTTTTTAAGTTCGAGTTCTAACTCAAAAGTTGTTTTTAAGGACCCATTTAGACTAATATTTTCCCCACAGGCATGGCTAAAACTTTCCCAGTTAGTTTTGTTATCTGTCAATCTAGGCGCATCTTCCACTTTCTATCTTTCTACTAAGTCGGGTACTTTCGCCGTATCGGCGGGCCAATATGCCGGTTTTCCTGATGAGTGGATGTCGACCCCGAGCTCCATACCGACTTTGTACAACAGTCTTCCTTTCGTTGAATTTTTACGCGAGCTCCAAAAGATGTGTTTGGCGTTAAAATCGCCACAAACGATGAAACTCGTTCCAAATTTATCGAAAAGACCTACAAGGTCATCCCTTGTGGGCACGCATCACGGGGGAAAGTAAACAGAAAGGCCAGATACGACGTCTTGTATTTTAGTTTAACTGACAAAGATTGTATCGCGTCATGTTCTGTTATTGTACTCATGAAGTGCTCTATATTGTCTCTAATAAATAGGGAGGATCCTCTTCTGGCTTTTCCGGAGGGATGAAAAGCGTGGTACGCACAAAAGCCTCTTATTTTAAATTGGGACTCCTTCGTCAGGTTCAGATATCAAGCACACTTCAACGTTAGTGTTACGCAAGAATATCTCCAGTTCATTGCTTTTATTTTTTATTCCATTGGCATTGTATGTTAATATTTTGATCATACCTACCATATTCATAAATTGTCAGGTCATCAGGTTTTTTGTTTACCGATAGTGCTTGGGCATACGCCAGAGTCTTTGAGGACTTTGGGTTATCCTCCATTCTACGCAGGGTCGATTTACTATTCCCCACCTTTTCAGTTGTTGTCCTCGTTTACTTTATTATTTTCATTGTTTTCGCTTTTTTTATGGTTTTTGCGTTTTGGTCTCGACGGCTTTAAGTTTTGACGCTTTGCGTCAAAACTACTCTTTGGCAACCTCGCAGTCTCTATTATTACTGAGACTATACTATAATTATTGGATGTTTACCTTTGCAATTTGTACATATAACCGTCGGCTCTTTAGTAATATCACAATTTTCAGAGAGGTGATTTCCGGCGCACTTTACACATTTAGGTTCTTTTTGGCAAAATGAACGTATATGATTAAGACCTTGGCAACGTTTACATTGCGGTATCGTTCTTGTGTTCGTCCGCAGAGGCTCAATTCTCACTATAGTCTTTAAAATGCTTTCAATCTTGTAGATATCATCAATGCATTCGTTTTTCTTGAATGTAAGCATAAATAATGGAAGTCCTGTTTTGATCAGAATATCCTCACCTTGTTCCGTTTTCTGCTTAATCTTATTTATGATGTTGACGGCGTCAATAATTTTCAAAGCTTTTGCTTTAATGTCATCTATAATGTCATCCTTATTGCATGAAGGGTGAAGACCTCTGGCTATGACACGGAGTGGCCTTTCTCTCTTGTTTTGAAAGGTGTACCACTGTATTTTTTCCTTATTAAATGTTTGTGACAATGCTCTGTAGCTTTCGGGGTCAGTTACGTTGACTTTCCAGGCATTATTCCGAAGCAGCGTTACTTTAAATTCTGGCGCCAACGTTGTTTTGAGCAGACGGAGCAATGTATTTGTATGTATATTGACGGATGTATAATCCGTCATACCAGCGAAGTTTATTGCTGGCGGGGGGCTTGCTTTCTCTTGTAGCGTATGATGATTTGCTTTAACGTTTCAAGGGCCTGAATGTATTCGAGATCGCTAATATTTGATCTTTGCCCTTTTTTCAAAAACCCAGTATTTGTATACTCTATTTTCGAATAATTTTTTAACAAATTTTCGATAAAATATAGTGACTTCAAGGAATGATTTCAGCTCTTTTTCCGACTTAATTTGCTATTCATTTGACCTTTTCTGGATTCGAATTCATACCTTCTTCTGTTAATATATGGTCTAAAAATTCCGTGTCTTTTTGAAGAAAAGAATATTTATCAAACTACATCGTCAGGTTATGTTAAGCAAGGTAATTGAAAACCGTAATAATGGCATGGAGATGTTCTTCAAAACTTGTGGAAAAGTCTTACATTTTTTGTTCTCCTGATTTACTTAACCTTTTTGCAACAATTACTATGGGCAAAGAATATCTACTATTCGACTTCCAAGCAATACCCTCCATCTCCATATATGTAACCTATCTCCGAACTTCTTCTTCATATTTCGGAGGCAGTTTATAAAGCCTTGAATTATTATACTAATTATACTATTGGTCAGTGGTCGTTCTGATCTCATGGATGATTGAATCCGTATTTGTAAGATTATCCCCTTCTTTATAGATTAAATTCTCATTCTGTTTCAATATTTTCTTATTTTTACTGTTTCTATTTGGCTCAGATGTGAAGTGCCTATTTGCTGCTTTTGTTGGTAAATTTAATTCAAAACAGTCTATTACCTCGTAGTCTTCTGAATACACCTTTAAACTACCTGTTTTGACTTATTTCATTACTTGTCTGCTGCTATTCCCAAAAGAAGATCATTGCCCCTATATGTAAGTGGCATTTTATACCACTTACTATAAGGATCTCTTTCGGGATTCTTTGGGGACATCAGTAATAATAACCTTAACATGTTCCTTAGTTCTATTATTTTCTGTGTGTTATGAACACACATTTTTCATCAAGCGCAGTGAAACAGCTAGAGTACATCCTTGATGAATTTATTATACTAACCTTGGAAAGTATATTTTGTTCCAAAGGCTTAGTTCCGAAAATACGTTATATATTCCGTTATAAATTCTATACTGTGAATCCCCCACTAGGTACATTCTCATTAGGAGTATTAGCTCCTACGGTATTTACATCCATCGGTTGCGGGTTTTGACTATTATTCGTCGCCTATTCTAAAGGATTAAATGTTTGGGATGAATGTTGTCTCGACCCTATATCATTTGAAACACTATTTTGTGTTTATCTTTTATCATCATTGCTAGCTCTCTCTGAGTTGATATTTCTCGAATGGTTGCCAACTTGGAAATTTTTGATTTTTTTTAAATTCCAGGCATTATCTGGAATGTATGAACGCAAGTTAGACAACATTGTTATTCAAATCAAATGCATTCCTAATTTCTCTAGGTAGCTGACCGATTGTTGATTCTTTTATTTTTGCTACCATTTACAGAATTAACATTATCGACACTGTTGTTTCATATAAGGCATGCTCATAAGATTCTTTCAACAATAAATCGAACATATTACATAGTTCTAAGATATTATTTGCCTTCAAATTAATGATTTTAAGTAATATGCTGTTGAAATCAACGAAAGGGCTAAAATGCTGTATAAGATGACCCTTGGTGTCTTCCCATATCATTATCGGCGTCGTATACAAAATACTCTTACCTGTCCCCACGATCTTCATGTTGTATATCGGATCAAGACTTACAATTTTCTTTATTAGAACATAAGACATCCGATGACCTTCAGACAGCACCATTGACTCCGGAATGCAATTGAAACTTTTTTATTGGTTGCGAAGAAATACAAATGTGCCGTCAGCAAGTTTGCTGACTTGCAATTGTGTAACTCCCGCGATTTTCACTTGTTGTGCGAATTGAAATCAAACTCCTTGAACCAAGAAAATTAGCCTTTGTTGTAACACATTATGTGCTTTGTATAGCACTCATATTTTATCTAAGTTTGATGTTCAAAATTGCAGCAAAATTGAATGACTTTGTTGAAAACTCTTCGGAAGCAGAGAAGTATAATATTAGGTGGTTTTTATTATGCCCATAATCCTGGATTGGATTATTTGGCTAAATAAAAGAACCCAGAGCGATTATACTCGATGGGTAATAGTTGTAAACTACAACCGTTAAGAACAGCAAACAGATTCTGTTGAAATTTGCATGTGGACTTGCCATGCCAACGAAAATATTCCCTCGCATACACATTTTATACGTCCGCTTTTTATGCTGATGATCATATATTATATATATTATATATATATATATATATAACAATATCGGCACTATATATACATATATATTCAGAATAGCCTTGAGGGAATTTAAAGTTAATTCCTTTAAGTTAGTTCACAAATTGTATATTACAATGATTTAAATATTGCTTTATACGAACACTAAAATTATTTTACTTTTTTCATTTTATGTCGAACTGCATGAGTAAATAATTCACCAGTCGATGATTTGGTTTGTGATCGTGTGAGAGGAGTAAAAATAATTCTGTAACGAAGAGCGGGCAGTCTAACTCTGACTGTGATGGAGAAAGGTCTTATATTTGCGACGGAATAAAGTGACAGTGGGTTTTTCTGAATTATAATAAATTTCCTATCTTCCCTAAACGAGCAATGAAATATACACAATTCGTGTTATCTTGGTGGTAAAAAGAGAAACAGAATTCGCTACATCAGAATGTGCTGTGAAAGAATGTGCCTTGTTCTTATTGCAAGCGCAAGCATACGAACGAGAAAAAACGTGAATGGGTATAACAAGTTCAAACATGATGCGCACTAAAAATTGCGATGGTTGTGAAGGAGGCATACTACTTGAAATAGTCATGTACTCACGAGAAAGTAAGATCTTCAAGTATTGGGAAGACACCCGAAGGAATAAGCGAGAAAGAACCACATAGCACACGAGAAGGTAAGAAAGAGAGGGAACCCACACGCAACTTATTCAATTTTCCGTTTTGTGCGATTTTTATGTTGTTTTACTGGGAACGAGTGAAGGATGAGAACAACCACATTTATGTGAAGGCCATGAGAGTTGTTTTTTTTTTGTTCAGTTTCTTTCATTGCGTGTGGTTGAGAATGAAATTCAACATCAAAAGGAATGGAAGATGGCTTATATGAATGAGTGCTGAGAGGGATGTTAGTGTGCAGGGTGAAATGAGGTAGATTTGTAGAGAGTTGATGGGTGCCGCAACGGGAGTGGATTGTTGCTATGTTTGGTTTCCTAATTATCGAATTTTGGTTTTTTTGCTTTTTCTAATTTTCTGTCTATCTGTTCGTTTTATTTCGTTGGCTGAGTTGAGTTCGTCGGTAGTATGATGTGTTGTCCCATTTGTGTATAGGGGTAGACGATACCTAAACGTGAAAGTATTAGGGAAAACAAACTGAACGAAATGTAATGGTTGAAAGAACAACAGCTTATATTCATGAAGTCGATTCATTAAAACTTTTAGCAAATCTGAGATACTAGGACATAATTAATGAATTCACAACATATTGTGAATTTTTGTACATGAATAAAAATTAATAATACATTCACACGTTCAGTTAACCAATAATAAAAATATTATTGAAGCGTGAATCACAAATAAGATGTTTTGACAACCATTCTTAGCATTATTAAAAGTTGCAATATATTGCCATTGTTCTTATCAAATTGTTTAAATTGAATTCATGAGTTTTTCAGAATTCATGGTTTATGCGTATAAAGCGGGCTTCATTTTTTGATTTAATTTGTCAATTTTGGTATGGTTTATGAATAGGCTATATATACACTTAAGAATTAATTTTAGGTTAAATAGTTCCAGTTAAATGGACATTGCAATACATTTTTATTCACGAAAGTCCATATAACAATGTAAGAAAATTCTCTTAGAAATACTAGTCAACTTTTGAACACCCTCCGAACAACATACGTACGTTACATGGAAAGTACATGGATTCCCACTAAATTCATGAATCTGCCGCTTTTTTCCCGCAAAATTCACGAATCGGCCGCCATATTGTGGTGAATTGACGAGCTTTGTAAATGTATAAGTGGAATACAAGGGATTACCACTACATCTTCGTTGTGGGCTAGGGGTAAAAATGGTCGAAGTTGGATATCTCTATATCGATCGTTGTACAAATTTTGCATATGTCGCAACAGTCGCAGTAAGTGAGCCATCTAAATTATATTATGTTAGACTTTGATATAACTTGTAAGCACGCCAACACAGTAGCGACAGTAAATTTATTTATTATTCTTTTTTCTTGATTTATAGGTCAACATACATTTTCCTTTACTTTACAGCTAATATTTAATTTATTTTATTTATTTCTCTCAAAAAGATACGAGATGGAAAAATAGGTGCACATCTTTGATACGAGTATTCACTCGGTGGGGAGGATGCTGGCCTACACCCATTCCGAGGAGTATAAGACATCTGAATTCTCGGACTTGGAGATAAGGTTTGAGGCACTCAAAGAAGCCTGGAACCAAGTGAAGGAGGCAGAGAGAAATATCGTTCTTATAGCGAGGATGAGAGAATAAAGGCGGAAGCTGAGGGAGCTTATTTTCCGCCCATGCGGCAACGAGAAGGATTGTGTAGCTGTTCACCCCGGTGTCGTGCAGGTGAAAAAGCCTTTTGAGTAACACTTCGTTAAAAATTTCTCGGGTGAGTTCGATGGCAGCATCATAAAATGGCAGGGGTTCCGCGGTCGGTTTGTTGCTGCGATACACGATAACGACCGGATAACGCCAGCATACAATTTCGCGTACCTCAAGTAGTCGCTGACAGGGACAGGCTGCGTGTACGCTCTGTCTTATCTGAGTGGCAACTCACCGACAAGGAATATTTTGAGGCTTGGGAGATGATGATCGAAGCTCCACATGCGAAGAGATCCAGGACAGAAACGAGGAGGCGAGAAGGTTATGAGAAGGAAAATGAGACGGAAGAAGATTAGAGGGGTGCATCCTGGAATGATTTCAAGCGAGGGAAAGGGTTTTCTTCTGTTAACAATAAAAAGAGAAAGTATTTATCGTCTTCTTATGTTGAGAAATGAAATATATTCGCTTTGATGCCCACAACACAAGTTCAAATTGAGATGGATGGAAGGAAATGGGAAATAGGGTTGTTGGTGTGGAAGGTGAGGCCCTTCACAATAAATATAAGACTAAACTTAGGATCATTCCTTGATTTATGATGGCAGCCAATTGTGCCTTCACACAATTTCTCCCCAATGGGAATGGCCTAGTATTCATGGCAGGTGATGTTGACCTATTGTACAGGTTCGTAGCTGAAGCATTTATCTCTGTTATAGTGCGTCAGCCAAATGGTTCCTTGTGTATGGAAACGACTTTAGGAAATATCATACTTGGTGGGTACGACGATGGGATGTAGGAGAAGGAATGTGAGAGGGATTATGTGACCGATAGGGGTCTGGATGAGGAAACATGTTATGTCATGTGTTTGACCAATGATGAAGTACGTTATTCACTCAAGCGCTTATGGGAGCTAGACGAAATCAAGTTATCTATTCCCAGATCTATTGAAGTGGAGATGGTATAACAAAACATCGTAAGCAACTATGCTCGTAACAAGCTTGGGAGATTTATAGTCACGATTCCTCTGAAGCAACCAGAGAAGGACATTGGGAGTTCGAAGTATGTAGCTAAACGCAGATTCTTTATCTGAGAGAGGAAGTTGACCTGAGACTAGAGCCTGATCTTAAGCAGAAGTATGTACACTTGAGAGAATATGAGAGTAAATGGCATATGACGTCAGTGGTTGGTAGTGCCAAAGTTAAAACCGTATATCATATCCCAAGCCATTGAGTTACAAAGAAGTTTAGAGTCGTCTTTGACGCCAGTGGCAAGGCAGTGAAGGGTATCTCACTCAATGAGGCACAGATTTTGAGCGAGAAGTTGCAGAAGGACTTACATGAGATACTGATGCTGGATGACTGTACCACTGGTGCCGATTCTGAAGACAAAGCAATTGAATTGTCAAAAGAAATTAATCATGTGTTGTTGGGTGCAGGTTTCGAGCTCAGAAAGTGGAAGTCCATTTTTCATAGCTGGGCATAGATTGGGAATGAGAAGGTAAGAAAAGGATTTCATTATTTCGTTTCCGGTGCTAGACAGGACGATCGGAAGCGTAAATTCACTGTCACACCACCACAGACATTTTAGTTCTTGACTCAAGGCCAAGTATTTTTAGATTTTGGTGTTTTAAGTGGGTGTTGTGAGTGTCGACTATCCACTGAATCCCTTGTTGACACATTTATCGACTGATCACTTTCGGTATTGTGTAACTCAATCGTTAGATAGAAACTTAAATTGTTTGTAAATTTTTCAAAGGATATTGTTTTCTTTCCGTAAATATTAATTATTAAATTTAATTAAAATATTCATTAGTGTGGAGTAATAAAACAAAATATTTAAGGGCATCACTTGTGTTGTGAATCGGACGAAGAAATTTCAAGTGGTTTCCTTTGGAAATATATGACAAACTGTAAGTAGGTTCTTCAATAATTCTGTTTACTAATTACATACTCGTTCCTAGTTTTCTGAATTATTTTCTAAATAGGCATTCAAAGACCTTCTCGATGAAAAAAAAACCTTCGATGAAATACATGAAGATCAATACTAATATCATCAAACTTGTGGCAACTCTGTGATTATGTGCTCAAGATTACTACTAAAATAGTGTCGGCGATGAACCTTGTCTTAATTTAACGGAATGAATTGTATTTCCTGTATTTAAAAAAATCCTATATAAAAAGAAAATAAATCGTGTCTAAAAACGTTCTTGCTACCGCTTAAAAAACCGCTGTCAAGTCGATAAATATCAACTGCGAACAACATTTCCACCACCAAACTTCAGAAACGATAGTCGACACTGACGATAGGGGCCATTATTGCTTACTTGTGGTAAGTCCACAAGACGATCTGCCTTTCCCTTTTCCCGTGCATTACAATATCTGGTTTGTTGCTCTGGACACAAGTGTCAGTTAAGATAGTTCTTAAAAGATGACGCATTCAGGGGTATCAGTTATTGTTGGAGGCGTGTAGTAGTAGTATAGCGTGTATCATGTTGGTGTTCTTATAAGGCCATTTATCCTGAATAGTTCCTGGTGAACTATTTTTCAGACTTTGTGGTGTCGACTCTTGTAAGATCCGTTGACCAGGGCAGTACATCCAGCTAGGGTATATTCAATATTTTCGTGTGCAGATTATATTGACTCATATCTGACAATAAATTTTAGGTGGTTCTTGGTTGGGATAACCTGGTCTTAGATGGATACCCTCCGTTTCGGGATAATTATGTGACCCTTGTCCACATAGTAGTGTCAGATTTTTACTGACTAAAAACACCCTTCCCTTTTGGTTTTTCTTTACTACAACTATGTTTCCTTATCTAGTGGCGTGCTGTTAAGGATGATTTCTCGTTTTGCAGGTAGATCTTCGGTAAAATCACCTGCAATAACCATCGTTAGGCTAGTTTATTACTATTGCGCCAAATCGAGCGGTCTCGTACGCTGGAGTCGGCGTACTAAACGTCTCATGTCCAAAGTTTGGAGGATGACATTGTTACATGACCATGAAGTCTGATTCTTAGCTTTCGAGCGGAGTTTGTTATTTCTTTGTCGACGGTAGTTATCCCTAGGTCCCTTTGGCCCTGGTCCTGAGATACCAGGGAGCTTTCACAATATCCCGTATAATTTTATTTTGAAAGGACTTGAAAAAAATATTCGAGCTCATCCCGTTTCTGTTTCACGTGAGCCTTCCACTTGAGTTTCGCATCAAGTGTCATACCAATATATTTTGCTTCAGTAGCGTACGGTACATGTACAGAATTAATGAAAACTGGTCGATTTTCAATATTTCTGAAGGTAAAATTTATATGCGTTGATTTGGTCTCATTGGGAGCAATGCGCCAGCGTTTTGACCATTCGTTTATTTTATCCAAAGCTCGTTGCAGATTTTCATTTGAGGATAGAAGCTTGCTTAGTTGTGTACAGTGGATGGGTGACTCTGCTCCTGCTTTGCTAGAGAAGAAAGCATATAGGTGGTCGATTTGCTTCATCACAAGGTTTTTGATGTTAATGAGGCCTCTCTTGAGAGATACAGTCTTTCAACTGCAGACTTGAGATTGTGGTATTTTGTCATCATTGTTCGACCCATTCTGTCTAAATCCTCTAGATTAGTATTGCTCCATTTAACGATACCAGCTGGGTATATTATATGGTATAGCAAATATGTTTATAGCTATAACCATGTTCTTGGAGTTGAGTCATGATCTAAATGCACTTTCTAATCGGGATGTATAAGAAACTAGAGGTGGTTTTAACGGTTGTATGGTTAATCATCCTTGTTTGTTCAATCCCCAAATACTTGTATACGTCCTCCTCTTGCATCAGTTGAATAATTTCATTATTAGCTTTTATGTATTCGAGTCCCCTTGTCATATTGCCTCGTATGATGCTGATGTTTCCGCATTTGTCTATCCCGAACTCCACTTTGTCATCATTATTTTTTTATGTCATCCATATACATAGGGTTAGTGAGTCTGCTGTTATGGACGTTATTTTTCACTTCAAAACCATGACTACTTTGGTTCAATAAATATGGGCTCAAAATGTCTCCCTGAAATATACCTCTTGTATAAAATAAATTCTGCTAGCCGCAATGTGCACCATTTTACCATCACGGTTTTACAGAAATATATTATTTCTGGGTTGATGTGGATCATATCTTATGCCTTTTTGTAGTCAATGTATGCTGTGAACAAGTTGCGCTGTTTGGTGCATGCTTGACATGTGACTATGGCCTCAATGGCCAACTGTTCCTTATAAAAAAGATATCCATTCCCTCCTGCTGTTCAGCGAGTATATTATTGGCATTAATGTGTCTTCTGATCAAATCAACAAGACACGCTTTTGTGAGCAGGCGGAATTTGTTTGGATTTGGGTATTGTTTGCTTTGAGGATAAGGAGCGTAAGACCTTGGCAGAGGTACGCCGACATTATAGTGGGGTCTTGAATGAAACTAAATATTTCACCATGAACGGAGTCGGGAAGGCTTTTATCCAGTAATTATTATTTATAATTTCCTTACTACTTTACTTACTACATGTGCCAAATGAGAGTATTTTTCCACAAACATTCAATACAGGCTTTGTCTGTAGCTTGTCCTGTTTGTTTCGTCCTGTTGAGTTCATTCATTTCGTTACTCCAAGAGATTGTCCATCTGGGTAACCCTACTGGAGCCAAGCCCGTGCCGGCAGGCGCGCCCTCTACCGACGTTTGACTGAATATCCCCACTCGGTTTTGAATATTTTCGTTTTCCATTTCCATGTTTTGTTTGTCTCCATATTCACATATGAGTTGGGATACTCAGTTTACTACACTACTTCACTGCGACCTGTCTGGTATGGAAGGCCCTGATTATTTGTTAGTAGTAGATTGAACTAAGAACTACGAGCGTAGGAGTCTACTTTATGCTTAATATATTAATTGTGGGTATAAAACCTCAGTAACATAAATTGTGTGCTAAGTCAATGATTCTTTCAGGGATTATGAGGGATTATGAAATCGCTTACGAAACATGTCTAAAAAAGAAGTTTTTACTGTACCGGTTGTGACGTCATTTTGATCCAAGATTTTTGTGTCCAATTTGAATTTGCGGTTACCAACGGTAGACTTTTCTGTATAAAGAGAATATTCCGTTTCATCATCCAGTGGTTTCATTTGTAAATGCCCTCTTACAATCCCTACCAAAGAAAATGTATAATACATACATGTATGTATATAAATTAAAAAGTCGAAAGAAATTATAATTTTACCTTCGTAGAACTTTGTATCTTCATCCACAAATTGGTGATGTCCCATTGATAGATCTTTAAGATTTGAATGTTTATGGAGTTGAGGTATTAGATTCAGCCACATTGATAATTTATGACCTCTATAGTGACTATGCACTTCCGCATTATGTCCTATAAATAGACGTGAGACTTAAAAGTGAAAAGGTTTGATTTAGAATAGTGCCTCAGATTAGGTTTTATGAAGCGCATACAAAAAAAAGAAGCCGAGTATAAAATAAAAAAATGAACAATTCACACATACAATGTCATTTTCGACATTGAATTTACAGTGTTCGTGATTCGAACCGGGGACCCCACTAACTAAGGGCAGGCGCTTAACCCACTACGTTATCCAACATTAAATTTATAAATTTTTAAACAATATGGATGATAGAGAATTAAGAGCGAACGTTTTCAGCAGAGATAATGGTTGGATGTCTTTATCTTCCATTATGTTATGGAGAACAGCAGAAGCGACTTTACATAATACGATTGGTCGGTGTGTAATTGCCCTAATTCACGGGGTTTGTTAACAAATGAAAAATAATCATTCATTATTTCAAATCGAAGGTATCTTCTCTCGTTACACGGCATTGAATCCTGTATTAATTCGATCACCATTATTTTATGTGCGCTTTGAGAGACAAAAACGATAAATGAAATCATAATCATCCCTTTTTGTATAAACACAGGCAGACAAATATGACAACGGAAGAAAAGAGAAAGAGAGAGAGAGAGCAAAATCCCTGATTTCATCCCTTAACTTATGCTATTTCCGTAAGCTGAAGAAATGAGGAGTTGATAAACCCATGAGTTGTAAATTGAATGTTGAAACCATATGATTTGACTGAATGAAAGCAAATCCAGAAGTTGAAGATACAAATCTCAAATTTGTGTTTAACTTTTGTAGTGTTTCGCACACCATCCAGATAACCTCAGAATTAAATTGTAGTTTGTTTATTGGCTTCGAGAGCCGCTTGCCTATCTGAGATTATTTATATGTTGATATTATTAGATTTTCTGTTAAAAATACAATGTTTTTGTGTTAATAAGATCTGCTTGGACAATTGCTGTTTCCTTGCAGAGAGCAATGCCTAAGCTGCATCTCGGTCCTTTCACTCCAGCCCCAACTTTATTTCCAGATTTAGACCCATGAGTATACAATTTTTGAGCTCCATCCAATCCTCATCCAATCCTCTTTACATGGTATCAGTATCTCATAGTATTTTTAAAGATTAACATGTGAGACATCAGCTCACATACACGAGATTTCTTTAACTTTAAGAGTTAAAAGTCTGATTGTTCTTCTTTATGGAGAAGGACTTCATTTCTAGGGCTCTTTGCATAAGATTTCCTATAATGTCTTCATGTTTAACTATAATTTATACCAAAACCAAAACAAAAAATATTTTTATTTCTAATGATGTACGTGTATACGATTAAATCGCGTAACCTTGCATTTTGTAGGCACTTAAGTCAAAACAATACTGAACAAGAATTTGGTGTTTGATATACGTTGCAGGACAATAGGACGTCACTCAAAGCAATTCATGAACATAAATTTGCTCAAATTGAATGGAAAATGTGACGTAAATGCCAAATATTAGCGTTTACGTCAAAACAATACGTACACTTGATGAATTCGATGGACTTACAAAACCATTCTGTATATATTAGCAATGGAAAGAGAGTTAGCAAAACGGACAAACGATTTAGTAAGAGCTACCCCAAAAACGTGCGATTGCATATAAAAACCAAAAAGTGAATTTTGGCGTTTACGGTAACCAAATTACGGTAACGACTTTTTTTAAAAGGCGTACAGGTAAAAACATACCAGAGGAAAATTGAGGTTGTTCAGGAGTTAAAGTATCTGGGTGTACCTTAACCATTAAGAATAGTAATAGGAGGATAAACTCGCTCTAAACATGATGCGGCCTAAGTATTTCGCGAATCTAAATATTGATCTAGTCTCTACATATCGAGTCTTTTATGCGACTGTTAATGCTTGCATGTGTTATGGAGTCCAATTATTCGGATTTACAGTCCTCGAAGCCTTCGAAGTAGTCCATAGACAATTTTTCAAGCGCCTGTTCCGTCTCCCCAACTCAACACAGAATTACACTATTTACGCATCCCACGCCACAGTTCCTTCTTTGCTGGAGTCTAATTTTGATCCATGGTAAGACAGCTTATCAGATTGAATAGCAAACAAAAAGCTATATGAACAAAATATCACCAGAGCAACTTTGTCTACATTCAGAAATTTATACAAAAACACTCAAAGTACCAGCTCTTTGATGATAGCTATTTTAAAAAAGAAAAAGACATCCAAAACAAAGCAATTAGTACTGTATTCAAAACTAGAGTCAAAATTTTAAACTCAAATTTAATACCGCACCGAGACGATCTGCCTACAGGAAATTCGAAGGTTACATTTCCATGAAAGTCAGATATCTTTGCCGTGTTTTTATGAATTTTTGAATGGAACAGAAGGATGGCTAAGCCTGTATAACTACTGCAGTCACGCTTTTGCCTACCGGAAAACATTTCTGTAAAATTCTCATTAAATCACCCAGTTTCTGCATCATATACAACTTTCTTAATTTTATGTTTTAAATCAATAAAATTATCATATTATGCCACTCGCGAATTGCATCCAAGCTATTAATTATATTTCAAATTTATTATTAGAAATGTGCATTTGCTTTTATATTGTTTATTTATTTATTTATATTTTAATATCAATATCTGCTTTTTAACCCTTCAAATGAAAAAAAATTTCAAAAAAAAAAAAATTCTAATAATAATAATAATAATAACCAAACTTTAGACTATACATATGTATGTAAGAACCGGCAACACTGTGCTAATCATCAATGGGTACTTAAATAATGTCAGTATTTATTTTATTCACCTTAGTAAAATTGCTTACCCAATTCTAAATAAAGCTGATTGACAGAATCAAAAACTTCCCAATGAGGGAAATCTTGGATCATTTTTTTTATTTTGCTTCTGTTATCATAGATAATACTTTCCGACGACGGATGTCTTTTATGCTTGGTACTTTTCCCAATCTTTTCTTTGTCCATATTTCGCTTCATTTTGGGATTGGATCTTCTCTTTCTTAACGCTTTTTCAGTCAAATTTGAGCCGAAGTTCAATAACGTAGAAGAATGCGATGCTTGAATAGACCTTATACGAAATGCTGAAGAATTTTTCGAAATATTACTCTCAGAAAAATTATTTTTAGGTTCATCTATGAAATTATTTTCAGTCCCATTCTCTTTATTTAGATAAGTAGTGGATTGGTTCGGGTTCCTATTGAAAAAATGGAAATGTTCACTTTAAATTATTAAATTAGAATCTAAGAATGTACAATACACACCCAGTTTTAACAAAATTTGATAGATATTGGACCATTGCCAGGCTCAATTTCCTTTCCTCAGAAGAATAATTTTTGGGGAATAGAGGTGAAATAGGAAGGCCAAACCAAAAGGGAATGTCTTCACCGTGCACAGAGCCTGATCTCTTGAAAATTTAATTTCAATTTAGTTGTATACATATTTAACTTAATTTATAAAAAAATACCAAAGGATACTCCTCTTCACTTGTTTTATGTCTGAAATGTAGAAAATAGCTTCGTCCTCCACGAAGGCTGTGCATGTGCCCAATTTTAATAAGATGCGAAGCTGTGTGCCCATCACTTAGAAATGCCAATGTCGCATCTCGTGAGCTAAATGGATTACGTGTTGCTCTTTCCCAGTCTGTGTACTCGTTCTAAAATCATACAAAGTTTTTTTTTTTTCTTATTATTTTTGTCAAAACAATACTTATATATATATTATATTATATTATATTATATATATATTATATTATATACCTATATGCATTTCAATACATTTTGGGATTTTTGCAGACATTAGTCTTGTTCTTTCAATCGACGTGTGTATAAATATGTGTACTGTACTGTAAGAATCTTCGAGGATTTTCGATCCAATTGGATTTTTAGCTCCAGTAATCATCGGCATAAAAATACTTCGCCAGGACTTGTAGCGAAAGGGACATAATTGGGATGAAGATATCTCAAATGATCTTGCTGAACGATGGAGATCGATTCGGAACTTCCCCTGCTTGAATCTATAGCTATTCCAAGAATTTTGTGGAACAACAAATTTTACTTCGAACTTTTTGCTTTTGCGATGCATCACTTGACGCCTACGCTGCTTTTATATATTGTCGTATATAAACGCGGACGGATTAATAAATGTATCTCTTATAGCAGCGAAAACCAAGGTTATCCTTCTGAAAGTATTATCCTTATCTCTACTTAAGCTATGTGGAGCTATCCTTCTAACGTGACTTATTAAGAAAAATTAAGACTTCTTTTCTGGGAAAATACATTAATCTTTTTGAATGAACAGATTCATTTTACTGGCTATCCGAATCGCCCATAGGTCAGTGTTCGTTGCAAATTGGACTTCAGAAATCCTAACTTCTATTCCTCGGCAATATTGAACCATGTTCGATCAACTACCAATCCAGCTGACATCACCACTCGTAGAACTCCACCTTCTCTTTTACAGACAAATCGAGTCAGTATCGAACTAGAGTTAGAAGAGAGAAGTACATCGAGACCGCAGGTTTTAGTCACCAACAAGTCAAAATTTATTCGAAGACATTATACGTATTGTCGCATATGTTTTACGGTTTACCTTGAATGTTCGTATTAAGAATCATCGACAATATAATCATTTTTCAACAGAAGAGATTTCAAAACATCTTATAAAATGTGCTCGAAATTCGTTATTTTCCTTTGAAATTAGTGTTCTACAGTATATTCTAGTATTAGTATTCTTCACTACCACCAAAGAATAAACTAAAATCGTTAAACATTTCATTTCATTCCCGCCATCCCTGGCTTCATTAGGAGTATTGAAGGTACATGGACACTGTCGTTAACTGAGACTCTACGTTTAATTGTTTCCTCACTTCCCGGGATGCACACAAGACGAGCCTTCGGCGACTGATACGCTCCAAAACAGAAAACGATACGTTCCAGAGGGAATTGTAAGTGATCAAAGAATAAAATCGACCATCGACTCCTTCGATCCTTTCAATTCATCAGGAGTCGATGGAATCGCCCCCATTATGTTACAAAAGACCAGAGAGATCATCACTCCGATCCTTAGAAACCTCTACTTAGGAAGCCTAGCTTACGGCTATATACCGACCGCCTGGAGGGAAGTTAGGGTAGTTTTCATTCCCAAGGCAGGTAAAGCTAGTCACTGCACAGTTAAGGACATCAGACCAATAAGCCTTACGTCATCCATCCTAAAGACGTAAGAAAAGCTTATCAACGAATTCGTTCGCGCCAATCTCAAGCAGAACCCAATCTCGTGCGCTAAACATGCGTACATGTTGATGCGAAGCTGTGTGCCCATCACTTAGAAATGCCAATGTCGCATCTCGTGAGCTAAATGGATTACGTGTTGCTCTTTCCCAGTCTGTGTACTCGTTCTAAAATCATACAAAGTTTTTTTTTTCTTATTATTTTTGTCAAAACAATACTTATATATATATTATATTATATTATATTATATTATATATATATTATATTATATTATATTATATTATATTATATTATATTATATTATATTATATTATATTATATATATATTATATTATATTAAATAAGTTATTACATATATAAACCTATATGCATTTCAATACATTTTGGGATTTTTGCAGACATTAGTCTTGTTCTTTCAATCGGCGTGTGTATAAATATGTGTACTGTACTGTAAGAATCTTCGAGTATTTTCGATCCAATTGGATTTTTAGCTCCAGTAATCATCGGCATAAAAATACTTCGCCAGGACTTGTAGCGAAAGGGACATAATTGGGATGAAGATATCTCAAATGATCTTGCTGAACGATGGAGATCGATTCGGAACTTCCCCTGCTTGAATCTATAGCTATTCCAAGAATTTTGTGGAACAACAAATTTTACTTCGAACTTCATGCTTTTGCGATGCATCACTTGACGCCTACGCTGCTTTTATATATTGTCGTATATAAACGCGGACGGATTAATAAATGTATCTCTTATAGCAGCGAAAACCAAGGTTATCCTTCTGAAAGTATTATCCTTATCTCTACTTAAGCTATGTGGAGCTATCCTTCTAACGTGACTTATTAAGAAAAATTAAGACTTCTTTTCTGGGAAAATACATTAATCTTTTTGAATGAACAGATTCATTTTACTGGCTATCCGAATCGCCCATAGGTCAGTGTTCGTTGCAAATTGGACTTCAGAAATCCTAACTTCTATTCCTCGGCAATATTGAACCATGTTCGATCAACTACCAATCCAGCTGACATCACCACTCGTAGAACTCCACCTTCTCTTTTACAGACAAATCGAGTCAGTATCGAACTAGAGTTAGAAGAGAGAAGTACATCGAGACCGCAGGTTTTAGTCACCAACAAGTCAAAATTTATTCGAAGACATTATATTCAAAGCGTCCAATTGGGGGAATACTGTTCGTATTGTCGCATATGTTTTACGGTTTACCTTGAATGTTCGTATTAAGAATCATCGACAATATAATCATTTTTCAACAGAAGAGATTTCAAAACATCTTATAAAATGTGCTCGAAATTCGTTATTTTCCTTTGAAATTAGTGTTCTACAGTATATTCTAGTATTAGTATTCTTCACTACCACCAAAGAATAAACTAAAATCGTTAAACCTTTCATTTCATTCCCGCCATCCCTGGCTTCATTAAGAGTATTGAAGGTACATGGACACTGTCGTTAACTGAGACTCTACGTTTAATTGTTTCCTCACTTCCCGGGATGCACACAAGACGAGCCTTCGGCGACTGATACGCTCCAAAACAGAAAACGATACGTTCCAGAGGGAATTGTAAGTGATCAAAGAATAAAATTGACCATCGACTCCTTCGATCCTTTCAATTCATCAGGAGTCGATGGAATCGCCCCCATTATGTTACAAAAGACCAGAGAGATCATCACTCCGATCCTTAGAAACCTCTACTTAGGAAGCCTAGCTTACGGCTATATACCGACCGCCTGGAGGGAAGTTAGGGTAGTTTTCATTCCCAAGGCAGGTAAAGCTAGTCACTGCACAGTTAAGGACATCAGACCAATAAGCCTTACGTCATCCATCCTAAAGACGTAAGAAAAGCTTATCAACGAATTCGTTCGCGCCAATCTCAAGCAGAACCCAATCTCGTGCGCTAAACATGCGTACATGAAGGGTAAAGGCGTAGAGACGTAATAAGATGCGAAGCTGTGTGCCCATCACTTAGAAATGCCAATGTCGCATCTCGTGAGCTAAATGGATTACGTGTTGCTCTTTCCCAGTCTGTGTACTCGTTCTAAAATCATACAAAGTTTTTTTTTTTTCTTATTATTTTTGTCAAAACAATACTTATATATATATTATATTATATTATATTATATATATATTATATTATATTATATTATATTATATTATATTATATTATATTATATTATATTATATTATATTATATTATATTATATTATATTATATTATATTATATTATATTATATTATATTATATTATATTATATTGTATTATATTATATTATATTATATTATATTATATTATATTATATTATATTATATTATATTATATTATATTATATTATATTATATATATATTATATTATATTATATAAGTTATTACATATATAAACCTATATGCATTTCAATACATTTTGGGATTTTTGCAGACATTAGTCTTGTTCTTTCAATCGGCGTGTGTATAAATATGTCACAGCAGCGTCAATATATATGAAAATAAGTTTTTTTATGTTCAAATCGCTTTCACAGAGAAAATTATTGGAATTGCAAGCCATCGAAAAAAAATGTCAGTTGTATCGTAAATGCGAGAATCGTAAGTGCTTCATGATTTCTTCATGGAGAAAAAAGAAACTTTTTGTTTCAAAATGTATTCTGTAATCTGCGTTCCACTTGAAAGAGCATCGTAACAGCACCATATTATGAAAGTGTTCTCTCTTTATTTGATCACTGTGTTCGTTCGTCTTAGACTCATATTAATTGTCTATGCTTATTCTGTTTCCTCAGTATGTTAAATTCTCATCATGTTAAATGCTCATGTTAGTAATTCTCCTATTTTAATATTTCATGTTAAATGATCATATAAAGTTTTCTAATCTAATAATTTCAAACTATCTTATGCTCATATTGAATATTCTCAATTTCAAGGTTAGGAATTATGTTCTTGCTGCTTGGCCTATTTTGCCGCAGACCACAAGAATGTAGATATCGTTGCTGGCAAATTTAATAAATTAAGATTTTGTACAGTTTCTTTTTTTCAAGTTGTATTTCATTTTTTCCATCAATTAATCATTGAAAGAAATCGTAAACAATTTGTTGTTCGTTGAACATTTAATTAAATATGAAAAAGTAAAATTGTTTTATTAACATGTATTTTTTGTTTTTCTCTAATAAATTGATGCCACTGGTGAACAATTTCCTATGAATTGTGATATTTCTAAAAAAATATTTAAGTACATCGTAATTGATTCTCTCGTTAAACCTTTCATTTCATTCCCGCCATCCCTGGTTTCATTAAGAGTATTGAAGGTACATGGACACTGTCGTTAACTGAGACTCTACGTTTAATTGTTTCCTCACTTCCCGGGATGCACACAAGACGAGCCTTCGGCGACTGATACGCTCCAAAACAGAAAACGATACGTTCCAGAGGGAATTGTAAGTGATCAAAGAATAAAATCGACCATCGACTCCTTCGATCCTTTCAATTCATCAGGAGTCGATGGAATCGCCCCCATTATGTTACAAAAGACCAGAGAGATCATCACTCCGATCCTTAGAAACCTCTACTTAGGAAGCCTAGCTTACGGCTATATACCGACCGCCTGGAGGGAAGTTAGGGTAGTTTTCATTCCCAAGGCAGGTAAAGCTAGTCACTGCACAGTTAAGGACATCAGACCAATAAGCCTTACGTCATCCATCCTAAAGACGTAAGAAAAGCTTATCAACGAATTCGTTCGCGCCAATCTCAAGCAGAACCCAATCTCGTGCGCTAAACATGCGTACATGAAGGGTAAAGGCGTAGAGACGTAATAAGATGCGAAGCTGTGTGCCCATCACTTAGAAATGCCAATGTCGCATCTCGTGAGCTAAATGGATTACGTGTTGCTCTTTCCCAGTCTGTGTACTCGTTCTAAAATCATACAAAGTTTTTTTTTTTTCTTATTATTTTTGTCAAAACAATACTTATATATATATTATATTATATTATATTATATATATATTATATTATATTATATTATATTATATTATATTATATTATATTATATTATATTATAATATATTATATTATATTATATTATATTATATTATATTATATTATATTATATTATATTATATTATATTATATTATATTATATTATATTATATTATATTATATTATATTATATTATATTATATTATATTATATTATATATATATTATATTATATTATATAAGTTATTACATATATAAACCTATATGCATTTCAATACATTTTGGGATTTTTGCAGACATTAGTCTTGTTCTTTCAATCGGCGTGTGTATAAATATGTCACAGCAGCGTCAATATATATGAAAATAAGTTTTTTTATGTTCAAATCGCTTTCACAGAGAAAATTATTGGAATTGCAAGCCATCGAAAAAAAATGTCAGTTGTATCGTAAATGCGAGAATCGTAAGTGCTTCATGATTTCTTCATGGAGAAAAAAGAAACTTTTTGTTTCAAAATGTATTCTGTAATCTGCGTTCCACTTGAAAGAGCATCGTAACAGCACCATATTATGAAAGTGTTCTCTCTTTATTTGATCACTGTGTTCGTTCGTCTTAGACTCATATTAATTGTCTATGCTTATTCTGTTTCCTCAGTATGTTAAATTCTCATCATGTTAAATGCTCATGTTAGTAATTCTCCTATTTTAATATTTCATGTTAAATGATCATATAAAGTTTTCTAATCTAATAATTTCAAACTATCTTATGCTCATATTGAATATTCTCAATTTCAAGGTTAGGAATTATGTTCTTGCTGCTTGGCCTATTTTGCCGCAGACCACAAGAATGTAGACATCGTTGCTGGCAAATTTAATAAATTAAGATTTTGTACAGTTTCTTTTTTTCAAGTTGTATTTCATTTTTTCCATCAATTAATCATTGAAAGAAATCGTAAACAATTTGTTGTTCGTTGAACATTTAATTAAATATGAAAAAGTAAAATTGTTTTATTAACATGTATTTTTTGTTTTTCTCTAATAAATTGATGCCACTGGTGAACAATTTCCTATGAATTGTGATATTTCTAAAAAAATATTTAAGTACATCGTAATTGATTCTCTCGTTAAACCTTTCATTTCATTCCCGCCATCCCTGGTTTCATTAAGAGTATTGAAGGTACATGGACACTGTCGTTAACTGAGACTCTACGTTTAATTGTTTCCTCACTTCCCGGGATGCACACAAGACGAGCCTTCGGCGACTGATACGCTCCAAAACAGAAAACGATACGTTCCAGAGGGAATTGTAAGTGATCAAAGAATAAAATCGACCATCGACTCCTTCGATCCTTTCAATTCATCAGGAGTCGATGGAATCGCCCCCATTATGTTACAAAAGACCAGAGAGATCATCACTCCGATCCTTAGAAACCTCTACTTAGGAAGCCTAGCTTACGGCTATATACCGACCGCCTGGAGGGAAGTTAGGGTAGTTTTCATTCCCAAGGCAGGTAAAGCTAGTCACTGCACAGTTAAGGACATCAGACCAATAAGCCTTACGTCATCCATCCTAAAGACGTAAGAAAAGCTTATCAACGAATTCGTTCGCGCCAATCTCAAGCAGAACCCAATCTCGTGCGCTAAACATGCGTACATGAAGGGTAAAGGCGTAGAGACGTAATAAGATGCGAAGCTGTGTGCCCATCACTTAGAAATGCCAATGTCGCATCTCGTGAGCTAAATGGATTACGTGTTGCTCTTTCCCAGTCTGTGTACTCGTTCTAAAATCATACAAAGTTTTTTTTTTTTCTTATTATTTTTGTCAAAACAATACTTATATATATATTATATTATATTATATTATATATATATTATATTATATTATATTATATTATATTATATTATATTATATTATATTATAATATATTATATTATATTATATTATATTATATTATATTATATTATATTATATTATATTATATTATATTATATTATATTATATTATATTATATTATATTATATTATATTATATTATATATATATTATATTATATTATATAAGTTATTACATATATAAACCTATATGCATTTCAATACATTTTGGGATTTTTGCAGACATTAGTCTTGTTCTTTCAATCGGCGTGTGTATAAATATGTCACAGCAGCGTCAATATATATGAAAATAAGTTTTTTTATGTTCAAATCGCTTTCACAGAGAAAATTATTGGAATTGCAAGCCATCGAAAAAAAATGTCAGTTGTATCGTAAATGCGAGAATCGTAAGTGCTTCATGATTTCTTCATGGAGAAAAAAGAAACTTTTTGTTTCAAAATGTATTCTGTAATCTGCGTTCCACTTGAAAGAGCATCGTAACAGCACCATATTATGAAAGTGTTCTCTCTTTATTTGATCACTGTGTTCGTTCGTCTTAGACTCATATTAATTGTCTATGCTTATTCTGTTTCCTCAGTATGTTAAATTCTCATCATGTTAAATGCTCATGTTAGTAATTCTCCTATTTTAATATTTCATGTTAAATGATCATATAAAGTTTTCTAATCTAATAATTTCAAACTATCTTATGCTCATATTGAATATTCTCAATTTCAAGGTTAGGAATTATGTTCTTGCTGCTTGGCCTATTTTGCCGCAGACCACAAGAATGTAGACATCGTTGCTGGCAAATTTAATAAATTAAGATTTTGTACAGTTTCTTTTTTTCAAGTTGTATTTCATTTTTTCCATCAATTAATCATTGAAAGAAATCGTAAACAATTTGTTGTTCGTTGAACATTTAATTAAATATGAAAAAGTAAAATTGTTTTATTAACATGTATTTTTTGTTTTTCTCTAATAAATTGATGCCACTGGTGAACAATTTCCTATGAATTGTGATATTTCTAAAAAAATATTTAAGTACATCGTAATTGATTCTGACTGCAATTATATATATATCTGACTCTTTGTAATATTAATTTTTGAAATCATACATAAAAATCGTAATGGACAATATAAAGGCAAAACGTGGTCATGTTAAGAGTCATGTTAGGAGTTTGAATCTCGCAGTGTCATTTGCGGAAAGGTAGACGATCGGGTTTTATTAGAATTGCTATAAGAAAATCAACCGTTTGAAGCTGGTTTCGATGTGTCAGAATTTCGAGAATTTTCTCAATACGAATCTAAACACTTGTTGGCTCTGTCCACCTTAAAAAAAGTGATTGGGGATAGGAGAAAATCTAAGGTACATCCCAGTCGCAAGTCCCGTGTCGATAAATTGATTAGGCAGCCACCATCAATTCGGCTCATTTAGCATATAACGGTTACAGACACTTGGGATCGATTAGAAATGCGATACGATCGGTCGAACTTAATTATCCAATCGCATATTCAATCGTTCCTTTTTATGCCCAAGATGGGGTCCGGTGCATTAAAATGTACCGAACGCGATCCTTGGATAATGTATTTTCTGCTTAGAAACTTGGTCCTGATACACAACAAGAATTAGTGTTATTTTTTCAATTACGTTGCTACGACTCCAAACGGCGAAGTTGCGAAGCTTTTCTAGACAGGAATACCGTTTGATCATTGTGACTAACTTGAAAGAGGCGGAGCCGTGAATTATCAAAGGTGGTAATTTCGGGTATCGAACCTGCCACCCTCTGCGTAGGAGTCGACGCACTTACCCACTAAGACACGGCGGCCATAATTTCGAAACCCCGCGCGTATTTCTGTACTAGGAGTTGGATGAACATCAGCTGGTACCACGAATGGTGTTGTATCCGTGAAACTATTTTCTATATTTACTCAAGATTTCGGAGAACTTCAATGTTACGTTATTTCAAAACTCACATCGTTACTGCCTGCATCTGTTTATACTATTTCCGACAAGGGAATCTTCGCTTCGTTCAGTTTGGCAAATTGACCCTAACTTCAATAGTCCTAACAACATCGATATTTTAATCGGGACTGACAAGGTCTTCAGCATTTTCAATAGATCAGCAATTCGGGGTGAGGAAGGTAAACATGATCTCATTCCCATAATCTTCGGCTTGGTTGTATGTGGAAGTAGATACAAATTTTCGAATGAAAATATACCTTTGATCTGGAGCGTTTTTGGCGTGTTGAAGAAGTACCGAAGAGATATTCGTCAAAACCTATTTTCAACTCCCTGATGACAGGTATATGGTTCATTTACCGTTCCAAAATTACGAAAAATTTGATTGTAGCAATAGCCTTGATCGCGCTTTTAAACGCTTCTATACGCAGGGCACATGGAAGAGATAAATTCTAGCGAATTATTTGCTTGTGGAAAACAGCAGTACTACCAAAGGCAGGGTATTATTTGATGCCTCAGCGAAATTACCGAATAGTCAGTCACTTAATGAAGTACTTCTTGCAGGCCAAAGGTATCAACAAGATCATTTTTACATATACATGCGATTTCGTTTTTATCTCTATACTATATCTGGAGATATAGAAAAAGTGATTGGTCAGATAAGAATAACGAAAGTGCATGCCGATTACCAAAGTATAGTATGGAGAAAACCGGGAAACTTACCTTTGATGCAATATAGTCCCTTGACTATGACATATGGCACAACAGCCGCTCCATTTCTATCAATTCGAACCTTGTATTATCTAGCTGTTGCTTTATTGATTATTTATTAAACGACTTCTATATGGATGATGTCATGACGGGCGCGGATTCTATTTGATAAGTCACTTCACTGCGGGAAGGACTAATGAAATTCAGTAATAAAATAGAGAACTAACTGCTGGAATTTGCTCACATCCTTCTCAGAAAACCAACGTGAACTTTCTCCAATTGAATTTGAACAGTGTTCTGCTGTTAAGGTATTGGGTATGGAATGGTGTCCTTTCAAAGATAGTTTCTTTTTCAAGGTGCATTTGAACTTCCATTGTATATACCAAACGTGTACTGTAGTGTACTGTAAGAATCTTCGAGGATTTTCGATCCAATTGGATTTTTAGCTCCAGTAATCATCGGCATAAAAATACTTCGCCAGGACTTGTAGCGAAAGGGACATAATTGGGATGAAGATATCTCAAATGATCTTGCTGAACGATGGAGATCGATTCGGAACTTCCCCTGCTTGAATCTATAGCTATTCCAAGAATTTTGTGGAACAACAAATTTTACTTCGAACTTTTTGCTTTTGCGATGCATCACTTGACGCCTACGCTGCTTTTATATATTGTCGTATATAAACGCGGACGGATTAATAAATGTATCTCTTATAGCAGTGAAAACCAAGGTTATCCTTCTGAAAGTATTATCCTTATCTCTACTTAAGCTATGTGGAGCTATCCTTCTAACGTGACTTATTAAGAAAAATTAAGACTTCTTTTCTGGGAAAATACATTAATCTTTTTGAATGAACAGATTCATTTTACTGGCTATCCGAATCGCCCATAGGTCAGTGTTCGTTGCAAATTGGACTTCAGAAATCCTAACTTCTATTCCTCGGCAATATTGAACCATGTTCGATCAACTACCAATCCAGCTGACATCACCACTCGTAGAACTCCACCTTCTCTTTTACAGACAAATCGAGTCAGTATCGAACTAGAGTTAGAAGAGAGAAGTACATCGAGACCGCAGGTTTTAGTCACCAACAAGTCAAAATTTATTCGAAGACATTATATTCAAAGCGTCCAATTGGGGGAATACTGTTCGTATTGTCGCATATGTTTTACGGTTTACCTTGAATGTTCGTATTAAGAATCATCGACAATATAATCATTTTTCAACAGAAGAGATTTCAAAACATCTTATAAAATGTGCTCGAAATTCGTTATTTTCCTTTGAAATTAGTGTTCTACAGTATATTCTAGTATTAGTATTCTTCACTACCACCAAAGAATAAACTAAAATCGTTAAACCTTTCATTTCATTCCCGCCATCCCTGGCTTCATTAAGAGTATTGAAGGTACATGGACACTGTCGTTAACTGAGACTCTACGTTTAATTGTTTCCTCACTTCCCGGGATGCACACAAGACGAGCCTTCGGCGACTGATACGCTCCAAAACAGAAAACGATACGTTCCAGAGGGAATTGTAAGTGATCAAAGAATAAAATCGACCATCGACTCCTTCGATCCTTTCAATTCATCAGGAGTCGATGGAATCGCCCCCATTATGTTACAAAAGACCAGAGAGATCATCACTCCGATCCTTAGAAACCTCTACTTAGGAAGCCTAGCTTACGGCTATATACCGACCGCCTGGAGGGAAGTTAGGGTAGTTTTCATTCCCAAGGCAGGTAAAGCTAGTCACTGCACAGTTAAGGACATCAGACCAATAAGCCTTACGTCATCCATCCTAAAGACGTAAGAAAAGCTTATCAACGAATTCGTTCGCGCCAATCTCAAGCAGAACCCAATCTCGTGCGCTAAACATGCGTACATGAAGGGTAAAGGCGTAGAGACCGCGCTCCATGATGTCGTCAGTCTGGTTGAAAAATCCCTAAATGTTAAAGAATATGCCCTCTCTGCTTTTCTAGATATTGAAGGTGCCTTCAACAATGTAAACCTCGCGGCAATCAAAAATGCACTCGTTAAGAACAAAGCTCCCCCCTAATGTGGGTGCTTATCATCAATGACATTCTTGAGGAGCTTAAATGCTCGGGAACCAAGGCAATCGCGTACGCTTATGTAGTGGCCATTATTGCCTGTGGCAAATTCCCCTCGACACTCAGCGAGTTAGTGGAACGCGCAATCAACACCCTCCTCAAATGGGTAAAATCTTGCGGTCTTGGGACTAACCCATCAAAAACAGAGTTGGTCTTTCTTACCAATAAAAGGGTCATCCCGCCTTTCAAACTTCCCAAAATTGAGGGTACAACCCTCACTCTAAGAGAAAGCGCGAAGTAGGTCTAATCCTAGACAGGAACTCAACTGGAAACTAAATATAGAATAAAGAGCAAAGAAGGCGGCCTGTGACTTATACTTGTGCAGCACGATATTTGGTAAGAACTGGAGTCCGAACCCCAAAACGATTCTGTACACAGCAATTGTGAGGCCGATCCTGTCATATGGCAGTGTAGTTTGGTGGCAAGCTTGTTTGAAGAAGTCAAACTTAAAACTGCTCACGAGCATAAAGAGACGTGCATGTCTAGGTGTGATAGGGGCAATCTCGACCACCCCCAAAGCGGGTTTAGAGGTGCTACTGGATCTTCTTCCACTCGACCTCTATACATAGATGACTGCCGCAAAGGGAGTCATTAGGATCTTCCAATCCAAAAACTGGCACCCCAGCCCCTATGGTCATGCTTGTATTCTTGATAGACTTCACATCGAACAAATAGAAAACGACTACTCTCTCTCCACCCTTGACTTCGAAAAACCTTTCAAAAAGTATTTCCCTACAAGGGAGGAGTGGAGCTCAAATGAACCCATCACTGACTCGAGTTCCATCTATGTTTATACGGACGGGTCAAAGATGGAAAATGGAACAGGCGCGGGCATGTTCTCCGAATTGCTAAACATGCACTGCTCTATCAGACTACTTGATTACGGCAATGTTTTTCAAGCGGAGGTCCTTGCGGTCAAAGAAGCAGCCAAATTGATATCATTCTTGGAAATACCACCAACTGATATTACCTTCTTAATTGACAGTCAAGCGGCCATTAAAGCAATTTCGTCTACTGAAATCAAATCCAAGCTAGTCGCAAGCTGTCGCGAAGAGCTCAAGCTTCTTGGCACACAGTATTCGATCACTCTGTGCTGTTTCCCAGGTCACAGGGACATAACCGGAAGCAAGGTAGCAGATTAGCTTTCCCCACCTCTGTCTGACATCAAGAGAAAGGTGGACAGAAGAATCATGGAGCTAGCTAATGAAAGGTATAGTTCCATCCCCCCATGTGAGACCACTCGTACGATATGGCCCAGGTTCAACAGCACTAAAACCGATTCCCTCCTCCAATGTAGCAGAAAACTGCTGAGGATGATGGTAGGAGCTATTACTGGTCATAACCATCTCAGGTATCATGAATAAAATGGGACTTACCCATGACACCACTTGTAGAGGCTGTGGGGACAAAGAGGAGATTGAGGATACATCCCACTATCTTTGTCAATGCCCCAGTCTATGCAAATTGAGACAAAGAACCCTGGGAGAATTTTTTTCCATGACCTCCATGATATATCAGATATCTCATTGAAATCTCTTTGCAGGTTTATTAGGATCTCTGGATGGAGGAGGACGATAACCAAACAATACCTTGAAGTCAGGAGTTTTTCTTCATCTGCCGAGTGAGAAGATGGGAAGGGCTTTACCCCTTGAGCATCACAATTTGTCCAATAGGACCTCAGTGTGGCGCGGCCTCGCCGCGTCAACCCACTAACCTAACCCTTTCATCGCCTCCAATGACGTTCTACGCGTCGGTGGTCGATTAAATGTTAAAGTGTGTTAAACTTCCTTCATAAAGCTCATCCAACATCCTGACTTATTGCTGAATATTTTCATAAAAAATACCTTCATTCTCGTATATCTCAGCTTTGTCACTTTCCAAATAGGACAAGAGTAATTCCAGTCACTAATCCTAAAAAGGTCATAATGAGTCACAAAATAAGCAAAATATGGCCACTAAAAAGCTTAATCCCACACAAGTCACCAGGACTGGACGGCATAATACCCATCTGATGGTTGGCAATTATTTTCTGAGGGTGTATCTCCTTGTGCCACATCCGGACCTCCAGATTATGGAATCAGGTTACGTACATCCTAAAGATCTAAGATCTGAAAGACTTGTTGATCTACATTTAAGATCCCACAAAACTCTCTTTATCTGAACATGCGTACAACAAAGGGACATCTGTAGGAACGGCCCTCAATACTTTAGTACGTACCATTCATAATTCACTAAACTTCAAAGAATATATCATGGTTGCTTTCCCAGATATTGAAGGAGCCTTCAACAACATATAGCCGGACACAATTATACAGGCGCTGTAAGAACTTAACGTGGGAGCAAGTCTTGTAGCATTAAAAGACGAGCTACTTATAACTAAAGCAATTAATGATTTGGTAGAGCCATACATTTTCACACAGATGATCCAAGACGGATGATTGAGTTGGAAGCGCCATTTTCTCGGAGTGTCTAAATCTGAACAATATTGTTTGTCTACTAAATCATTGCATCATCTTTCAAGCCAAAGTAATGGCAATTAGCGAAGCCCTGTTAGTGGAACGCGATATCTGTATCCTTACGGATAGCCAGGCAGCAATCAAATCCTTGAAGTCATTCTCTACACACTCTAATATAGGAATCGACTGTCACGCTTGTCTTAACGATATACCAAAACAGTTCAACAGTCGCCTGTTCTGGGTGCCAGGCCAAAGAGACATCACTGGAAACTGCAAAGATGATGAACTTGCTAAACATACCTCAATGAAAGGTCATCACTTGTTATATATCAAAACAGATCCAGCCACATCTTGACCAAAAAGATCAAATAGCCCGATGTCTCTAAAGGGATCCAAAGTTAGTACTGCAGTGGGAATAATCACTGGACACTGCCTACCTCACGCAAAGATACTAGTCCTATTCTGACGACACTCTGCTTAGACGAAGAGGAGGAACACCGCCTCTACAACTGCCTGCTCTTACCACAACTAGGAAAGTCACTACAGGCTCCTACTTCTACGACAATCTTAACGACCTCAGCAAAGTACCGGTCAGCGTATCATTAAAATTTGTTGAGAAAACTGGCTGATTGATATAATTCACGGCAACCCTCTTTAATTTGATACACCACATTCTACCTACCTAGAACAAATTAATAATATATTAATAATATAATATATATCTAAAACATTCCCTTGAACAAGTCTCTAATAAATAGCTTCTGGTCGTTTCTTAATTCAGGTTTTTGGCAGGTGACTCATTCACGTACTTCATTATACGTACGATAGACAAGACCATACCGAAGATAGTAGAAATTGTTGACGGCGAGGTCTGTGAAGTGAAATTCTACAATCATGTACAATTGTAGACTGCTACCATAACTCAAGCTTTTGTGCAGGGGCTTTACAGATCCACATAAAGCGCCTGTCAGGTCACTGGAGATGGAGATCAAAAACGCCCAACAGCACAATACATTACACCTTAACTCCAAGCTTGCGCTGTGGATTCAGTGATGATAAATAGTACCGCACTGAAAAACAGCTGAATGTAACCGATCTGATTCCCATATTCGCATATCGTCTTTTAGGTATCATTCCGCAATTAATATTGCGGATGCTGATGCGAATATTCGAAACACCCCTAATTTGTGTGTATGGGGTTTGAGTGGATAATCCTCGCATCAGAATTTGTTGATGAAGGAACTGTGAGCGTACCACATGTAAAAACGACAACGATCGTCCATTGATGAACTACATAACCGCATACATGCGTGAACTGAGTGCGAAATTTGCCTTGCTTGAAACAGTGGACTTACATAGTTCCAGGCACTATATAGTCCGGAACTACGCATCTCCAATGTACCTAAGAAAAATTATGCATGTGTGTGTTATTCTCGCAGCAGATTATTAGGTTGTGGATATAGAGTTATGCAATGTAACACATTACATATTTATATCAGATATAATAACTAAACATTATTTATCAAATAATTTGTATATTTATTAGGAGGAAAATTCTCACCTTTAACACAGCAAATATTTCATTTAAGTGGTAGTCAAAGACATTCCTTACATATGTCCTCAATATCCGGTCTTTGTGCGTTTCATTTAAGCCATATTCCAAATCTTGTGCACTGAGGTCTAGATAAGACTCCACAGAAGTTAGTCCAAAAAGAAGATCTTGTTTCGGGAAATTTGCAAATTCGATTCCTGAAGAACTGCAAAGAAAAGATTTAAAATATATAAAAGCAAATTATTTGAAGAAACTTTCTAGTTCATTGTACCTCACGATTGCTGACCCTACAGGCAGCTTTAAGGTATGAGAATCGCCAATGTTTGGTTGTATGACAGTTCCGTCAACAAATGGTGCAAATCCGGAAAGAAATCTGTTTAAGCATAGTATTCAAACATAATTTAATTGTTAATGTAATTTCAATACATTTGTTGTAATTACTTTAACACCGTACAGTCTATTTCTAATTCATTACACTTATACACTATTATTACCCTATATTTTATTACTAAATTCGAATTATGAAAATTTAAATAGTAATTAAATGCATACATACATATTAAGTATTCAATGGTACCAAGCACCACTAGATTTAAAAAAAATCAAGATCACGATTAACTTGTTTTAATATTTCCTAATATGATTAGAGGTGAGAATGAGATTTTCCAATGGTAGGACTCGTACCGAAGCACAATGCCAGACAATTCCAGATCGAACGTAGCCGCAACCCATACATGTTGGCTTCGAATATACTGTCCAGCGAGTTATGTATTTATTGTTTTCCCTAAAAAAATGTTTGCATCATGATCTAGGCCAGATCTACCAGGTAGAATAGTTTTCGTGATTTAACTCCAAAATCTTGTGTTTCCTAATCGACTACATTATTTTCAAGATCTTCTAGCAACCGTTGCTGTAATTCTTCTTTAGCTCTAACAGCCATTCACTTTTAAATTCACAAATTCCACCATTTCATAACAATCGTGTATACAAAACTTATGTTGAAATATTAATTAGTCCCAAACTACACTACACTTTTTATTCTCCAATTTTACTTCTTCAATATTACCATAAGATTTTTTAATAAACACGCTGTTGCCATTTGTGCGATCTGCATTATCTGCACTTCTACACTATTCCACTGCTTACTCTTAGACGAACTCTATCAAAACTTTTACTGAACTGTCGCAATGCTTTCAATAATCTGTCTCTGCTTGACTCAACTCCCCGTTATTTATAATTTTTCAATCTGGTTCGAGTAACTTCTGGTTAATTCCCAGACCTTTATAAAATAATAGTACTACCTCGCTAATTCGAACTATTATATTATAATATAGAGAACTACCCTAATACGAACTGCGGCGGTCTTAGAATTACTGAATACTTTATTCGAAGTCAATATTTCGGATTTAAGAATCTGTTTTTTTTTATAATTTGATGCTTTAAAATATTGAGCTGTTCGATTTGAATTGTTGGAAAATCAAGTTTCACAAGATATTCACAATAGATTCATTTTATGGGCTAAAATGTGTGTTCTAGTGCGAATTCATCAGCGTCTTTTTGGCGAAACAGTTGACAAAGAATTGAATGAGGTAAATTAGGTATTCTCTTTTCCCATTCAAACTGTCACGACATTATTTTTGTACAACGTTTTTCGATACTCTTTTAATTTTACATGCCATTGGTTCGTATAATCGCTAAATATAGCTCAACTCACATCAGGCACGAAATATTACTCGACTCTTTGTCGAATTTTATTTAATGTACGTAACCGTTATTTTCCACGGAAAACTGAGATGTTACAAGGTGAACCTTTCTGTTTTTGGGACCAGTTGTCTGGGGAAATCTATCTCAATTTATGGATATGATTTACGATTGGTGTGGTACGGCATTGTTGAAAAATAGCGATTCCAAAGATCAGCGAACTATGGGAAGGGCATGCTTAGAAGTCTCAGTCGTTCACAGACCTCTGAGCAGTGCGGTGATAGTTTGCGATTGTCGACTTCAAATAATTAAAGCAAACAATGCAAAAGTAGTGAAGTAGTGCAGGGACGCCCTTTGAGAATAATGATCAGTGGCCGAACAGGTAGAGCCAGTGCTCTAAAGAGAGCCTAAGAAAATTACCCATTTAGGCACTCCGTCTGTTACATGTACAAGAAGACAAAGAACACACTCCAGTGTGCTCGTTGTCAGCGGTTTGGACATGCCGCGGCGAACTGCAATATGCAGTCTCGCTGTGTCAAATGAGCAGGAACCCAGAATTGCGGGGAATGTCCTTTAGGGACTGATAACGTTGAGGACAGGAGCAAACTGACGTGCGTGCTCTGTAAGACTAGCGGACACCCTGCAAACTATCGGGGATGTCCTAAGGATCAAGAAATCAGGAAAATCATAGAGGCCAAACGTAAAGGAAAAATGGTAGAAGCGAGGCCAGTGCCCCGTGCTCCAGCTACCACTGTTACACCGGCAGTCTCCTATGTCCAAGTGGCATCGGCAGGGCGACCGGTTCAACAGACAGTGCCGAAAGTTATCTATCCAGAGGCAGATCACTAAGCTCCAAACCCAGTTACAAGAACAAGCAGCGCGAATAGACCTCATCTATTCGACGCTGTTTGGAGAGCCAAACGCAACATCGGTATAATAGCTGCGCAGGCAGCCTGCAACCTTAAAATTCTAGCAGTGAATGTGAATTCACTGATCCGCCCTGAACGTCAATTAAATTTCGGTAACTTGTTGCAGACCCATAATCCTGATGTGTTGATGGTTTGCGAAACTAAGCTAAGCCAGACGCACCCCCCTCAGGTACAAAAATTACAATATCATTAGAAGAGATCGAAGCTACCTAGTTGGTGGAGTCGCGCTCTTAATAAAAAAGGCCTTTGTCATAAGGTCGTGTAAAGCGGTGAAGTGCGGAGATTCCAGGCCATAGAAACGTGTATCGTACGCATCCCCCTTCGGGGTGGTAAGCGGCTATATGTGATCGCTATCTATGCGACTGACAAGTCACGCATCAAGCAATATTTCATTTTAGAGCTCGATACTCTTTTCACTAGCCTTCGACTGAGCTCGGAGGAGAACTACTATATCGTAGCCGGGGATTTGAACTCGAGGCATATAGAGTGGGGCAATGTGGTGCATAACACCAGGGGGACCTCAATGTATAACTGTTTGATAGACCACAATGTTGAGTTCAACCTAGATTTGCTTGCAACCGACAGGCCATCGTATCCTAGAAGCGGGTCCTATCTGGATCTGATGCTGATAGACAAACGACTGACTACACTAGACGTGGAAAGACGCACACGGAACTGTGTAACTGCTGTTGAGTACGACAGTGATCACTGCGGGCTCTTCGCAGCTATTCAGCTCCCGAATGAGGTGGAAGGAATGGAGGAGTATGTCCAGAGGCACCCTTATAATTATAATAAGGCCTGCTGGCCACGCTTCTGCAAGACTTTATCCACAAAACTACGTTCGAGTGGGATCAATCCGCCGACAAACAGAAACCTGACGAACGAAGAGGTTGACAGGTACCTCATACAAATGGACGACGTAGTCAAACGTACGATGGACAAAACAATTCCGAAGGTAGTTCAAATCGACAACAGCGATGTTTATCGAAATGCTACCATCGATGCACTTCATGTGCACAAAAGTAGGCTGCTGTCAAGACTCAAACTCTTGCATAGGCGGTTTACAGATCCGCAAAACGCGGACGTCAGAGCATTGAAGCCGCAGATCAAGAACCTACAACAGTTAATACGTATAAACTATAGCTTGGCTATAAGCTTGCACTTGGGTAACAAAATCCGGGCTGTACGATCCAACAACCCGGGTATGTTCCTACAAGTAAATAAAATATTTCGTATGTTCCCACAAGTAAATAAAATATTTCGGAGGAAAGATCAAAATCACATTCAAATCGTAAGACTTCCAAGGACGACAGACAACGAACACTTACTGACTTCAGTTGGCATCGATCCAGATGAGGCAGTGCTAGACAATGACTTCTTTGCGGTCGAAGATCCCCAAGAGAAGGTTACAGGTATTGGTGCAGTGTTCCAGAGAGTGTATACGGTCAACGAGGTTAGTAGGCCGAATCACGATCTGGAGAACAGAGGCCTACTAAACAACTTCTATCTCCGCAATGAGATAAGTCAATGGCGATCAGAGAATCCAGGTTTCACCAGGTTCAATGACGAGAACATGGCACATAGTGCCGTCGCCAATGATGGGAATCTCATCTTGATTTCTCAAGCAGATCTCCAGGGTATCTTCCACTCGCTGAAGAAGAAAAAGTCAGTGGGAATCGATGGAATACCGAACATTTTGCTTCACCATCTTCCCCCCGAAGCGGTCCAAATTTACACAACCTTGTTCAACAATGCGCTGAGTAATGCACATTACCCCACGCACTGGAAAACAGCTGTTGTTCAACCGATCCCTAAACGGGGCAAAGATAAGTCCATTCCGACAAATCTTCGGTCGATCAGTCTTGTTCCCTGCATAAGTAAGGTTTTTGAACAAATAGTCATTCGAGTTCTGAAGCAATGGGCTGATGAAAATAAAATCATACCGGACAACCAGTTCGGATTCCGAGCGGGGCATGATACCATTAATGCCGCGTCAAAACTGGTGTCCGACATACAATGGAATAAAAACAAAAATCAATACACGGGTGCCTGCCCGATTGACTTGGAGAAAGCGTTCGACACCGTTTGGTTGGAGGGCCTCTTCCTAAATCTGGTCAGGCTTGGCATAAGTAAACCATTGCTATTCATGGTCTATGACATGATAACAGGTAGAAAGATCGTTGAGAAAAATGGTGACGTAACGTTCCACTACGGTCTTTAACATTAAAAACGGTCTGCAACAGGGGGCTATTGGTTCCCCGATCTTTTTCTTATATTCACTGCAGATCTTATAGGTTCCATGCCGCACTTAATTGCGTACGCCGACGACCTAGTTGCGTACAGATCAGGTCCGAAGGTCGAGGTAATAAACATCTTGTTGCAGCGTGACTTCGAGAAAATCCAGAGATTTTGCGACGACTGGAAGCTGCTTATCAACTTCCAGAAGTGCGAAACTAGTCTTTTCCGGACCCCGTTGGACAGGGCAACGCGGGATACGCGCCAAAGCTAGCGTAAGCTCGGCATAATTGACCCGCATGGTCGGCCGTTAGCTGTAAAGTAGTTAGTTAGATATCTAGGCATTTGGCTGGATCAATATCTGTATTTCGACAAACATATAGATATTGCTCTGACAATTGAAAGCCAGAAAAACATTTGCTGCGGCAAGAAGGTTGTTTTTCTGCAGCCAACTTGATACCAGAGTGAAGGTAATCTGATACATGGCCCTAGTACGGCCCATTATGGTGTACGGTTGTCCATTGCGGTTCAACATGAGTCCTTCCCAGATGGAAAAGATGAGGGTGTTCGAGAGGCAGTGTCTTAGGAGCTGTCTCCGTCTGTATCGCACACCCGAGTCTGAGTACAAGAAGTACAACCGTAATGAGGTCTTGTACAACGAGGCAAACGTGAATAGGGTAGATAATTTTATTATTAAACTAATCAGAAGGCACACTGCACGAGCTATGACCTCGTCCAACAGTCTGATCTTTGGGGCTTACTACCCCAATAGTATGTACCATGAAAGGGTGCGCCTTAACGGCTTTATTCCTCCCGAAGCATTCCTCTATCTAGACACAATTGGCCTTATACAGGATCCACAAGGATGTCCTATCATCTTCCATGTCGTACGCCAAACAGTGGATAGGCGACTTCAATACGAACCGGATGTCGTTCGCACCCACGAGGATCTCCTCCGGTTCAGTAGAGCGATCCCCGCTCGAGATAGGCAAGAGTCTGCCAAAGAACGGCAATTTTACTGGTGGTTACACCAAAACCAGCCTCCGCCACCGCTACCATTTCCACAGGATCAGGTAGTTGACCATAGTGGCCAGCTTACATAGTTTTTAAGGTAGCCTTGAGAGAAAAAAAAAAACAACAAATCAAAAAAAAGGTGCATCAAGGCGTATAAATTATATATGTTATGCATATACACAACATATACGCCCTGGTGCACGTGTCCGTTACGGACATAGTTAAGATAGTATTAAGTTTTATGTTAGGTTAAGTTAGAATAAGGTAGTTAAAGTAGTTAAGTTTAGCCACGTTTTTAAAAGTTTTCTTGGCAAATGTATAAAGAAATAAAAGATTGTCTTAATTACTAAAAAAAAACGTAGATTAAGCCGAAAGGCACATTTAGAAAGTAGATCAGATTAGCTTAGAGTACCCGCGTAGGGTCAGTAGGTTAGTATTAAGAACATTTGTAATTCTTAAGATAGTTAAGCTAGTTTTAAGAAATTTTGTCTAGCAGGTAAGTAAAATTATTCAAAAAAAAATAAAATTACATTAAAAACAAAACAAAAAAAAGGAGTCAGTACTCTTGGCTCTACAGGTCCCAAGTTCGAGCCCTGGTGAGGGCGAAGTGAAAAATACATTTTTTTTAAATTAAATAACAATAAACAAATCACTTAACAAGTGAGTGAAATCGGGAAAATGGAAACCCAAGAGCGGTCCGCGCTCTTAGAAGCGGACAACAACCAACAACAACCGGTGGCAGAATCAGGTCACCAGTCAACGGTGCCCCAAGAAGGTACAACAAAGAGGAGGAGGAAGAAAACCACTCCAAAGAATGCTAAACGCCGCAACACCAAGGCGTCTCCCGAGGGGCTGCAGGGAGAAGAAGCGAGTGACGCGACGGTGATGTCCGAAGCAGCAGCAGCCGAAACTGAGGAAGAAGAGGAGGTACGGTATGTGTCCGCGGGGGAGAAGGGCTGTTTGCGATTAGTAGCAACAGCTTTGAATAGTTGGCCTCCGATACTGAGGATGAGGTGGAGCGAGTACTTCGCGATAAGGAAACCGAAGTACAAGGTCTGGAGGAGAAAGTCAGTCGTCTCCTCCAAGAAATAAGAGTTCTGAGAGAAATGACTCTCGCCCGACAAGCGTTGGACCTGAAGAAAGAGGCCCAACAAAAACAAAAGCGGCATCAACAGTCGGTTCAGAAATCGAAGAAGACTTCAGGGCTGAAGCAACAACTGCCCGAAATCCAGCAGCAACTTCTACCAGCAACCCAGCAGCAACAACAGCCAGCAGCTCAGCAACAACAGCAAACAGCTGCACAGAAGCAGCCATCGTCATCAGCGCAGCAACAGTCAGCAGCGCAGCACCAGACAGCAGTGCAGCACCAGGCAGCAGCGCAGCACCAGACAGCAGCGAAGCATCAGCCAGCAGTGCAACATCAGCAGTCAGCAACACAGCAACTCAGGACGCAGAAGCAGCAGAAAAGGTCAGCTCCCCAGCAACAGCAGCGGCCACAAAAGATGGAAAAGGTGCCACCTATAAACATCTACAAGGCAAATGTAGAACAGTCCGATAAGGTATGTAAGGAAGCCATAGGTAGTGGCAATTTTATTATTAAAAAAATAAAGGTTTGCAAAAGTATTCAATCCACTGCAAGACGGTGGAACAATATAATAAAATGAAGGAATATTTGAAAATTTCGAGGTTGGAGTTCTTCTCATACACCCCGAAAAGCGAAAAATGTCACAGTATGTTGTTGAAGATCCCCACGCCGATTGAGACGGAGAGGGTCTTCCAAATGCTCAAAGAGCAAGTGTGCGACGGTGTCGCGATCGTTGGGGTTAAGCCTTTCACCACAGCGAATGCAAAGAGAGAAGGGCGGAAACTACCCTTTTATATTGTACAGGTTTCTCCCACAAGAAAACCGGGCAATCTAAAGAAAATCAAGTTCTTAGATTTTATTTTAAGGTAGAATGTAAGTTAGCTTGTAGTTTCTTTTAAAAAAAATATGTTCGGTCATTAAGTTTTTACATTTTTTCTTATTATTTATTAGTCATGTTAAAATTTTCTTTTTTACAAAATAATGTTAGATTAAGTCGAAAGACATAGAATAAGTTTAAGTTTAGCTTAGAGTCCCCGCTTAGGGTCAGTAAGTTAGAATAAGGAACTAACACTGTTCGACCAACTAGTTTTAAGCATTTTTGTCTAGTATATAAGTTGTCATGAAGTAAATAATAAAAATGAATTAAAATGAAAAAAAAAGATTAATGCACTTTAAGCCCAGGGCATTCAATTCATTTTTATGGAGTCGGTAGAGTGTTTGTCGAGTCCAAACAATACCGGTTTAAAAGATTTTTCGCACTTAAGTTCGTGGGAGAAAAATTGACACTTTTGGAGTTTCAACGCATTTATGGCAGTTTTGTATGATTCTATAGACTCACAAAAAATCTTTATGCCTATCGACATTTTTTTTATGCAATAGTCAGTAATTTTAAGTTCTTGAAGAAATTTGTGCACATAATCACAGCTTTTTTGTAATATTTTGATAGGAGGAATTGGTGAAGGCGAGAAGGCATTGCCCAATGCTTTCGTTGCCAGAGGTTCGGGCACGCCGCGTCGAATTACCAAATGTAGCCTCAATGCGTCAAGTTCGAACCACAGTTCGGAGAATTGTCCTCTGGGGCAAAAGGGAGGAGCTGACAAGAGTCAGTACTCTTCGCGTACTCTTCGGGAACGCGGGGCACACCGCTAACTATCGGGGTTGCCCTAAATTCCAAGAGCGGAAAACAAAAATGGTTCTGCAGAAGCAGCCCCCAGTGAAAATTCCAATCGGGGCAGCCATACCCGTGATGCCTCAAGTGACCTACGCCCAAATGGCATCTAGTCAGAGGAGCATGGAAAAGCAGCAACTACCGAAGGTAGTGCCGCAACCTTCAGTGCCAAGGACACACGATTAAACGCCGGATTGGAAATCCTCCATTGAAAGGCGTATGGATCGGTTAGAGGAGCGGGTAGACCAAATCTTGGCGCTCCTGCAGAGCGAACCACGTCAACCAATTTAATGGCTGCGCAGACGAACGAGTTCACTTACAAGATCCTTGCAGTGAATGCAAATTCATTAATAGGGATCCCTCGAAAAAACGAGCTCTATAAACTTTTGCACGACCAAAGCCCAGAACTGATGCTGATTAGCGAAACCAAGCTAACTCGGAGTGGCACACTGGAGCACAGCGATTATAATGTTATTAAAAGAGGCCGACCCAATTCTAGTGGTGAAGGCGGTGTTGCGATCTTCATTCAAAATAACATATAACATAAAGTAGTGTATAGTGGTGAAGTACTAAGGTTTCAGGAGTTGGAGGCCTGTATCGTCTGCATTTCGCTCCGCAGTGGAAGGAGGTTGTATGCGGGTAACGGTCTTCTCTGGCAACCGTAGTTCTAGAACAACTATATCAGAGCTCGATTTACTCTTTCGATGTCTGAGGCTGGACTCGGAGGAGAACTATTTCATTTTGGCCGGGGACTTAAATGCCCGACATGGATATTGGGGGGACATGGTCTCCAATCGCAGGGGGACCAGCTTTATAACTGGTTTTGCTTACACACTGTCGAGTATAGACTCGATTTGAAAGCTACAGAGATCTCGTCTTATCCCAGAAGCGACTCGTATCTGGATTTCCTGCTGTTAGACGCAAGATTGCAGCTGACAGACACAGACGCACAAACGGTAAACTGTTTGAACACATTCGTGTATCTCAGTGACCATTGCGGACTCAGTGCCGGAATCAAGATCGCCAACGACATTGCGGAAATAGGAGAGTTTGTTCAAACGTACGCCTACAATTACAGTAGGGTTCGATGGACACGCTTCTTCAGACAAATGACGCGAGCACTCTCTTCGAACGCGCTCCACATACCGTCCAATAGAAACTTGTCAAACGAAGAGACTGACATGTATCTAATGCAATTGGATGAAACAATCAAACGAACGATGGACAGTACGATACCACGGTACAAACGTACAAACAACGAAAACTTCTACCGCAATGCGACAATCGACGCACTTCACCAACAAAGAAGTAGGCTCCTGACAAGATTAAAAACCTTGTACAGGCGTTTTACTGACAGATGTAGTGAGGAAGTTAGAACACTGAAGTACTGACTACAGCAGGTATTGATCCAGATAACGCCGTACTCGACGATAACTTCTTTGTGGTAGAAGATCCGCAAGAAAAAGTGGAGGTACTTGGCGCGGTATTTCAGGAAGTGTACAAGGTGAATGAGAGTATTCGCCCGAACCACGACCTGGAGAACCGCGTACTGGCTAACAACACTCTTCTTCGTGAGGATCTGCAACAATGGCGATCTGAGAACACTGGCTTTGCCGCGTTCAATGATGATAACATGGCAGATAATGCCATCGCCGACGAAGGGGTTCATCCCCCGTTCACATCGAAGACAGAACTTCAAGCGGTCTTCGAATCATTAAAGAAGAAAAAATCAGTGGGAGTCGACGGTATCTGAAACATTGTGTTACGACACCTCCCCATAAAAGTAGTTAATATGTACACGATCCTATTTAACAATGCTCTGAATAATGCACATTATCCAGAACATTGGAAAACTGCGATTGTACAACCCATATCCAAGCGAAGAAAAGATTCTTCGAATCCTTGCAACACCCGGTCAATTAGTCTCCTTCCGAATATCAGCAAGGTATTCGAGAAAGTGATAAATAGAGTCCTAATCAACTGGACTACGGACAAAAAGTATGATTCCGGATAACCAATTCGGTTTCAAAGCGGGCAAGACACTTTTCATGCCGCGTCGAAACTGATGTCGGATATCCAATGGAACAAGAGCCAGAAACAATGTATGGGTGCCTGCTTGATTGACCTGGAGAAGGCCATTGACACCGTGTGGTTAGAAGGACTTTTCCACAAGCTCAATCGACTAGGCATAAGCAAACCACTGCTGAACCTACTGTGTAACATGCTTACCGGTAGACGGTTCGTAGTCACAAATGGCAACGTGACCTCGACAGGTATATTTCAAGTTAAAAATGGTTTCAAACAGGGTGCCATTGATTCGCCGATCCTATTCAACATTTACTTGAGCGATCTGTTAAGTTCTCTTCCTCATGTAATTGCGTATGCCGATGACTTGATCGTGTACAGATCAGGCAAAAAGATCGTGTAAATCACTACTCTCACGCAGGGAGACTTCGATTCATTCATGAGAAATTGCGATGACTGGAAGTTGAGTATCAACTTCCGGAAGTCGGAAGCCATTCTGTTCAGAACGCCGTTATATAAGGCCTCGGCGGATACGAAAAAAAATTGGCGAAAAATCTCAATCGTTGGAAGACACGGGGAACCACTGGTATCACATCAGTATCTATATTTTAACATACATGTAGATGCTGCTCTGGCCAGAGCCCGAGGCGCTTTTGCCCTTACAAAGAGACTGTTTTACAACAGCCAACTCGATGCGAGGGTGAAGGTTATCTGCTACATGGCCCTCATCCGGCCAATGCTCACCTATGGGTGTCCCGTGTGGTTCAACGTGATTGCAAGATTGATGGAAAAGATTCGGTTGTTTGAGAGGGCTTGTCTTAGGGCTTGCCTTCGTCTTTACCGTACTCCAGAGTTCCAGTACATAAAATAATATTCCAATGAGGTCTTATACAACAGGGCAAACCTGATAAGAGTGGACAATTTCGTCGGGGTTAAGCCTTTCACCACAGCGAAGGCAAAGAGAGAAGGGCGGAAACTACCCTTTTATATTGTACAGGTTTCTCCCACAAGAAAACCGGGCAATCTAAAGAAAATCAAGTTCTTAGATTTTATTTTAAGGTAGAATGTAAGTTAGCTTGTAGTTTCTTTTAAAAAAAATATGTTCGGTCATTAAGTTTTTACATTTTTTTCTTATTATTTATTAGTCATGTTAAAATTTTCTTTTTACAAAATAATATTAGATTAAGTCGAAAGACATAGAATAAGCTTAAGTTTAGCTTAGAGTCCCCGCTTAGGGTCAGTAAGTTAGAATAAGGAACTAACACTGTTCGACCAACTAGTTTTAAGCATTTTTGTCTAGTATATAAGTTGTCATGAAGTAAATAATAAAAATGAATTAAAATGAAAAAAAAAGATTAATGCACTTTAAGCCCAGGGCATTCAATTCATTTTTATGGAGTCGGTAGAGTGTTTGTCGAGTCCAAACAATACCGGTTTAAAAGATTTTTCGCACTTAAGTTCGTGGGAGAAAAATTGACACTTTTGGAGTTTCAACGCATTTATGGCAGTTTTGTATGATTCTATAGACTCACAAAAAATCTTTATGCCTATCGACATTTTTTTCATGCAATAGTCAGTAATTTTAAGTTCTTGAAGAAATTTGTGCACATAATCACAGCTTTTTTGTAATATTTTGATAGGAGGAATTGGTGAAGGCGAGAAGGCATTGCCCAATGCTTTCGTTGCCAGAGGTTCGGGCACGCCGCGTCGAATTGCCAAATGTAGCCTCGATGCGTCAAGTTCGAACCACAGTTCGGAGAATTGTCCTCTGGGGCAAAAGGGAGGAGCTGACAAGAGTCAGTACTCTTCGCGTACTCTTCGGGAACGCGGGGCACACCGCTAACTATCGGGGTTGCCCTAAATTCCAAGAGCGGAAAACAAAAATGGTTCTGCAGAAGCAGCCCCCAGTGAAAATTCCAATCGGGGCAGCCATACCCGTGATGCGGTAACGGTCTTCTCTGGCAACCGTAGTTCTAGAACAACTATATCAGAGCTCGATTTACTCTTTCGATGTCTGAGGCTGGACTCGGAGGAGAACTATTTCATTTTGGCCGGGGACTTAAATGCCCGACATGGATATTGGGGGGACATGGTCTCCAATCGCAGGGGGACCAGCTTTATAACTGGTTTTGCTTACACACTGTCGAGTATAGACTCGATTTGAAAGCTACAGAGATCTCGTCTTATCCCAGAAGCGACTCGTATCTGGATTTCCTGCTGTTAGACGCAAGATTGCAGCTGACAGACACAGACGCACAAACGGTAAACTGTTTGAACACATTCGTGTATCTCAGTGACCATTGCGGACTCAGTGCCGGAATCAAGATCGCCAACGACATTGCGGAAATAGGAGAGTTTGTTCAAACGTACGCCTACAATTACAGTAGGGTTCGATGGACACGCTTCTTCAGACAAATGACGCGAGCACTCTCTTCGAACGCGCTCCACATACCGTCCAATAGAAACTTGTCAAACGAAGAGACTGACATGTATCTAATGCAATTGGATGAAACAATCAAACGAACGATGGACAGTACGATACCACGGTACAAACGTACAAACAACGAAAACTTCTACCGCAATGCGACAATCGACGCACTTCACCAACAAAGAAGTAGGCTCCTGACAAGATTAAAAACCTTGTACAGGCGTTTTACTGACAGATGTAGTGAGGAAGTTAGAACACTGAAGTACTGACTACAGCAGGTATTGATCCAGATAACGCCGTACTCGACGATAACTTCTTTGTGGTAGAAGATCCGCAAGAAAAAGTGGAGGTACTTGGCGCGGTCTTTCAGGAAGTGTACAAGGTGAATGAGAGTATTCGCCCGAACCACGACCTGGAGAACCGCGTACTGGCTAACAACACTCTTCTTCGTGAGGATCTGCAACAATGGCGATCTGAGAACACTGGCTTTGCCGCGTTCAATGATGATAACATGGCAGATAATGCCATCGCCGACGAAGGGATTCATCCCCCGTTCACATCGAAGACAGAACTTCAAGCGGTCTTCGAATCATTAAAGAAGAAAAAATCAGTGGGAGTCGACGGGATCTGAAACATTGTGTTAAGACACCTCCCCATAAGAGTAGTTAATATGTACACGATCCTATTTAACAATGCTCTGAATAATGCACATTATCCAGAACATTGGAAAACTGCGATTGTACAACCCATATCCAAGCGAAGAAAAGATTCTTCGAATCCTTGCAACACCCGGTCAATTAGTCTCCTTCCGAATATCAGCAAGGTATTCGAGAAAGTGATAAATAGAGTCCTAATCAACTGGACTACGGACAAAAAGTATGATTCCGGATAACCAATTCGGTTTCAAAGCGGGCAAGACACTATTCATGCCGCGTCGAAACTGATGTCGGATATCCAATGGAACAAGAGCCAGAAACAATGTATGGGTGCCTGCTTGATTGACCTGGAGTAGGCCATTGACACCGTGTGGTTAGAAGGACTTTTCCACAAGCTCAATCGACTAGGCATAAGCAAACAACTGCTGAACCTACTGTGTAACATGTGTTGGAACACGTCACTTAACAAAACAAAACACAATATATAACAAATTTAAAGATTGTATAACACTTTGCATTTTGTATCCATCTTCTGTATGTTATTTAAATATTGCGCCAAGTTTAGTAAAATCGGCCATAATTTTCTTTTTATTTTCACCACAACGACCGTTGTATTTCGTACTATATAAGCAATATGAAATAAAGCTTTTCCTCTTTGAATTTTCGTGGAAATCAGTCGTTCATTCATCTTCGTCGTCGTTGAACCATCAAACAACCGATCCGATCGCACATTTTGGCGCCCAAACGATTAAAAGAAAAAGTCAGTGCATAAGTGTTAATAAAGTGTAATCAAAAACCCACGAAGTCGGCAAAACAAAAACCTAAAAACTCAAAAGTGAGAAGTGGAAAATCATAATAACTCGACATTTTGCCTATTAGTGAAACATTCATATTCCATATTCGTGCTCGGTTTCGCGTTCGGTATCGGTCTCGCGTGTGAAGTGTTAAGCAAGTACATTTCTTAAAGGAACAGAGTGCAAAATTGCAAGCCATCATCATAACTTCGTTGGACAAAAGTGGGAAGATAAGTATAAATTCCCATCCAGGTACGTCACAAATCGCCTTCAATCGAATGTGTGCGAAGATCTCTAAATATTTACGTATAGACATACGTTTATAAAGAAATAATAAAGCTACAAATTGGAAGCAAACGCACATTCGACGGAATCGTGATATATACATATGTATAATACGTATGTATATAGTATATGCATGCAATTTATTTAAAAAAAAAAAAAAAAAAAAAAAGATAGAGAAACATAGTCCAATTTAAAACACATATAGTTGTTCGATTGATTAAAGTCAACCGCCATACGTTCCACATTCTCTTACGATCCATATCAAAAAAAAAAAAAGCTTTCATCGATCAAGTTTCACTTGCACTGCACTTTAAACCAAATCATCGTCGATCGTTCGATCGTTTCCGTTATTTCGCATAGAATTTTACTTCATTGCATTGATCTTCATTTCGCCCAACCTACAGAACTTTTGGAGTTTTTTTTTTTTTTTTCGTCGTCGCGGGAGTGGATGCTGCATTGATCATATGCACTGAAGTAAAGCTTTCGTTGTCGTGAAAATTGGAATTAAATTGAATCGAAACTATTGTAGCATTGCGTGGATTCTATTTGCATTCGTTGAGCTTTGACATAGTTCCATTCACAATAGCATCGCAAGCATTTTAGGAGACATTTAATTTTGTTCAGCTTAATTTATTATCAATTTTAAAAATCAATATGGAAAACGAACAAACTGTGGAAGAATTGAAGCAACTGCGTTCAAATACTAGGGGTAACATCACCCGTATTAAAAATCTGGTGGAATCACGAGCAGCTTCGCTTTCGCCTACTGAATTGGAATGTCGTTTAGGAATCCTAGAATCCTATTTCAAACAATTGCTCGCTTACCAGACTCAAATCGAACGATTATCACCGTCGGATAGCATTCGTGGAGAATTGGAAGATTTGTACATTTCTGCGAAAACTAAAATTCAATCGTTGTTAGGTCCCAGTCGTCGATTTAGTTCCGCGGAAACAAGTTTTGCTGTTTGGCAACCATCGCAAAATTTGCCAAACCTTAAGTTACCGAAATTCAACGGAAAATATTCTGAATACAAGAATTTCATAAATTCATTCACAAATCTTGTCGATAATGAACCCAATTTAACGGAGATTCAGAAATTCAACCATCTGCTAAATTGTTTAAGCGATCAAGCTCTGAGCACAGTAAAGGCCTTTCAGGTAACAACGGAAAATTATCCAAAGGCACTTGCTAGTCTCAAAGAGCGTTACAATAACGATTGTTTAATATTCACTCAATACATTAAGGAATTATTTGAGTTGCCAATGGTTACAAAGGGTGTCGCATTGGAATTGCAAACCCTTATCGATAATATATCTGCTATCTTTAATTCACTTCAATCAATAGGATCCTTTGAAGATATATGCAACGCAATGATGATATACATTGCGATGTCTAAGATAGATTCAGATTCTCAATCCAAGTGGGATGAACATCAGGACTACAAGCAACTTCCCACTTGGGCAGATTGTGCATCGGTGTTAAGCAAACGTTGTCAATTTCTCGAGGCGCGTGACAGCAAACAATTGAAATTTGATCATGGACAAAATTCTTCCAATAAGGTTAAGCAATCATCTTCAGTTCGTCGCACTCAGTATACACTGGCGGCGATGCAAAGACGCTGTGTGTTTTGTGGAGATCTCGCTCACTCAATAGCAAGTTGTTCCAACTTCGTCAAATTCAACGTAATGCAACGTTTTACGGAAGTCAAAAAACTTGGACTCTGTTTAAACTGCCTTGGAAAAGGCCACAGCGTGTCTAAGTGTCCCTCGACATTTAGGTGCAAGAGTTGCCGACAACCACATCACACTTTACTTCATTGTACTCAACAAGGCGATACTTCCAGAAGTGGGGAACCATCAACGGCAGCTGCAGTTCACACTGCAATGGAGAGGGATTTCAGAGCTTCACCACAAGTCATCTTAGCAACAGCTATGGTTCTCGTCATGGATTCAACGGGAGGATTCCAGTTGGGTAGAGTTTTATTGGACTCAGGGTCACAAGTAAACTTGATTAATGATAGGTTAGGGCTCTTCACTTGCAAACGAAACGTAAAAATGTCGACATTATGGGCATTGGGGTAACTGAAACTAAAATCACGTGCCAAACACAAACTACGATTCGGTCAAGATACAACAATTTTGAATTATCGTTGGAGTTTTTAGTTACGCCATCCATCACTGGGTACCAACCAGAATCTAGACTGTTAGTTACAAATTGGAAGCTTCCTCCAAATATAGAGTTAGCGGACGAATACTTCTACGAACCTGCACCAATAGATTTATTGTTAGGAGCGGAATCATTTTTCGAGTTGCTGAAAGTAGGACAGATCAAATTAGGAGAATGTCTCCCTTCTCTCCAAAATACGTCGTTAGGGTGGATCGTATCTGGAAGATATAAAACATCATCATCATCAAACAAAATATCTTGTGGTCTGACAACAACGGAAGATTCTCTTGATCGTTATGTTCAACGCTTCTGGGAATTAGAGGAAGGTCCAGTGAAATGCCCACAATGGACAGAGGAGCAAATGGAGTGTGAGGAACATTTCAAAACCACCGCTGAGATTTCATCAAACGGCCAACTCATACTGAAATTACCATTCAAAAGAGAACCAAGTTGTTTAGGAGCATCTTACGATATAGCCTTTCGTCGATTTTTAGCACTTGAGCGTAGGTTGTCGAAGAATGTACAGTTGAAACGTCAGTATGCTATGTTTTTAGATGAATATGAAACTTTGGGGCATATGTCACCGGTCAAGGAACCAAATTTGAAGGAATCCCATTACTACTTACCTCATCATTGTGTTTTGAAACCTGGTAGTACGTCAACTAAACTGAGAGTGGTATTTAATGCTTCTTGCCACAGTCCACACAAATTTCGTTGAATGATATTCTCATGGTCGGTCCAACCATTCAACCAGACCTATTAACCATTTTGATTCGTTTTCGCCTACACACTTTCGTGCTAACTGGAGACATTGTAAAAATGTACCGTCAGTTTTTGATCCATCCTGATCACAGAAGATTCCAGTATATTCTATGGAGAAAAGAGGAAACATCACCCATCCAAACGTACGAACTCAACACAGTAACCTATGGCATAGCTTCGGCTCCGTTCTTAGCGATTCGTAGTTTAATGCATCTAGCAGAAAAATGTATAACATCGTCACCATTAGGATCCTATGCATTGGAAAATGAATTCTACGTGGATGACTTTATAGCAGGAGATGATTGCCTTGAAACTTTGCTTCAAAAAATGAATGAAGTCACAAAAATTCTAAAAACAGCTGGTCTAGAGATGTCAAAATGGAACAGCAACCATCCCAATATAGCAAAGGCTGGCCAAACAACGACAATAAGTCTGAGCGAATCAGGACTTACTAGTACGTTAGGAATTACGTGGAATTCCACCAAAGATCAGTTTATCCTTTCCTATAATCCAAATAGATCGTACTCTAAGTACACTAAACGTTCTATTCTTTCGGTTTCGTCTTCACTGTTCGATCCATTGGGTTTACTCAGCCCCATCGTCATTAAGGCAAAGATTATACTTCAACGATTGTGGATAGAGAAAATTGACTGGGACGTACCACTTCCCAAGAATTTAGAAGAAGCATGGCAGCAATTCATGACTGACTTGCATGCAGTGCAGAATGTATCCGTTCCCAGATTTGCTTTACTTCCGAAAAGACTCGGATATGAAATTCATGGTTTCGCTGATGCATCGATGCAAGCATACGGATGTTGCATATATCTTAGAGCAGTGGATGCAGGATCAGTTCAAGTTAGGCTTTTATTGGCAAAGTCCCGAGTAGCACCCATTAACAAGAAACAACTACCTCGATTAGAACTGTGTGCAGCTCATCTTTTAGCCAAAGTTTGGGAAAAAATTCATGGTATCTTTAACGGGTCCCAAGACAAAACTTTCTTTTGGACAGATTCGACAATTGTTTTACACTGGATTTCAACTCATTCTTCAAAATTGAATACATTCGTCGGAAATAGAGTTGCGGAAATTCAATCGAAGGCCCAAGGAGTTATTTGGCGTCATGTTCCTACTGAACATAATCCGGCAGACATAGTCTCAAGAGGATGTACAGTCCAGGAATTAAGGGAATCCATATGGTTCGAAGGTCCCAGCGTTCTAAAGGAAACGGAGAAAAATTGGCCCACTAAAGTCGATGTTTCGCTTTCTCCAAAGGAAATGTCATTAGAAAAACGAAAGGCGGTCTTTGTTTGCAAGAAATCTGACCCAAATTTTTTGATCGGGATAGTTGAGCGCTTTAGTTCCTATCCCAAAATCCTTCGCATTTCTGCATACGTGATTCGGTTTTGTCAACGCATGAAAAATCAATCATATCAAATGAGCCATTATTTAACATCTGACGAATTGGATCTTGCTCTCTTACAGATTATTCATGCTGTCCAAATGGAATCATTTTACGACGAAATCAACTTATTGAAGTGCAACCGTAGTCTGAAAGGATCCATCAACTGGCTGAGTCCATTTCTTCAGGAGTCGAACGGTGTACTTATAATGAAGGTCGGTGGTAGGTTAAAACATGCGGAAATCCCTGATGAGTGCAAACATCCGTCGCTATTACCGAAGAATCATGCATTTACAAGGAGTTTAGTCCGACACTTGCACATATCGAATTATCATGCCGGTCCTAAAGCTCTAGTAGCGTTACTGAGGCAAAGGTTCTGGGTGATAAACGCTCGAGAAGTCGCATTGAGCACGGTAAGAAAATGCGTTCACTGTGTTCGATACCGTCCTAAACTATTGGAGCAAATTATGGGGAACTTACCTAAAGAAAGATTGACTCCTTCTCGTCCTTTTTTGCGTTGTGGAGTGGATTTCTGCGGGCCAATTTTTACCTATCTCAAAATCCGAGGCAAGCAGCCGTATAAAAGCTACATCGCAGTGTTTGTTTGCTTCTCGTCGAAAGCAGTACACTTGGAAGCCGTATCTGATTTGTCGGCCGAAGCGTTTGTTGCAGCATTAAAAAGGATGATAGGGCGGAGAGGTCTTCCACGGGACATATACTGTGATAATGCAACGAATTTTGTAGGGTCACAGTCTAAACTTTTAGAGTTGCGAAATATGTTTTTTAAAAAAACGTCAGAGGAAATTTTACAAAACTTTTGTACTAACCATAGTATAAATTTTCATTATATACCCCCCAGGGCACCCCATTTTGGTGGAATTTGGGAGGCGGCCGTCAAGGTTGCCAAGGGTCATTTATACCGAAGCTTGGGAGGAGCGAAACTCACGTTCGAGGAGCTGACCACTGCGCTTGTCGAGATAGAAGCAGTGATGAATTCCCGCCCAATCACCCAGATGTCGTCTGATCCCAACGATCTCGAAGCACTCACCCCAGCTCATCTTCTCATCGGATCGTCACTGAAAGCCATAGCAGAGCCAGCAACTGAGGTTCCAGAAATTAGTTACATCGAACGATGGCGTCGCATCAACGCTGTTAAAACGCATTTTTGGAGACGATGGTCAGCTGAGTACATCAACGAGCTACAGGGAAGAAGAAAGTGGACAGCGTCGAATCCCAACATCAGCGTCGGCGATTTGGTAATCATCCACGAAGACAACGTACCACCACAGAGATGGGTCATGGGACGAATAGTCGAAGTCATCCAAGGTACTGATGGAAGAGTGAGAGTTGCTGATGTACGGACAGCCAAGACAACCTTAAGACGACCTATTCGTAAACTTGCAGTGTTACCATCATAAAACATTGAAAGGCGGTGCTTTCAAGGCGGGCGGAATGTTGGAACACGTCACTTAACAAAACAAAACACAATATATAACAAATTTAAAGATTGTATAACACTTTGCATTTTGTATCCATCTTCTGTATGTTATTTAAATATTGCGCCAAGTTTAGTAAAATCGGCCATAATTTTCTTTTGATTTTCACCACAACGACCGCTGTATTTCGTACTATATAAGCAATATGAAATAAAGCTTTTCCTCTTTGAATTTTCGTGGAAATCAGTCGTTCATTCATCTTCGTCGTCGTTGAACCATCAAACAACCGATCCGATCGCACAACATGCTTACCGGTAGACGGTTCGTAGTCACAAATGGCAACGTGACCTCGACAGGTATATTTCAAGTTAAAAATGGTTTCAAACAGGGTGCCATTGATTCGCCGATCCTATTCAACATTTACTTGAGCGATCTGTTAAGTTCTCTTCCTCATGTAATTGCGTATGCCGATGACTTGATCGTGTACAGATCAGGCAAAAAGATCGTGTAAATCACTACTCTCACTTCGATTCATTCATGAGAAATTGCGATGACTGGAAGTTGAGTATCAACTTCCGGAAGTCGGAAGCCATTCTGTTCAGAACGCCGTTATATAAGGCCTCGGCGGATACGAAAAAAAATTGGCGAAAAATCTCAATCGTTGGAAGACACGGGGAACCACTGGTATCACATCAGTATCTATATTTTAACATACATGTAGATGCTGCTCTGGCCAGAGCCCGAGGCGCTTTTGCCCTTACAAAGAGACTGTTTTACAACAGCCAACTCGATGCGAGGGTGAAGGTTATCTGCTACATGGCCCTCATCCGGCCAATGCTCACCTATGGGTGTCCCGTGTGGTTCAACGTGATTGCAAGATTGATTGAAAAGATTCGGTTGTTTGAGAGGGCTTGTCTTAGGGCTTGCCTTCGTCTTTACCGTACTCCAGAGTCCCAGTACATAAAATAATATTCCAATGAGGTCTTATACAACAGGGCAAACCTGATAAGAGTGGACAATTTCCTGTTGAAGTTGATTCGCGGTCATACTGCTAGAGCGATGAACTCGTCCAATAACTTGATCTCAGGGGCTGACTACCCCAGTCCAGAATACCACGAAAGGGTACGCCACAGTGGTTTCGTTCCCCCAGAAGCTTTTCTCCATTAAGATAAGTACGGCCTATTACTAGATATAACGCTCATTTTTCACATAGCCAGATCCACTGTGGATGGGCGACTCAACCACGACCGTTCCGTCGCACAACGAGCTGAGGAGGGTCTCCTCCGGTTCAGTACGGCGGTATCCAGCCGAGACATTCGGGATGTTGCTAGGCAGCACCAAAATTTCTGGTGGCTGGGAAGCGAGGGAACTCCAGCGTCGAACCCTTTAGACCCGGGGTAGAAAGGGTAGTGCGTTCCCCCTTATGGGGCGCAGTCGGTCTCTGTCTTGCAGCGGATTAGATGGAAATCTATCAGCCGCAACCTATGGCTGACTTATATATCTTAGGGTGTAGGAGTAGGTAGTAGGTAGTTCTTTAAGTTGTAAAAAAAAAGCAAGAATGTATATTTGTATACATGACGATACATGTATACATTGTGTTTATTAAGGATATATGCGTATACAAATGTGTATAGGGGTATAGACAGGTATATATGCATATATACGTAGGTTAGCTTAAGTTAGTTTGTAAGTTTTATTTTAAGGTAGAATGTATGTTAGCTTGTACGTTTTTATATAAACCGTCCAGTCATTAAGTTTTAAAATTCTTTCTTAATAGTAAGTTGCTCTTTTTAAATTTTCATTTATATTGTACTCTGTTAGTATTGAGTACAAACTAAATATGTACAAATTATTTTGCAATGGCAACACTTATAACTCTAATGTCAAATCTGAATTATCCTATGTTAACTCTTTTTATCTCACTCTTGAAATACACGCTGAACTATAAACTTGGTTTTGATTTTTACCAAGAGGTTATGGGCCCAGATTCCCGCGTGGATTTCTAATCCTAACCCCAATAAAAGGAAATTAAGTACAATGGCGAATTCGATTTATCAACTCGAGAAGTTAAGTGAAAACAATTATGATTCGTGGAAAATATTAGTTAGAAGCGTGTTAATACACAACGATTTGTGGAACTTTGTTTCTGGTAATTTTATGAAACCTGACCCAGAAAAAGTTGAAGAATACACTTTATGGTGCACAAAAGATGAAAAGGCACTGGCTACCATATTGCTGTGCGTAAAACCTTCTCAAATTAATTACATTAAAAATTGTAAGACATCGGCAGATGCCTGGATATGTTTGGAAAATATCCACCAACCTAAAGGACTGGCAAGAAAAGTTACGCTGTTCAAGCAACTTCTTCAGCTTAAAATGGAAGGCTACAATGTCCAACATCATATTAATGTTTTTTTTTTTTTCGATTTGGCAGAGAAAATCAAGGAAATCAATATCGAACTACAGGATGAGCTTTTGGCGATAATTTTACTATCCAGTTTACCCAGTGCTTACGAGAATTTCATCATTGCAATTGAGTCCCGTGATCAACTGCCATCTGTCGAAAACTTGAAGGTTAAGCTACTCGAAGAAGGTCATCGTCGGCATCGTGGAGAAAATGAACCAAACGCTAATGTTTCAGAACGAGCACTATTCATGCATAATAGAAAATCAAGTATGTTCAAAAAAGCTCGGCGTATCGACAGCATGCTCAAGGAACAAGTTCGTCAGAGAGGGAAGGTGTTATCGACGTAAACGTCAGGGTCATGTGGCTTCAAATTGCCACGAAAAGCAAAAGCAGTCTCCCAATGCGGTCACATCAGCCTTTGCATTGATAAATTCATTCCGTGTTAAAGAATTTGATAAGAACACATGGATTTTAGACAGTGGGTCAACAAGCCACCTCTGCTATGACAGAAAAAAATGTTCTTCCTATAGCGCCCATGTGGAAAAAATTATACTGGCTGGCGGGATGTACATTTGTTCCGCTGGGATAGGCAATGTAGACATATTTGCGAACAACAAGATCACCTTAAAAAATGTCCTATTTGTACCTGAGTTACAAATGAATTTTATTTCAGTGAGTAGAGCAACCAGTGCTGGAAATAAGTAGTGTGCTCAGATAAGCGTGCAGAAGTTATTGACGGCTCTACGGCTAAGCAATTGTTGTATGCGACCAAGTACAATAATGTTTACGTTTTCAAAGAAGAGCAATTTAATGCCCTTGCAGCTGGTGTGAGAGAAACTGGAGATGCTGAGAGAGAGTGTGTTTTTGATGATACTGCGACTGATAAGAGTGTTGTTGGAGATGGTGAGTGGGACAGTGTTTGCAATCTGTCATCAGAGATATGGCCATTTGAATTTGCTCAATACTTACATACACTGTTTAATAAGCACATGGTTCGAGGTGTGAACTCTTAAGAAATCAATAAAGGTGGTAAAGCTGTCATCAAGTGCGAGATCTGTTTAAGGGGAAAATTTTCATCTGTACCGTTTAAATTGTCGGAGAATCGGAGTAAGTCTGTGCTTTCAATTATTCATACGGATATATGTGGACCGATTAGGAATGTGTGAAATGGTGGCGCTAAATATTTTTTGACATTTATAGACGACTACTCACGAATGATATTTGTTTATGTTTTGCGTCAAAAGAGCGACGCCTTAAAGTATTTTAAAATATTTAATGTGATGGCTAAAAAACAGACTGGTAATAAAATCAAAATTTTAAGGAGCGACAACGGAAGAGAATATGTCAATAAAGATTTGCTATTTAGAACATAATGGTATAAACATCAATTAACATCTCCTTATACTCCGCAGCAGAACGGGATGAATAGGACGCTCGTTGAGATGGCGCGCTGTATTTTGATTTCTTCTGATTTAAAGAAAGGTTTTTGGGCTGAAGCGATTAACACCTCCACGTATTTAAGAAATCGATCACCAACGAAAATACTGGATCATCAAACACCATTTGAAGTTTGGTTCGGATACAAACCAAACGTATCGAACCTTCGAATTTTCGGATGCAAGGCGTTTATGCTGATCAAGAAACCAGGTAACACAAAGTTTAGTCCTAAAAGCATAGAATGTATAATGGTGGCGTACTCTGAAGAGGCCAAAGCCTATAGATTATACGAAAGAAGAACGGGTAAGATCCATATAAGCCGGGATGTAAAATTTATTGAGAATCCTTCAAAAATCTGTGTTACAAATTCTGATCTTATAGTAATCGAATCATTGAAAGAAATCGAAGATGGTGATGTTGACCTCGACGATGATGACGCAGAGTTCAAGGATGCAGTCTCACAAGAAGAGGATGATTTTTACACCTGCAAACTTGAAGATACTGAAGATGGGGCTGCCGGGCAAAATATTGCTGTTGATGCTGTTGATGAAGTTCGTGATTTAAAGAAAGCTGTAAATATTGAAGGAAACGCAGATTTAAATGATGATAATGCCGTTCGGGGTGAGGACGAATACGAAGATTGTAATTTTGAAGATTTGGAGTTGAATTCTAATGGATTACCTAATGAGAGTACAACTGGAAATGAAAATCAGGTTAGTGAAAGCATTCTTAGAAATGGTAAAATAAGAATTCTTTAAGTTGTATGGTCAATATTGGTACATCCAGGCAGTACCATATTCTGTGGAGGAGGCGCTTAATGGCAAAGACTGCAAAATGTGGAAAAAAGCTATGGAAGCAGAAAATTGTTCGCTGCTAAAAAATATAACTTGGGACCTTGTAGATTTACCAGTTGATCGCAAAGCAATTAGATCCAAATTGGTCTTTAGCATAAAAATTGATAAAAATGGTCAAATTGAGCGTTATAAGGCGAGGCTTGTAGCTAAAGGATGTAGCCAAAAGTATGGCCTGGATTTTACTGAAACTTTTTCTCCAGTAACTAGATATTCTACAATAAGACTAGTAGTTGCCTTGGCAGTGAAATTAGAATTGCTGTTACATCATATAGATATCACCTCTGCATATTTGAATAGTGAATTGGATCAAGGTACAACTATATATATGGAGCAACCTGAAAATTTTGTGAATAAAACACAGCCAAGAAAAGTGTGTAAACTCCTGAAAGTACTTTACGGACTTAAGCAATCCGGAAGGCATTGGAATCAAAAACTAAATAGTGTTGTGTTGAAATTTGGTTTCGTGCGATCTTCATATGACAGTTGCGTTTATACCTTAAATCTCAGAGGTGTTATTAATATTTTGGTTGTATATGTAGATGACATTATTCTTGCATTCAAAGAGAAAAATGATTTCAATAACATCAAGTTGAAACCCGCAGCGGAATTTAAGTTACAAGACAAATGACCTATCAGTTATTTATTGGGGATGGAGTTCGAGAGAGAAGGCGATAGAAGTTTGATTAAATTGGGACAACAAAAAATGATTGCAGAGATTTTGGCTAGTTTCCAAATGACGCAATGTAAACCTGTAAGCACACCATTGGATCCAGGATCGAAATTGCAGAAATGCACACATTGCCCAATCTGTGCAAATAAAGTTGATGCGAAAATGTTCCAATCGCTTGTAGGATCTTTAAACTTTTTAAGTCTGACAACACGGCCTGATATTTCGCATTCCGTGATTAAATTATCACAATTCAATACGAATCCTCATAAAGAACATTTAACTGCAGCAAAACATTTGCTGAGATATCGACACAATACAATACATTTTAAGCTTATTTTCAGAAAAACTGATGCTGAATTAGTTGGTTATGCTGATGCTGATTGGGGCGACGACTGTAACGACAGGCGATCTTTTACGGGTTCTTGTCCATACATGCTGGATGTGCTTTTTCATGGGAGTCTAAAAAACAACCTACTGTGGCACTTAGTAGTACAGAAGCAGAGTATATGCTTCGTGTCCATACATGCTGGATGTGCTTTTTCATGGGAGTCTAAAAAACAGCCTACTGTGGCACTTAGTAGTACAGAAGCAGAGTATATGGCCCTCTCTTCTGCGTCGAAAGAACTTTTGTACTTGCGTAACTTTCTTGATGACATTGGATTTGGTTATGTTGCTCCAAACTCTATTGTGTTATATGGAGATAACTTAAGCGCTCAACAGCTAGTACAAAACCCAGTTCATCATGCCAGAAGTAAGCACATAGACATCAAAGTACATTTTATAAGAGATATATATAAAAAGGTTTTATTAATTTAAATTACATTCCAACAAACAATATGATTGCTGATATCTTAACGAAAAACTTGAATCGAACTAAACATTTATATTTTGCTAACTTTTTGGGTCTTAATAATGAAATTTAATTTGAGGCGGTGTATTGAATACAAATTAAATATGTACTAAGTATTTTGCAATGGCAACACTTATAACTCTAATGTCAAATCTGAATTATCCTATGTTAACTCTTTTTATCTCACTCTTGAAATACACGCTGAACTATAAACTTGCTTTTCATTTTTGAGAAGAGTTAGATTAGGTCGAAAGACATAGATTAAGAATAAGTTTAGCTTAGAGTGCCCGCCTAGGGCCAGTAAGTTAGAAATAAAACATTGCTCGTCTAACTAGTTTTAAGCATTTTTGTCTAGTATGTAAGTTATTATGAATGGAATAATAAAAATGAAGTAAGAACGAAAAAACGATGCTTAGAAGTCTTGTTAGTGGATCAGATCCCCAACAGGGAAGGGCCACGTATTCGCGCAATCGAACCAAACGATCCAAAGGATATTAGGAAATAGATTAGAGTGTGTAACCCATACTCATACTGCATTCTTCTCAGAGAAAATAGAGGTAATTATGTGAATCTTCTCATATTTATACTGTAGACTTCTCCTTAAAAGATTCAAAATCAGCACCGCAGTGGGAATAATCCGCGCCACTACTTAGCTAGTAAAAAAGCTCTAAGCTTTAACTTCATTGATAACATAAGCGTGATAACGTCTGTGAAAAATACCAATAAAATAGCTACTGGTTTTCACTGACAAATCCGGCTGACTGTTGGAAAAATTACGCCGCCAGCAGGACTTCTAGGACAAAGCTGCTATTGCGGACTACGAGAATCATCTCGAAGACCTCAAGAACCGCTAAGTAAAGCAAGGGGGCCACTGCTTCAACCTCTAAGCACACCATTAAGCCGACATTCACAGAGGTTGCGGGAGACCACCTTCAGCTAGCGCTACTTGACAAAAATCGTCAACAGGAAGAGCCATAGCAGCGGAATAATCGCCTCGAAGCCAGGCTATCTGGTCGCATCCTGAAGAACCAAAGTGGCCCTACACCCGATTTTGATTCCTTGGAGATCGTCAGAGGTTACAGGATGATCATGTGCGTTGACGAGCTCTCTGAAGATTTCCATTGCTCGTGCGTGGCTGAAATCAGCAACGCCTTGGCAAACTTGAAATTTTTCGATCGAGGGGTCAAGGAAAAGATTCAGATGAAATTGACGCTGCAGACATATGCCTGGAGTACCTGACGATCGTTTTCGACAACCCAACGAAAGAACAACCCCCACAATAATTAGGCTCAACGTTTTCCAGATTAACTTCCAGCACTCGAAATGTGAGTCGAAAAATCTGCTGGTCATCGACGTGGGCATCATTCAGGAACCCTGGGTTAAAACACAAGCTATCCAGGGCGTCTAAGACAACCTCTACAACCTGTTTTCCAGTAAGGAACCGGCATACTTATTAAAAAAATATATTACCTCCTTTCTATGTCGCAATCTTATCACAGAAGATCTAACCGTCATTAGACTGCAAGATGTGGAACATAGCAATATCCTCATCGCCTCAGCCTATTTAGCCCGCGACCGAGTGGCACCCTCAGAGGAGATTGAGCGTCTGGTAAAGCTGACCCGAGCAAGGAAGGATACCTTACCTATTGGTTGCGCCGCCAAGGCCAGAAACAAGACTTGGGGAAGTAGTGAGATCCACAAACGAGGTGAGTCCCTTTTTGATTTCATTAGGTGTGTTTTTTTGCAAGCGTATACACGCATAAATTTCCATTTGCATGTAAAATACACTAACAACAAATCCTATAAACGCTTAAGTTACTCATCATATTTATCGCCGCTTATGAAATAAGCTATGCTTCCAATCATTATTTTCTGTGTGTTCATTCCAGAATTCATTCATTCATTGTTTAGGTTGATGTATGAGGCTTATATTTGAAGATGTGGTTAATGTATTAGATCATTTTTATATATTTTGCATCCATAAGTATGCAACTTTTGGTATACCCAGAGAGTCTGCTATATATTCCGCTTAGGTTTCGTAATCGATTCTTTTCATTTGATGAAAATTATTGTTATTTTAAAATTATTACGTGCTTTTGCCTTTAAAGTGATGGTCATGCTACAAATTCACAAAACGAAGATTGTGACCATCAAAGATCAACCATCACCTTCCACGACTACACCTCTGGCTGCTTAGCAAATGTCATAAATGTCGTCGGTGCTGCCAAAATTATATGATGAATCATTAAGCGCTGATGATCGTTTTTTTGTGCACTTATAGATTAAGCGTATATACGCTTGCAAAAACACGCAGCTATTATTTCCACTAACCTCCATATTGTCAACTCGGGTAAGACTCCAACTTCCAACTTTCCGAGTACGGAAATCTTCTGTGGGTTAAAGAAGTGCTTGACGTGATATTACGAAACGATGCTTAGAAGTCTTGTTAGTGGATCAGATCCCCAACAGGGAAGGGCCACGTATTCGCGCAATCGAACCAAACGATCCAAAGGATATTAGGAAATAGATTAGAGTGTGTAACCCATACTCATACTGCATTCTTCTCAGAGAAAATAGAGGTAATTATGTGAATCTTCTCATATTTATACTGTAGACTTCTCCTTAAAAGATTCAAAATCAGCACCGCAGTGGGAATAATCCGCGCCACTACTTAGCTAGTAAAAAAGCTCTAAGCTTTAACTTCATTGATAACATAAGCGTGATAACGTCTGTGAAAAATACCAATAAAATAGCTACTGGTTTTCACTGACAAATCCGGCTGACTGTTGGAAAAATTACGCCGCCAGCAGGACTTCTAGGACAAAGCTGCTATTGCGGACTACGAGAATCATCTCGAAGACCTCAAGAACCGCTAAGTAAAGCAAGGGGGCCACTGCTTCAACCTCTAAGCACACCATTAAGCCGACATTCACAGAGGTTGCGGGAGACCACCTTCAGCTAGCGCTACTTGACAAAAATCGTCAACAGGAAGAGCCATAGCAGCGGAATAATCGCCTCGAAGCCAGGCTATCTGGTCGCATCCTGAAGAACCAAAGTGGCCCTACACCCGATTTTGATTCCTTGGAGATCGTCAGAGGTTACAGGATGATCATGTGCGTTGACGAGCTCTCTGAAGATTTCCATTGCTCGTGCGTGGCTGAAATCAGCAACGCCTTGGCAAACTTGAAATTTTTCGATCGAGGGGTCAAGGAAAAGATTCAGATGAAATTGACGCTGCAGACATATGCCTGGAGTACCTGACGATCGTTTTCGACAACCCAACGAAAGAACAACCCCCACAATAATTAGGCTCAACGTTTTCCAGATTAACTTCCAGCACTCGAAATGTGAGTCGAAAAATCTGCTGGTCATCGACGTGGGCATCATTCAGGAACCCTGGGTTAAAACACAAGCTATCCAGGGCGTCTAAGACAACCTCTACAACCTGTTTTCCAGTAAGGAACCGGCATACTTATTAAAAAAATATATTACCTCCTTTCTATGTCGCAATCTTATCACAGAAGATCTAACCGTCATTAGACTGCAAGATGTGGAACATAGCAATATCCTCATCGCCTCAGCCTATTTAGCCCGCGACCGAGTGGCACCCTCAGAGGAGATTGAGCGTCTGGTAAAGCTGACCCGAGCAAGGAAGGATACCTTACCTATTGGTTGCGCCGCCAAGGCCAGAAACAAGACTTGGGGAAGTAGTGAGATCCACAAACGAGGTGAGTCCCTTTTTGATTTCATTAGGTGTGTTTTTTTGCAAGCGTATACACGCATAAATTTCCATTTGCATGTAAAATACACTAACAACAAATCCTATAAACGCTTAAGTTACTCATCATATTTATCGCCGCTTATGAAATAAGCTATGCTTCCAATCATTATTTTCTGTGTGTTCATTCCAGAATTCATTCATTCATTGTTTAGGTTGATGTATGAGGCTTATATTTGAAGATGTGGTTAATGTATTAGATCATTTTTATATATTTTGCATCCATAAGTATGCAACTTTTGGTATACCCAGAGAGTCTGCTATATATTCCGCTTAGGTTTCGTAATCGATTCTTTTCATTTGATGAAAATTATTGTTATTTTAAAATTATTACGTGCTTTTGCCTTTAAAGTGATGGTCATGCTACAAATTCACAAAACGAAGATTGTGACCATCAAAGATCAACCATCACCTTCCACGACTACACCTCTGGCTGCTTAGCAAATGTCATAAATGTCGTCGGTGCTGCCAAAATTATATGATGAATCATTAAGCGCTGATGATCGTTTTTTTGTGCACTTATAGATTAAGCGTATATACGCTTGCAAAAACACGCAGCTATTATTTCCACTAACCTCCATATTGTCAACTCGGGTAAGACTCCAACTTCCAACTTTCCGAGTACGGAAATCTTCTGTGGGTTAAAGAAGTGCTTGACGTGATATTACGAAACGATGCTTAGAAGTCTTGTTAGTGGATCAGATCCCCAACAGGGAAGGGCCACGTATTCGCGCAATCGAACCAAACGATCCAAAGGATATTAGGAAATAGATTAGAGTGTGTAACCCATACTCATACTGCATTCTTCTCAGAGAAAATAGAGGTAATTATGTGAATCTTCTCATATTTATACTGTAGACTTCTCCTTAAAAGATTCAAAATCAGCACCGCAGTGGGAATAATCCGCGCCACTACTTAGCTAGTAAAAAAGCTCTAAGCTTTAACTTCATTGATAACATAAGCGTGATAACGTCTGTGAAAAATACCAATAAAATAGCTACTGGTTTTCACTGACAAATCCGGCTGACTGTTGGAAAAATTACGCCGCCAGCAGGACTTCTAGGACAAAGCTGCTATTGCGGACTACGAGAATCATCTCGAAGACCTCAAGAACCGCTAAGTAAAGCAAGGGGGCCACTGCTTCAACCTCTAAGCACACCATTAAGCCGACATTCACAGAGGTTGCGGGAGACCACCTTCAGCTAGCGCTACTTGACAAAAATCGTCAACAGGAAGAGCCATAGCAGCGGAATAATCGCCTCGAAGCCAGGCTATCTGGTCGCATCCTGAAGAACCAAAGTGGCCCTACACCCGATTTTGATTCCTTGGAGATCGTCAGAGGTTACAGGATGATCATGTGCGTTGACGAGCTCTCTGAAGATTTCCATTGCTCGTGCGTGGCTGAAATCAGCAACGCCTTGGCAAACTTGAAATTTTTCGATCGAGGGGTCAAGGAAAAGATTCAGATGAAATTGACGCTGCAGACATATGCCTGGAGTACCTGACGATCGTTTTCGACAACCCAACGAAAGAACAACCCCCACAATAATTAGGCTCAACGTTTTCCAGATTAACTTCCAGCACTCGAAATGTGAGTCGAAAAATCTGCTGGTCATCGACGTGGGCATCATTCAGGAACCCTGGGTTAAAACACAAGCTATCCAGGGCGTCTAAGACAACCTCTACAACCTGTTTTCCAGTAAGGAACCGGCATACTTATTAAAAAAATATATTACCTCCTTTCTATGTCGCAATCTTATCACAGAAGATCTAACCGTCATTAGACTGCAAGATGTGGAACATAGCAATATCCTCATCGCCTCAGCCTATTTAGCCCGCGACCGAGTGGCACCGTCAGAGGAGATTGAGCGTCTGGTAAAGCTGACCCGAGCAAGGAAGGATACCTTACCTATTGGTTGCGCCGCCAAGGCCAGAAACAAGACTTGGGGAAGTAGTGAGATCCACAAACGAGGTGAGTCCCTTTTTGATTTCATTAGGTGTGTTTTTTTGCAAGCGTATACACGCATAAATTTCCATTTGCATGTAAAATACACTAACAACAAATCCTATATCCGCTTAAGTTACTCATCATATTTATCGCCGCTTATGAAATAAGCTATGCTTCCAATCATTATTTTCTGTGTGTTCATTCCAGAATTCATTCATTCATTGTTTAGGTTGATGTATGAGGCTTATATTTGAAGATGTGGTTAATGTATTAGATCATTTTTATATATTTTGCATCCATAAGTATGCAACTTTTGGTATACCCAGAGAGTCTGCTATATATTCCGCTTAGGTTTCGTAATCGATTCTTTTCATTTGATGAAAATTATTGTTATTTTAAAATTATTACGTGCTTTTGCCTTTAAAGTGATGGTCATGCTACAAATTCACAAAACGAAGATTGTGACCATCAAAGATCAACCATCACCTTCCACGACTACACCTCTGGCTGCTTAGCAAATGTCATAAATGTCGTCGGTGCTGCCAAAATTATATGATGAATCATTAAGCGCTGATGATCGTTTTTTTGTGCACTTATAGATTAAGCGTATATACGCTTGCAAAAACACGCAGCTATTATTTCCACTAACCTCCATATTGTCAACTCGGGTAAGACTCCAACTTCCAACTTTCCGAGTACGGAAATCTTCTGTGGGTTAAAGAAGTGCTTGACGTGATATTACTAACACTAACAACTGCAACAACTAGTGTTGCAAGCGCAACATGAAACAATCAACAGCGTTTTAATTCTTCAAGTGGAACATGAAAGCAAAAGAATTCTAATTGCCGTCGGCAAATAAATTATTTAAGTTAAAATTGTCGACAAGTGCACAGCAGATGTTATGAAGCTGCAGCGAAATTCGTGTAAAGCAAAATACACAATGTCACACACAAAAATAAATGCTGTGTTTTTTTATCTATGACACCGCCCACTAATCATCATCACGGATATTGAAGGTCCATCATGTCTTTTACCGATCAGCGAGAAGAAAGAAAAAAGAAGAAGAGGAAAATTTGCGCCTGGTACTTCGATCACTGATAAGGCAAGACAAGTGAGATCAGCGTGGAAGAGATTCAGCTGTGCAACTGACCAACACATCAGCTGTGGGATGGACTAGGTTAATGACACTGACGGTGGTTTTGATGCAGCCGTTTCTGAACCTGGACAATCTGCAAGATTTGATATCAGTGGCCTACACGCAATTCAAGGCCATGATATCAACCGAACGCGAAGTAGACCACGGTTCTAGATTTCATCGTGTCCATCGTCTATAGATTTAATTTTTTCGTATCCAGTTAAGATACGCTGGATTTCACGCGAAACAGTTAGTATTTGGAGAGTATCTCACAAACGATTCTTCAAATATCATAATTGGATACTCTTCAGCAACATAAACATTATAGACACTCCGATTCCCTTCAGAAACTCTAAGCGAATTGATTGTAAAATATTCGACAAAGTCGTTTCCTCAAAACTAACAATCTTCTCTGCTAGCCGACATGAGATAAAACAGGACATCGACTCTAGGATAGGCATTTTAGAGATTGATGTTGCTTTTAAAAACTCATGTCCCATAAATCACAGCAGGGAAATCATCTCACCCTGGTGGAACGAGAATTTATCCGATATCAGGAGAATGAATATGGTCATCTTCAATATCCTTTAAGGAACGCCTTAAGATATACAAGAAAAAAGCAATGAGAACGTCTAAGACAGAAGCTTGGGCTGAGTACTCTTACTCCATCAACAACATTAAAGACTCAGCTAGACTGAAAAAGATGCTGGCGAAAGGCTATTCCTGCCCTTCATGATTTCATGAGCCATTTGCAGCATCTCACCCCTCAAATGACCCCGGTTTGAATGCACTATTCCAGCCATGCTTCAAAGGAACATAAATAAGATCACGCTCCCCATTACAGCTATTTATCAAAGCTGTTTATTTTTAAATTATGTTCCCGAGGCTAAAGTACAGGCGATCAGAGAAGCATTTAAGCTTCTCTATAGTACCTGCCCTTATAATAGACCCGTGGCGATCTGCAGCGACAGCCAAGCTGCCATAAGGGTCATCTTCTCAGTAACGACTTCCTCTAAATTGGTGCAACAGTTCAAGGAAACTGGCCTGTAGCAGGTGCAATATCATCCTCCTCTGATCATAGATCGCCGACGAACAAGCCAACCAAGGAACATCTGGCAACGCCCCCACTGAGCTGGTGGCCTCCCCAATCACAAAGTACACCATCCTTAGCAAATTGAAGTAAAAATTCTCCAATAAGAAATCCAGACTAGTCAAAAATAAGTCAATACATAAGGCAATAATTCAAGACAAAAGGTCAGAGGTCCTTTCTTATAAAATTATTTGACGATGATTGGTTAAAAATGAAAATATGCTTGTCTTAACATTATGCAGAAAAAAGGGATGTTCGTACCCATGAATACAAATTAAACTCAATGAGTCAGCAAAAGCAAAGTGTAGATGAGTTCTATGCTCACATAAATCACTAGCCTTTTCTGTTGATTTATAAATTAAAAACAGAAGATTGTTCGGTGGAAACAATATTTGTATGTAATTTTTTACTGAAAGATATAGGAACAGAGCCCTAGATATATTTGTCAGAAGACACAAGTTTGAGCTTCAAAACCTCTATTTTAGAAACCTAGAAATTCCCAATAGTCCCGCTAATAATACCATATCAGCACCTACTAATCATATGTTCCCGGCTAAAGCGCAACAACAGCCTTATAAAGAGTTGCCTGCTTTTCAGCGAAACCAGATCTATAATGTCCCTGGTCACGGCCGCAACAACGCATTTTTGCACACACAAGAAACACAGAAGATGAAAGTGGGGTGTACGGAAGTTAACATGAACTATATAAAGAAGTCTACAAACAAGAACAAGAGGAAGGCACTACCGAAGTAAACATTATGACATATGCCTCTCTACCGAACCACACATAGACTATGTTACCAGAGATGGTAAAATGGTACACTAAAGTTCCCTATTGACACAGGTGCCAATAAGAACATCTTACCAGAACAAAATGTACCAAACTGTAAGTGCATAGAAAAATCATTTAAGGTTAAATCAGCAGCAGGACATATATATCTACCAAGTAAACAAATCGTTTTGTGCGAAAGTGTGGAATAAACCTTACTAGTATTGGCAGTGCAAAGTAGTGATACTGGCATAACGTATCACGTATTTGAGCAACAACTAGCATGTCACACGAAACATCCATCAGAGGGTGGAGACAACGATGAGTGGAGGTATTGCAGAAATTGCGTAATTTTCGTTGCAAGAAGTGCAATGTGTTTTTAATTTGTCTACTAACAAATTTTACAAGATTTACAAAATTTGTAAGAAAATAATGTATTACACACGTTCAGGGCTACCTGAATTACTACAAAGGGGGTATCTGTACTCCATTCGTATTCAGAGTACACCCATACTCCCCTCTGCATGAAAATACTCCTCTCGAAAATATTTGAAAAAAATAATTTGTCTAATATTTTTATACTGGGCTTACATTTTGTTAATTGTGAACGACTCTTAATGCTCTGAATTTATTTATTTCTTAACCTCGACGATGTATGTAAACATTTACTACATTCTCAATATCAAGTGATTTGTAAAGTCATTAAATAAAAATCCGTTGGAATTGCAAGCTGAAGTGCAAATTTAATTGACTTTTGGATAGGTAAGTCTTTATAATTTTATAATTTTGAAATTTTAATTTGAACGAACTTTGAAGGCAATAAACATTATTGACCAAAAATCCAAACACGATTCTTTGATTCATCTCATAAAGATTTTTTCAAATCTCATAACAGATGGTAATGTTGATACATAATAATTCATAATAATTCATTCAACAGTTGTAAGTGGCTTTGTGTAATGTATTCGCATTAAGAAATGGACTTGGCCTATGTTCAAAGAGTTGTATAAGTTTATATGTAAGTTTCATAAATGCTGGACGCATTTTTTCCCAACTCTTTTTTACTAAGACTAAAGCTAGAAATCGTTTTTGATTGACATTAAACACAGCGAACATGTTTCACAATTTGCACCTTCAAAAGGACTGTTGGATGATTAATATAAACTAAGTGCTAACTTAGTTTGAAACGTTTTGAACTACTTGATGATTAATAAAACGCAAATGTATAACGTTTACTGAAGCGATAATAATCAAATTCTTTGCCTTTTTAAAATTTTGAGTTCTTTTAAAAGTTTGTATATGTATTTATTAAAGGAATTTTTTCAATAATTTTCAATAATTTTTCTGAAATATTTTTGAATTCAAAAGACATAAATTGATGTGAGTTTATCTTCTATAAGTTGTAAATTGCTTTGTTTCGGAGTGCTACTGTTACCATATATATATTCTTTATCGCAATCGTCCAATATATCGTCCAAGTCATTCAGTGTCCACAAAAAAACAAAAAACATCAATTTCAGCAAAAATGTTCGAAGATTATGTTGCCACTATGACAACATTAAATTTAATGAGAATTGCTTAACAATCTTATCGACACAGAAGTCATCGCGAATGTAAACAAACAGCTCATGGAGAAGAATTTGGAATTAGGTACGAAGGTATGCACTCCGGAAAAAATAACGAACTATTAGAGAACCAAAGGGAAGAAGTGCAAAAAAGAAATACTGAAAACAATCGCATGATATGAGTAGCGGTACAGGAAGGCAGATCGGAAAAAGATTTTGTAAAAGAACTTTGTTTGCATTGATATAACCAGCACCATGAACAGCCCGGCACAAACGTAATGCACTGTTGAAGATTCGCAAGACTCTGATCTGATTGTTATATGTACATATAAAAGTTTTCGTTCGAGACGATCAAATGTCTATTGAAAAAAATGTTTTTCGTTGAAGTTCATCCTTGGATATCTTACATAAGAACTCTAATGGCATTCAAAAGTTAAGTTCTATTTACAATGTTGATCTAAGCAAATAGCTGTGCTTTGACGTAGTCGCTGGTGCCCGAAGCCGTAGCTGTCACTCATGTAGCGAAATCTACAATTCACTTCGAAAAACATTTAGCAGTGACAACAACCAAACCATGTAATGTAGAATAGGCTAAACCTGCCGTCCGCCGTAATAAATAAAAGTTAGTTAATTTGAGTAAATCAAATTCAAAAATAAAAATATTAAGTTATAATATATTAGGTCCAAGTTTTTAAATTTCTATGAGTTCTTGAATAGTTATGATATAGTGTTTCTGTATGAAACATTTTTATTAGAGGATAATTACAACCCAATTTACGAACTTTAAATTTGTTTGGATACCAGCCGTAAAACAAAGCACAGGAGGCAGAGCAAGTGGAGGATATTTCTTCTTATGTTCATCTTGAAAATCAGTCGCTGTTTAGGTCTCTAACCTGTGTGACGCGTTTCATCCTGTGCCGTGTTTCAAAGCAACAAAATTTCAAAAAGAGCTCGATCCCCTAATATTGAATACAAGATGTTTTCAAAGTCAAAAAAGACATCGAAATTGATTGAAGTTAATAACTCTTCTGAAGTTAATAACTCTAATTTCTATAAACCATTACAATGTCTAATGGACGCTGCTAGTGAAATTGAGTGTGATGAGATTGTTACCCCACCAATTTCGAACAAAAAATCAAAAATTCCCTCAATTTGTGTTCTCCAAAAAACGAGTGAAAATGTGCATAACTTGCTTCGCGAAGTTAACATTCAAAATTACTGCATTAAATAAATTACTATTGGAATTAAAATCATGTGCGATGACATAAATGGTTTTAATAGCGTGCGTTCAGTGTTAACAACAAAGAACTGGCAATTCTTCTCCCACGATTTGCCATCAGCACGGTCATTCAAGGTCATTCTGTATGGTCTGGACGAAGTTCCTATAGATGTGTTGAAAAGAGAACTAGTTGAGCACGGACTAAAGTGTCAAAACATTAAGATCATTAAAAAGAAGTATGAGAATTTTACTGATGTATTCTATATTGTTTTTCTCGAGATGGGTTCGATTCGACTTAACGAGCTTAAAAAAATGTTCGATCTATTTTCAAAACACAAATTAAACGGGACTTTGCTCGGAGGCAGAAGAATAAATTAACACAATGCTATAATTGCCAGATGTATGGCCATGGTGAAAAAATTGTCACATCAAAACGCACTGTGCAATTTGCTCTGAGAACCATGACACCAAAACGTGTGATTCCAACAACATTAAATGCGCGAACTGCATGGGCACGCAAAAAACCACCTATCAGTTGTGCATTAGCCGGAAAAGCTTTCTTGAAATGCGAGAGTGCTGTGTCAAATTCAGCAGTCAGCTGTAATAAACTTCCAAATGCTTGGACAAACATCAACAACAACATCAGCAGTGGTGGACCTACTGGAGTCAATGTACTTTTTACCATGGAAGATATCAATGCGCTCACAGCTGAGATGATTACGCTGCTTGGTAGATGTAACACAAAAGCAGAGGAGTTCGATACCATTGCACAATTAGCTGTTAAGTATCTATATCAAGATAAATAATGAATTGTAGCCTGAACATAATCTGTTGGAATGCTAGAAGCATTCGAGCTAAAGTGTTGGAATTTTTTGCTTTTTTAAGTAAATTTAATGTAGATATTAGTTTAGTCACAGAAACTTGGCTGAATTCAGATGTAAGCTTATCTAATACGGATTATAAGTGTTATCGTTTAGACAGAAATGATAAAAGGGGAGGCGGAGAAGCTAGGCCCAGGTCCTCCTCTGACTGTCGCGCCACCCATATTATTATATTATTATTATATATTATATATAATATAGTATATAGTATATATTATATATTATATATTACAAATTTTATATATATTATATATATTATATTATATAATTAATATATATATATAATATAAATAAATTTATATTTTTTTTTTTTATATAAATAAATTTATATTATATATTATATAATTTACCTTGATATACCATTTTAAAACTTTACTTAATCCGATAAAGACTTCCAAAAATCGAAGAAACTTTTGGTTTAGGAAACTGGAAGAACTTGCAAGTTACTGACAAATGCAATTCCAGATGCAATTCCATTACACGATGACTAACTTCAGGTTACTAAATTATATGCTCTACGAGCTTATTTCTAAAGCAGACGAACAATACGAAAGGATTGTATTAATATGGCTAAAACCTCTGTGTTCACCAACAACAGCAGTGAAGAATTTATATCCACCATAATCAAGATGAGAGGAGAACTCGTTAATCTTAATAATATCACACATCGCCCCGATTTCCAGATCTTGTGCAGTTTTGGAATCTATCGGAGACAGAAGACAGTGCGTATTATTGTTAGATGTCCTTATGGAAATTCGCAGATTTTATCTTATATTTAGTGTCAATCAGGCAGACCGCAAAAGTCATGCTGTTATGATTTATGTAAAAACAACAACCCAACTTTTAATTATGAAGAAGTTCAATAATAAATCTCTTAAATCTTAAATTTAATCGTTTGACTGAAAAAGTGTCATATTTCTTACTCTCTGGGCGATATCTATTTAACTTTATTATCCGTGGTTTAATGTTTTGCCTTTATTTGTAGAAGTGTGATCACTTAGAGCTTTCCACTTCGTTCCGTTCCTCTCAGAGCTTTTAGAAAAAATTTTAGATGTACCATCTTGGTATCATATGGTCTTTCTTCCACTTAAACTGCTTACTTTTATATTATTCCATATGTTGAATAGTTCTCCGTAGGTAGTCCTCGGTTTTAGTTGCTCGTTCAATTTCGTTTTGACTTTATCATCGATCGACATCGATTCCCAGCTCTGTGATGAAATTGCCACCCTAATATTTTCTCGTTCACGATGATATCTAAGACGAAGCTTAATAGTTGAGTGTTCTTTGAGCACAGTGCCATCACACTGAGTTGATGAACGCCAACCCGTTATGTCCATTCTCGAAAGCTCTCACTTGCCGGAGCTGTTGTAGAATTTTGTTTCTACTTAACCAAGACTAATTTTGTCGTTATCCTTGTTCTTGTTCCAATTTCTGCTTATGTTTGGTCAGTTTCTTCTCCTGGCGTTAAAAAGTCTCCTGCAAGACTCCGATATTGTGCTTGAGTTCTTCAATTTTAGTCAGTGTTTTATATGTATATTAAGTACTTGTATTTTCAAAATCACAAATCACTTTTTGCTGTACCATCTTTTCTGAGGCATAAATTATCATGCACAAGAAGTTATTATATATTTTAAAAGAATGTGCGATTAGTGTCATTACATACTGATCACCATCGACTGTGCCAATTATCTTCAATAAAACACTTGTGTGTTCCGTGATGGTTGTCTATGTACTGACTTTATTTCTTGACAATATTTTTAACCTATCTTTCAATATTTGTATGACCTACTTACATCAAATTAATTACCTACTAAGTCAGCTTAATCGTTTCGCTGCCTCAGTGGTCGTATCAGTACAACAAGTTCAAGCACTCCGGGAGTGCAATCGTTGTTGCATCATGACAACGAAGTTCCATCAAATGCAAATAGCCGACTTATATATTTGTATTCATTGGCGCTATTAACCGTCAAAATGTGGAATTTATTGGTGAGGGTACGTAACTCGCATAATTGAGATTATTGTTAGCTTATGTATTGCTAATTGGAATGAAGATCTATATGCTATTGCAATTGCCTCTTTCGCCGACTTCAAGGAGTGATAACAAGCAACCTGTTTTAGTGTGTTATTCAATAGAACATCTTCCTGCGTTACGAGAATTATTTTAGAAATTAAAACAACTTGTCAAGAATACTGGATAGAAGTAAATACTGTTTTGCTAAGGGCAGCTTTCTGCCTCTAACTTTTATTCTTCCATTAATAATTTTTTAATAAATTAAACATAAGAAACGATATATTAGCTGTAAAATATCCAGCGAAACAAGACGCTGTCAGTTCAATCATTGGCTGATATAGGATTAGATAAGATTAGAATAGTCGCTTAAAATCACTCATATTCCTCAAACTTGTTTCCAAGATGAAGTCAATAATAAGGTAAAAATTCGATTTTTTTTAAATAATTTTAATTTACAAAGAAAATAAATAAATTATAGTCACCTCGCATAATCTATTTTAACTGCAAGTAGATCTGAGAGCTTCTTAGTTCTAAGACATGGGGCAAGGTCATCATAAAGCAAATCTCCATGACAACCTGTTTGTTCTGCAACACGTCTTTTTACATACAAGGGGTATTTTTGAATAGCCCATGGAGAAAGTGCTGAACCACTTATTAATATACCCCGTTGCAAAAGGTCTGCAAATAAGCGATTAAAGTAAATTATAAAGTTAATGTAATTTTTTTTACCATTTGATACTGGTGATACCAACAAAATATTTGCTAGAGCTGCGCCTGTACCATGTCCCATAATTGTAATTTGATTAGAGTCCCCTCCAAAGGCTGGCAAGTTTTCCTTTAGCCAATGCAATCCAGCTACCAAATCCATCAGTCCAAAATTTCCTTGAGCACTTTCTTTTCCACCAGTTTTAAGGAAACCCAAAATCCCTAATCGAAAATTTATTGTAACAACAATTATATTTCCTTGTGCTGCCAATTCAGAACCGTCATACGGATTCCCTGAATTCCATTCATACGACTCTCCTTGTATAAACACCAAGGAAGACAGCCTTTTGCTAATCCATGGTGTTTTCCCTATATTCATACCAGATGCACTCTCTGTACCGAGGTCTAAAACGAAAAGTGAATCAGATTAAAAAAAAAGTATTATTATAATTTATTATTATTACATGCTATATACAACTCTGTTGAATAAAGGTATGATGAAGCTTTTGGTTGAAAAGACTTCACTCCCGGAATGCTTGCAATTGATAATGATACACTGCAATGCACTACGGAATTGAAGCCATTAACCATTAGTAAATAAATTGAAAATGTCTGAAATCAATTCCTGTTATTATTAATTGATTCACATCAGTTATATGTATAGATGTTTTTGGATACATTTTTTGCATTAAAATGCAACGTGTACTTACAAGAATATTCATTGTTGTTGTTGGAAGACGTCTTCGGTATATACATGTTTAAGTACAGGCAATCTTCGGATTGATTACTGAGCAGGGGAAATAATCTTCGAAATTGTATCAACCGAGCTCTTGGAACTTCAAGAAGAGCTTCAGGCCCATTCGGTGGCATTGGAACTGTTTGTGGGCAAACTGGCGAGAACCTATCAGCATTTCGGACGTTTTTCCAAGACGACGGGGTAATTGGGGGCATATATCTGGAAATGATATTATAACACATAAGTACGTCAACTTAATAATACTTAAGGAATAAAGTAAATGCAGTGTAAACTTATTGTATATATAGGCTTCTTTTACATAAATTAGATGCAGTATAGAGAAATCCATTTTTTTTTCACAAAAAATAAATGGTTTAAGAATATATCTAAGTTATCACGCATTAAATATGAGTATGCCAATAAAGACAATATATCGGATAATAATAGTCCAAAACAAACAAAGGACCCTTCGGCCAAATCCATCCTTGTTATCATCCATCACAATTCAAATACAGCTGTGATGACGCGATGCACGGAAATGTGATACTCGTCGCGTATGCAGTGTAGTTTACTAGAATAGTACAAATAAAAGTTATATTTTTTTTATCAAACCCAACTGTCCTTCTAAAAAAAAGCTATACTGAAAGTTTTGTGATTCCTTGACTCAAAGAATAAACCGTATTTTAGAGTTTTTCTTCGATAAAGATTTAAACGCAAGCCCGGTGGCTGAAATGTGAGTAATATAAATTATCCCGATAACGAAGCAGTAAATAATGCGCAGTTTCCGTCTATTCCGTTCCAGTGATTTCGATGTCAAATATATACATTACACTCTAGAAGGCCAATTGTCGATAAAATAATGGAAATCGTCGAGTCTGAATTTTAACAAATGTAAAAAGAAGCTCGCTATAGGGATACCACACCAGCCAAATATTCTCATCGAGCGTATTTCCATCTGAGAATGTTTGCTAAATCACAAGAGCATCGACCCAAGAGAGTGGTAAGTGGTGACTAAGGGTGCATCACTTACGAAAACATCAAGCGGATAAAAAGCGTGTGAACCAGACTCAGAACAAGACGTGGCCTTATGCGAAAGAGAGATAACGGTAAAACTAAAAAAATGTTTGAAATAATACCTTATTGTGCTATAAGTTTAGGATAAAAGTACTGGTCTTATAATAAACTTTATCTAAAATATTGTTTTGTGTCTTGTGTTGTTGTAAAAATTGATAGACATGATCTAAAAAATACAGTGTGTAAAGAATCCTTACATTCTAAATGTTCCAAACTAATAAAAAGAGGAATTTAGTTCTTTGGAAAAAAAACGATCAAGGTTTTATATGCAATAGTTGTGGTACTCTATGGAGAAAACCATATTGGTCGACATCTTCAAACAACACAATAAAAATAACTGATAGCATCTCCACAGCAGGCAAGTGTTAGGAGTCAGCCAGCCATAACTTTGGAGATTGTGTACAGAGAATTTGTTCAGAAGGAAGCAATGGTTGCAAAATTAATTAATTCTCTTTTGGAACCAACGTAAAGATGTGTACTTGAAATTGTTGGCATTCCGATTGTAACACATGCTAACGTAAGCGATAGGACCAATGAACTTCTTCTGTCTGGGGTATCAGTGAAAATGATATTGTTTTATGCTATGTTAAGAGATCTAGACCAAACAATACAACTGTGAGATCTGCGAACATCGTGTGTTCTTCAACGACATACAAAAGTTCTTATGAACAGAATGCGGGAGAGTAGAAAAAAATCTTCTTTATCTGATTCGTATCATGGCAACAACGCTGCTGCTACATCAGCATCAACAACAATAAACGCAAGGTCTACATCAATGCTTGTCTAACGAGTAATCACCCAGCCCAGTAAAATGTTTAATTAATGTTTTCCCCCCTTCTTTTTCTATTAATCTAAAATATTTTTGTGTAAATCATCCAGTCAATCATTTTTCTTCAGATTTTGATAATTGCTATTATGCCATGGACCACTCACCAGGTCTCATTTTTCTATTTGAAATTTGGATTTTCGAGATGTCTGATATTGATATAATTTCCAATTTTATGTAAATGATGCTCCTTGTAACAATTCATATGTAGCTGGTGGAGTCGCAGTGTATTATAACAATAGACAATCACAATGAAGGGTGTGCAAAAAAAAATTACTTGGATAGTGCCCATATGATAAGTGTTAATTGTAAAGTTTCTGGTGCTACTTATTATTTCAACTGCGGACATTAACAATTCTACAACTTGTGATCCTAAATAGATTGCTATATTTCTTTGTGAACGTAGGAACGTTCAATTTGACATTGTATAGTGATGATAGTATGGTGGCAACAAGATTTCAGCCTGAATGTTTTTTCTTCATTGAATTTTCTGCACTAGAAATACATAAAATTAGAGTTTTATTAAAAAGGTCGAACTTAAGCGCAGCAATAACATCCTGAGCAGAACATTAAATACATATATATTTTCAGTCATACATATATATATTTCAGACACTGCGTTATGGGCAGACATGCTGCAAGACTTGGAAAACTACACAACGACTTCTGTAACAGATGCTTGGATGAATAAGAAGAGATAATACCCTCACAGGAAACAAACCCTGGGAGAATACTGTTTTGAGGAACTAACGGATATATTCCCAAACGATGTCAAATCAATTTGGATGTTCTTCCAAAATGGTTTTTGGAGTAAAGGACGATAACCGGCTCAATGGCAACACAATGGACCCCTGGTCGAATTGAATCCATCGCTTATGATGGTAGCCACATCACCTTACCTATCCTATGTCATAACGTATAAAAGGTGACACTATTTTAGTAAACTAGTATCACCAATTGCTTTACTGCCAGTCTTCTCAACATTTTTGAAAGAGGTATAAAATAGAGAATGCTTTCTTTTTTGTATAGGATCAGTTCCTCAGTGAATATCAGTTCGGTTTTATAAGCCTCCAATTTTATTCCTTATTTATTTGAATTCGTTATTTCAATCAACCTTTCAAGGGCAGAATTACATCATTAGCTTATTATAATGCACTCACATACTCCAATCAAAATTAGTTTTTAATTTATATTTATGTATACGTTAGTAACGATTTAGACATACTGCGCAAATGGTTTATGAAACATTATATGATAATAAAAACTAAGACAAAATATATGGAGAATAATAGCAAGGGTTTAGAATGTGAAGTCTTCCCTTTTATTAGCACAGCTCAAGTTGCCAATGTTTTTTCAACTGATCCATTTACTAATGACGTTGTTACTTTTAACGATAGTACAGTCTGCAGTAGTGAGTTTTTTAGAGTCAATTAGTTTTAATATTTAGGCATTGTGCTGGACAATAACCTAAATTTATATAATTTAATTATTAAGTCCCCAAGGCATTACATGAGCTTTCTTCGACATGTATGATTTCAAAGAATTATAAACAATCGAAATATGTAGATCAAACCACCACGACGGGATTTATATTGAGCAACGCTTTCTTTATTGTAAGAATTCACATGTAAAAATCAATTAAGATAAAATTGGCGCTATACGCTATTTTAAACCATTATTGGAGGCGAGCGGCCGTAGTTAGTGCGCGAGTGGGCTATATCTAAGAATCTGTTATTATTATTGAGAGATGGAACATTTATGTTGAAAAGGCTTAGGATTTCTAGGCAGTCAATTTCACCTATTAGTATTCCATGGATAAAAATAACTGTTGCTACTTTTTTCCTTACTTCAAGAGAGTCTAGAGATCTTATAAATGATTTGTACAGTGTCTTGATGAAATTTGGGTCAGAAAACTCACAAGCATAGTGCCTTAGCATTCCCCATGATCTACAGTCGAACTACCCTATTGTTAAGAATTATAAAAAATTCTTTATTGAATTTTTGTTTTTAATACACAACACGTGCGTAATCGCACTCGTTGTCAGCGGCCCGCACTGGTTGCCACTCGTTGTCAGCTGCCAGCACCCTTTCGGTTTCTTAAAGGGTTGTGATGAATATTCTTCTTCAATCGTTTGACAGTACACAACATCGGAGATCTTTTGGTCTACCACAAATGGCCTTGCCCAATACGACTGCAGTTTCGGACTTTTACCCTTCGACTTTCTTGGATTGAGTTGTAAAACTAGTGGGCCCGGGTCCAACACTTCCCGATTTCTCCGTAGATCATAACGATTCTTCATATGGCGCCTGCTACATTCCAATTTGTATGGCACAAGCTTATATAATTCTGTCAGTTTATCCCGAAGCTTCTAGAAAAAGTTTGTTCCTATCCACAGCATCCTGGCGATCTGGGGTAATATGATTTACTGGCGGAGGGTGCAGTTCGCGTCCATGTACTAGCATTGCCGGAGTTTCACCCATGACTTATGTACTACTGTATGGGAGGCATTCATTAAGAGCGGTAGATGTTGATCCTAATCCCGTTGGTGGTGATCGCAAAATTTTAGCAAAGTAATCAAAAATAGTGCAGTTAAACCATTCTACCATGCCGCCCGATTGTGCCTGCACAGTCCTAGTCTTTTCAATGTCCATTCGCTCCCTGGTCTTGCTGAATACTTCAGATTCAAAGTTACGTCCTGGATCGTGAATTTGCATTGGGACACCGTGAATGTATGATTCGCAAAAGTCACACTGGCTTGATCAGCCTAGATAGACAATCAGCGTTCCCATGACATTTACCTGCACGATAAGTAACCGCGAAAACGTATTCGGCCAGTTGTTCCAACCATCGGGCTAGTTGACCTTCAGGCTCCTTGAAATTCGGCAACCATTGTAGGAATGAATGATAGGCCCGAAAAGTAAAGTGACGTCCAAGTAAGCAATGTTTGAAATGTTTTACCGATTTTATAACAGCCAATAACTCGTTTCTCGTCACACGGATGCACCAATCCTTCGACGACCTGTGACCCGCATGCAAATTGGCTGGCGTCAATCTCCATTATAAGCTCATCGCAAAGTGGTGTTCGTTAAGTTGTTTCTCAAATTTTGGAAGGCTTTTCCATATGCTGAGTCCCAATGAAAAGGTTTTTTTTTCGTCAACCTCCTTAAGGGTTTTGCTACCTGAGAAAACGATTTCACAAAACGGCGACAATAGGTCGCAAATCCCAAAAACGTTTCAACCTCTTTTTTGCATCTTGGGTCTGGCCAGTTGGATAAGGCCTCATTTTAAGCTGCAATCGGAGAGATACCACTGCCAGAGATAACGTGGCCACAAAAAAAGCTTGGTTAGTAAGGAGACTACATTTTTGGGGGAACAATTTTAAACCGGCTCCACACGGTCACATATTACTTCCAACCTTTCTACTTCTCTGGAAGGTTTTTCCATGAGCCACCACGTCGTCTATATAGACCAAACATCTGTTGTACATCAAACCGTTCAACAGCCTTTGAAAAGGGCAGAGACCGAATGGCATCACGTTGAATTCGCACAAGCCCTGTCTAGTACTCAACGCAGTTTTCTCTTTTGACGAGTTATCCAGCTCAACTTTCCAGTGTCCAGACTTTAGGTCCAGGGTTGCAAATCATTTAGCTCCAGCTACCGAGTCCAGTAAAGAATCAATCCGACTTTAGGTCCAGGGTTGCAAATCATTTAACTCCAGCTACCAAGTCCAGTAAAGAATCAATTCTTGGCAGGGTGTAGTAGTCTTTTTTGGTGAGATCATTAAGTTACCGACACAGAAACGTGGTGTACCATCTTCTTTAATTAACACCACCGGGGATGACCGAGGACTATTTGATCTTCGAATAATACCCTGTAGTGTCATGTCAGCTATCAGCGAAGCCACTAAATTCCGCTTACATCACGGGAGACGTCTTACGGCATGTTAAATTGGTGTGGCCCCACCGGTGTCGTGTCGTCTTAACTCCTGGGGTTCGATGGTAGTCAAATGTTGCATAAACTTTCGTTTATCACCTTGCAATGCACGTTCGTTTCAAAGTCAATAACACATTTATGAACAGAGAATAAGTCGATTCCAAGTATACAATCTCGGTGTACAATGGCCTGAGACTCCTTTTATACAAGCATTTGACGGTCATAAATTATAACGCACTGCGGGGCAGAGGGTTCTCGAATGGATTACTGCATCCACTACCAGTTTGCATTTAAAGACGCCGATACTTCCCTCTACATAACAGACATTGCGTCCAACGCCGACTGAATTGACAATTGGGATTACAGCATTGGCTGGTTATTGACCCTCTGAGCCAGCCCTACTGAGTTTAAATGACCTGTGCGAATGTGACTTGTTGTTTAGCCCTCTGGGGAACAGAAACATTTCCGTCGCTCCTCTTGGTAATGTTAATAGCCTGAAAGTTGGGAAAAAAGCAGTAACCGCTTCAAAGCTGAATATTTTGCGCAACGGAGGCAGCTGTTTGTAATTTGCGCAGGTGGAGGTATAGTTTATTCTCCAGGTCCGGACAATCAATAAAACCAATTAATTTTTTTTTGGTTATACCACTTGACCGTTCCGTAGTATCGGGTGGAATGGGTAGGTGATTTAGGTTTCTTAATATAAGATTTGCGGTATTGCGTACTTAGGGCCAAGCATGTGTTCTCCGTCAGCATCGGTCTTTTATGCTAACCGGTACCCATTGTGGATCGAAACAGACCATACGCGGATAGCATTGTAACACCAAAACGACACCGAAGTGCATTCACTAGAGCGGAGTGATTGGCAAGAATGGGGTTTTCTATATAGGACAGGGCTTGTCCGCGGAGACTTGCGGCTTACAATGTAACGGACTCGAAGGGGGACCATTCGTTTGCCCGAGCGACCAAGGAAGGTGTATCTCGTATTTTTTCCACGATGATTTACCGTCGAACTCCATCATATGTATAACTGGACGCCTGTGTGTAGGTCGTGGACTTTATTGAGAGTTCAGGTGCTACCGTGCCTCCGTCTACGTGCGCATGTGTAATTGGAGAACTACGTTGCGTCGGGCTTCAACTAGGCAGTGCCGTGGAATTAATACCACTTCCCGTTATACGTGCTTCGCAAATGCCGTGGTACTAAGTGTCGTGCCTTCCAAAACAGCTACACTTATAAAAATTCTTTATTTAAAACTTTAGTTTTTAATACACGACATCTACGCAGCGTAGCTAATACCGCATCCGCCAATTCTCCTTCACTGGCCAATTTTTCATTGTTTCCTGAATCTGTTAATTTAGAATTAATTTTTTTCAAACTTTTGTTTCGCATTTTTCTGTACAGATGGTGAAGCCTTTCGAGGTGTCATGCGTTCTTTTCCTTATTTTTCCACAGACAATAATATGAAAAAATACATTATATGGAGACAAAAGACGTATGAAAGGCAAATAGTAGAAAATTTATTCATTGCAGGGTAATATTCACTACATGGACATTATAAGGAGATCATTATAAGGAGATAAGAGTACATTTAAAACAGAATCAGAAAGCTGTGTCTTTGAAATTAATTCATTATAATGAGAAAATATGTGGAAGTTCACTGTAGGCAAGCTCGATTGTATTAGCTTTATTTGCGATGTATTCAACGTGATTGTTAAAAGATAACTTATTACCTAGCTCTACTCCTAAATCTTTTATAGATAAAGGTAGTTTTTTATGTACCAAGGGAGAAGGGAACTGGGGCGTAGTAGTAAATCCCATTGCAAATGCTCTCGTCAATGACTAGATCTCCGGTTTCGAAGTCTCTTCGTAGATCAAATCTGATCGGGGAAGACAGTTCACCTCAAGGGTATTCACAGATTTCTGTAAGCTCATGGGATCAAACCATACAAAGACTATCGCGTATCATCCCCAATCGAACGGAATCCTCGAGCGATTTCATAGGACAATGAAAGCCGCAATCAACTGTAACTATTCAACAAATTGGGTAAAACGGCTGCCGTTCATACTACTCTGTCTACGTGCAATCTTAAAAGAAGACAAGTCCACGCCATCGGAGTTAGTATACTGTACAACCCTCAGACTTTCTGCCGCCCTGCTGGCACCTGCTCACGATAATCGCTTGCAAACAGAATTCATAAAAGACCTTCGACAAACAATGATCCAAACGAGACCACAGCGGACAGCTTGGTATACACAGCAGCACCCATTTGTCCACCCGGACTTATAATCTTCAACCCATGCCTTCGTCCGAAGCGATTCAGTGAAGGCTTCCATAGTGTCGCCGTATGAAGGACCCTCTAGGATAAGTCAGCGCACCGACAAAATTCTTCACTCTTACCATCAGAGGAAAGCCTACGAAAGTTTTTTACGATCGATCGATTAAAACCATTATACCCTGAAGGCACACTACACGCCAACTCACAACCGCATACATTAACTCCGAGTAATCCACAACCTCCGCAACAGATGACACCTCAGCCTTCTCGTACCTTCATTGGCCACAGAATCCGAACCCCGAAGCGCTACCTGGTGGGTGCTCAAGCCTTCTGAGGGATCACTGGGGCGGAGGGTTAAATATGCTGGAAATACCACACATAACACGACCACTACAGCCAGGAATTACGGGAGGATGGCAATCATACGTTTTCTTTCTTCTGATCGTAGGATTAGAGTGCTTAAAGCAATAAAGAAGTTTATAGAGTTTCTTGATTATTTAATATTTGCGTTTTGTATTCTATTATCTGTCGTATTATCTTAGTAAGCACATGTCAAATTCTGTTTACGTTAATATTATTATATCACAAAGATATATTTTTTTTGCCACAATATTATCATAACAATGGTTTAAACCATATGAAAATAAGCAGTAACTATTTTTGTACATATTCTTTTATTATTTATATTCCTTATTCCATTTCCAGAAGTACGACCTATATACGAACGTGATATAGGAATCATGTGAGTAGGAAAAAAATCATGGCAAGTATTTAAAGGCTAGGGCCAGGGCCCAGCTTCTACAGCAACCAGTCGTGTTGTGCGTGCTATTGTTCTCTCACGAGTTGTACAGTTTCATGCCAACTCGCAGTGACCAAGTTTGAGAAGTTTTTTCAAGACAGTTATTACTCTTTGAACATTATCAGTGACTCAAAAAATTTCAGACCGTGAAATTTGTTTTTGGTCGAACCGGCTTGGAATCGAACCCAGGCAGCGAAGTTAAGCTGTATAAGGGTCAACGCACATACCCTTATATGTAAGTATAATATGTAATTGATACAAGAGTTATATCAAATTTATCACATTAAAAGGCTTTGATGTATTTTTATTAGTCTATTTATGTATTTATTTACATATTCATCGGTCTATTTGTTATATTTACTAATTTATCTATTTATTTATTTAATTACTTATTTATTTTTTTACTTTTTGCTTATTTATTTATTATTTAACTATTTATTTGTTGAATTACGTATTTATTTATCTATGTATATTCTCTCATTACATATATATATATATTTTAAGTATATATATATATATATATATATATATATATATATATATACACAGCTATAAGGGCTGACATTGGTAGTATTCCGAGTAAGCTGGAGTGAAATCCGGTTGAAACGGCTCCCAGGCTAAAGCAACACACGCCCCCATCCCGTTAAAACCTTGGCAGGACCCAAAGAACGCTCAATGTCACGTCGCCATTAAGTTGGTGGTGTAGGTACAGATGTAACATTCCTGGTTCGCACCGATCCGGGTCTAGCACACGACCGCAGGGCCTCTCTGCTTGCATAGACAACCATGGGATCCAAGGTGACTACACATTCGAACATTGATAACGGCTTTGAATGAGGACCAAACAGCATGAACACAACAAACAACTTACACAAAAACGGAGGAAGTGAGGATACGATTATGGCGGCTTTTCAAAGGACTGCGAAGGTGCAGAGGTCACCGTAGGGCAAATATCAACGCCAGAGTGAGCGAAGAGGATAGCGCATCCCAACAAGCACGCGCAAAGCCCACACCTGAAACAACTAGCAACCCATCTATCTTATACAAACTGGGGGAGCAGTTATGAGATGGAAAGAGACGCTCAATCCACCAGCCAATGCGAGACGCCATCGAGAGCATCAAGAACTATCTATGAACTGGCAGCCATCGAGACACACGATGATAAGTCTAAAGAAGTGATACGGAAGAACAACGCTTCACAAATATCCCCGTGGATGAAACCCGCAGTTGCGGAAAAAACTAAACGAGGACCGGAGCTGAACGGGGAATACCCGAGCCCTAAACGGAGGCAAAATCAGCCAGAAGCGACGTGGAAAATGATCATCTGTAAAGAAAAAATCTCCCGTAAGGCCGAAGTAAGAGAGAACACTGAAGCCCAACCTCAAAAAGCAATGAAACCGTCGAAAGCGAAATTAGCGGATAGCAGCAGAAAAAGTAACTCGCCCAAGGAATCATAAAAGAAAAATGACATTCCGAAGGGAAGCAAGGGGAAAACAAGACCTGACGCAATAGTTGTAGTAGCGGAGGGCGACTTGTCCTACGCGAATATACGGGTGAAAGCCAAAAATTATCCCAAGTTTGGAAATCTCTTCGAATCGGTGACAAAAATCCGCAGCACACAAAAAGGCGACCTCCTCTTCCAGCTAAAAGGAGCGGGAGGAAAGGCGATTTTAAGTGAATAATTGGAGAATCCTTGGGAAAAGACTCCGAGGTTAGAACACTGACCCACGGCATTACAGTCGAAATCAAAGATATCTGCGAGGCAGTAGCATCCCAGAACCACCAGCCACCGCCAGCAATCATTGGATTACCCGCAGAAAGTGCAAACACACTGCTGAATGCGGGAAAGATAAGGATAGGCTGGATCAACTGCCTCATTCGGGAACGCACTGCGCTAACAAAATACTTTAGATGCCTAGGTTTTGGACACACAGCACGTCAGTGCAAGATTGATCAGGACCGCTCCAAAATGTGTAGAAGATGTGGCACAGAGAGCAGTGCAAAGTGTCCGGTTTTCAGGAGGGCCCTCACTAATAAAACATGATGAAGGTTATACAACGTAACCTCACTGTCCGGCCGCACAAGACCTTCTGGCACAAATGTCAAAATCCTAATCAGTGAGCCGTATAAATTCAGAAGACACATCGAAGAAAGGACCTGCGGAAACCACACCTTCCAAAGCATTTGCAGAATAACGGACTATGTTGCGTGTGCCCGGATAAATGGTATCCACTTTTACAGCTGCTATACTCCCCCTAGTCTAACACTTAGATACCTGAGTCTCTTAGATGATATAGTGGCGGATGCACGAGGAAAGCACCCGGTCATCAATGCCGGAGACTTCAATGCGTGTGCTACGGAATGGGGCAGTATATGCACAAATACAAGGGGGTTGCCCTGGAGATGGCAAATTAAGGTTCAATACAAACTTTCCGCAAAGCAGGCTGGAGCTAAATAGTGAACATCACGTTCGGAAGCAAGTCGCTACTGCCCAAAACGAAATGGCGAGTCAGCGAGAAATATACGCATAGTGACCATCAGGCGGTGGTATTCAACATTGATAGTGAGATGCCCAGAGAGCGACCCAAACGAACGGGGCCCAAATGGAAGGACACCACTATCAGACAAACAGAAATGTTTGGAGAAACGTTAAGCTCTGACTTCCTAGCCAACACCACATCAGCGCAAAACATGTCGAATAAACTGATCCAATCAGTATCAACAGCATGCGATGCAGTGATGCCTAAGAGGGCCACTAGTGGAAGGGGAGAAGCATGCTACTGGTGGAACGAAAGCATAAGGGATCTCAGGGCAACCTGCCTTAAAACTCGTCGTAGATCTCAGCGTTCCAGAGGTAGTCCGGAGTTCCAGGAACGATTGGCCGCCTTCAGGCTGGCAATGCGTAATCTGGAAAAGGGGAGCAAAGCAAACTACTTCAAGAATCTTTGCAATGAAGCAGACCTAGACCCCTGGGGAGGAGCATATAACATGATAATTAAGAAAGTGAAAGTCAGTAGGATGCCTCAAGTAACCTGTCCACTGATGCTCTGAACAACAGTAGAACACCTGTTCCCCAGGAAAACTCCTACAATGTTCGTCCTTACACAAGGAGCCAGTTCGGAACAAATCCCACCAGTCACGGTTGACGAGCTGCAGAATGCATGCAGGAAAATTGCCGACAAAAAAGCACCTACGGCAGGCAAATTGGCGTAGTGGAGGAGCGAGGAGCCTTGTCCGCCCATCATCGCCTCGAAAGCAGCAAGGAAGCTCTCGGCAACATACAGGCAATGCGCGATAAGAGCAGTCACCGGTTTCACACACACACGGCCTGCGTCATTGCGGGTATGGTCCCGATCGACTTTCACGCCACCGAAATGTAAAGGATCTACCTACGGAGAACTGCAAATCACGCCGAGACTAGCGCAAGAGGTCTGAAGAATGAAGAAAGGGAAACATCAATGGCACTGTGGCAAGCCAGTGGGACACCACAACCAAAGGCAGATAGACCCATAAATTGATACCCAGAATAGAAGCCTTGACAACGAGGGCTCACGGGAACTGCAACTACCACTTCGTGCAGTTCTTGTCGGGCTATGAGGGTTACCGGTAATACCTCCACAGATTCGGTCACGACAGCTCACCCACTTGTCCAGAATGCTCGGGCGAAGATGAAGACGCAGAGCACGTAATATTCCATTGCAGACGCTTTGCCGTGGGGAGAGGAAGTCTACCAACCCCCGAACTCCTAGTTAGCCATCTGACGGAGTCAGCTGACAATTGGCTGGTGACCTGTTCCTTTATAGCGAGCGTCCAGATCGAGCTAAGAAGGCTCGAAAGAGAAAGTAAAAGCCGAATTGGTAAATATAGATCACATAGCGTGATATGCTAACCATCTTCGCGAAGTAATACCTAACGGCATTTCCTTGGGGAGAGTGGTAGAAGTGTGCAGAAGTGTGGTTTAGAACGTAGGCGCGAGGAAAAAGGAGAATAATATCCCGTGAATCGTTTATGCTGGTAACACGGGTTACCAGTATCTTGAAGAAGATTCCACATCCATTGGCGCAAACTAGAAAAAATGGGCTCTATCTCAAGCTACTGTGGGGGTCATAGGTGGCGGATAGAGAAAGGCCTACACACACATGCTAGCTGTGAATAACCAATAAACAGCTTCCGACCAAAAGCGGCAGAGGCAGAGGGCACACCTGAAAATGTTGTAGGAGCCCTTGAGAACTTTCTGTGATAAGACGAGTCAGCACCGTCTTCAAATAAGTGCTCCCTCATCACTAACATATGTATGTGTATTCACCCCATCCCTACGAAATGGAAGGTAATATATGTGCACTCATCGAATCTGAGACAGACCATACGAACTACATAGGCATTTGGACTGACCCCAGTAAGGTCGTAATTATGTTACACAGCAAAACGCTTTTCGGACCTATCGACATCAAAGCTGACGTGTGCAGAATTCTGCTACCTGAGTAAGCTAGAGTGGAATCCAGATAAAATGGCTTTCAGGCTTATGCTGTAGATGTCCCGTTAAAACCTGGCTGGCTTTAAGGTACGTTCAGTGTATCGTCGCCATTGAGTTGGTGGTGTAGGTCCAGATGTAAAATTTTGGTTAACATCATCCGGCTCCGGCTCAAGACCCCACAAGGGCTTGTGTGAACACTCGCATGGCCTCACTGCTTGCAAAGATAACCATGGGATCTTAGGTGACTACACATTCGTGCATTAATAGCGGCTGCAATGAACACGTTTACAAGGAGCAATAGACTGCAAAGGTCACCTATTGGCAAGCAGCCAGCTCAAGTTAAGGAGAGGAACCAGAAAGGAAAACCAGCATGACACTGGCAGTAGGCAATGGATCGTCAATTTAGAACAAGTTAGGAGAGTAGATAAAAGCACTTGTAGAAATTTAAAAAGATGGTACAAGGCGCTCTACGCCATAGAGAGTATCCAGGCACTCTAACCTCTAATAGCTATTGAAATGCACGACGATACGGCTGAGGAGGTGATACTTATTTACTTTACTTATGAGGCATACGACCCATGGAGAGTTCGAGCCTGAGAAATAACTGCCGTCCATCGCTGATGGTCTTGGGCACGCTTCTTCCAGTCACCAAGACCAAGCTGTCTTGCAGGGGTGGTTCGGTCTTCCCCTTCTTCTGCAACCATGAGACTCGGATTCGAAGAACCTCTTAGCTGGAGCACCGTTTCCCATGCGCTCGATGTGGCCGAGTCAGTGCGGTCGAAGAATTTTTGCCTTCCGGACTACGTCCACATCCTGGTACAGCTCGTTTAGTTCGCGGTTGTTTCTTCTCCTCCATTCGCCTTTCTCGCAGACGGGACTATATATCCGATGTAGAGTTTTACTTTCGAAAGCACCAATAATCAGCTTCGCAGGTTTGCTTAGCGTCCGGCTTTCGGCTCCATACAGCAGGACAGGTAAAATAATAGTTTTGTAGAGCAAGATCTTGGTCCTTCGAGTAAATGGTTTTGAACTCAAATGCTTCGACAAACCGAAATATTCGGTTGCTAAGTGTGATTCTACGTCGGATCTCCACTGTGATGTCATTTCTGGAGTTCACGTTTGCCCCGAGGAAGACAGCCCAAACGTGTTTGGCGGATCGTCTCTTGCTCGACAACATGTATTTCGTCTTATCCTTATTTACCATAAGATCAGCTCTTTTCGCCTGTTCTTCAATCGCAGTGAAAGCTTTCACTACGGCACGTAGTTAACGCGTGACGATGTCGATGTTATCTGCGTATCCCAACATTTGGACTGACTTGTAGAAGATTAGTGCGGTGCATAACGACTGTTGGTGGATGGGGCATATGGAGGTGATATTCGTCGGGCATGCTTTCGTCCTCCCAAATTCTACAGATAATCTGGTGCATCCTCCAGAACATCGCCACCGGCATTGAAGAACTCCGGCTATGTTGATCTCCATACTTTTAATGGCTGTGCCTACTTCTTTAAAGTTAGATGGGACGACTACTTCCTCGACTGGATTTCTCACTCATCCACTATTCTGTGCGGGTCAGTAGCAAGGTTACCCTCACTGTTTCGAAGAGCCTGGGTGCCAGCTACATGGCTTTTCAATTTTTTGTAGAAGGCCCATATTTTCTGATTGTCCCTAGACTTTTCGATATTTTTTAGCTGGCAGACTGCGAGAGACCTTTTCCTTAGTCGTAGAAGTTTCTTCTCCTCCCGTCTTCTAGGCCGGTACTCCTCTTCCACCCCCAGAGACAGCGTAAGGCGAGCCGGCATAGAATGGACAAAAGTAGCCAAAAGGCAAAAGAAGGTGACGGAAAAACATAAAGGCAAACAGAAAGAGAGACAAACGCCTAACGCGATAGTGGTGGCGGTGAAAAGAGAGCTCTCGTGTGCCTAAATATTTGTGACCTGGGCGAATCAGTCTGTAAGATCAGAAGAACCCAGAAGGGCGTACTGCTTTGACTGAGAAGGTCAGTCAATATAAGGAAGTAATTGGTGAAAATCAAGGGGAAGGAGCTGAAGTAGATGGAGGCATTCAAGTCGCAACGCTAGGGGGTTATGCCAGCAAGAAGGGATCACGCATGCAAAAAGCGCTCTCTGGAATGCTCTCGAACATAGGTGGGCCCGGATATGCGCGCAGAATCCTACTTTTACGAGTAGTCAGTTCAGTCCTCCAGTTTGCTGCTCCTATTTGGGTTGGAGCTCTTGGGGACGGAAGTTTAAAACAGAAGATGACGTCAGTCTAGAGACTCTGCGCAATAAAGGCAATAAGCGGATTTATAACTCTTTCAGATGACGCAGCGTTCTTCAAAGGACGAATATTCCCTGTCGACATCCTTGCAGGCGAACTTAAGATGGTGTACCGCAGACAAACTTCGTATCGGCAGCAGGCTAAATTCATAAAGATGGATGATGCAGCTTCAGTAAGAATGTGGCAAGCCAGATGGGTAGACATGCTGGAAGACCGAAAAAGGCGATCTTTACACCAACCGATGAGGGACGCAATTGAAAGCATACGCCTTTTCTATGAGCTATCAGCCATACAGATGCGGGATGTGGAAACAGCAGAGGTTATCAAGAAGAACACCGCTTCATAAACTTCATGGCTTAGACCAACTACTGAGCCAAAACGAAAGCCGACCCCTGAAAGAGAAACAATGGAAGAAACGGAAAAAAGATGCAGACCGGAAAACATACACGAATAGTCGTCGAAAAAACCAAACCTGACGCAATTGTAATCGAGTCCAAGGGAGAAATCTCATACGCGAATATATCCCGTTACATAAAAGCGGATCCCAAACTAGAAAAAATTGTTAAATTTGTTTTAAGAATCAGAAGGACACGCACACGAGAGAAATGCTAATACAGCTCAAGAATACTGCGAGCAAGGCTGAGAACTTAAAAGCTACATAAGTGAAGGACTATTACAGAAGGCAGATATCCGAGCCCTGACTCAACGACTGCAAGGACATGGACGAAGTTACATCAAAGGAGGAAATCTGTGAAGCAATCAGAAACCACTTAGGATCAGAACATATAACAATAGCCGACATTATATCGGTTTGACAGATGTACGGACACACACAGAGCGCACTATTTAGAATTCCCATAGGAATTGGAAAAAAATATGCTAGAAGCAGGAAAGCTGGGTAAACTGTCGAGGCCGTCAAAAACGATGCTAAAGAAATACTTCAAATGCCGAGAATTTAGACACACAGCAAGCAGATTTGAATGGTTAGCAGACCGTTCCAAACAATGCAGATATGCGGTACAGAATGTCACATAGCAGAAAATTGCAGGAAGGAGCCGTTATGCGTGTTCTGCAGGAAATATTATCCGAAAAACGAAAAACACGCAGCGGGCAGTGGACAATGATGAAGGTAATACGAATAAACTTTAATCACTGTAAGGGTGCTCAAGATATCTTGAAACAAACAGCAGGAGATGAGAAAGCGAATGTGGTCCTAATAACCTGGCCCTAAGCGAACCCTGTCGACAGCAGTATCTGGGTACGCGTTAATACAAGGCATTCTGCAATATGGTTATGCGGGAACTACACCCTTCAATACATGGTGATGGTGATGAGGAATGAAATGGCAGGAGCAACACATCACCGACCAACAATTAGGGGCTCGCAATGGAAGCGAGAAGTAAAGCCTTTTCGACAATGGTATATTCAAGGAGATGCTGCATAGCTGTAAAACAGATACAAACGGATGTGCCAAAAGCTTGTCGCATCAACTTACAGCAAATATCGTAGTGACTTGTGACATGACAATGCCCAGGAAAACAGCAAATCCAAGAGGCGTGACATGCTACTCGAGGAAAGAAGACATAAAACACTTGGAGCATAGTGTTTAATAGCTAGACGCAAAGTCCAAGGATCTGGAGGGGGAGCTGATTTCTTAAATCACCTATAAAACTTCAAAACGAAGCAAATCAAGATGTGTTATGAACCCATGGGACACGGCCTACGGAATGGTTATAACCGGACTGAAGGCCTGCAATTCCCCATAAATAACATGTCCAAACATGGTGAAGGGTACACAACATGGTCACAATCGTCCAGGAAACATAAGTGGGACATATTCCAGCCGTTATATTGGAGGAACTGCATAGAGCTGTTAATCGAATAGGAGACAAAAAGGCGTCTAGACCCGATAGTATTCCGAATAGAGCATTAAAGGCTGCTGCCGGAATTAAACTACAACTTTTCCTCGTAATTTTGCAAACTTGGCTCCATGAAGGAGCATTCCCAGAACGGTGGAAGTTGCAACACTTACTGCTACTACCAAAATGAAATAAACCACCAGGAGAACCATCATCCGGTATGCCTTCTAGACACAATGGGAAAGATCCCTGAGTGCATAATATACGAAAGACTACTGACTGTAGCACAGGAGAAGGGAGCCCTTTTAAACCAACTGTTTGGATTTCGAAAGTTACGCTTCACGCTCACGAAGTCGAATCAACCACAAACGCAGCGATTATTCAAATAAAGCATTGGCTCGAATCTGCGGGTCTCGAACTGGAGGACCACAAAACGGAAGCTGTTCTACTACGAGCAGCAATACACTTTTTTAATATTGAAGTCGGCAACCTAGTAGTGCTGTTGGACAACCGGTCATAGTTCAAACCACATGTGGACTACGTCACATATGGAAAAGTACGAGGAATAAAGCGTCAACGGCAATGTACCCGAGGGAAATGAGGCTAGGGAAATAAGTAGGAAGAAAAAGGAAGAAGGGATACGATCTATAGCCTTATTGCAATATCGATGGGATAATACCATAAAGGTCAGATAGACTCATACCTTGATTCCAAAAAACGATGTATGGATGAACAGAGCGCTCAAATTTCGGATTGGAGACCAGTGATGGAGTCGGAAGAATACTGGCTAGATATCTGCTGATTAAGTAAAAACTGTGCAGACCGAGCTAAGAGAATAGAAACCGAAGGAAGAGCGGCAGAACCAGCTGAAAAGATAGGAACAGCGGAGTATCATGAATTGTTTGGCAGCCCCGCGAAGTAATACCTCAAGGCAGCACCGTGGGGAGAGTGGTAGCGCATCGATCCCTACTGAGGAAAGGAAAACCAAAAAAAAAATAACTACTTTTTTTCACTCGCCGACAGGGCCCACAGAAGCCACAGCCAAGAGGAGGAGGAAAATGACGACTCCCAAAAGCGCGAAATGCCGAAACGCAAATGCATCGCTCGAAAGGCTGCAGTGGGCAGCGGAGTGGAGCGGCGTCGTCTGGTACAGCTATTTTTCTGAGGAGGCGGTGCAATACGTGTCCGACGGAGGGGAAGGTCTGTTCGCTGTTATCAGCACCGACTGGACACCGATATAGAAGATAAAGTGGAGCGGGTACTTCGGCTCAAGGAGAATATATAGATGACATGCAGGCGAAAACTCAGCGACTCGCGAGCGAAATCAGAGAGCTGAAAACTAGTACTCTCGAGAAGAGAAGATTGGAACAACAGGCAAAGGCCCAACAACAATATAAACAGCAGCAACAAGTGCCTTAGAAGCAGCAACATGTCGTAAATAAGCCTCAGTTACCTGAGCACCAGCAAAAGCGGCAGCCAATGAAGCAACAACAGCAACAGCAATAACAGCGACCAGCAACACAACAGCGACAGCAGACAGCATACCAACAGCAGAAAAAAGGCAGCAGCAAAAAAAATAAATAAAAGCTGCCACCAATCAATGTGTACGCGGCACACATTGAACGAACTACAAATGTATTTAAGGAGTCCATAGGTGCAGGTATTTACTATATTAGTAAAAATAAAGGTGCTGATAAGTATGCAATCCACTGCAAGGCAGTGGATGATCATAATATATTGAAAGAATACCTAGTGTTATCGAAGTTTGAGTTCTTCTCTCACCCCAAAAGGCCCAAAACGTCAGACCCGTCTTCTGAGGACCACCTTTCCACTCGGAGACGCGGAGAAGGTGTTCCAAGCAGCAGAGTCAGCTCAAGTGCGTACACTGCGGGAACGCGTGGGACACCGCTTACTATCTGTAAGCAGTAAATAACTACTTTTTTCACTCGCCGACAGGGCCCACAGAAGCCACAGCCAAGAGGAGGAGGAAAATGACGACTCCCAAAAGCGCGAAATGCCGAAACGCAAATGCATCGCTCGAAAGGCTGCAGTGGGCAGCGGAGTGGAGCGGCGTCGTCTGGTACAGCTATTTTTCTGAGGAGGCGGTGCAATACGTGTCCGACGGAGGGGAAGGTCTGTTCGCTGTTATCAGCACCGACTGGACACCGATATAGAAGATAAAGTGGAGCGGGTACTTCGGCTCAAGGAGAATATATAGATGACATGCAGGCGAAAACTCAGCGACTCGCGAGCGAAATCAGAGAGCTGAAAACTAGTACTCTCGAGAAGAGAAGATTGGACCAACAGGCAAAGGCCCAACAACAATATAAACAGCAGCAACAAGTGCCTTAGAAGCAGCAACATGTCGTAAATAAGCCTCAGTTACCTGAGCACCAGCAAAAGCGGCAGCCAATGAAGCAACAACAGCAACAGCAATAACAGCGACCAGCAACACAACAGCGACAGCAGACAGCATACCAACAGCAGAAAAAAGGCAGCAGCAAAAAAAATAAATAAAAGCTGCCACCAATCAATGTGTACGCGGCACACATTGAACGAACTACAAATGTATTTAAGGAGTCCATAGGTGCAGGTATTTACTATATTAGTAAAAATAAAGGTGCTGATAAGTATGCAATCCACTGCAAGGCAGTGTATGATCATAATATATTGAAAGAATACCTAGTGTTATCGAAGTTTGAGTTCTTCTCTCACCCCAAAAGGCCCAAAACGTCAGACCCGTCTTCTGAGGACCACCTTTCCACTCGGAGACGCGGAGAAGGTGTTCCAAGCAGCAGAGTCAGCTCAAGTGCGTACACTGCGGGAACGCGTGGGACACCGCTTACTATCTGTAAGCAGTAAATAACTACTTTTTTCACTCGCCGACAGGGCCCACAGAAGCCACAGCCAAGAGGAGGAGGAAAATGACGACTCCCAAAAGCGCGAAATGCCGAAACGCAAATGCATCGCTCGAAAGGCTGCAGTGGGCAGCGGAGTGGAGCGGCGTCGTCTGGTACAGCTATTTTTCTGAGGAGGCGGTGCAATACGTGTCCGACGGAGGGGAAGGTCTGTTCGCTGTTATCAGCACCGACTGGACACCGATATAGAAGATAAAGTGGAGCGGGTACTTCGGCTCAAGGAGAATATATAGATGACATGCAGGCGAAAACTCAGCGACTCGCGAGCGAAATCAGAGAGCTGAAAACTAGTACTCTCGAGAAGAGAAGATTGGACCAACAGGCAAAGGCCCAACAACAATATAAACAGCAGCAACAAGTGCCTTAGAAGCAGCAACATGTCGTAAATAAGCCTCAGTTACCTGAGCACCAGCAAAAGCGGCAGCCAATGAAGCAACAACAGCAACAGCAATAACAGCGACCAGCAACACAACAGCGACAGCAGACAGCATACCAACAGCAGAAAAAAGGCAGCAGCAAAAAAAATAAATAAAAGCTGCCACCAATCAATGTGTACGCGGCACACATTGAACGAACTACAAATGTATTTAAGGAGTCCATAGGTGCAGGTATTTACTATATTAGTAAAAATAAAGGTGCTGATAAGTATGCAATCCACTGCAAGGCAGTGTATGATCATAATATATTGTATGATCATAATATAATCATAATATATCGAAGTTTGAGTTCTTCTCTCACCCCAAAAGGCCCAAAACGTCAGACCCGTCTTCTGAGGACCACCTTTCCACTCGGAGACGCGGAGAAGGTGTTCCAAGCAGCAGAGTCAGCTCAAGTGCGTACACTGCGGGAACGCGTGGGACACCGCTTACTATCTGGGTTACCCTAAGTTCCAGAAGCGTGAAGCAAAAACGCTTCTGCTAATGCAGCCCCCATAGAAAAATCCGCTTGGGGCACCCATACCCGTAGCGCCCAAATGACTTATGCCCTAGAGGAGACGGGCTGGGTTATTGAAAAGTCATTAGTGAATTTTAATCACCAACTTCTCAATAATAAAGCAATATGCTCCAAGCTTGGTAATGCCACGATCTGCAGAGCGGTTAATGGAAAAACTCCACTAGGTGGACTGCTATCTCCTCTCCTATGGAACGTAGTAGTAAATTAACTTCTACTAACACTGGAAAGCACAAGGTGCAATATGCCAACGATATTACCATCGCGGCTTCTAGCAATATCCACAATTAGATATATCATGCAGTTATTGTCGAATTAGGAAAATGGACTAGAAGTTGCGGTCTAAGCGTTACCCGCAACCGCAGAAAACAGATTTCTAGGAAATACAATTCTTTTTAGGGGAGACCCTAAAATTAAGTAAAAGTAAAAGCCAAATTTCTGGGCCTTATTCTGGACGCTGGTTCACTGGCTATTCGATTGAGTAGTTAGACCCATAGTACAGTACGGTGTCGCGATGTGGTGGACTGCGTTAGACAAGGTCACAAACTGCAAACCGCTCGAAAGGGTGCAGTGGAAGGAATGTATCTGCATCAGCGGAGCAATGTTAGCTATCCTTTCCCAAGCCCTAAACACACTCCTCAACCTTCCACCGATAGATCTTGCGTATGCTTAGCTCCGGACACTCTACAATACTCGAAGGAAACGCCCACCTCACGATACCTAAGATAATTTTCTTAGAAAAATTTCTCCACCAACATACCCCCCAAGTATTTTAGCATTCAAATCATGTGGGTACCGGGACACAGTCACATTCTAGATAATTGCGAAGCGGACGAACTCGCTAAAAAGGATAGTGACTAGTAGAAAAGTCTGGCGTACGACAGGAGCAATGTCATAAGCAATTATATAATCAATTATTTTCCAATTCTATTACATAATATTTGCTTTTATTAAGTATAATATTCATTACAAATAGAATACTTCGGAAAACAGAATATGAATTGCTTATTCAAACTTGCATTATTTATTTAAATAAAAATGTGGTATTGCCAAATCTGGTAGCTCGAGCCAGATTTGAACACAGAATGTGAAAAAGGCATGACCAACGCACCAATCCAATGAGTCAACGTACCCGATATCTATTGTGCCTATTATTGTAATGCTTTTTTGCCTTACGGGATATTATTGTAATGCTTTTTAATACACGAAATTCATAGATTGATTTTCCTGGCTCATAAATAAATAATGTTGATGGTTTTCCGGCAAGGGAACAGGCGTTTGCACTTTGTCATGTGGAAGTCATGGATCTTAAACTTGACTGACGCAACATGATGATTTGGATGGATCCAACTTTTAATTGCAAGTGGTAAACAGGGCAATTCCAGTCAATTCAAAAATTCCGTTAGATAGTTAACAAAATGAGGTGGTTTGTAGGAGATCGATCGATTTGCATGTTATAAATTCACCATCTATTTAATTTGGAATACGAAAATTCGACATGAAATATTTTTTAACCCAATGTAACGCGATCGCTCAGCCAAACATGATTTTTTGTAATTTTGAACCATGTTTGGTGGTGTTCTCAATGAATACAATCTTAGATTAGTATATCAATGGAAATTCTATCATTACCAATGTCAAGCATTTTTTTGGAAAAAAAAAACTTCTTCAGATCGGTCGTTCTGCAATTGGACTGGCATGGTCACATTTAATTTAAATGTTTTGACGTATTGCCCTAAAATTAACGACTTCAAACGAAAAACACGCAGCGGGCAGTGGACAATGATGAAGGTAATACGAATAAACTTTAATCACTGTGAGGGTGCTCAAGATATCTTGAAACAAACAGCAGGAGATGAGAAAGCGGATGTGGTCCTAATAACCTGGCCCTAAGCGAACCCTGTCGACAGCAGTATCTGGGTACGCGTTAATACAAGGCATTCTGCAATATGGTTATGCGGGAACTACACCCTTCAAGACATGGTGATGGTGATGAGGAATGAAATGGCAGGAGCAACACATCACCGACCAACAATTAGGGGCTCGCAATGGAAGCGAGGAGTAAAGCCTTTTCGACAATGGTATAATAATCTTAGATTAGTATATCAATGGAATTTCTATCATTACCAATGTCAAGCAATTTTTTGGAAAAAAAAAACTTCTTCAGATCGGTCGTTCTGCAATTGGACTGGCATGGTCACATTTAATTTAAATGTTTTGACGTATTGCCCTAAAATTAACGACTCCAAACATAAATTAAGTTTGTCCGCTGGCGTTAAATTGTAGTGTTTGTCAAAAATAACCTCCCAAGGGAATAATCGCAGAATTCCGAAAGGTTGCAAGTTTGAGGTTTGAGAATTAGTAGGCATGTTTTACGGCAATCTTAGTGCTGAATGAGCTTCCACCATAGTACCAATACCGGATGATGCATATGTAATTTCATTTTGTAATCGAATCGTTTTTCCAATTCCACTGGGAAAAATATTTTGTACTTATTTACAATTGATGAAATCATAGCATCTTCGAGAGAGTGGTCCCAATAATTTTTATTCTCTAGTAATCCCAAACGATAACAGTATTCTCTGCATTTTGCACACATTAACATTTCCCAGATGTTGGAATGATGTTGGACCACTAACATTGACTAACAGTTAACACAAATCAAAATATTCGTCTTGCCTGGCATGGACTGTGTAAAGATATCCTAGTGCAACGGTGCAAAACACTAGTACGTGACCGGAACGGGCAGTTAGTGTTCGTAAATATGAGTTTCTTAGAAGAATAACTACAACGCTTTACGTTTCATAACATAAACAAAATCAGAAAGGCATAAGCCACGTAAACCATGATGAAATTTAGTGGCTACAACGACGATCAAAAAAAAGATAACGAATGATCCTATAATGAATCATTTATAATACTAACATGTGACTTATTGAGTGTTCTGAAGTTATCGTTACTTGATGTGTCTCTTTTCCATTACTCACGAATAATTTTTTTGGTAAATCGGTAAAACTCATGGCCTTACGTGGAATGAATGTGTTCTTCTTTTTATTTTTCAACAACAATTTCGGAAATATATTTAACCAGGTTTAGGTCGGAAAGGAGTTATATCCAGACAATAAAGAAGAAAATGTGAGTAGCTGATTCACCTGCCAAACCCTAGTTCCCTTGTTTCAATTTTAAAACGATAAGAGTATGCTTCTTGTTCATGGGACAAAACTAGAAACCCAAACAAGCCAAAGAAGGTGTAGAACTTAACAAAGCCCATCTAAGGCAGGCTCGCTGTCCTCTGTATAGGTACGTGAATTATTTATAAAATTAAATTGATAGTAAATTTTTTGATTTTAATTTCATTACGGCCATGTCATTCATCATCTAAAAAAGCTCATAGACGTATCTTGGAAGTTTGTCCAAGGTATGTATTGTAGACAGCTTTTTTTTCCCGTATTCTGTGTCTGCTGCTTACTTTGATATTGTGTTGATGTGTGCTGTTTATGTTGCTCAGGTAAGTCCTGGTTCCTTGTTGTTTTGCTATTACCTTTTATGCTGTTGGTTCTTGTTTCATCACCTAATACAAAAGAGTATTAGCTCTCAGCTTTGCTAAATCTGGGAGGAGTGGGGGAGTTCAGCTATTCGAAGCGGTTGCTGCTGATCAGAAACTGGCATTCCCATCCATTGGACACTAATTAGACATCCGTTATTTCTTTTGACTCGACTTTTAACGAATTCGGTGACTTATGTAATAAAAAAAACCACTGTGAGTTATGGCTCCATTATCTAAAAACTCGAAACACTCGCGAACAATCATTGCACTCCTCAGTGGCTGATTGATAAGTATTTAAGCAGAGAATATGTAACTGTTGTTTTATATAAAACAATTTGTAAGTATATAAAAAGTGATAATTGACCAATTGTATCAATATTTCAGAAATAATTTACCTCAGACTTCCAATAGGCGGCGAAGCATAAGGTATCCCCAAATATGCCTCAACTACCGGAGATGATCGTACTATTATTCCACGAAGCAAGCCATACTTTGTTTTCACTGTAGTTTCGCCGTATTTAAAATTTGTATGAAATGATGTTGCCTTAACCGTGGGTATAGTTGTCAAATATAACGCGATAGTAAATATACGAAATATTGAACAATTCTTAAAGTCAGATGAGTTTGAAGTATGTTTCTTGTATTTTATTTGTGTATTAAAGGAACATATTTTTTTCCTTCTTTTCTTAAAAGATTGCGTTTGCCTTCTGATATTGGGAAAGTGTATGAATGTAGCCGAACAATTTAATAAACTGTGGTATTTATTTAATGAACCTAGACTATAACCGTATGTCATTATTACTTTCATGAAGTATTCGAGAAACCATCTATAGATATCTCTAAATTGTTTATTATGATTTCTTATGAAATCTGATATTATGATGAAGTTGGAACGCTTTGGGAAATATATTTTGATATCAAGGAAAAACACATCAGTATACAACAATAATTTAAATAAAGACAATCTGAAAATGTTTTCAGCTACTGTTTCCAAAAATTCAGAACTGCAATTTAATTTTCTGTTAACTGCAATTTGTGTTGCGATTAAAATTTCAACTTTCTGTGGTTCCAAAAATAATGTTATTAGAAAATGGATATGATCATTTGCATATAGCAAGCTATACGTTAATATATATACGTATTGTTTTAAGTAGCCAACAAATCGACGTTTTTCAAAGAAATTTATTAACTGCATTTCATTTTTACTGATTTCGTTTTTCTTGATTCCTTCAAGCTCAAATTCAAAGGCATTTGATTTAATAATCCGTTTAATTGTATGTATTATTTATGGATCTCAACTTTTTAATGTGTCTGGTAAGATGTATTTATCTGAAAATAAAAAAATAGGAATAATAGAATCATTAAAAAAATTAATCGAGCAATTTATATCTTTTTAAATTATCCATTAAATGCATAAAATTTCATAAGTAATATTGTTCGATATATAATAGTATAATATAATGAGTAAATTTTTACGTAATATTGAGCAAATTTGTTAGTCAGTTGAACGCCTGGACTCATATTGTTCTGAATCTTTCAGTGAAAGCTAATTTATGACTGGCTATCTGGCAAGCCAAAAAATTTCATCAGTTTTGATAGCTTAATCAACAGTGGTGTCCCTCAGGTTTCCGTCTTAGGCCCAATAATTTAAATCGATTTTTCTACAACCATTTATAGGCAAAGTCACTGCTTTTGCAAATGATTTGCACCTACTTACTCACTACTGTGAGCTATATGCAGTTGGTTAGTGATGCAAGCTTCAAATTGGATCTACTTTGAAGATAGTTTTATAATCATAAACTTACTGTTAGCGATAAAACAAAATTTACAAAATTTAGTATTAAGGACGAAAAGTTTTGTCGACTTTGCTTTAACAGTACCACTTCCTAAATCCTCCTAAATGCTATCTTAATTTCAAGAGTTAACCTACAATACAAAACTCAATTGTTGTGATGATTGCTTTAAATTGAGTGTGTAGGCAATTTCAAATTCTTAGGCGTTATTTGTATTTAAAAACATAACCTGAAATAATATACATATACGGTCTTAAGAACTGTTTAAATAAAGTTGTTAGAAAAATGTCTCATCTAATTCTTTACTGCAACTTAAGTGTTTTAAAATAAGTGTACAATAGTTAATTGAAATCAAAATTGATATACGTTATTTCTTGCTGAGGCGTAATACTATTCCTTTTATACAATATTTTTTATTTGATTATTACATTTAAATTATTTATTTTATTATTGATAAATATTATAACTGATGATAGAAATAAATATATAAACATATATTCAAATAATTCGGTCTTTCTCTCTTTCTCCATGCACTCGATGTAGCCCGTCTTCCGAACCACACCCACATCTTAGTATAGCTCGTAGAGTTACTCCTTCCCCGAATACATGACCATATGTCCGACGTAGAATTTCTTTCGGAGGCAACTGCTTTTTGTATTATAGCCAAATTTCGACTCCATATAGCAGGACTACCGAAATAAGAAAGTCCAGTGTTTTTTTTTATTTCGAGAATGTTTATATAAGTTAAGAACAGCGCATCAATGCACAGTAATTCCATTCCCACAGTCCCAGAAACAGAACACTTTGCACGCGCAACAAGGCTCCACGGAAGCCAACATGCTCGGCACCTGACACCCTCAGAATGCACCGCAACGAATTCACCTGCAGCGGAAATGCTGACGATGCGTCTGACGGGATAGCAATATGTACTTTCAAGTTATTGTTCTTGTTAGAATTAAGTTAGTCTTCTATTTTCTGTCAATAAAGGGGGTCCCCCTACACCTGTCTTAGAAAGACACTTGGTACATGTTTTTGCATTTTGTTTGGGGCTAAAATTACCAGCTTATTGACCAATGTCTTAAGACTTTCTTGTGTAATTGTACAGAATATTTACATAATCACAAATATTACTACAATGAATACAATTAAATAATCAACAAATAATCATGTTTAGTGATGTAAACTTTATTCTCATTTTTTTTCTCATTTCATTTTGCTGCAACCCATAACAACCCGAAACATTTTTGCCATTTTCTTTCCATCTCATACCCAATCTATGTATAGATGTACATACAAATCCAACTATGAATGGGGGCACACACTCGGGCGCAGGTCAATGGAATTCGAAAGAAACCCTTTTTTATGAATCCAATCGCAATTAATCGTTTTTGCCTTACCATTTGGCGCATGGGAGTTTGATACCTAAATCCTTATAGAATTTAATTAAGCGCTCTTAAAACTTTTGTCATGGCGATATATTTGGTTCCCACCGAGAGACAAACAGATCGAAAAATTGGCAGCCAGTTGTGGCATATGTCATATGGCGGCGCGAAAAAACCTTTTGGTCGAAAATCTTTTCTGCACAAAGCATTTATTTTCGTCCAATAGGTTGTTTTTCCTTAAAGCTTGAAAATAACAAGGACTACAGCCATGAAGTAAATTGCAACGGAAAGGGCAATGCTTAAGGTAGAGGAAGTTGAGAAAAAATTTACCGTTAGCCCTTAACACTTGTAACATGTCTTTTCCTTATTGAATAAAACCTTCATCTGATTAAAATATACCAATATTATAATATTAGTGGCGCGACAGTCCGAGACGGACCTGGGCCTAGCTTCTCAGCAACCACTCGTGTTGTGCGTGCTATTGTTCTCTCACGAGTGGAAGGGACCTACAGTTTTATGCCGACTCCGAACGGCGAAGTTGAGAAGCTTTTTCTAGACAGGAATACTCTTTGAGCATTGTCAGTGACTCGAAAGAGGTGGAGCCGTGAAATATGAAAGGTGGTAAATTCAGGTATCGAACCTGGCACCCTCTGCGTAGAAGTCGACGCACCAACCCACTACGCCACGGCGACCCACGATTAAAATATACAGTTTATGAAATTAACTTGTAACTAAACAGAGAACTAGATTTGAGAAAAATTAAATGAAGATAATCTTACTTGTACTTTTTCTATTTCTGTTGTAACATTTTCTTTGACAATTGTAGGTTTATTAGCAAAAACTACAAATTTTGAACATCCTCTCATAAGTTGATTAATATGTACCATTCTAATAATTTTGTTAACTCTAATGGAAAAAACTAACTTGCTTAGTCTTCTAAAAATGATAGCAGCTATCTATTTGGGATCTGTTTTTAAATTATGCAAATAAAGAACTGGTCTACCTTCTTTAAATTGAACACTCTTTACATATTTCTGTTTTGTTTTTAAATGATTATTACTTTTAAAAACAATTCTTATTAGGATCTTTACTACTACTACTCTATACGATAGTTGACTACTACGACTGGTACCTTTTTCTTCTTTTTAACTAAATAGTCTAAAAGCGTTCGAAAAAATTGCTGTTGACGGGGACTGGTTAGTAGCAGAACATGGAGTGTTTTGATATTTAAATAAATATTTACCAATTAAATTATGTATGGCTGTGAGTGTCCAATTTGTTTCTTTTAAATATTTTTTGAGACCATTTTTAAACGTCTGTACAGCTCTTTCGGCTAATACGTTAGACTGTGGATGATATGGTAGACTATGGACAAACTTAACAATTTACATAGCAAAATCGTTTAAAAAGACTTGACGAAAAGGAGGACCATTATCAGTTACAATAGTTGCCGGAATTCCAAATATTGCAAAGTTGTACTCTAGCCTTAAGATTACCTTATCGTTGTTAGTTTTCGACATTGGAAAAACATCTATCCATTTTGAAAACGCATCAATTAAAACTAAAAAAACATCCCTTCCTTGTAAGCAAAGTCTAAATGAATTCTCTCATATGGAGAATTAGGAGACTGCCAAGACCCTAAAGGTACCTGGGTGCTATTATTCTGATACGCTAAACACGGTTTACATTGCTTTGCATAATTCTCTAAATCCTTATCTATATCCGTCGACCACACGTAAGATCTAATCGATTTCTTCAACCTTACTACCCCAATATGACCTTCATGCAATAGTTCTAATACTTCCTCTTAATAAATTAAAAAAATAAAAGAATACATTTTTCACATTCTTAAAAGTAAGAGGAATCAAATTTGTTATCCTTCACTGTATATTTGGCTACTATTGCGATTTTCAACGGGAAATTTTCTGTATCCAAAATATTACTAATTAAACATCTATAATTGGAATGAATTTACCATACAAATTTATAAGACCCAAATATGACTGTAATTGTTGAATGTTTTCTGGTCTTGGAGCTTCTGTAATAGCCTTTACCTTTTCCGGATTTGGTTTGATTCCTTCAGCAGAAATAATATGAAAATGTACATTTGGATTTTTTTACTCTAACATTAAATAAATTTAATTTTTCAAAAGCTAATGCTAACTTGTTTCTAGAATCTTCCAAATTTTCTCCACCAACAATAATATCATCCAAACTTAGCAAAAATATCATCTATTTTAGGTAAACGATAGTGATGTTGTTCAATATATTTGTTGATAGTTACTTTGCAATCGATACAAAGCCGAATACTACCATCAGATTTTCCTTTACTTTTCTATAGGTTAAGCTGACGTGCTTGACATTACTGGCTTTATAATCCAGGAACTAAGTTTTCTAATTCCTTTTTTACTTTAGATCTTCACCCATATAGCACGGTATATGGTTTAAAAAATATGGGTTTACTATCTTCTTTGATAAAGATTTCGGTTTCAAAGTCCTTTATGAATGCATTACAACACTTTTCAAATATTTTCGGGAATATTTTCTTGAAAGACTCTACATCACGCGCGTTATCAATATAATTTACCTGGTTTGCGCTACCTTGAAAAATATTACTTTTCCAACTTGGTACCAACACATCTAACTAATCTCGCCCTAACAATGGAATGAATTAATTTACTGACTCAACAACCATAAGATCTAAACATTCGGCAATCCCTTTAAATATAACCTCAACTCTCACAGTTCCAACAGCTTTCACTTCCTCCTCCGTAATAACACGCAACTTTTTTAAAGTTTAGATAACTCTCCTAGATTTAACCCAAGTTTAGATGTACTAATAATTGTAGAACAAGCACCAGTATATACTTCCATTTTAAAAATGATCCCATTAATTTGTAAATTTACATATAAAGGCATACTACGTTTGATATCTACGCACAAAATATTACATAACCTCAAATTATTAAAATAGCCATCCTCTGTGTTTTCATTTGAATCTTCCAAGTTCAAATGATTTTCTTCGTCACTTGCTTTGAACATTTCGTTGCATAGGTACCTGGTTCCGAACATTTATAGCATATAACTGCATGACAATCCTTCGCTATATGTCCTAACTTTGAACATCGATAGCAAACTCCTCTTCTTTATTGATTTCTGTACTTTTCCTCCACATGGACTTATTAGTTTTTGAAAGCCTTTTTCTTCCCCAGCAGCTTACAGCTTTGTTTTTAGCTTTCTCTAATGTTAGTTTGTCTTCATTTAATAAAATAGTTCGGAGTTTATTATTTTCCACATACAAATTTGTCGCGTAAAGCATCGTCCAAGAAATTACCAAATTGACAATCTTGAGCAATTAGTTTGATTGCCACGACGAATTCGGAAATAGATACATGTGCCTTCTGGTTTCTCAGAAATAGTTTTTAACGCTCCGTGATAATATTAGTGTTTAGTTTGAAATGATTTTTCAATTTGTCTACCATGTCCGAATATTTCAAATCGGTTGGTTTTGTGGGAGACACCCGAGATTTTAATATGTTATATAACTCACCACCACCCAGCGTTATGAAATTGGACACCATCATTTTATCGTCCTTAATTTCATTTATTGAGAAGAAGTTCATTCCGATCTAAACAAAGCTTGAAATCCTCTCCAGTTGTGAATACTTCAAGATGCCCAATTATTGGTTGTAGATTTTTCGTTATATAATCCTTATTTTAGTTTTATTAAGTAATCTTTTTTCCAAAGCCAGCTGCCGAACACCAATTTTTCCTCCGCGCCAACAGATATGTTCTTTCTTTATTGAATACAAATAATTCTGTTTTAATACCATTAATAAGGAACCATTTTTTTGGTTTGAATTTTTTTTTTCTATAATTTTTTTTTCTATTTCGTATACAGCATATACTTCGTCTTTCCTTCGTTGACCGCAAGACCCAGCTTCGTCGCTTCCTGTTCGATACTCACAGACTTCCCACTGACAGCCCGTTGTGTTCTTGCGAAGATGTCAATGTCATCGGCATATGCGAGCAGTTGCACAGATTTGAGGAAGATCGTGCCTCTCGTTTTGACGTTTAAGATACGTACGATAATCTCGGTAAGATGTTTATTTGCCTTGAGGGAGCAACGGGTATTCTCCTTTGTCATTCTGCAAGCTTTGCAGGGATTCCATAACTAGACAATGCGCTGTCTGCTCGTCTCTAAAAATATTTTTATACTCGGCCTTAAAGTCGATAAATAGATGGAAGTATCGACTTAAAACTCCTGGGTCCTTACCAAGATTTGCCGCAATGAAGTGCCTGAACCCGCATCGATATTGATCAATCAGGCAGAAAAGATCTTATACGATATATTCAGCAGACTTATCCCTCTGTAATTAGCACAGTTTAGAGGGTCTCCTTTTTTAGGATCGGGCAGACGTTGCTGACATTCCACCGTCGGGAATACGTACGCTCAGATTTTACAGATGGGTTTGTGTATGCACCTTACCAAATCATCGCCAGCTACTTCAAAAAGTTCGGCAGGCAGTCCATCGGCACTAGCGGCCGTATTGGATTTTATTTATAAAGCATATCATGTATTGGACGGACTGTGCGTATATTTGTAAAACCGAAAACATAAAAAGCACACTCGCAAAGGGAAGTGGCAAAACCAACTAAGTCATCACACATTGGTGGGAAAACAATTGCTCAGACAGTAGCAGCTGAGTGAGAGTAGCAGTAACCCACTAGATCCCGTTTCTCGTCCCCCTCTCTATTATACTGCAAAAACCAGAGAAGCAGAGTCAGACAAACAAACATATTTTTGAAAGACATTTAATCCTCGAAACTAACATTAAAAGCAGAATATGAATAAGACAGTGAGAATTTTGAAATGGATTGCGAACGGACTCTCGCAAAAGCTTGACGAACTAGAGCTTTAAATTCGGAAATAACATATCGACATATGTTTGATTTCTGAGACAAATTTAACGAAGGAATCTCGTTTAAGTTTTAAAGGTACCATCGAAAGGGCAAGAGGCGGGTCATCATTATTTATACGAGATAATATCGATCACTTAGTAGGATTTAAGATAGATTTTCATACAATGCAATTATGTACAGTTCGCGTATATAAGAAACACCATTCATGTGCGTGTCGTCCATTTACTGCCCACCGCGCAGTAAAATTTAACAATACAAGTATGAAAACACATTTCTAAGTCTTGGTCCAAACTTTATAATCGGTGGAGACTTCCTTTTGGAGATCAAGAGGCATCTCCCAAAAGGCAGAACACTGTACACAACCGGTATGAAATTTGGCTGCGAGTTTTACTCGACTGGAAAACCTACCTACTGGTCTACGGATTTCACGAAAATACCAGACGTCGTAGATTGCATCTTTATGAAGGGTATTTCGTGAAATTATCTAAAACTGGAAGAAAGCTTTGATCTCAGTTCAGATCATTGTCCACTTATATTGAATATGAGCGATACGCTCGTGAAAAGGGAAGCGCCGCCTACATTAACTAATCATCGTACAAATTGGCAAGTATTTAGAAACTACTTGCAAAATCACGTTGAACTCATGATACCGCTGAGAACCCCATACGACTTAGAAATTGAACTTGACAAACTTATTGAAAATATACAGAGTGCCGCATGGAGCAGTACACTATGTGCAAGAAAAGGGGCAGTTAAACACGTCTTACGATATCCACCAGAAGTAAAGGAAATGGTAAAGGAAACACGGAAAGCACGCAAGAAATGGCAAAACAAACTCCCTCGCCACAGCATAAAACTCGTCCAATTGTGTAATCTGTTAAAAGCGAAAATCAAAGCATTCATAACTAATAATTTTAATATTTATCTGCAAAATAAGAAACTAACTACACACTCTGGAAGGCGTTGAAGGGGTTAACAAAACCTGAAGCACATAACGCGCCAATCCGAAAGAATGGAAACGAGTAGGCAAAAGTAGATAAAGATAAAGCTAATCTCTTCGCAGATTACTTGGAAAAAACGTTTAAGCCATTCGACGGTCAAACTCTTCCTATGACTTACAATGGATTTGAAGTATACGACGACAATTATGTTCTGAGAAGGGCTACCTTGGCAGACCTCAAGGAAGAACTAAAAAAGCTCAAACCGAAAAAAGCTCCTGGTTACGATTTAACTACAAGAGAAATTCTTAAAGAGTTACCTAGGAAAGCCGTTCTTAAGTTACTCTACTTAATTAATATCGTAATATCGTAAATAAAGACTTCACCATGTCCCTAGTCAATGGAAAGTGGCAGAAGTTATGATGGTACCAAAACCCGCGAAACCGTCAACAGATAAAAAGTCCTAGACCTATTTCACTACTCACGATAACTTCTAAAGTTTTTGAAAAAATTCTGCTTAGACAATAGGGGAAGAAAAACAGCTCACATCATGTCACCAATTTGATTTTAGAAGTAAACGCTCAACTATTGACCAAGTACATCGTATAACTTATGTAATAGAAAAAGCTTTTGAACAAAAGCTCGTTTGTGTTTTCCCAAACTTTTAACAAAGTTTAGCATGAAGGCCTGAAATATAAACTCTGCCGATCTCTACCGGGGAAACTTTATAGTATTTTAGCGATCTATCTCTCTGATAGAATCATCCGTTTAAAGCATGGACATTAATACTCTGCGTTTAAAAATATATATGCTGGTGTACCGAAAGGGACAGTTCTTGGCCCTCTGCTATACCTAGAGGTTGTTCTAGGCACATTTGCATTTGACTGACACTGACATTTTCATAACAGCCAAGGCAAAATTACAAGGTGCACTAGATCAAATAACGTAACGACCTGGTTAAAATTGAGGACAAACATTTCCGCCGCTTTAAGTGGAAATTGGTATGAGTCATTCGTATACATCCAGAAATGGCAGTGTTATGAGGGTTGTCACGCTAAGAACTTCTAGTGGAGTAACTCGATGGGCTGTCGCTAAGATTCGAAGACTTCCTTCCTATCCTATAGAATAGACATATCCTTCCAACAGAATGTCCATCATAACTATTTCTTATACTCGTTACTTTCTTTTGAATATAGTGCAATGTAAAGTGTCATAGATACATTTTTCAGGCGGTCAAAAAGACGCATTTTACTCTTAAGATTGCATAAAACTTTGAACCAGAAGACCGTGTCTTATCATTTTAAAATCAAATTAATTCAGGCTCATCAAGTAAGATCCGTAGCTTGATGTCAGTAGAACATTTAGTACTCTAAAGGTAAATAAATGCAAAACCAAATATATACTGGCAACGAGAAAGTGCAACCAACACCGATGTCTCGGAGACAATGTCACAGTAGACAGATATAACTTTGAGGTAGTCAAAAATCTTGTCTACCTGGGAACCGCTATCAATTCAGACAACAAGGTGAATTCAAACGAAGAATAACTCTTGCTTCCTTGGGCTAAGAAAAAATTGATAAACAAACCTCACTCTCGAATGAAGTTGCTCCTTTGAGAAGAAAGATCTTCGGGTCTGCATAGATGGTGAGTGGAAGAGAAGATATAACAACTAACTTCACAAGCTGTTCAGCGGCATCGACTTACTCAGAAAATTGAAGATTCAACAAATGAAATTCAACAGGTAGGGCAGATGGAAACCAGTGCTCTGGCACATTTAGGACCAGTGCTCTGGCCCTTATTCACCCCGAGGGATGGCGCACAGTGGTCCGCTTTGTATGGTAGCCATGAAAAGATCGGTCCACGGGTTCAAAAGTTCCAGATTTATTTCCAACTCCGCGACGCACAGTGAAATAAATTACGGAAATTTGTAAAACCTGAGCTATGAAACGTAGAGCAATTAAATTGTTGTTGTTTTTACTTTTATTCGAACCTTTAATATGATGTTTACAATATGAATAAATCACGCTTTGTAAAATTGTTTGCTGAATACTGTAGCTTTCTAAAACTGTTAACATATCGTTCATTAATCATTTTAAGTATTTTTTCCGCTTTTGATCCACTGTAGGAACAGGAGGCGCACGACTCAGTCAACTATGTGTCTGAAACTGGATGCAGCTAGCTAACGATAGAGCTGGCTAGAGACACTTGTTGGTTGAGGCCCAAGTTCACTTTAGCGTCGCCTTAAGTGAGCAGGTATAATCATCAGAATAAAAAACGAAAGACGATGCTTAATCTACTCTCTATGACATTCCTCCACATGTAAACTCCAGCATATAGCAATGAAATTCAGAACAAGTTAACAATTTTGGTATCCATTTCCGCCGTAGGCCAGCATTGTTTGATAGTGACATCTTGCGTCAGTTGTACATCTACGATTCATTTGAACCGTATCTGGCTTCAGTAGATAGTTTATAGTAGCGATAGGCATGGAGGGTGCCTTCCTAGCGAGTTCATCCGTTTCACAATTCTCTGAATGTCACATATAAGATGGATGTTAAAATACTCGGCCCTTTCGTTAAGAGATAAGCGGCAACTAAAGGAAGTCTTGGAGTTAAAATTGACTGAATTCAGAGATTTGATCGCTGCCTGGCTATCGGAGCAGATGTAATATCTGTGCTTGACATTGTTTTTTTTTTTTTAGCCTTCTGTTTCCATTTCCTAGTACTGTAGACTGTTTTTCGCGTTTGAGAAGTTGCCATACTCTGCGGCGATAAAAAAAATTACAGATTACATTTTTTTCTTTAGATTACAAATAATCAGATTAATAATCTAATTACAAAAGTAATCAGATTGGGAAAAACCAATCCCAGATGATTGATATTGTTAGCTATACAATTCTGCAGTATCCTACTACCACCACACAACACTTTACACATGACACGCACACACAAGAAATGTCCAACTGCTAGTTTCACGCCAATAATGTGCAAGGAATTATACGGAGTAAAGACCAATTTGACTCAAATCCCATTTCTTACAAGAAACACAACAACAAAAGTCCAACAATACAACCTAATGAGAGCAGTTTGAGCGCGATGCCTCTTCATTCTCATTCTCGCGCGAGTTACATACCCTTACTCCACAACCATATTGCTCCGGCCAATGTCGCCTAAGCAAATTATATTTCAGCACACCAGTGAATTGATTTTGTTGTGCTGACGCAAAACGATTGCACCACCGGAGTGTTTGAACTTCGATATGACATTGATTGTACTACCGGAGTGCATGAACTCGTTTTGCTGGTGCAACAACAAAGGCAACGACCCGAGTAAGCTGATAAATATTGAAAAGTAGGTCATGAGTGATTTGTAATTTTATATTTTTGCAAATAATAAAAGTCAGTCTGAAGAGCACCACCAAAGAACACAAGTGTTTCATTAAACGTAATTGGCGCAGTCGACGGAGACTAGTATCCAAAGATACTAATCCAGAACACATATCAAAAGTAATAGTGTTTGTGATCTCTTTTTGGTACTCAAAAGTACTCAAAAGTACTCTTGGTACTCAAAAGTAGAATAACCAAAAATCAAAAATGGCTGGAAAAGTTGAAGAAATAAAGCAAACAATCGAAGTTCTCAAGAAATTCATTGAACGTCAAGAGGATGCCAGAGGAGAGTAGGCCAGCCAGAGCAGAATCTGGAACAACATTCGAGACAACAGCAACAAGAAAGACAACAACAACAAGAAAACCAGTCGTAGTTTAGTGCTAATGAAATCGTGCAATAGTTTCGAAAGCTCAAAGCTTTAGAAAAAGGACATAATGTGTTGGCATTCATCAGCTCAGTGGAAGCAGTGATGGGCCTGTGCCCAAGCAATAAACCATTATTAAGCTTCAGCCTGAGCATAATAATAAATGCAAAAATACTAGGTGATACTGGAAATGTGATCAGAGAGCTGGGAATCGATGCAACCTGGGAGGACATCAGGACAAAATTGAAGGAGCTGCTAAGACGGAAGACATGTTACGGAAATATATACAAGTGTCGTAACATCAGAGTAAGCACTTTAGAGATTAATTTAGTAGATTAATTAAGGGAAATATATTTATATGGTACTATATGGTACTACTAAATAAAGATTTAGTTAATATACTAATAGACAAAATCAGTACCCCTTACAGAATACACATAAATGAACATTGTACAAATAACCAATTACTAAAAAAATATTCAGAAATTAGAGCACTACGTCTAGTGCTCACACAATGGCAATTAATTACAAACATAGGAAATCAAATTACACAAACCAAACACAAATCGCAAGGAATACAAACACTAATTCAAGTATTAGACATACTCGACAACCGGACATAATAAACAATAATAAGCCTAGCATTCAGTTAACAAACCATTCAAAACAACACAATAACCAAAACCCGCAAAACTCACAATTCGGCAACACATACACCAGAAATACTAGGGCAATAAACTATCCTTCGTATATTATGGAAGATAGTTCAATCCAAGAATCATCCCAGAACCCAGATCATGAGTTAAATTTTGTAGGTTACGATAGGTAGGACTAAAATTAGATGCCTAATAGATACAGGTTCTACAACTAGCGTTCTTAATGACAGTAGACTTACAGACCAGTTCCCTAAGATTCTTTTACAGACCCATGTTTCTATTAAACCCTAAACGGGATAAATAAAGTACAATATATAGTCACGACACCGTTTCCTGAGTAAACCAAATGTCCAGATACCCTCCAGTGGAAACTTATTAAATTCGATAACAATAATTTTTGTGGAATTATTGGCCAAAACTTTCTGATTTCATTCACAGCGATTATTAACAACGAACAGGGATATATAGATATACTGGAAAATAAGTTGTCCCATAAATATCGAGAACTCTTGCAGTTTACGAGCACTCAAAGAAAAATAATTGAAGAATAACTTCAATCTTGATCACTTGAGTACGGAGGAGAAAAAAGCTATTTCTAGGTTGCTCGAAAAATTCAAAGATAAATTTTTCAAAGATGGATATGTTTTATCGGCAAAAACCGATAACTGCCATTAAATTATAACAACCTCAGGTAAGCCTTTATACACCAACGCATATAGATATCCACAGGTTCATGAAAAGGAGATTGAATCTCAAATAGCAGAAATGCTGAAGCAAAACATTAAAAAGGAGAGTGATTCTCCCTATAATAGCCCTTTGTGGATACTAGAAAAAAGAATGGACAATTCAGGAAAAAAGAAAATACAGAATCGTTATCGACTACCGTCAATTAAATAATTTCACGGTAGATGATAAATTCTCTCTTCTAAATCTGAATGCTCTATTAGATAAATTAGGAAATGCTCAATACTTTTCCACCCTTGCCAAAGGAATTCATCAAATTCTGGTTAGAGAAGAGGACAGAAAAAAAAACACCCTTTTCTACACCGTCTGTGCACTATTAATTTATTCGAATGCCATTTGGACTTAAAAATGCCCCATCAACGTTCCAAGGTTGATGAATAAAGTTCTTAAAAAATTTATAAATAAAATGTGCATAATGTACATGGATGCCTTTCTCGTATTCAGTACATCATTACAAGAACATATGGATAATTTGAAAGCGATCTTTCAGGCATTGCGAAATGCACAATTAAATATTGAAGTAGACAAGTGCGACTTTCTGAAGAAAGAGACGCAATTCCTCGGACATGTTCTAACGCATCAGAGGGTAAAACCTAACCCTAACATAGTGTCTATTATACAAAACCTAATATTACCGAAAAACACATAACAAATAAAAAAAATCCTCGGTAGGACAGGGTTTTATAGAAAGTTCATTAAGGAATATGCAAAAATCGCTTATCCTATGACGAGATACTTAAAAAATGATCAGTCAATAAATACAAATAACCCGGAATATATAGCGGCATTCGAGAAGCTAAAAGACATTGTCACTAACTCTCCGATATTACGATACCCGAAATTTCTCAAAAAGATTTAAGATAACGACAGATGCAAGTAACCATGCAATTGGAGCGGTTTTATCTCAAGATGAAAACCCAATTGCATCCGCATCGAGAACTTTAAATAAACACGAAACGAACTATGCCACTGTAGAAAAAGAACTCTTGGCCAAAGTCAGTGTGGTGAGTGGCAGTGAAATATTCTCGTCTGTATGTTTTTGGAAGAGAATTCAATCTGGAAAGTGATCACCAACCTCTAAAGTGGCTTATGGCGAAGTATTCTGGCAAAGACATAAGTCCAAGACTACAAAGATGGTTAGTTAGCCTGCGCGAGAACAATTTCAATTTAGAATATATTAAGGGAAAAGGTAATTTTATTGCTGATTTTCTTAGTAAAATCAAAAATGACGAAATAAACAATATCAAAACATGTGATTCAAATTCAACATAATTGATCATAATCAATCAGGCATCTATAATGGGGAAGATATAGAAGTAGCTAATAACGAATCAATAGGAGTACAGACAGTTCACTCTCAAGAGGATGATCTACAGGATTATATTCCAATTCTCGACACTGTAGTGAATATATTCTCTATCCAACTTATAATCATAGAAACCATACCAGAAGGTATCTCCAATACGTTTGGAATAAACAAATATACATATATATCCAAAAGAGATATTGAGGAAAATAACGTCAGAAATATCGTTCGTTGGGAAATACAACAAGGAAAGGTACGAATATATTCGTATCTCAATGACCATAATTAAAACAAAGTCCAGAAAATAATTGTCAGAATTTTCTGACAACACATGTAAAATTTGTCAAATGCTCTAAACGAGCAGTAGATATAGAAAATATTGATGAATTAAAAAAGCAGATTGTTCTTGTTCACAAGAATGAGAATGGTCATTGTTGCATAATCGCTACATATGAGGCATTAAAATCAAAAATGTTCAACCCTAAACTTAAAAAACACATACACACAACTTAAACAACTGCGATATTTGCACCATTGGAGGAAATACGATGGCAACCCAATCAAAGCGAAATTTCATGTAACCGAAACTCCAAAAACCATCAATGAAATTGTCCATGTACACATATGTTAACTCAAGACATTCCTTTTCAATGTTCATTGATGAGTTTCCAAAGCATGCTACATCTCTATCTCTCACAAAGAGAAATAATAGAATCATTGTAGAAAATTTGCAACTGTTGTTATCCATAAAAGGTAAAATAAGAAAATTCGTATTTGATAACGAATTCAACACAATGGAAATTCGAAACTTTCTAGAAAAAGAAGGTATTGAATACCATGCAACAAAGCCAAAAAGTCATACTGGCAAAAAGTGACGTAGAAAGATTAAATAACATATGGGAAAAAATCGAATTACAGTGCAAATGAGCAGAGGCATAATGTTCTACAATAATACATTCCACAGTTCCACAAAATGCACACCACCAGAAGTGCAAAACTTTCGAGTAGATCATAACTTAGTTAACAAGTTGTTACAGGATGCAATCGAGACAGCCAATAGAACACGAAAAACATATCAGGAAAACAGAAGTATTGGACATATTAAGAACTACAAAAATGTCAGACACAATGAAACACCCAAATTTAGGAAAGCAAACATCAATAACATTCACAAATCTAACATTAAACGAACTCTTAAATGTTCAGATAAAACTTCTTCACTTGTTGTTACTCACTCTAATATCAAAATCGTGTCAGACTCTACGAATTGAAAGAATTGATTTAAATTTAGGATACGCTGAAGTAAAGAAGAAATCGTTAGCAGATATGATATAATATTATATCATTCAACCCAACGAAATACTCGATCTCCTCAATATATTCGACTCAACCATAAACGAAATAGATAAATATAGACCTGAAAAATTTCTTAACGGGAGAAATTGAAAATATCAAAAACAAGGTTCTGACCATTATTCCTCATAGGTAGAAGAGGGGTCTACATAAAATCGTCGGTAAAACATTCAAATGGCTGTTTGGTACACTAGATAATGACGATAGACAAACGATAGAGGATCATTTTTCAGATAGATAGACAGAATATTAGATAGACTTAACCGAAAATAGTTTCTGATCTCGAATTTGTTGTCGAGATAGGCAGAACACACCTTAGATTCGAAGGAAACAAGTCAATAAAAAAATTAAAATATAGTAAAAATTGTATTTTCGAAAACCTGCTCCTACATGAACAACACTTTAGAACAAATTATCGAAATTGATCATACTACAGTAATAGCTAAGAATACGAAAAAACTGTATTTCATACATACGTACTTACGATGAAAGAAATTTCACATTAAATGGAAATTATTTTTTTTTCTTTCAATAACTACACTATCTCTATTAAAAACTCAATTTCTTCCAATGTTAAGACACACACTTACAAAGACACATTCTTCATTCCTAACACTAGCAACACTCCTGATATTGTAAGTAAAATCACTTTAGAAGACATTATTTTAAGAATCTAACATAAGAGCCATTAATGGACTGACGTTTCATAAAACGTTCACTATAGTTTTATAAGTAGTGTGTTCATTATTTTTTTTGTACTTTCCACTTTTTTAAATATCAGTTATAGAAAAAAGAAGCAAAAGATTAATATTGTCAATCAAGTAGATACAATTGTAAATGGAAACCAAACTAATTGTGATCCTTATAATACTGATAACCTTAAAATAAAATATGGAATATGAATGTGATTGAATGGAAGATTGCAATTGTAAACAAATGAAACAAAAAAACAACAAAAAAAGTCTTAATGTACTTATTTATAAGATCTTTTAAGAATTCAGGAGAACCCTTTATCAAGAGGGAGAGGAATAACATACAAAATGTAACTCCTTAAAAAACAAGTGTTTTTTTAAACGTAATTCGCGTTCCCAACGTGCCATTGTGGAAGCTTTCACGGCGATTGAAGAAAAGGCGAAACGAGATGGTCTTATAGTAAACAAGGATAAGACGAAATATATGCTGTCGAGCAAGAAACGATCCGCCAAATACCACCTAGGGCAAAACCTCGCAAACGATAGCTACAATTTTGAGGTAGCGAAGGAGTTTGTCTACCTCGGAGCAAACGTGAACTCCACGTATGACATCACAGTGGAGATCCGACGTAGAATCACACTTGGCACTTCAGTTTGTAGAAACAGCTGGTTTCAAGACTTTTTACTCGAAGGACCAAGATCGTGTTCTACACAACTCTTATCTTGCCAGTCCTGTGGATGTAGTCCGGAAGACAAAAATCCGTGGACTGCACTGGCTCGGCCACAACGAGCGCATGGATAATGATGCTCCAGCTAAGAGGGTCTTCGAATCTTAGCCTCCAGGTTCGAGAAGAAGAGGAAGACCGAACCTCCGGTATAACGACAAAGTAATTGCGGATGCAAAACAACTTGGTCTTGATGACTGGAAGTTGCGGACCCAGGACGTTCACCGATGGAAGGCAGCAATTGCTCATTCTCCGACCATCCATGGGTCGTACGCCTGATAATTAAGCAAGTGTACGTTGAGTCAGTTAGTTTTTGATTTTATAAGTGTGCCGGAAAAAAAGAAAGGCATTATTATCATAATCTATAAAATATATAATTTTTGGAAAAGAGTATCCTATTGAAAGTGCTGTCAGAAAAGATTTTTTCAGAAAAAGAAACGGGAATTATTCGACCAACAGAATATTTTTGTTAAAAAACACGTCGAGCTAAAATCCATGGTCAAGACATCTTTTCTGAGGGAGAAATTGTTGAGGAAGCTTCAACGATTTTCGCTTAATGTTTGTAATAATACGGGTGACGCGAAAGTTCGAGGCGGTCCTGGGTCTAGCTTCTACAGCAACCACTCGTGTTATACGTGCTACTCACCCGTATTTTCAAAACGAATCCTTCTCTTCACTCACTCGATTCTCTTCACTCACTCGATTCTCGTGAACGGATTCGTGTTATCATTGAATCCGGCGGATTTACTATGTTATCGACATCACTTCACTCTTTGTCGAAGTCAATCATAATAATAATATGGGTGGCGCGACAGTCCGAGGGGGATCTGGGCCTAGCTTCTCAGCCACAACTCGTGTTGTGCGTGCTATTATTCTTTCACGAGAGGAAGGGACCTACAGCTTAATGCCGAGTCCGAACTGCGAAATTGAGAAGCTCTTTGAGCATTGTCAGTGACTCGAGAGAGGTGGAGCCATGAATTATAATAGGTGGTAAAATCGGGTATCGAACCTGGCACCCTCTGCGTAGGAGTCGACGCACTTACCCACTACGCCACGTCGAAGTCAGCTGTTCCAAATTTGAATCTGATTCAAGAAATTTGATTTCGAAATCAAACATTGAAATTTGACTTTGTCTTTCAAAAATGCGATCATGTCTAAGGAGAACTGCTGGCCAGGCAGGAACTGAAAGTGAACAAACCGACTCTGAAGCAAGTTGGATAAGAAACGAAATAATGAAAAAAATAATCATCTTTCAACGGCAAAAAAAGATTGATTTCTTTTAAATTTGCCCAAAAATCATTTGCTTCTTCAGGGGGTATTTTTGTCATGTTCTGGCTATGTGACCGGAATGTTCTTCATTTCTTCGACAAGGCAACTTGAATTGTTCTCTGTTTTTAGTTTTCTTTCTACAATTTCATTTGTTAAATAAAGCTTATAACAATACAGATAACATACAACCTGACCAGCACACGTCATCAATGATTGTGATGCGGATCTGCTTGTATGGAGAGATTCCACCCGTTCGGATTTAATAACGCATTGAATCTGAATTCACGTTATCGACATGCTTCCAACGTATTTGGGAATAGGAAATTTTCGGTTTCAGACCCCGGCGGTTTTGAGAATAGGGTTTATTGTTCATTGTACGAGTGATTGGCACCGATTCCGAGCGGCGAGCTCTGAGAATTTGTTTCAATACAGGTATACTCTTTAAGCATTGGCAGTGAGCCGAAAGAGGTGGGCCGTGAGTTTTGAAATTTCGTAATTTCGGGTATCAAACCTGGCAACCTGGTAGTCGACACACGAACCCACTACGCCACGATGAACCACTACAAATATTGATCATGTAAAAAATATAAATAAATAGATAATATAAAAACCTATCTACCTAAATACCACACATAATTAACTGAGCAGCATATTTGTGACTTGCTGTTTCTATCGATATCCGCCTTGACGCCTGACATAAGTAAATTATTACAACAGAAAAAATGTCAGAAATCACATTGATTTCATTAAGATTTTCATTTAAGATACCTACTATATATAGGCACAGTTTTGATTTCTAATTAAACAAAATAAAAAATGTATGTAATGTATATAGTATTATTATAAAAAAGCAGAAAAGTAGTTAAAACAGCAACCATCAGTGGCCCACTGAAAATGTTTGAATCGTCCGTTTGGCCCAACTTCTAAAAACGACAACTTACATTTACTGATGGCATGCTGGGGGCACCAAGCTTGTAGAGTGCCAGTGTTCGGTAGACTTTCTTCAAAAATCATACCGAAAATCAAAAATGTATGACCAAACGCCCGATAGGTCGTGAACCATTGGTCAAAAATTCTAGTAAGACCCAGGGCACGGACATGGCTAACTCCGGGGCCCAGCGAGCATGATCAGATCCTCAGGCTCCTCAAAGGCGAAACTCCGGGTGTCCCTATGGGCAACTGGAGGTTCATTAAGGCGGAACAACCAGAAGAGACAGGCAGGCTGAAGGAGATCACCTTAAATTACATCATGTCTCAGATTTCCTTGAAGGTGCAGGAAAGGGATGATCACAAGATCTCAAGTATGGCAGCCTTTCTGGGTAATCTGGATGCCAATGTCAGTAGTGTCTTGCCACCAGCCGTAACAGAGCAAGGCAAAGACGAAGAATAGCTCCATAAGGAGAAAGACAGTGACGATTCGTCGGTACAGATTGTAACGTCATGGTAGTGAAAAATCCGAATGAAGTTGGTCCAGATAAATCTGAACCACTCTGAGGCAGCAACTGCCAAACTAATGCTCCGCCTTCTAAAGGAACCAGCAATCAACAAAGTTGATCGCATTGCTGGATTGAGGGCAAAAGGATATAATCTGTATCAAGATACGAGCTCTGGTAAGAAGAGAAGTTGCATTTTAGTCAAAAGTAGCCTAAAACTCTTTCTCCTTCCACAGTATAGCACTCCAGACTTACCTGTTAACATCGAAGGCGGGAGACGAATTTGGGTTGCTTCAGCCTACCTCCCATACGACGACGAGGGACCCGTACCTGCGATTCCCATTCGCAAAGCAATAAACGCCGCCAAGAGGCTAAGATCCCCTTAATGATTGGTGCTGACGCCAACGCACACCACACTATTTGGGGAAGTACCGATATCAACGACAGAGGTGAGAAACTCAATTTCTGAAATATGGGCTCAGACCCAACTTTTATCAATAGTATCCGACAGGAGGTATTAGATATAACCCTTATGTCCAATGACTCTATACTCTCTGCTTCTAAGTAAGTTCTAAGGAAAGTATCCGATGAGTTACAGGAAGACTGACTGAATCAGGTACAAGAATATCCTCAACAAAAGATTAGGAAAGGAAGTCATCTCCGACCCAAGCTCGGAAGCTGAGATTGATGACATGGTTACGAATATCACTAAGGCTATAAATTCTGCCTTCCTAAAAGCATGGCTTGTTAATAGACAGAAGAAGAAAAGAAGGCCGCCACGATGGAACCCAGACCTATCAGCGCTACGCAAAGAAAGCAGGAAGTGTTTCAACAGGGCAAAATCCTCTTGGCTAACAGTGGACTGGGACCACTATAAGCAAAGTGTCAAGACCTATGAAAAGAGCTCAACACGACACAAAAAGAAGCCTGAAAAGCTTTCTGTGGCAATATAGAAAACACCAAAGACTGCGGTCGGTTAAGGCTTTTACTTTCAAAAAACCCCGACTATGTCAATGTATATTCAGTCATCAGAAGGAGTCTGGACGAAATCCGCTGAAGAAGCCCTCAAACATCTGATCGACATTCATTTCCCAAGGAAGAACGACTCCAACGAAATAGATTGCATCGATAGAAATGTCGAATTCCACAATAGAACCGTGCGAGATGGTCTCCTTACGAAGTCCAAATTAAATTGGCGGTTAAAAGCTTTGAGCCATTCAAATCCACAGGTATAGACGAAGTCAGCCCGCCTGAATTACTGAACGGACTAGACATTCTATCACCGTTGCTAAAGGCTATTTTCTACAATTTTTTGAGACTCAACGGCTCTCCAAAACTGTGGAGGAATGCTAAGGTAGTATTCATGCCAAAGTGTGGGAAAGCAACGCACAGCTTACCAAAGGACATCAGACCCATTAACCTCTCTTCACTTCTTCTGAAAACATTGGAAAGTATAGAGGAACTTTAACTCCCTATCAACTACCAAACATGCCTATCGCAAAGGGTATTCAACAGAAACAGCACTTCACTCCCTAGTCAGCGCCATTGAGAAATTCCTTGATAACAAAGATTACACAATGGTTGCTTTCCTTGATAAAGAGGGGACTTTTAATAACGTCAAAAGTGAAACGGTAACTAACGCCCGAACTAGACAAAAAGTAAGTGGAAGTATTAGTGACTGGATAAAGAATGTCTTATCCCGTAGAAGTATCCAATCAGAACTTGGAAATCACAGAATAACCAGAAAAGTTTTCAGGGGCAAGGGGGAGTACTTTCCCCTCTTCTCTGGATACTAGTGGTTTTCGAAATTCTTAATGAATTCGGCAATATTGGTGGCTGCAAGCCAATAGCCCACGCAGACGACATAGCCTTAGTCTTAACAGGCAAATTTCCCCAAACCATTAGCGACATTATGGAAACCTCTCTAAAGAAGTGTGGCACCTCGCTCCACACCTTCAGCTACTTCCCATGGACATTTACGGGAAGTTGGCGGCTACCAAGTCAGCGATCAGGTTGAAGGAATGGAACCGCTGGAGCAAAATGCACAGTTTAGATCACGTGGAAATAATCAAGAATGCGAACATCCCAAAGCATACAGATTATATTGCGCCCGTTGTAGACTCTGAATTTGGGTATAAAAAACTCACCAAAAATAGAGAAGACTGGACATCAGACGTAGGCAGAGAAACTACGCATCTGGAAGTATACACAGACGGATCCAAAACGGAAGAAGGCGCTGGACTAGGAAATATCCTTCTCTCTGTCCCGTCCATTGTCCAACAACTGTAGTATATTCCAGGCAAGCAACGAAAGTTGGCATTGTTACTGGCCATTGCCTATTAGGCACACACGCAAGGATAATGGGAACCTTCTACAATGACTTTTGCAGGAGCTGTAGGGACGAAGAGGAAGAAGAAACTATATTTCACTACCTCGGCACCTTCCCAGCACTTGCAACGACAAGGAAAAACACGCTAGGCAGCTATTCATTCAATATCCTTGAGGAAATGTCTGGCATTGAAATTACTACCCTTGAAGATTGTCATATTATAAAAAGGAAATGTTTCAAAAAATGATTGATGAACTATTATATATATAACCAGTCTCCCTATGTGTCCCCAATAGTGTTAGTATAAAAAATAACTGAGAAAAACGGATGTGTATTGTATAGAAGTAGACAAAATAATAGAGCGAGCTAACTAGATAGATAATCCGTTACCACTAATATAAGATTGTCTTGATTGTCAGAAAAATAAAAGATAATTTACCTTGCTAGAAAAATAGTTTTCATAAAATTTAAATGGAGAAAAATTCCTTTCCTAAAACTTATTTTATTAACCCTTCCGGGCAACTCCCCTTCTGCTTCCCAGCGTCTTATCACTATGATACCAATCAAATTCATAAAAACGAATCTTATTACTGTATTTATTGATGATATTTTATAGTAAGCACATACTATCGTAGAACATATTAAGATTTTGAATGATGTCTTACAGTGCATTGCCTCGAAGCAAAGGGATAAGAGGTTAAAACTCAAAAGGGCTTATTTCTGTAAAATGAACATCATGATACTATATTAAAATACCTAGTACTACGAAAGAACGAGAAGGTTAACTTCGATATACATTTTTATGATGATGTGAAGAAGACGTTGGTTGAATCACCAGTATTGTATATATACGATCCTTCAAGGGAAATTGAATTGCTACAGAAGCAAGAAGATAATAGATTTCACCATGTCTTCTACTTTTCAAAGAGTGCATCACACTCAGAATCGAGATATCAGTTAGAGGCTCTGTCTATTATTATGCTCTTTGCAGGTTTCATGTACACTTAAAGGGGATTCCATTTAAAATCATTACAGATTCTAACTCATTGACTCTTACGCTTACAAGGAAAAATCTAAGCTCCCAAATAGATAGGTAGGTACTTGAATTAGAAAACTATGACTATAGCATACAACATAGGATTGGCATTAGTATGCCATGTGTAGAAGAGCTCTACAAATACAAAATATATTCAACCCAATTTAGTCACAAAACCTCACATTAATGAAAAACATCTTTTGGAGAAATAAGAACTCCTCAGTTTATACAAAATTGTATCCGTATCCGACGGCACTTAAAGACGAGGTCAAGCAGCAAGCCTTTTAAGGGACGGTGTAACTAGGCCTTCTAGATCACCATAAAATTCACTGGTATGGCTTGTACCGAAGAAAGCCGATGCGTCTGAAATATAGGCTTGTCATCGACTATCGAAAGCTAAATTTATCACAATTGCTATAAGACAAATCCTGATAAATTAAAAGCATTACGCAAAGCTTGCGAATCCCCTCACTAACCTTTTAAGAGGGGAGGATGGACAAATGTCCACGAACCTGTCCAACAGAAAATCTAAACATCTGAACGATAAAGCACGCGTTCCAAAAATTTAAAAATTGGCTTACATCTGTAGAAACAATTCTGATATACCCAGACTTAACAAAGCATTTCGAGCTCACAATGCATACATCGAATCACGCAATAGGTGCTGTTATAGAAAAAAACCTATAACATTTATTTCTAGAACGTTAGGCAAATCTAAATAAAACTATGCTGCAGGTGAGAAAGAGCTGCTGGCCGTGATATTGGCATTGAAGTCGCCTAGAAACTATCTAAACGTTTCAGCAAAGGTGGTTATTTATACCGAACATCAGCCTTTGATTTATGCGATAAGTTGTGAGAATAATAACACTTAGTTAAAACGTTGGAAAGCGTTTTTTTATTCGAACACATAATCGTGCCCATAGAAGCGACCGCGAAAATGAGATCCAAATATTGGAAAGCTATTATTTTGCTGAAATGACTGCAAAGATTAAAATAATCACCAGACTTTGCACAAATTGCAAACAAAGCAAATATGACCGGCCCCCTACCAAAGCTCAAATAAAATCTACTCCGATTCCAGAATATCCGGGTCAGATTATACATATCGATATTTTGTCCACTGAAAGAAAATTAGCCCTTACGGGCGAAAACAATAAATTCAAAAGCTGTAGAGTATATCAGACATATCTTAAGAAAAATAATCTTTAGTTATGGCGTACCAAAAATTGCAGTGGTTGATAACGAAAAATCATTCCATTCAGCACCCATCACATTTATGTTAAAAAATGAGCTTGGTATTAAAACATTCACAGCATCTCCTTATACAAGTACGTCAAATAAACAAGTTGAACGATTTCATTCAATACTTGCAAGACATTTTTATTAAAATTAATAGGATAGGAATTAAAGGATCTAAGTTGTCAGCTAGGTATAAAACGAAAATGGTTAGAGAAAAACCTCACTACCGTTATTACAGAATCAGGAAAAAATTGTCCATAAGTCCAACATAAATATAACTAATATATAAATGAGTTTATTTTAAACTGGACAAGAGTCAGTCAGGGAGACGTTAAGATTCTTGACTATACTAACTCTCCAATCATTGCATTAAATAACAGAATGAAAACCCTATGAACATTTTAAAGCGGAAACAATATCTTTGATGCAAAATCAGATTCCTCAGACCAATCCTCTGTTCCCACTCCTGCAATACGAAATGAAGCAAATAAACAATTTTTTTACATATAAGAATTCATAGAAAAGGTCATTAAATTGTATCCGCTCAGCTTGGAAGTGAATCGCAGGTAACCTCGACCACGACGATTTTGAAATTGTCAAAAGTAGACTGGCTAACGTTATAGACAGTAATAATGAACAAAGAATAATAAATAATGTCTATTTACAAAGAATAAATTCATTGACGAATGTCACAAATACAATTATAAACTTAATTAAAAATACAATGCTATAGAAACCCAATTAATTGTAACTAATGTATAGAACTAAGCTAATAAAGGAAGAATTATCAAATATAATATTGCCATTGAACTAGCCATAAACCTAACTTTGTTAATTCTATTATTTTATCCAAAAATGAAATAAACTTAATTTCAAAAACATGGAATAAATGTGTTTTGCCATATACAAATGTTGAAATTTGCAGATGTTAAGATTGCTACAGATTCTATATATAATAAATGTACCAAATACATAAAATGCAATTTATGAAGAATTAACGATCATACTTGTAAAATAATGAAATAGTGAGGGGTTTCGCAATAATGCTAGAAGAAGATTGAATACAAAAATGTATTAAGAAATAAGGAATCAATTTATGGTATCGTCATAAATTGTAAAACTATTGATGAAATGTCAATTTGTAAGCTTTCAGATATGGAAGATATATGTCATGATAAATGTATAATTGGCTTATTGGAAAGCACATCCCACAAAAGAAGTTTCTTCAAGACTTATCATCCACAATCGATTCAGCGGTAGTGCAAAAGTACAAAAGCCAGAACCATATAGGAACCTACATCGTCAAACTGAATAATGAGAGGATTTTTATTTATAATCAACGATTTATCTCCGAGCAAGTCTTCAATGTTCATGCCTTACTACCGATGCTCCATCCATCAGCCGAAGACTTACTAATCGAAGAAATTCTATCTCTGGAGCTCATAAAAGAATTAAACACAAAAACACTCAGCTTATTCAGAAGATATAGAGTGAGAAAAACTAGCACAATTGTCCGGAAGTAGATCAACACAATAGGTCAATACATACTCGGTCAGCGCGCACTGTTTCAACAATCGCTTCGTCAACAATTCACGCCTACAACTGCCGATCGTTACGTCAATCGATTTGGTGATACAAGTGGTAATTACTTTAACATAGTAACTAAACACGAGTTGATAAACCGTGTCAACCCGAATTACATCAAAACCGAGTTCAATTTATACCCAAACGAGTTGCCGAAACTAAAACGAAACGATCAATTGTATAGCAAAACTGCAAACGGTTCGACTCGGTGTGAAGTAAACATACATTCGTTTTCGGTTTTATAAAACAAAGTGAGCTGCAAATAATTTTGTTCGAAACCGAGTGAATTTACATCAATTCCAACTTTTGTTAACTCGGTTTAAGAAATATTCGGTTTGATACATCATTAATGGAAACGGTCATGACTCATGGGCTAATTTAATCTACAATGAGGTATTATGTAGAACTTAGTGCTAAAACACAAAAAGTCTATGTATTTCTGCATGTATAACAAACTTATTGATAATGATTTTATTATTTATATTATTACAATGATATTTAATCCATTCTATCAAATAAAATTATTTGATTCTGCCAGTTCCTATGAATGATCTGTCATAAAAAAAATAATTGGATGCTTTCATCATTCAAAAAGAAACGCAACATTTAATCTGTTAAAGCTCTAATAACAGCAGAGCTTGGGAGAGAAGCAAAGGCTTGGGGTCGTATTATAGAGCCTACCGAACGAAATTTCCGAAACGATATTTTGTATAACGTGCACTATCTTGGTATTAGCCACACAGAATCAGAAAAAAATAGATCTAAAATTAAAGAACTATTAATGAAAAAGCCTTCAAAAATGCATGTGATAGAATATGGTATTTTATACAGAAGAAATATGCGAAGTAACAAGTTCCTTTACGTATCGAAAGAGATGGAATCTAACATCAGTCGCTTAACCCATGAAAAGCAAGGGCGTTTGTCCGTGAACAAATGCTACTACATTACTGGCTTACAGATATGAAAACAAAATATGAAAAATGTATATGAAATTGTTTTAAATGTGTAGTATGCTATAGTCAAACGGACAAGAACGAGAGAAACCTAGATAATAACCCTAAGGAATCATTGCCATTGGGTACGTTATATCTTGATCATTTGGGTCATTTAGTTCTTCTAGTACCAAAGGAGAATATTTTGACTTTTTTTTTTTAGGTCTGCTACATATTTATATGTAGTGTAGTGCAAATTTGCTTGCACTCTTATTTTCTACGATTACCATCAGAAAGGTAATTTCACGTTGAGTAGAAACTTGGTGAATATTCATAATTTTAAGTAACACAAAATAAAGTTTTCTGTTTGCATTTTGATAATTGCAGGATTACACATAGGAAGGTGGGTTGAACCTATTAAACACAATATAGAAAATGTTTCTTGAAAACTTTGATCGGGTTCTGAACTTGTCAGATTGGTTGATCTGCAAAGGAATATATTTCAGAATTTGTTGAGGGGAATGTCTGTATCTTTCTTTTCTTTTTATAAAGTAATTCTTATGTGATTCGGATCAAATAAATAAAAGGTTTTGGCTTTTCAATTTAAATGCATAGAGCATGTGTAGGTGTATCATACATATCATAAAAAAAGTTGTCCATAGATTGTTGGCCTTCTTGATTGCGTTTCCTCATTGTTAAAAAAAGTCTTGTGTTTTTATCCGCGTTCTTCTCCGAAGAATGCAATTAGTTCAAAGTGTTTTTTACAATATGAAATTAATATTTCCCTCTTTATAAACTTATTAACATTATAGCTGAATAAACAATAGTTCCAGTACAAACATGTTAAAATGTGAACAAATATATTAATTATTTTTCCAAAATCTTGTTAATGACAATATGTATAAAAAAATATATATGTACATATATGAATGAATAAACAATAGTTCCAGTACAAACATGTTGAAATATGAACAAATATATTAATTATTTTTCCAAAATCTTGTTAATGACAAAATGTATAAAAAAAATATATATGTACATATCTATATTAATGAATTTCAGAATTTTGTTCATTACAAGTTAAACTTTCTTCTTCCGGTCCTTATTGAACATATATTTTAAATTTAACCCTCGTGCGGTTCTCAAATTTACTGAAGCGAACGGACTTCGGGTCAGAATTTCAAACACTATTATATTTTCCAAGCTTATATTATATTTTTTATCATACCATGACAGGGCAAACTCAGTGGCGCTCTACAAAACAGATGTTTGCTGCGCGACTTAGGATCATCTACCGATTTTGCATCTCATAGATTACATCAAATAAACAATATTAATTAAAGAATAGTAATTTCTGAAACTCCAATCGAGACAAGCTAAAATCAATTTCGTTGCAAAGTTCATTAAAAGTTCTTATACACCTTGTAATAGGTTCATTACAACCATAGTTGGTTCGCAGTAATTCTGGTGAATTCACACAGTAATGCTTTCATTACTGTGTCGCGGATAAACATGGCTCACGCTGCCTTACGCCTGAAACTTGAGGTTTAAAAGCCTCAAAGTTTTACATCTGTCGTCATATTTAGGGAGTTCTTCGAAAGTATGTAACTTACGGACAACATATCTCGTGAAATTCTTTTGTACTCTTTCGAATCTGAGCCCTTGTGTATTATAAGGGAATCCCAAATTATAGAAACGCATTTTAAGTATGGTCTGACTAATGAGCATAAAATGGAGTTAAGACTAGTTATATCCCGAAAATCTTTACTATTTCTTTTCTGAAAACCTAACATAGCATTAGACTTCGCAATTGTATAATCATAATGTAATAAAATTTAATTTAGCATCAAAAATTACACCGGGATCTTTAACTAAGCGATTAAGTTTGTGATCAATCAATCATAGACAATCGAGGATGTACATAATTCGAAGTGCAGTAAAGATTTTACCAATTCGAATATTCAGCTTTAGTCCATTTTGTTTACTCTAATGCACTAAAGTATGGATATCGAATTGGAACTTAATGCATTTAGTTAAACTATAAATACAATTTGAAGTCGTCTGCGAATGTTAAATTTTACAGTATTTGAAAATTTCATGAACCTCATTTATGAACAATAGAAATAGTAATGGCCCCAAATGGCACGCCCGATGTACCTTTTGTTACCCGATATGTAGAACTATTGATCTTTAACAATTGCTTCCTGCCCTTTAAGTAATTGGAAAACCACTCTAACATTGAAGAATGGCATCCCACAGACTTTAGCTTGTTTAAAAGCAAAGTGTGAGGTGCTTTATCGAAGGCTTTCGAGAAATCGGTATAAAGTACATCAACTTGTAAATGATTTTTTTTTATATTTTTATAAATATAACTAGCCATGCTAGTCATTAGAAATAGTTTCTTTTACAATGAAATATAATTGTTCTTTTACAATGCTTTCAAATAATTTTTTATTGATGATTTCTACTTTTGGCCTTAAACCGCTTTTATATATAGTCGTTGGAAAAGAATACTTCCATTCATTTAAAAATTCACCATTTTTTAGCGATTGATTAATATAATTTTATGAGGACGATAAAGCGAAATCCAGCTATTTTTTAAAATGGCAGCTGGAACCACATCGGGGATGGGCTATAATTTCTTTAAGATTTTTAAAGGCATTTATCAAATCCTGATCCGTACATTGCAATACATCTACATCCAGAACCTCGGGTATATTACAGTAATGGTTCATCGTTGGAGCGGCGACCCATTATAGACCGACTCAAAAAAGTCGGCAAATAGGTTACATGTTCCATACAAGTTGCTTGAGGTAACGTTTCAAAATTCCATGACCTTGGGCAAGCCCGACGAATTTCTTTTCGAATTAACGTAATTCCAAACAGATGTACCATTGCTCCTTACGTAAGATTTTACGGACAAGACATATTTTCTATATAAAAAACTGTTCAAGAGTTAATATAAGATATTGTATTACTTTTTTTCTGGTAGGTTTTATACTCTTTGGTCGCCGTGGCATTGTGGGCGTGTGCGTCGACCCGGGTCGCAACTTAACCTCGCTGAATGGATTCAATTCCTAGACGGTTCGACCAAAATATTCAAATTTCGCCATCAGCAGAGGGCATACAATTGTAGATCCCATGTACTCGTGATAGAACAACGGCACGCACCACAGAGGGTGCAATATAAATGACTGACTGCACGCATACCTTGATTTTATTTTCAGGAGTACTTCCAATTTCCTTGTCAATATAAGATTGAATATTCCAAACATAGCTCGTTGCAGAATTACAACATACCCAAAATTCAATTCCGAACTTTGTTGGTTCCTCCTAAGGCTGCTAACTCTTAATCTATTGTCTTATTTTCGGATGGATTGCTGATTGTAATATCTCCAACCACTGAATCCACAAGTCATTTATAGAAGCCAATTTATCCACAATCCACAATTGTCGTTCACTTCGAGTTTCGCCTTATAACTCTTGATAATCGTTGCAGCATATATTTGTCTTACTTTTTCAGGGTCTTATAAACTTTCACAGCTATCGTTGTTTGATAGAAAGCATTATAACAGTTGTTCAATTAAAGCAAACAGTTCGGTGACATGGATGTCAGCCCATTATTCAACAAGCACGCGTCTGCCCTCAATGCTGGTGTAAGTACGTACAAAGGTACGTCAATGTATCAAAGAAGGTGGAAAAATAGTTCTTAGCAGGAAATTTCTTCTTCTGTAATTTGTGAATAAGAAAATAAACCTGACTCCAAGTTAATAATATTATTTTGAATAAATTATTTGACAATTTTTTTACTCCATTGCGATTCATATATTGGGTCGATAGGCACAAATGCATTTTCACCATCACTGAAATCACCGATGCCAACTCCCTCTGTATTATCTTCATATTCAGAATATGATTCATCTTCATATCAAAACAAGGCCACAGAGACTTCATTTGCACTCTTAGTACTACGAGGTAGATAGTGCAATTTACAAACAAAGGCGCGTTCTTATCACTTAGTATTCACTGTAATACTATAAAAGCGGTGTAAGTTAAACAATGTAAATGCACTGCGTATACCGAGTAATAAGAAATTAAATCAAACTACAATTAATGTTCGATTCACGATACATCGCGATGTTCAAAATCTTTCTGTAAAACTATACGCTAATTCTATTATACTATACGCTATACGCTATTGAGTTCAAGACTTCAGAAAAAGTCAAGAAACTTAAATCCTAAAAGATTTTGCTTTTTGAAAACAATATTACTTTGCCAAAATGGATCGAGGTTGACCTGAGAATCGTAGAAAGATTAACTGCACTCTCAATTTTTTTTTCATCGTACATTATTTAAGACGAAGCAAAAACTGCACTTATTGCTTACTTATTAAGATTGTTTATATATATGTTTCACCATCATATATTTCATATATAATATATATAATGTTATTGTTTTCACTCCAGGTAGATTGTTTTTTTAGTTAAATAAGAATAATTATTTTATGATATTTGAATAAAAACAAAACATTTTGGAACCAAACTAAACCTCCAGTCTTCCAATTGAAGTAAGATGTACTTAGTAAATAAAACGGGTATAAATGGGCTTAATAGTATACCATACACGGGAAGAGGAAATAAATATTTTACATGTTGACAAATGTAAATGTTTAAACCTATTACCTACATATGTGTCATCTATGTCACATGTAACTTATTTAACACCAAATTTAAATTACCGATATTAATATAACACTCACCTTACGTTTAATTTAGAATAGGAATGAAAAATATTTAATGTTGACATAGGATTTTCACCACAACGATTTACATTTTGATTCAAACAACCACTTCCCTTCCTTCGCGACCATCACCTCTGAGGTCTAGAACATGACTAATGACAACAAGAACTTACGGAATCTTAAGTAGAGACGCATCATATACATATTCCTCATAACAAAAGTTATTAGTTCATACTGCAATTTACACTGCACCACCTCAGTTATATATCTCACTCTTCATAAACTTCTAACAGACAAATCATTATGTTTTCATTTGTTTGGAATAGCAGTCTGCTTCAAAAGATGCATTAAAAAATGGTTTGCGGCTTCTTATATTCTTACCTAATCCTTGTTGACGTTGACAGTTGAATAATTAACACCAGAACTTACAGTCTGTGAAGGTAAACACATTTATCATGTGTTCATATTCAAGTGTACACAACCCTATTTATGAAATGGACGAGTCAAAAATAATGAAAGCACTGTTGAAAGAGAATATAGATTGCTTTTTAAGACTGGAATAGTGGATTGTATCATTGTAAAAGTCCGTTTCAAAATATAACCCGCTTAGAGAAAGTATGAAACAAAGCAATCATGAGAAAAATAACGCAACAAATACGTTCATATCTGTAAGAATGTCAAAAATTTTATAGATATAAACAAATTAAAATGTTATGTCGTCGAAAAAGGTGTGACATTGTTTATAGACAAGTGTTATATACATACCTTAAATATTTGTCTCAAGTTAAAAAGTGTTAATAAGAATATTACTGAAGTTATCACTGTTGTAAAAATGACATGTTCTCCACGATACCACTTAAGATTTTCAATTTCAATAAACCACAGGTACATGAAAGAAATACTTCCGGGTTCTAAATATTTTAAATATTTGCAAGCTCCCTAACTAATTCGTCTATCAATTTTATTTATTTCTTTTCACATTCTTCGAACTATGAATTCAGCGAATTGACGTGAATGTGGAAAATGTAATGCGCATGTTCGTCAGAACGAGATTTTCTTATTTAGTTGAGATACATTTTATATAACATCTGTGCCTTGTCAGAATCTATGACAGCATCTTTAATGTGCGCAAATACAATTTTAAATCTCAAGTAAACGAATGATGGTAAATTTTTCCAGGTACAGAAAACGTATATCATTAAATTCTTCCATGAAACGTGACAGGTTATTGCAATCACTTTTATGGAAATTTGAAATGTTAACAAGTAACATGTTAAATTAATCGTATCCATTGTCAACGATTTCAAATTCTATCAACGATATCAAATTTCCTATGTATTCGATTAAAACCTAATGTATATTCTGTCACTATCTTAGAGTTGATAGTTCACAAGAAAATTCAAACAAATCTATTAAGAAAAAGTTCCAGTAAACATATGAAACCTTAAGTGGATGCTTCACAATGTTTTTCTGATTTGTAATTGATGATAGGTATCATATGTAGAAATAAGTGGGTTTTAATATATACACGGACGTTTTTCTACCTGCTTCAATCTTCAATCTGGAAACACATGCGTGAATAAGAGACAATGCGTTTGAAGGTGTGGAAACGAAAGAGAAATTAATCCATTTTCCTCCAATCGAAATTCAAAGTCGTTTCGTTTATAAAGACACTGCCACGAAAACGATAATTGTTTGACAGACACAATGTCTCCAAGGGGTTCTTTAGAGGAGGTGCAGGGTTAACACAACAGGACCTTCGTTTCCGAGTATTTACCCGAAAAATCTTATGGACCAACTCCGGTCTGACTTCTTAACTTAGTGCAGGATCGACCAAATCCTAAGTGGAATTCTCTTACACAACCTACATGCGCAGACCTAGAATCGGCTTACATCCTAAGAACGGCTGTAGACTAACTGACGCAATGCCTGATAACTACTAAGATCGCTCATATGTATCTCAACACATATCAGCATATCAAAATAACTTTTTAATTGCAGTAGGTTCAATGAATTGTATGAATAAGGAGGAAGCGAAACAACCCACTCTCATTTCCGACAAGATCGCAGACGTGGTTGGAATGAAAACAATCTCCCTCACAGATTACTCTTAGAACCCTCTGTTTCCAGTCACAAAGACAAAGCTGTCTTGCGCTCTCAGTGACTTGGTCTTTATACACGAGATTCGGTGGATAAACTCCTTAATATTTATTATATTCAAAACGTTCCTTAAAGCTCTTAAGGATATTTATTATATCTTTCATCAATGTTTTACATTGTTATGGGTTAATCGGCGTTTAACCTTCACATGAACACCAATTTTGATTTACTTAAGCGAACAGTATCTACCAGGGTAGTTAAAAAATAATCTCATACACTTTGTATCAGTTCCATCCTAGGATATAGGTTACTTTTTTCTTTTTAATATTCTTCGTTTTCATTCAAAGGTTGCAAATTTGTTTACTTTGACGTATGTATGCATTTGAAAATAAACACACACGAATACCATAACAATAACTCAAAGCAATCCAATAAACACGGTATTTCACTGAAATCGAAGCTTTGAAAATAGAATATGAGTAGATTACATATTTTATACAAAAAGTTGATGATAGTGAGGTTTCAGGTAACTTATGCGTTGGGAAGGAGGGAACCAAGCCTAGGAGGAACTAGAGCCTATCAAATCTTCAGTTAAGAGCCACATATCATTTTTCGAGATATTTTAAATGTGGGACCAAATCCAGCTACCAAAAATAATGCAATTCAAGAGAATGAGCAATTGCTGCCTTTCATTGCTAACTGTCCTAGACACGCTGCTTCCAGTCATCAAGACTAAGCTGTCTTGCATCCGTGATTTATTGCTCCTTACCGGAGGTTCGGTCTTCCTTTCCTACTCGAACCAGGAGGCTCAGATTCGAAGACCTTCTTATCTGGAGCATCGTTGTCCATGCGCTCGATGTGGCCGAGCCAGTGAAATCGACGGATTTTTGTCTTCCAGACTACATCCACATCCTGGTGCAGCTCGTAGGGCTTGCGGTTGCGTCAACTCATGGATTATGGAATGGGGCACGTCGAGTTTTATTGTCCAATTCTGGGATTCTGGCGGGTTGGTTTCGGTGTTCTATGTGTATCCTAAAACGAAGCGACAAGCGCACGAGGTAGCCATGCCAATACCGACTGTGTGTGCAAATTGTTTCATTTTTTCCCTCTTCTCTTTTATCACTATTCTTATTTTCCTCTACTCGCTCGTCGCAACGCAACTTAGACTGCATTCACACTCGTTAAAATTCGTGGGGATTTTTTCAAATTCCCTTTTGTGATATCAAGCCACTTTCACACAGGAAATCGTTCAGTCTATGCAATTGAGGTATCAATTCTGAACTTTTTCTGTTTCCCACCCTATCTTACACATGCTTCATCTCTTTTTCACACATGTATAGCATGCCCCCAATACCCAACATAGAGAAAATACGAATGAAGCAACTCGAAGAAAAAAAGAAGAGATATAAAAGAGAATACGGAAAATCCAAAAGCAAGTCCCGAGCACACGAGATAGCACGATTCACCACCCTTGTCAACAAGATGTGTGAAAGCGGCCTTACTTGCTTTGACAAGTCACACAAAAAAGAGAGAATATTATGTTTACTAATACAAAGCACGCAATTTTAATTATCGTTAATCGGTGGTTTAACATGTGTTGACATACCACGAATCATAATAGTCCTCTTTGATAGAGTCCTCAGCCTCGTCAAAAGGGGCGTGTGCATATATTAGGCTAATGTTGTAGAAGTATTACAATTTTTACAAGCTTATCCTCTTCTTTTCCTTATCCCTTAATCTTGCCTCCTATCAATACGATCATACAAACATACCTGAACCTATTTATAGGAGTAGATTTTTGTTTGAAATTTTCACCGCCTTCGAGATACATAAATTAATATTCTACATCATTACGTCTGATTCTTCTTCTAATGATTGTATTTCAAGTAGAATTTTAAAAAATATATCCTTCTTTGTCTCTAACATACTTTGCTACATTTTTGACATTAGTTATCAGGAAGATATTTTCCCTGATTCACTTAAGGCAGCAATAGTAATCCAACTGCATAAAATGTGAGACTGCTGTTGTTAATAATTACCGGCCGATCTCACTTTTTTCTTCAAAAATGTTCGACCAAGGTTTTAATCGCTTTTAGATAAAACTGTTTTTTAAGCAATTTTCAATTTGGGTTTAGATAAGGCGCATTGCTTTAACTATGTGGTGAAATCTATGTAAGTGGTAATGAACACGAGACTCCTACAGTTCTATTTATCGGCATTACAAAAGCCAATATAGGTGTCCCTCAAGGATCCGATCCAGAATCCAAGATGGCTTTATATCTTCTTCCTCGTACAACAACAGCCTTTTTGTAGAAATCCAAGTGCTTTTTGTTGAATATGATATTAACGCGATAATGTTTTTCTTGCGCTTTTCTATTTCGGCCGCCGGGTTTTGATTACTATCTATGTTGTTGTTCCACAGTCTTTTTCTCGATTTCAAACAATTCTTCGCATAATACCAAGCCTGATTGCAACTGTAGCAAATGATGGTACTTTTGTGTAATGGATATGGATAACGATGAGTTTGAGTCCATGCCGGTTCGCGTGTTGATGAACGTGATGAACGTGTCGTAACACCGTATAATTTTGTCTATTAAATCTGAAACATTGGCGAAGAATTGGCTGCAAGAATAGCGCACAATTAGGAATCGCTTAAGCCTGTAAGTACTATATGTATTGCATTATTCTTGTGTCTGAAATGTTAATTCTTTTTCGAGCATGTTCATCTCAAAACAATAGTTTTTAATTGAAGAGAACACTGGATGACAATCCGAATCAAGGCTAAATTCGGCAACATAAGCCTCATATGTGCGCACGCCCAAATAGAGGTGAAAGATGACTAAATGAAAGACTGCTTCCAGCTCCTTAACAAAACCTACGAGCAACGTCCTTGACGTTAAGATTGTGCTTGGTGACTTTAACTTAAAGCTGGGCTAGGAGGGTGTTTTTAGTAGCGCAGTCGGAGAACATAGCTTACACGACGTCACAAATCATAATCAAATTTGCAGCGGGCCGCAACCTCGATGTAGCAAGCACCCTTATCCCACACCTTAACATCCACAAAGGGACATGGCGGTCTACAGATCAACCTATCGTCAACCAAATTGATCATATAGCGATTTACACGAAACATTTCAGTCCGGATGTTCCGAGGCGCAAACATTTATTCGGATACTATCTATGTGTATATAAAATCCGAATGAGGATTTCCTGCGAAATCAAAAAAGTACTGCGAGGAAATTTAACCTCGCAGGAGATCGAAAGAGAATTTTCTGACCGAGTCTAACTCCAACTCTCTTAAAGCCCTACGGCACCGACATCAAGTGCTGAAGACCAGTGACAATATAGCCGAAAAGCCATCAGAAAAGCTGCAACTGATGTGCTAGATTTCATCCGCTACCAAGAAGAAACTCCTGTTTTGATAATGAGTGTCAGGGAGCATATGCAGTCAAATAGGAAGCATATAAAGCGGCGCTATAAATAAGGACGGGAATTCCTAGGCGTATCCGGAAGAAAAAAATGGACCATGAGAAGCACACGATAGAGGAGATGGAGGGATGTTACTGCTAAGACAAACATGCCAAGTTCACAAAAAACGAACGGAAGCCTACGTGGATGAGGATGGGAACCAAGTAGTGGAATTACAGTAGGTGCCTTGAATTTGGAAATATCACTTCTGCAGACTGTATAACGGCGATGACCACCAAAATACCAAGGCATTGTCTTGTTTTGGAATCCTTGCAAAGGTTAGGTTAGGTTGAGGTGGCTGACTGCCGCGCATACGAGCAGTGTCTACTACTTAGGCCAAACATAGGCCCATTGTGTTACCACGCGGATCTTAGGCTACCTATTCCGCAAACCAATCTGTTCTTTTGATAAAGCGAAGAAGAGGGCTGATTTTGATGCTGCTCCGTTCAGCCAGAATAACTAAAAAAAGTGCGCTCAGAAGTCTGAATCTACGGGATGAAAGAGCACTGCAATTATATAGCAAGTCTTCGATGGTTTCTTCCTCATCGTCGTCCAAGCAGCTTCTACAGAAATCATTATATTATTAGGCATGGAGGGTGGGTCTCCACCCGAAAAGAGCACGAAGTTTGTGCCCTTTCTAGCGAAGTTTGTATTTTTCTTTTCTTTCCGTTTATTTGTAAACGAATTTTTTACTAGATTTTATTTTAAATAAAGGAAATCAAAAAATAAATAACTCCAAAAAACCCGGGGTCTTCCACAGACTGACTTTGATACCATTTTTCACAACCACAACAATACAGTTAACATTTGACGAAAACAAATAGGAGGAGAGAGAATAGAACGAACGAGAAAGAACGGTATCACAAATAAGTAAACAAATGGGGATTAAAACAATCTACGTACGGAGAGGATGTTGCTAGGGTGATGTTGCGAGACCTAATTCACGCAGCTGAAAAAGGACCTTAATCAGCTGAACGTTTCTATAACAAGACCGTGCTAGATGGAGAGGCATGTTGGCTGAGGCCCAGGTCAACCGCGGATTGTAGAATTGATATCCTTCCTGTGTCTTCATTCGGAGGGATACTTATTCAGCTGGTCGATTGGTCCACTGGAGGACAGCAAACTTCGCTTTGTTGTTTGTTATGATCATTTATTTGTCTGATCAAGATTCTTTTGAATCTAAAAAATGGCTGACCCCTCTTCCTAAGCTTGGAGCTAGAAGTTGACTGCATTATAAGTCAACTTTCATCATTTCTTTAGTTGTGTTTAGAATTAACAAAGAAATGCATCATTATCTACTAATCAACTCAAATACGAGTAATTGCTGTTACATTCTCTATTACTTATCAAACAAAAGTGCAATGTTCACGTCCGGACTAATAATGTGGAACAAAGTTTATATTTCAATCTTAACCTTATAATTTTCATTACAATATGTACTATAATTATACAAATTTGGGAAAACATTCAGAGCATTTGTTGCACATAAATACAGTTGTGCTTTTATAAACCCTGCACCGTCTTCCCTAATTTTTTAAATTTCCCTCAATAATCTGGCCAACTTTATCTTTTATGAAGTTGAACCACTACCTCGAACAACCTGTGTTTTGCACTTGTTGGCACTTATGAAATTACGAACGGCTCTGAAATGGGTTTTCAGTGTAAACAATTCTGTACAGCTTCCAAGCTTTCACTGCTGGGGAGTCTATTGTATTTACATATAGTGACCACCACCATATTTGCCGCGAATATTAATACCCTAGTTTGCCACTGCATTGCAATGCAAATCCACACCCCCATATATTTATTGTACATAGCGATCATAGTTGGTTGTGGTATGGTCTTTATTTTATTTCCGAATGTATCGCCTTACAATAATATTTGTCTGAAAAGATTCGCAATTGGTTGCTACTGTAACAGCGGACTTTCATTCCAATGTACCACACTTTTTTGATTCGCGTGATCAAAACAAGAATCCATTGTACCACGCTGTTTTTTGCCCGTAGCTTTCTTTGTATCTAGTGGGCATTTCAGAATTCTATTTTTGTGGACTGTTCCGGAAGCAAGGTGTCATTCATTTCGTAAATAAACCAACAGACTTAAGTTGGTTAATAGTTTTCAAAATATACCTTGTCGGATTTTCGATTTTCGAGAACTTTCATGAATGATAACTTGCCCACCTAGACCAAATTCTTTGTTTACATATCCAACACTTTTCCACCATGTGGTATGAATTGGTAGAGGTATCCATCGCTTGACATCAGTCACCACATTTTAAATTCAAACCGTACCGGCTTTTCTTTTAGGAACATTTTTAATGAATGACGGCCAAAGTAACCATTTGTCATGTGAAAAGATACCATGTTTCAAGAATTTGGCGTTCATCAGATCTTACCGCGGACGCAATTTGGTAAATTTGTCTTCCTTGTCCAACTGAATGTTATCTGCCAAATGCATACTCTGTTCGATCTCAAAAAATCCGTGTCGAGACATAGCATTTTTCTCAATTGGAACCCCATCTTCATCATCAGATGACCAGTTGAGTTTTACTTGCGTAAGAGTGTAATATAGTGTTTATAGTGTATGTAGAAAAATGCTTGATCCAAGCAGAACTGAGAGTGTTTCTTGTCTCTTGCATATTTTATAGAGTTCGTAATAATACACTGCATAACATTTGCGTTAAACATTAGCCTAATCAAATCAAGTACGGATTAACCGCCCACAAATCCACAATCATGTCCGTATTTGTATATCATCCTCGAAATCATTTCATTTGTTAAAACCTTCCTGCTCTTCATACCCTTCATACCATCTTTTTTGTATTGCATTCATTCTGTGTATACCTACCCAACTTCTTACTCGAAATAACGAATTTCTTGGAACCATCACCTTAGGTTGGGTCAACAAAGCGCAATTCCCATATACTGCCAGATCACAGAAACAGCGTTACTCTTTCATATACTGAAAATGTCAACTGTTTCTCCGTAAGAAATTATTTCTCCAACACCTCAATTTAATGTAAACCAACGCACACAATTCTCATACATAAACAGGTAACAGAGATTGCTCTGCTCCTTCATGAACTAAAGACGCAAGCATCACTCATTTTCCCGAAACAAACTTTCCTTCAACACACCAACTTACATGTAACAGAGTCTTTTTTTTTAATTTAACAACACAATTACAAGACATAATTTTAATTTAAGCCTTCATATACCTTAAAATTTTGCAATTAACGGACGGCGTTTCTTTTCCTTGAACTGAAAACGCAAGCATCAACCGTTTCCCCGAAATAACAGTGCCCGGGAAATAAACGTACTTTCTGAACCAAGTCTAACTACACAGATTGTTGGCATGAATGGTATATACCTACATATATATATATACCTAGAATATTATCGCAATAAATAAAAATTACGCTAATGCAATCATTAAAAAACTTACATTCCAAGATCCAATTAATATTTAACCAATATCGTACTCACGAAATTAGTTTAGTTTACTTTCAGCCTCAAATCAATATTGAATTCAAAATCATAATGTCTAATACAATCCTTGTAATACTGCAAGCTCTACATTAATAATATTCAATCGTATTCAAATTAATATAATAAGGAGAGGCGCTACAGCCCGTAAAGGGCCAGGGCCTAGCTTCTCAGCAACCACTCGTGTTGTGCGTGCTATTGTTCTCTCACGTGTGGAAGGAACCTACAGTTTAATGCCGACTCCGAACGGCGTAGTTGAGAAGCTTTCCCTAGACAGGAAATACTCTTTGAGCATTGTCAGTGACTCGAAAGAGGTGAAGTCGTAAAATGTGAAAGGTGGTATCGAACCTGGCACCCTCAGCGTAGGAGTCGACGCACTTACCCACTACGGCACGGCGACCCACACACATCGTATTCAAATTATCTTCCTTTCATTTCAAATTTAGTATGAACGTCCGTCTTCTCTTGCTATCAATAATCGAGTGCCGCTTTTGACAAGTTCATTCTGTTATATATCCTTTTGCTGGAAGTCTATGACATCCGAAAGAGGTGTAAACATATGCAGATCCAAGACCATATTTATTTATTTTTTTTCATGCAAAACTTTATAGTCACAATTATAGATCGATTCATGAGGTACAATCGAATTGTTGTCGTCAGAAAAATGGCACTATCTTCGTTGCAGGAACAGAGTCAGCGAAAATATGTTCATTTAACGAATACTCGGAAGTGGTCGTTGAACCTTCGGTATTTCCGCTAACTCGATGCCTGCTGTAAATGTTTCATATAAAAACATTATCATTGAAATTACTTCTGCTTACTATTTTTAAATTGATATTTTTTTTCTGTGACAATGATAATAACAATTACATTTAATCTATATAATTTTTCATGTATTTTCAACTCTTTAATTTTCTTTCTATTATCTTATTCGAGTTTTCTAATCTGCTGATCTGCTGATTTATTCTCTTCACCTTATAAATGACCTATTTCATAATTATATTCTTGAAGTTTTAACAGCCATCTTTATATTTGCTGTTAAGATATTTCATTCTATTCCTGTAAAAAATAAATAAGTAAAAAATAAATAAATATGATATAAGATTCCTGTCCGTGGTACATAACAAAAATGGTGTCCCTGTTGTAACAGTACTGCAGCAATAGCGTAGTCACTAGCATCTGTCGTTACAACAAACGGATTGTCAAATTTTGGGTACTTTAAAATTGGATGTGAAGACACGAAACTTAATACCTCTTGACTTGTTACTTTTTTTTAAATATTTTATATTAGGATAGACTACTTTCGAATTTATGAATTTTCTGCAAGAACCCGTAACTCCTAGGAATTCCTTCAATTGCCTTTCAGTGTTAGGTATTTCTAAGTTTTGTATTGTTCTAATTATTTCTGGATTTATCATGATTCCATCGGTTTATAAAATGTGAACCAGAAATTCTTTCCAACAGAACCAGAATACTTTCTAATGTTGTAGAGAAAACTTATACATCGTCGAGATATATAACACATATTTGTGTTAAAACATATGTAGCTTATAATCCCTTGGCTTTCCATGTCATCCAATTGTCTTTTTCTTTTTTTGCTCATGTTGCGATGGGTAACTATATAGTTTTGAGTTGAATTGTTCTTAGGTCGTTGTTTTGTATTTCATGAACAATGTGGCTGGTATTTGTTAATATGTCTCCTTTATAGATAAGTTCATCCTTCAAGTGATCTAATTGATTCTTGAATTCTTGATTCTTTATACTGATTTCTTTAACATTTTACTGAATTCAGTCCATCCCTAATAATAAATTATATGGGTTTTCGAGTTTCATTGCAATTTATTTAATTTTTGCATGTTTAGAATTTTCCTTGTATTGTATTTATTGTTGTTGAAGTGGTATTAATTACTTTGTACTATAATTTAGAATTTTGATTGGGTATACTTATTGTAGACCATGCATCTACCAAAGCTAAACATTTATGTTCTTGTAATGTCAGCTTTATAATAATTTGATTACGGTTCGAGGCTAATTTATGAAAACATCTAGAGTATTAGCTTCAGAAATGAAGCTAAGTCATATTGCAGATCCAAGAACAGCCGTTGTCAATCATAGTCGCTACAACGTTGTTGCTGTGCAGATTAAACTGTGCGTCGATTTCTTGGATAATTTCATTAGAGATCAGATCGGAGACCGACGGATTGCCTTTAGAAATTAGGGTCTATCCATTGGCGTGTGAAACCAAAGAAACTCCGGTATTTCGTCAACCAGAGTATACTGCTTCTAATTTGTCAAAAGGCTTAATTTACCGCTTTAAGAGCTCATGACATTGATTCTCTTATTAGCTCATTTTATTAGATCCCTGTATAAAGCGGACAGTCAAATTTCGAAAATGATTTTTTATTGACTCCTTTCTTTACCGTCTACTTTGATTTTTACGTATTTTTCAAAAGCTGCTGGGTGTTTATTCTTAAGTGTCGTATAAAATTGGATGTCACTTCAGTTCTGAACTGTCAGTTTCATTCTGCTGAAATTTATTTTTGATTACTATTTGCTGATTAGTCTACGGAACAAGAAATATAAAGCAAATAATTAATTTAATTATTATTAGCAGATACCTGGCGTGTGATAAGATTACGCTATGAAATGAAGTGCACTTTGTTTACTTATCAACTTTTTCGTCTTAATCCTAGCGGGTAAACAGTATTTTGATTTTTTCGGTAGATATGTAAATATATCGTCCGGGGTAACAAAACCCGCTTCGGGTAGCAACACCACGAATGTCCGGAAAATGAAGTCCGCCGGATGTGGAAACACAAAACTGCATGGACTCAGCAAAATTTAAACGTTTGGTGGAGGAAAATAACGAACGCATGGACTCAGCAAAATTTAAACGTTTGGTGGAGGAAAATAACGAACTCCCCACCAAACTAATGAATATCGATCTTCTCCAGCAATCGATCCAGCAATAAACGTCGTTGGTATAACAGACTAAAATGCATTGCTCCGTTTCCTCAAAGCAACGTTGGCGTCGGAATTTAAAGTAGCGTTGCTTAGGAATAACGCCTGGAAAGTCAACGTATCTGACTCCGATAGCTATAGAGCATTGTCACAAGAACTGAGCGAGGGAAAAATACAGTGGTACACCTTTAAGAACAGGAGAGAAAGGCTACTCTGTGGAATAGGGTTTCACCCTTAATGCAATAAGGATGACCTTAAAGTATAATATATATGATATAAAAAATATGTATATGTTATATCAAAGCTAACTTGTGTACCCACACAAGAACTCGACTTCAAATTCAATCGAAATTAAAATGTAAACAAATAGATGAAGTAGAAGTATCAAACAAAAATTATATATATATGAATATTATTGAAGCCGTCAATATCATAAAGAAAATGAAGCAGAAAACGGAACAAGGTGAAAATATCCTGATCAAAACAGGACTGTCATTATCTATGCTTACATTCGAGAAAATGAATGCATTAATGATATCTTCAAGACTGAAAGTATTTTTAAGTCTATAGTCAATATTAAGCCACCCCTGTGGACGAATACAAGAACGATACCGTAATGTAAACGTTACCAAGGCTTTAATCATACACGTTCATATTGCCAAAAAGAACCTAAATGTGTAAAGTGTGCTGGAAATCACCTCTCTGGAAAATGTTATATTCGTAAAGAGGCGACGGTTATCTGTGCAAAATCGAAAGGTAAACATTCAGCTAATTGTAGAGGCTGCGAGGTTGCCAAAGAGATACAAAAAAGATATGACGCTTCACGTCAAAATGTAAAGGCATCGAGAATAAAACGCCAAGACAATAACAAAAAACGAAAACAACAAAAATTATAAAGTAAACGAGGCCACAATTGAAAAAGTGGGAAAAAGTAAATCCACCCTGCGTAAAAGCATTATCGGTAAACAAAAAAACCTGCCGATTCGGCAGACCTGGTTCCGCAAGTGCTCAGCGCGATTCTTGCTAAACTTGACGATCAGTCCGCGATAAATAAAATCATATTCGACAAAGTTAGTAAGCTCGAGCCTTAACCTGGTAAACAACACAGATCTTCTCGCAATATATGAATATGGTTGGTACGATGAAAATATTGACATGGAACGGTAATGGGTTCGAATCCATGTTACTTTGATTTAAAACAACAATTAGGTTTTTCCAAAATTATCCGACCGAATCTTTGTATTCCTTGGTTCCTGGAGTCTGGACTGCTGCCTCATTTTTTAGAATTACAGGTGGCATCATTATTCTTCTTCGGAATGTAAATCAGCTACGATTGTGCAACGGAACAAGATTAGCAGTCAATAAGGTCGTGAATAATCTTATTAAAGCAATTTTTCTCCAATTTTTCTCGAAAGGGGAAAGGGGATATGTACAAGCGCATGAGAACATCCCACAACACAACACATCACATACTTCATATGTAATCTCTTTGTGAGACAATGTTATATCTTTCCGGTTACATCTGAGTGATTTTAAAGAAGCACTGGATCTTTAGATTTGCATTTTTTTTTAAATTCAGAGCGCAAAACCCATTTTCGTCTCTATCCAAATTTAAGTTCCTAACCCAAATTTGATTGCTTCTTCTGTTTCTGTGGTAGTACTGTTGAAAGAAGCCATATCCCCTTAAGGCTATCAAGGTGTATTCCAAGAAATCCTCCCAGTCCCAAGAATTCACGTAGGTAAATTGTAACGAATCATCCATTCTATAGAATTAAGTTTTGTTTTTTTAACATTTAAGTTAGTATATTCAATCAATACATACCTGAAACCACATCTACGTTCAACTAAGATTGCTATGTTCTGAAACGAGATTCTCGTAAGCCCCATAAAACGAGTACCAATGCTTGTCAAAGACCGAACGCCCGAACGCGCCGTTGCGATTCAGCCTTAAGAAGTACCTCAGTTTGTTCATGTTGTAAACAACATGTTAGCAAGGGGAGGGAACGGAGATGTAAGACATTAGTATTAGATTGGTTAAAGCAGAGTGAAAATGTATTATCGCTCTGAGTGGTTCCGCATATATTTGAGAACAAAGAGAGTAATATTTACCCGTACTCACTGACGTAGTAGTTCCCCACCATCATAGATGTTGCAATAACATTTTCTTCTGTGGGGATGATGTGTACCACATATTTAAATAATTATTTTTCAAACACTAACTGACATTCAAATAACAAAACTTTATTTATATTATATTAAACGAAATAATAAGAACAGAAAATACGTGTAAATTCTAGAATGAATGAGAATGAATTCGCTGATGACAGCACCCTTAGCTTTTCATATTCGGTCCAAGAGCCATGACTTCGCCCTTCGGCCGTAGAATTGGAACGGCAGCGTATGTTAAGCACATTGAATTCAGATCTTGGCAGCATAATTAACTGGGGAAAAAACAATAGAGTGCAATTGAATGCTTCAAAAACTCAATGCTGTGTGCTGTCACTCAAGCGAACCCTTGATAATCAGCCATTATCCATGAATGGCGCTTGTGTCGATGAAACCGGAAAACTTTCCGTCATTGGTATGTGTATCAACACAACACTTAGTTGGAGCGATCACATATTTGAGGTCGCCAAAAATTCTGCGAAATGTTTAGGTTTTCTTAATCGATGCAAGAAATATTTCACCCCTTCTGATTTGGCTTTAATTTATAAGGCGTACATCCGCCCCAAGCTTGAGTATAACGCTCATATCTGGTCTTGTGCCCCAAAGACCACACTGAACCTATTTGATAGAATCCAAAAGCGAGCGATAAAACTTATAGGAGTATACCCTTAAGCCTACTTTCGGACGCACAGTTAAATTCAGAGACTCGTTTTTCAGCCGCACTGCACGAATATGGAATGCTCTTCCCAACCTAATATTTCCCACAAACTACAACCCGCAGATATTTAAGACCAATGTGCACAGGTACCTCCTCTTTCTTTCTCCCTCTATACCTATATTTTGCAGAAAATGCTCCATTTGGTGTGAATACAAATTTAAAAATATTTCGTTATGTTTAATGAATCCTCTCTGCTCACATATTTTGACAGCTGAGTCTTACCTCCGTTTTGATGTTAATAAAGATGGAATATGTTCAGATATCGCTTGTAGAAGCTGAGTGTGCATAGGAGGTGACTTCAAGAGAGAAAAAGTGAAAACAATTTGAAATAATGGAAAATACTGCGTCGGAAGAGGAATACTTTGATGGATTAAGCCTTAATCCTCCACAAGAAAAGCAAATCCGGAATAGACGATGATGATTTCATCTAGTGTTTGCAATTTTACCCGTGCTTGCTGGAAAAAAAGGCAAACTCCAGACATGAAGAATAATAATAAAAGAAATCTGCGTTGAAAGGTATGGAAGAAGAAATAAAAAAATCCACGGCTTTAATTCGAACATCTTGCAAATAAAGAAAAAAAATTGATAACATGGAGGACCGTATGGCACCACCACCGGTTTCTGCGTGAATATCGGAAAGGAAATGAGTACTTAACCATTCCATGTTATCAAACTCGAATCTTTATACGTTCTTGAAACTATCCCCTGTGTCCCCGAAAGGACATGAGTTGTAATTTAAAAATTATATACAAATCTCATAAATCTACTACTACTATTTAGTACTGCAAGAAGCGATCCATCTGTACTGTACAGCAATAAAATAATGCACCCGAATTATTCTCTATCGCGTCACTTCTTCAGTGATAGCTTTTTATAGCACAAAGTTTTTTTTGTGGACGTTGGGACGCTATGTAGCAAATTATTAAACTTAATACGACCATCACTAAGAGCTTTATAGGTTTGGACCCAAGTTAAGCATAACTAGAGAGTACAAACATATAAAAGCTTTAGCAAATGCATGCGTTTACAATTTAACACTTTAGTACCAATGTAATGTACCCGGATTATTCTCCATAGCGTCAATTCCTCAGCTTTCGCGTCAAACTATAGCCCAAAGCTTTTTGTGGCCGTTGGGCACGCTTTGTAGCAAAATATTAAAACTTTTGAGTATGACAATTATTAAAAGCTTTGTAGGTTCGAACCCAAGTTAAGTGTTGTTTGAGAATATAAACATATATGTAAATGCTTTAGCAAATACATAAGTTTTAGCGTTCAGTAGTTGCTCCAATATTATTGGAACACAATGGGTGGTGTAAATAAAAATTAAGGGAGCACTCTGAGTTAACACGCATTTGTCATGACAACGAACTGTGTATTCCGCTCGGCCCCTTGAATGTTTTAGGGTTTGTTTGCTGATATTACACTTAAAGAAACCAGTTTCAAGACTTTAATTTCATTAGAAGTACACGTCACAACTGTACTGAAATCTTAATGAATGAATTGAATTAATCCCCTAATATTTGAGTACTGAATTAGTGTTGCACCCATTTCAGACAAAACATTTACTGCAGTGTACTCGTATGGGTACTCATAGATTAGTGTACACTGCATTGAGTACACTGAATACTCCGAGTTTTTTGTTTTGTGTTCATTTCGTATATTGGTATGTTTTAAAGTTGGTTAAAGAGTGGGGATTGAAGAACTTAGTGATCTATTTTTATATTTTTTTTTAAATTTTATTGAGGCTTATGGGCTCCTGTAGCACGAAGGTGGAAGAGATTTACTCTAGAATCCACATTAGGGGATAAGACTCCCCCCTGAGGAAATCCTCTTGTTGTGTTGACTTTAATTATACCTCCTGATGTATGAGTCTCAGTTGTTCTTGTGCTCAGAAGTTCATACATTCTATACTGGTCGGTTTACTTTTTTCTTGTCCAGAGCTTTAATAATTGCATTATGCGATGTGTTGTCAAATGCTCTTTCAATATCAAAGAAAGCACATATAACTGTTTCTTTCGCTTCAGGTGCAGAGGAGTTACAGTTAATACTTCCTCTCTTATGTAGTTGTCTACAATTTTCTTCATCATTTTCAGCAGAAATGATGTAGGTTTGATCGGATTGTAGCCTTGGGTCTTTCTTCCCCATAGATCCCCCTTGTATTTCTCCACCTTAAGTTATTATTGTGAGGTGTGGAAGCAATTCTCTTTTGGAGTTGGGCTGGTATAATTTCATCAACCCCTGGAGATTTGAATGACTGAAACGAGCTAATTTCCCATTCCAGGCGTTCTTTGGAGAATCTCTTCAGCAACTCTCAAGTCTATAACCCCTCGTCTTGGCAAATTGTAGTAGAAATATTGCTCTCTTCTCCTAATTTTCAGTGTATCTGCCATCACGTTTCTTCCTTTTCTAGAGACATCTGAATCTCCACTGTTTTTGATAGGGCTTTATGTAGTTTAGCTGCTGCAGCGGTATTTGTTGCTGTCTCGCAGAAACTCCTAAAGTTTTATCTCTTAGCTTGTCTTATTTCAATATTATAGGAGGTGAGTCTCTTTGTGTAGCTTTCCCAGTCTCTTCGTGTAGCTGCATTGAACAGCTTGCGTGTTTTGGCCCGCAGATATGCTCTCTACAACATTTTCTAGCTCCAGAAAGCGGACAGGAGCTCTTTTGGTATCAACGTTCTCCGGATTGGATTCTAGCTGTGATTCAAAGATATCCCAGTTTGTTTTTCTCGGATTTATTGTAGTTTGCCCTGTTAATCTGGAATTGTCCAAGTCGAACCTTATTATTCTGTGGTGGAACATACATGGTTCATTGTATACTTTCCAGTTTCTGAGTAGGTTGCTTAGACACTGACTACTTATAGCGTGGTCTAGTACCTCCTGCTTAAACCTCGTAAGAAGAGTGGGGGCGTTACGTAATGAGCTTAAAATAAATTGGAAAAATTGATAAATAGAAGGTGCTCACATCTCTCGTTTGTGTTGGTGCCCCCAGATGATGTTGTGCATTTTTGCATGTCATTGGCGTCGCATACAATTTAAATCGGTAATTGTAACCTTTTTGCAGTGCTCCACCAGTCGTTGTACAGATGTTGGTACCTTTCCAAAATTCCGAATTAATTTGTATTTGAATAGTCACAAGATCCCTTGTAGCATTTTATATGTTTGTAGCATACTCTGCAAGTAGAACATAATTACTATTATTATTAATAAGAATGCAGGCTTCTGTGTTGGTCACCCTGGGGTCCTAATTTACCTTTGCATTTTTGCATGTCAGCCCTTTGAATGTCCCTTCCAGGATGTATGACATGAACGTAGCCCATATTTTCTGTGGTGAACAACCTTGCTGTAACTGCAGAAGCCGGCTACCAAAGTTTGCAAACGCAGAACGGTGAAATTTGGAATAAAGCCATAAACGGCAATTTAGCTTTATTTCGTTTTGTGAAATTTAAAGTTAACTTTGTCTTTTCTACATTTTCTTTTTTTATTGACTGAAAGCATTATAGTGTTAAATACCCCAGAATAAATATAATTAAACTTTACATACATACTTTAAACTATAAACTATGGCTTAGGTGCGAAGCAAGCCATACATTAAGTACACCAGAATTTCTTTTTGGCCTTATTTCTATTTGGCCATGTTGCCAAAGAAGGCATATTGCCCTTTTTGGCCTTATTCCGCGTGGTCTTATCTCACGTCACTGTTCTGCGCAGGCAAGCTTTTGTAGTCTATGGAAAGCCTGAATACTAGTAGCAAGCACTTAATGAAGCGTGCAACATATATAAATTTAGAAGTTAAATAAAGAACGTCCGTTTTTCTAAGAGCTGCAGTAACAGTGTATTCTCTGTTTGCTTGAAATGCCGATAAAATTGGAGTTGGGTTTGTTGATGAGTTTCCCAATACCTCGGCTATCGTATCAACATTCAACTTTGACAAAAATAGCTTACTTCTGGATCAAAACAAGTTTGAGTCGAGAATTTAGCTTCGCCTGGTTCGAGTTAGGGTATAAATACAGTCAAATAACGTCTGGTGAAATATCACAGTCGTTGTTCTAGCGTGTCTACTCTTCCCTTCGTACGGTTGTAATCAATTTATTTTGCATTTATTTTTATATTGGACATCTACTACATTGGTATGCGTAGCTGAGGTACAACGGCTATGTTTGTGCAGAGTTTTCAATAGCATATCACAATTTGAGTAAATAGACTTACTTCTATAGTTTCTTTACACACAAAGTCACATTTAAAGTGGTCCACGCATAAAATGCGAAAGTCAGAAGCTATCCCAGTTGCTGAATAAACAATACTGAGACTTACTTATTGATTTAGCTGTAACCCAACAATAGCTGCTTTCCATCGCTGACTGTCCTGTGCACGTTGCTTCCAGTAATGAAGACTAAGATGTTTTTCATCGATTACTTGGTCTTTATACCGAAGGTTCGGTCTTCCTCTCCTTCAAAGACCCTCTTAATTGGATCATTGTTATCCATGCACTCGATGACAACATCCACATTCTGTCTCTTCTCCTCTATTCGCCTTCCTCGCAAATGGGACCATATATAAGACGTAGAATTTTCTCTTGAAGGCACCAAGAATCAACTTATAGTCCAGCTTTCGGCTCCATATAGCAGGACTGGCAAAATAAGAGTTTTGTAGAGTATGATTTTAGCAATTCGATTTCGGAGTTTTGACGCCAGTTGTGTTCACAAACCGAAGTAACACCGGTTGTCAAAGGCGGTTCTACGTCGGATATCCACAGTGACATCGTTTGTGGAATTTGCGTTTGCCCCGAGGTAGACGAACTCATTTACTACCTCGAAATTTCAGCTGTCGATTGTAATATTTTGTCCTAGGTGGGGTGCGACGAACCGCTTTTTGGTCGACAGCATATACTTTGTTTTACCCAGACCCAGCCAGAGTTGTTTGGTAACAACGCATGTGAGCAAGTGTTTCTAGACTAAGTAGATGAGAGTGGATAAACACCCGAAAAGAGTATGGAGCTTGTACACTTCCTAGCGAGTTCGCTTCGCAATTCATAATAGTCCTCTTTGACAGAGTCTTCAGCCTCGTCGGAAGGGGCGTGTTCACATATGATGCTAATGTTGTAAAATCTGCCTTGGCTGCGGATCACAGCCAGACGATTACTTATCGGCTTAAAGTCGATAACCCTCGACCTCGACCACTTTGAATCCGCATCCAAAGCTTTTGTATATTTGCTGGCATCCCACCAAGTTGGGAGCGATCAACGACTTTGCCCTGTGTGCACACATCCCCCTATATTTTTTGAATATTTAGCGGTAAGCGAACTGTAAGTTGAATGTCGTTGTAGTGTCTTAGAGCTACTTCTTATCAGCTTATGTTATTTTTAAATATTTTATGTAAAAAAATTAAATATTATTGGAACAAAAAAAATGTGTATAGCTGTAATGTAGTGACACATAATAAAAAACATTGAGCTGATTTTGCGTTCAAACACGTTTTAGATTATTTTTATTAGTTTAAAATTAAATAGTGAATTATTTAATTACTAATACAGATTGAAAGGGAATACGTTTAATAAAGCGAGGAAGATGGCTGACTCTTATGTTACTTAGTGCAGTCAGGTTATGAAAGTAATAGGCTTTCAGAAATCTAAATCATGGATGAGTGAGCACTGCAGTTGCATAACAAGTGTGCAATGGTTTCTTCCTCATCCCCGTCTCTGAAGCCTCGGTACAAATCGTTGTAGGGAAGTCCAAGTCTGCAAGCGTGAGTTATAATGCCAATGAGTGTTCTAATAATCAACCTGCTCAATCTAATCACGCTAAGCGATTGGTTAGGGTCGATCGTAGGCCAGAGTTGTTTGGTAACGACGCATGTGAGCAAGTGTTTCTAGACTTAGTAGATAAGAGTGGATCACCACCCGAAAAGAGTATGGAGCTTGTACTCTTCCTAGCGAGTTCGCTTTGTAATTCTCTGGAATGTCAAAGTGTACCACCACCTACATAGGTTAAGGGATAAAAGTCAATTAAGACAAGTTTTGGAGTTTAAAGTGACTGAATTCAGATATCTGATCGCGGCTATCGGAACAGATGACGATAACTGTGCTTGTTATTTTTTAGCCAGGACAGAGGTTCCTTTATCGCTATAGTTTCAGCCCGAAGGACGCTGCAGTGGTTCAGAAAGATTGCTGGATGCTGAGATCCTTAGAATAGATGCCCGAGTTAAAGATTACTTCAAATAAACGCTTTTCAATTATTTTTCAATTTTTTTTTCGACTTAATTTTATTAAACAAATTTTCTTTATTCATCAAACTACTCTTGTGAACTATTTTTCAACTCCTTGCCTCAGCACGAACAAGTCAAAAACATACAGTCACGAAAGTATTATTTGAGTATTACATAATAATTCATTATATTTGTCCCTTTTTTCCTTACATTTCTTTTATTTATAATAATATCATAATATGGGTAGCGCTACAGTCCGAGGCGAACTTGGGCCTAGCTTCTCAGCAACCACTCGTGTTGTGCGTGCTATTGTTCTCTCACTAGGGGAAGTGACCTACAGTTTAATGCCGACTCCGAACGGCGAAGTTTAGAAGCTTTTTCTAGACAGGAATACTCTTTGAAAATTGTCAGTGACTCGAAAGAGGCGGAGCCGTGAATTATCAAAGGTGGTAAATTCGGGTATCGAACTTGGCACCGTCTGGTAGGAGTCGACGCTCTTACCCACTACAGCACCACAATTATATGTGTATACATATGTATGCTTCTTCTTCTTCTTCTTCATCCTTATTTGGCGCTACAGTCCGGGATGGAGTTCGGGGAACCAACAAGCCTCTCCAACTAGCACGGTCTCTGGCTAGTGGTCTCCAGTGTCGCACGCCAAGTTGGTTGTACCACGGGTTCGGAGTCGAAGACGACTGACTAGACTCATGTCGCTGTACAGCCCGTACAATTTGTAGTTGAATCTTCTCGACAAGAAACCGTCAACGCAAACAGGATCAAGGATCGCACGCAGAGTTTTTTCTCGAAGAGACCAAGGACTATCTCATGCGCTTTTGAGTATATCTCTGCCTCCGCGCCGTACAGCAGGACTGGGATGATCAAGGTCTTGTATAAAGCGTGGTCCTTCGAGAGATGACACTACTACTTAATTGCCTCTTGAGCCCATAGAAACAGCGGTTGGCAAGAGTTACTCTGCGTTTGATCTCGGTACTGATGTTGTTTGTACTATTTACTGCGGAGCCGAGATAGACGAAGTCCGTGACTACCTCGAAGTTATAGCTGCCCATTGTGACGCTCTGTCCAAGACGTCGATGTTGTGTGTCCTTTCTTGATGACAGCATATACTTCGTTTTGCCCTTTTTCACCGCTAAACCCATTTTAGCCGCTTCTGCCTCAATGCCAGCAAACGCCTCTTTGACGGCTCGCTGTATTCTGCCAATCACGTCACTGTCATCCAGGTATGCTAACAGTTGTACTGACTTGAAAGAAGATTTTTGGAAGACTGTGCATCTAGTGGTGCCGAGTGGGTCTTGCACGATTTTCTCCAGGATGAAGAAGAAAAGTTAAAGAAATCACATGACAGCGCGTCGCCATGTCTAAAACCTTTTTTGACATTGAAGGTCTCGGTGAGTTCGTTACCGACCTAGATGGAGAAGCGAGAATTCTCCATCCTCATCCTGCACAAACTGACGAGTTAGGCAGGAAGCTCGTCCCTATGCACGCTGTCATCTGCTTGAAATCGACAAAAAGGTGGTGGGTGTCGATCTGCATCTCTTGGGCCTTTTCCAAGATCTGCCGTAGTGTTAAAATTTGGTCGATGGTGGACTTCCCTGGCCTGAAGCCACACTGATATGGACCTATCAGGTTATTTATAAGCGGCTTCAGGCGAGTACACAACGGCAGAGAAGATCTTGCAAGCGATGTTCAGGAGACTTATCCCTCTATTGTTGGCGTAGTCAAAGGGGTCTCCTTTCTTATGGATCGGGCAAACGATACTGAGATTCCACTCATCGGACATGCTTTCCTCCGACCACATCTTACATTACAGATGATCTGGTGCATGCGCCCAACCAGTTAACCTCCAGCTGCCTTAAAGATTTCAGCGGACAGTGCGTCCGCACCGGTAGCTTAATTAGACTTTAGTCTTGATATTGCTATCTTGACCTCGTCTAAGTCGGGGGGACGGAATTGTCGTCGATTATCGTCCATATTGAATGGGACATTCTTCCTGACAGCGGTATTGGTGTCATCATCGCCGTTTAGCAGTCTGCAGAAATGGTTCTTCAAAATTCTCAGTATCTCTACTACTCCATTCTCGTCCCGGCAGGTTTCTGTCCGAACCTTATATCCATTGGATAACTCTTTCACCTTCTGGTAAAACTTTCGTACATCGTTTCTGCCGTACCCCCTCTCCATCTCCTCGATCGGGCGCTTCTTGTGTTCTTTCTTCTTTCTCCTGAGAAGCCGGGTCTCGTCCCTTCCTCTCTGTTCATAGAGCTCACGAACAGCTCTCGTTATTCGTTGCAGCATTGCTTTGTAAGCATTCAGTGTCGCTGTATGTTCCAGCTTGTACTCGAGTTCTTACCTTGCCTACAACAAGGAAATGGTCCAAGTCGATGTTCGCTCCTCGGAATATTCGGACATCAGGAATGCTGGAGGAGTGCCTGACGTCGATCGCAACATGATCAATCTGGTTGACGGTGGTGGATGTTGGATGTTGAGGTGTGGGAACCGCGTTCTAGGTACAGAGAGATTACGTTCCGTGACAAAGTCTACCAGTCTGAGTCCGTTATCGGATGTGCAGTGTGTGTGTGTGTGTTTCCTGATGACTTTGGCAAAGATGTCCTCCTTACTCAGCTTTGCATTGAAATCTCCTAGAACGATATTGGTGTGGAGGCTGGGCACTGATCGTAAGTCCTTTCTAGGAGGTCATAGAAGTCATCCTTGCTGTTGTTATCTTTTTCCTTCGCCGGGGCGTGGGCGCAAATCAGGCTTATGTTCCCGAATTTTGCCTTGAGGCAGATTGTTATGAGGCGTTCGCTTTTACAGACAAAGCTTAAGACCTTTTGCTTAAGTCTGCCTCGAACAACAAATCCGCATGCAAATCGCCTCTCCCTATTGCAATCACCGTAGTAGATGTCGCAGTTTCTCATCCTCTTTTTGCCTGGCCCATTCCACCGCACTTCCTGGATTGCGGTAATGTCTGCTTTGTATCAGTCAAGGGCCTCTTTGGTTGCACGTGGTCTGTTAAGGGACCTAACATTCCACGTGCAGAACCGAAAACCGTTGTGTTTGTATCGTTTGCTAGGGTCGTCTTATGTATGCTTCTTGTTATAGATATTAACCCTTTTCCTTTGCTTTATTACAATCTTATTGTATGCTTTGTGTAATAATAGTTCATCTGCTTATATTACACCGATATCCCCTTGCAGTCTTAGGCCATACTAGGCTGAATAAAGAAATGTTAAGCAGTGATGCGTTTTTGAATTGACCCTTAAGTTTTTCCTAATTACATTCCTACAATGTATCAAATACACACTGACGAATATTGAGAACTTGTCTGTTATTCTTAGAAAGTGTTCTGTGTGTTTTGAATATATGGCTAAATTCTTAAGTCTTAATGTGTTTCTGCTATCTCAAATTTCAAAGGCTCTCGAATACGTTATTAATATTTTGTACAGATCTGACAGTTGTTAATAACACGGGTTATACTATTTTTAATGTTAGGTGAGAAATAAGTTATTTTATATTCCTCCATGGTTAGAGGAATGGTTGTAAGATCTGACCACCCTTTCCTGTTCACTAGTTAGGAGTTCTCCAAATAGGTCTGAAAGGACGTTTTCATAAGTTTGGTTTCCTTTCGAATTTTCTGCATTTCTGCGTTCCACCATGGAACAGGTGATCTGCAATTGGTGATTCTGGCTGGACAAGTCATTTCGAAACATTTGGTAAGAACATCATTCAGATCTTAGACTTGAGCTTCGATGTGATAATCTAGCTCATCCCTAAGCCGTATCCAGTTGTTTTTAGGTTATGTATGTGCGTTCAATTCATAATTCAATATATGTAGTTATGGTCTGTCAGGGACACTTCCTACACACTTCTCCAGTCAGTAATCTTCTTAAGGTTATGTTATATATATCGATTATTGCCTGTCTCCTTGTTGTTTGGAACCCAACGTGGTTAATGTCCAAGTTAGATGATAGTATGAAATCCAGCAGACTTTTCTTTCTCCTGTTGCATTTAATGCTGCCCCAGAAGGAGTTCTGGGCAAATTTCGCTACCGCTTTTGTGGGTTGCGGAAAAACTGATAGTTGAAGTTAGTTGACGAAGCAATGAAGTTTTTGTTCTACAAAATTTTTTGTTTATTCATCTTTTTTTAACAAACGAATTACAGAATCTTCTACTTATTCATAATATCTATTTTTATACAATTGAAAGAAGAAAGGTAAATTGGAATACATTCTGTAGTCATTGAAATTACTACGAATGCTCCAAAAATACTACGTGTGGGGTAAAACTTAATTCCGTTCGCTTCGTACCTAATAACAGCAGCAACCAAACTTTGTCCACGGAACGAAAGCACTCTACAATTCAGTTATTTCTGCGTTCAACACTTCACCATAAAAGTTGCGCTTTCCAAGGCACAATCCTTCACTTGAATGGAAGCATTGTCTGTTTTCGCGATCTCCCACAGTTGATCTTCGCAGTGTCGATACTCCGTGTCGGTCATACTGTCGTCATTGTCGGGTTTCCCAATTTTTAAGCGCCAGGCAGGAAATAGCGGCTCTTTTACAGGTCCTCATTTCTCGCTCTTTGCGAATGGCGTTTATCCTTATGGCTTTGCTTGCACCGGTCAATTCCCATCCACCGGAGCTAAAGCTTTTGCTGGGTGAAACACCTGTTTCATTTGCGCGCAGGAAGAGCCACCGACAGGAATGGGGAAGTTTCCGACATCCGTCTACCTTTCTTTGCGAGCTAGCTGAAGAGGAGGGAGCGTTGGTTCCTGTCGACTAATCGGTTTTGGGTTGAGTGACCTCTGCCGACCTGTTTCTTTTCGACCTCGCCGCCAAAAGGGTGCTCTTAACGCTTTCGCCCTCAACTTCTTTCGAAGTCTCTTGGCGCCATCTGATTGGGCTCGACTTCGTTTCCTCTTGAGCTGGCTCTTAGCCAGGGGTCCTTCATAGACTGCCTCATTTTGTGCCTGCTTAACATTTTATATTTCCTGAGTGTTGCCCAGTTGCCTTTTGATCAGCCACCTGACTATGGGATTGGAAATTAAGCGTAACAGGCACAGCCTGTCCGCTACTTTTTCCATTTTCCCAGCCAAAACTACTAAGATTGGTAGGAATCTTCGGTAATTCTTTGGTCAGCGCAGCTAGGGCCGTTGGAAATTGGAAGTAAGATGGGTGGGTCCTCCGGAATCCTTGCTCTAGCAGCCGAAACGGCTACGGATGGATTTTCGCCATTGCGTCATACTGTCATACTATTTTGGTTTTTTACCTATTTAGTGTCGAAGTCAAGATGTTCTGGATTTTAGTTCAATGTCTCACCTTCTATCTTTGACTCTTTTGCCCTCCCGCCACGACAAAACCCCCAGAATCAGATCAAATTGAGTTACATTCTTAAAAGAATGCTGCTTCTTATGAGTTTTTAACGCGAATTATTAAAGTATTTGGAATACAAACGTTGATCTATTTTGAAAATGTTGTCTTCAGCCAAAAGAATCAGTTATATTTTCAAACAGAAAGTATGAAATTAAGTTGAAAAATTTATTGATCGGTCTTTCGTAAGCTGATAAGTCATCATCCGTGTTCTCTTCAGCCGAGTGAATTGTGTCAATGGTTTCCGATTCATTAATATAGATGAATTCTTTTTTTTCGTCTGCATTTTCAAGGCTGATGGGCTTACCTTCAACCAAATTTATTTCAATTCGAGACAAGGCATTGGCGTTTGAATTTAGCTTGCCACTGTTTGCAAACTAGGGGCAGGGTCTGTATACACAGGGCAAAGTTGTTGATCGCTCCCAACTGGGGGGAATGCCAGCAACGATTCTTGTTGATGCACAGATCAAGTTGACATACAGACTCCCCACGGCGCCCCCTGGATAGCCTTCACAACACCCGTTGTAAGGTGAACCAATGTATGCAGGGATCCTCTTGTGGTTGTGTGGAGGGCTAACAACCCGCTTACATGAAAAAATAAGCGTTATGAGAGAACACGCTGCTTCGGATACACGGACGGACCTACAACGATGACACGGCGCGTAAAAGACAATAATTTGCGAGTGTGCGCCTGGAATGTAAGAACACTCTACAGTTCAGGGGCCCCTCATAAAAAGGAAATTATATCAAGCAGTACAAGGCGGATATTACTGCGATCGAGAAAATGCGCTGGATAGGACAAGGGATAGTAAAAAAGAAAGAGTGCGACATATATTACAGCTTTCACACAAAGTTGCACATATTTGGATGCAGATTCGTTGTGGGAAAACGGTTAAGGTCGAAAGTCATCGACTTTCAACCGATAAGTGAGGGAGGGTGGGGAGGGGGCTACACCAGCCAACAAAAAGAGGAGTTTTGACATTGGACGCCTGAACACACCCGAGATTGCCAGAGCCTACGAATAGCAACTAAGTGAGAGACTCTCCGGTATTTCGACGCCAACGAGATGTGGTTGCATTGCCGTTCGGCCATCAAAGAGGTAGCCGAAACCACCTTAGGCTTCGTCAAGCAAACCGTAGTATGATGGCGAGTGTGAGCAGAAGACACGTGCAACTGACGAGTCATACCAAAAAACGCTGCAACGAAGAACTAGACCAGCGCAGGATGAAAAGCTTATACGCCTGAAGAAAAGGTCTCTCGCAACCTCCCAGCTCGAGGCTATCGAAAAGTCTAGGGAGAAGCATAAAATACAGGTGTTCTAGTGAAAAAAAGCTTGCCACTGGCTTAAGAAAAGGCACCCAGGCTCTTGGAAACTGTGAGTCTAACCTGGTTACTGACCCGCAGGGAATAGTGGATGTATGTAAGCAGAACTTCCAACAGCTGATTAACGGGCCTGACCAGGAGAGAGTGATAGGGAATCAAGATCTCCCAACTCAACTCGATGAAGTAGTCTTCCCACCTAGCTTTGAAGAAATCGGCACAGCCATTAAAAACCTGAAGAACAACATAGACGCAGGCTCATATGGCTTAACATCACAGCAATTCAAGGCCGGTGGCGATGTTCTGGTTCAGATCTGTAGAATTTGGGAATTTGGGAAGCATGCCAGACGACTGGAATATCAGCTCCATATGCCCCATCCACAAAAAAGGCGATCGTACTTCTTGCAACAACTATAGAGGTATATCCCCGCTCAACCTCGCCTGGAAAATCTTATCCAGCGTACTGTGTGAACGTCTAAAGCCGTTTTGCACCGCACTAATCGGCAGTTACTAGTGCGGCTTCCGGCCCGGCAAATCGACAATAGACCAAATCTTCACACTAAGGCAAATCCTGGAAAAGACCAACGAGTTTCAAATCGATACGCTCCACCCTTTTATCGATTTTAAGCCGCATATGACAGCATTCATCGCAAAGAGGTATTCGATGGCCGAATTCGGGATCCCGGGAAAACTGATCCGGTGGTGTAGCACTACGCTAACAAATACGCGATTCACCGTGCAGTTCAGCTGGAGTTCTTCCGAGCCGTTTGAAACCTGCACCGGATTTCGGCAAGGAGATGTGCTGTCGTGCGATTTGTTCAATTTGGCACTGGAGAAGAAAGTGCGGCGGCAACTGTAAATACGGAAGGCACTATCTTCCACAAGTCAGTCCAACTGTTGGGATATGCAGACGACATCGACATCGTCGCGCGTTCCCAACGTGCCGTAGAGGAAGCATTTATGGCAATTGAAGAAGAGCCGAAGCGAGCTAGTCTTAAGTATATACTGTCGACCAAAAACGATCCGTCACACACCACCTAGGACTAAATATTACAATCGACAGCTAAAATTTCGAGGTAGTAAAGGAGTTTGTCTATTTCGGGGCAAACGTAAACTCCACGAACGACATCACTGAAGAGATCTGACGTGGAACCGCCTTTGGCAACCGGTGTTACTTCGGCTTGTCAAAACAACTGGCGTCAAAACTTCTGACTCGAAGGACTAAACATGCTCTATAAAACTGTTAATTTGCCAGTCCTGCCTTATGGAGTCGAAAGATGGACGATTAGCAAAACGGTGAAGCTGATTCTTGGTGCCTTCGTAAGAAAAAAATCTACGTCTGATATATGGTCCCGTCTGCGAGGAAGGCGAATGGAGGAGGGAGAGGGTCTTCGAATCCAAGCCTTCTGGTTCGAGAAGGAGAGGAAGACCGAATATACGGTATAAAGACCAAGTAATCTCGGATGCAAGACAACTTGGTCTTGATGACTGGAAGCAGCGTGTCCAGGACCGCCAACAAGGAAAAGCAGCTATCGCTGTATCCGATAATCAATCAATCATATACCTCAAGATACAATCGTCACCGTATCAACATGGAGTTAGCCTCCTTTAAGGAGCCAAGTACGTGGCTTGTGGTGGTGATGTTAATTTGTTCGGATCAGGACAAGGTGCATCTTGCATAACAAACCGGTCTGTCTATTCCTATTGGAACTTGTGATAACACTGCGCCGATTGCAACGTTACTCGCACCTTTAGTAACGTTGAATGGCTTAGTAAAGTTTGTGTACAGTTTGGTTCATTTCAGAGACGGATTTGTGCTATCTCAAAACATGGTAAGTACTGGTTGTGTAGTGTTATGATTTGACCCCTTGAGTTGCACTCTGTCATTGGTTTAGATAACCTTACAAAATCTCTTATAAATTTTGTATATTACCCCAAAATCTCAAGGAAAGATTTTTCTTGTTGTGGGGTTTTTGGATGTGGACACTTTTGTTAGGCATGAATTTTATCCGGATTCGGTTTGACTCCATCGGGTGTGACTAGATGTTTAAGAAATTGTACCCCTTTTCGGCGAAATTCAGATTTTACCAGGTTGGTTTCGAAATTTGCGTCATGTAACTTCTCAAAGACTTGCTTCAAATACTCAATATGTTCTTGGAACGACGTCATCCACATAAACAATGAAATGTAGCTGATGTATGTTTTATGCCAAAAGTCATTTTAACAAATTCCAAATGACCATTGTCGATTGAGAATATCGTTTTAGGGACGTCCTTTTCAGCTACCTATTTGATGAAAACCCGATGCTAGGACTATAGTGCTAACTTCTATTGATTTGATCAGCTTGTCGAGAATGTGTGCGATGCAGGGTAATGGATATCTATCACTACAGGTTTCTCATCAAGTTTGCAGTTTAGATAAGTTTTGCACTTTATAACATTTCGTTTAAAAATGAAAGTTTGACAAAAAAAATGTATTATCTGGAATTTCTTACACAGAGCAGTAATAGCCTTTCGTACTTCCGAATTAAGATGTTGAATTCGAATTTAATCAGTTACTTCTTTATTTCCCATTTGTATTTCGACAAATTGTGTATCTCTGTGACAATGTGCATGTTTAGAGGGATTATAGTAATTGGCTGTTCAATAGCGAGAAGCTTTTGACACATCTTGGTAGACACAATTGGTAGTTTAATGAACATCTTCAGATACAAAAGAGGTCTGGTTTTATTAAAATCGGTGTAACAGAAACATCATTAAATTCATAGATGACAAATGTTTTGGACACTATGTTTGGCTTGGATTTTAATGGTATCTTTACATTTTCATTCTCCAAAATCGATTTTCAATCCTAGACCATCGAAATAGTTATGGAAGTTAAAGATTAACAGCAAAGAGCTTTATTAGCTTTAAAATCTGGAAAGCCACTCAAGTTTACTTGCTGATTAATGAAAATGATGACCAAAACGGTTTTGATACCCCTACCAGGAACTTAAGTGAGGATTTATTCACTAGTATGTAGGGTAATAGATTGCTGTTGAAGTCGTTGATGTCAAGTTAACCTATTGATTCTATGAGGCAAGTATAGGAATTGGAAATTTATGTCGTCTACCAATGTAGAAATGCTCATCAAGCTGAACGTATTTGTACTGCCACTAGCAATATCCATTGGTTCTGGACAAGAATTTCTGGTTTGATTAGAACCCTGTTTTGAACATCTAATGTAGAAAGAACATTTTGTGTAAACCTCGAGTTAGTTCGTTTGTCCAAATTAGACAAATACTTTTCGGAAAAGGTTGGCGGGGTATTGATAAAAGCCTATTGAGAATGTAGATATTGTTGATATCCAACGGGTATATGAAATCTGCTAGCAAAGCGTGGTTTTTGATTTGGAGCAAATGCGTTGGTTCAAAACTATTGTTGGTTAACTATATTTCTATTCCGTTTAGGAGGTAGTGGCATTTTTAGAAAAAAATGCTCATGACTTCATGACTTCTGTTTTGAAATTATGACGTTATTTTCAGTACATTCATCATATGAGATCATATTTCTATTATCTTAGAATAGAATCCATTAACGGTTTCGCGGTTTGTCTGATCAGGTGGAGATCGCGTACTAAACTTGTTTCATTGCGTTTATCTAAACAATGCACAACGAAATTTTGTTTAATTTCATTCCAAAATAAAGGTGTACTGTACATATTCAGCAACTCAATAGCATATCCGATAACTTTATTACGAATAGCACGAAGAGTAATTTCATCATAACTAGTATCACTTATTTCCGGAAACCTTATATTTCTTCAACATTTGTGAGAAAACCATGGAGAAGACTTGGATTTTCATCAAAATTAGGTAGATAGAGTTAAATACACTTAAGGCGACCGCGGAGTGATTACTATTCATTTCAAGTATACAGTTATTTAGAGTACGGCTAGAATTATACAACTAAGCCCACTGTGATTAGAATTTCCACGAATTTTCTTAATGATATCGGCTTTGAACAATGGCATTTGAAAGGAGAGTAACTCATTTTGAAAAAATTGCCTGGTTGTCTTCTAAAAGCTTGCTATTTGTTTGGTTATTTTATTTATGTGTTTTTTTTGTTCACGTCTCGATATTCTCTCGATTTCACTGTTTTTTTGTTTGTTTAACCCTTAGATGCATATTGTTCCATATATGGCCCAAACTATAAGTATTTCTATATTTTACCTTCGAGTCATTTTACGGGTACAAATGCATGACGTGTCAAAGCAGGCAAATTCCATGGATGCATTAAATGTGCAGTTGATAATTTGTTTGGGGAACTGGTCGTTAGAGCTGTAACTTTTGAAATCATGTTTAAAATGCCGTGTACTATACTTCAACATAGACAACAACTGTTTTCTAAAATAGGCTGAAAAGTACATGTTACTTATATTTATTATTAATGTATATAAACAAACATATTATAATAAATATGAAAAAATAAAATGTTCGTAATTTTAGGATGGCTAAATGCATGATGTGCCATATATGGCACAAGCCATATTTTAGCGAATAATTAACAAACGATTTGACGAAACTAAGAACTAATTATGGGGAATAGTGTGTGTTTCTAGAGCCAATACTTATTCAGGATAATTTTTAATCCAAACTTGGTATTTTATTAATTGCTATTTTATTAATGCTTCTTATTTATATGATTAGTTTTCCGATTATTTTCTTATTTGCTTATCTTTTTTTATTGAAATGAAGATTATAAACCACACATTCGTTTTCACCATGATCTGTTTTCCACCGTTGGTTCTTCTAGCTTTATTTCACATACACGTTGGCTACTGAAATTGTTTGAATTTTGCACTTTTATGAAAAAGCAAACTCTCCGACTGCGCCAGTACAGATGATTTGAAATAAAGACACTTTTCAATTTTTTTCTCAATTAAAATTTATTAAACATTCATTCTTTAATCATCGAACTACTCACACCTCTTGTTAACTATTTTTCTACTTCTTGCCAAAGCGTTACCCAAGCGTCACCCAAGCGCCATAAGACATGAAACATGAAAAATCAGAGTCAGCAAAGTAACGCGTGAACATTTGCTTTCAAGGATGGTATGAACGAATGGCGTGGATTTGTTGCTGACGCTTAAGTGTGCTCCCAGATGAAGGCAACTTGTTGTAGAACTTAACTTCAGTACCCAAACCTTTATACATCTTTGATCCATCTGTGAAAATTCGTAGGGCACCGTCCAACATCTGGTGTTCAGACTCCCACTAAGATAGGTGGGGCCTGATAGCCGTATTAGCTGCTATCTGTCTTCTGTCTACCGATTAATTATATCAGTGTTAGAGTTAGGAGTACTTTATTTGTAAATGTAGTCTTCATTTGCACCCAAAAGTTTTACCGATCGCAAAGAAAACTTCTTCAGTGTCCTTACCCAATTTCCTTCGTCCACTAAGTATTTTGTCCTGCTTGTCTAAGGTATTCATGATCAATTAGGCGTTCCACAGGAGTTAGTATTGGGACCAATACTATTCTGCATGTTTATTAATGATCTTCCTTCTGTATGCAAACAGTCCTTGGTACATGTATATGTTGTTGACGTCCAGCTACTAATTTCCTAACCGTTCTCTGATCTACGTGAACTTGCATATCTAATGAATGACGATCTTAAGGGATTCTACTCTTGGTCAATAAAAAATGGATTGCTATTTAAACTTGCTTGTTATTTAAACTTTAAATTATAATTAAAAGAAAGGCGATCAAAAAAATGTTTACCATTCATGGCAAAAAATGCTCTTTCAAAGCTCGGGGTAGTAGTAAATATTGATGCAATCCATTTTAAAGTTCAAACTGATTCCTTTTATTAAGTCTGTGTTCATTACATAAGTCAGTGGGATCGGGATGCAGTATTTAAGGATGTGTAACGTAACGGGGATGTGTTTTGAAAGAATTATTTTTATTTTATTTTAGAAACTGATCTGCTTTCTGTAATTTGAAGTACAAATATTTTGAATAAATATTGTTTGTTTCTAAACTTGTTTGTATAAACCCTTCAAAATTGTATACACTCCAACAATCGTTACTCCTTTGGACTCACATCTTTTGAAAAATTAAAAAAATAAATAAAAGTATTATATATTTAAATTTTTTAACAAAGGATATTTTAGACCATAGGAACTTTCATTTAATGTACTTTAACTGCATTTTTATGATTCGTTCTCAATTTACAAAAAAACCTGTAATGAGTGTGAGTCAATTGGACCCATGACTTGAGTTAAGGATTTAAGTAAAGTTGATTAAGGATTGTCATCTTTTTTTGCATCTGAAAAAATGGTTACCGTGCTAATGGTATAAGCTTGGTCTGTAGACCTTTCTTAACGTTGAGAGAAGATGCCTTTATAGTTTTCCGGGAGGACTATATTGTTTTTATATAGCATTGATCACAGATTTCAGAAACGCTTTTGGTACTTCTTCTGAATCTAATATTTTGTTGTAAGGACTCAGTAATATTTCAAGATATCCAGGAGTAAGATTTCTTATGAACTCAAACGGAATACCATCCACCCACGGAGCCTTATTATTTTTAATTTGTTCCTATTGCTGCTATTAGCTCTGCTATCGAAATTCGAGCATCGAGATCAGAAAGTGTGATATTAGGGAAGGTACACTGCAGGTTAAATTGGTCAGCTGCTGTGCTTAGTAGATCTATATCTGAAAATATTTGCAAATATTTATGAGCGCTTTCGTTCGTAAGATTCCCAAATCCCATGTAATCAATACACCAGGAACTTTACTTCGTTATCATCAATGTTTCTTACATTGGCCCAACCAAACACGATCTTTATAAGTTCGAGCAATATTTGGGAATACCATCTCGATGATTTCATTGACTCAGTTAAGTGACAAAAACTCTCAGGGAATGTAATTTATCCAGACGACGTGTCAACGGGAATTTCGCCATTGCCAATTGTGTGGAGAAAAACCCCTGCAGATTGCTCGTTTTCCAATTCGACTCATATCTTTTTACTCAATTAAAACGATTTGACGTTTTTCCGTAAGATCTTCGGATAGCGTTGACCGTGGAAACATTGGTAATGTTTGTCGAAAATCACCTGCCAAGAGAATCATAGCAAGTTGCCTGTTCAACGGCAACCTAATGAGTTGTTCGACCGCCTTCCCACAACGTAACAACAATGAATCAAGTGCAAGGCAATTTTACTTTGGGATCAAATCGCTGCCAACATCAAGAATATTATAAACGTTTTTCCAGTTCGTACACTACGTTCATGAGTATCATTGGCATACTTTTGTTCTTGGTTTAAAGGGAGGATATTTATTTGAACCATTTCTCTAAATGCCTCTGAATTGTATTGGGTTTTGCGTCTCGACCTTGATATTAACTCTTTTTTGGTAACCATCATGTACTTGTACTCACTTACAATTAATGCTTCATTGCACATCAGCATTTGATGTTCTAAGACGCATCAAAATTCTACAAGAGCAATGTTCGTATTTGTAAGGCATTTGAAGAAATTACAGCAAACAAACGTTGCCACTGTTCTCTGTGTCTAGCGCGACAAATGCTGGACCACGAACATTGACAGTAAACGCAAATAAAAGCACTCGTCTTGTCTGGGATGGACAACATAGAATGTTTTTTCGTTATGGTTAATTTTATTGTTCAATTATTGTTCATTTGAACAACTGAATATAATGCAAATGTATATAATAGCTTAGCTTTAAATGACTTGCAGAGTAAAGGCGAAAACGGATCAACAAAACCAATATCACGTTCAACTCACTTTGGTTCACTTTGACTATTGTTGATCCTCCATAACCATAATTACCAGAAATAGTTTCCGCTACTTGTATGTTGTTTTGAATATTTTCCGTCAAACATAGACGAAGAATTTGGATTTATAACTCCACAGGGACCATGAATCATATTATTTGTAACAAGCTCACGATAATCTGCTTCATTATCTGATTAATCTGATGATTGATCTTCTTTATATATATTTTATCCGCTGATTTGGCTAAACCATACTTATGTGGACAAACCATGCCGATAAGCAACGAAACCGCGAACTTAAGAGATCTATTCTATGGGAAGGTTGCAGTTAGTCCAAAATACCTACTACTTTCCTTATGAAAGATAGCGTAATGGATAAAGTAATGGTGTATTATATATAGTAATGGTGGCATTAAGGACATTTTTTTTTTAATGTTTTACATTTGTAAATTGCTTAAGGAATTTTCTTTTTACCAACAATTTACATCTTCGAGTTAATGGGTTTCAATTTGCAATTAAATGGATTATAAAACACGTCTCTCTAAAACTACAGTAGTTGGCACCCTCTTATAGTAGTTGGCACTCTATGCAACTACAGTTTTTGGTAAAAAAAAGTGACCAAATAGTAGCTAAATAGCTACCGATTTTTTAAAATGCATTTAAATTAAAGTCCAATACATTGATAAGTTATAATTTATTGAGTGTAGGAAAGTATAAATCCATACATCTAAAATACAGAAAGAAAAGCAAGTATCTGTTTTATTTAGCAAATAACAAAAAAAAGACGCTATGATAAGTTATTATTTGAAGAATATAAAAAATGTATATAGCTATATAATTAAGTAAGAAAACACACTGAAATGTTCTGTATTTGTTTTTATTAAAATGGAACACATAACTTTGTGAACATACAAAGAGGTTTTTTTAAAATGATCCGCGATCGAAGACGTCCGAAATTCCACTCAATTCCTCTAACCATTTGTCCCCCTACATCTCCTAAAACGAGAGGTGAGAGAGAGTGTGAGAGAAAGGAAAGCCAACGCACACTTGGTGTTTGATCCGGGCAAACACCAAATGTCGCCAATACAATAAGTCTCTTTCGCGAATGTGTAACATCTCCCCCACCAAGACTTTTTGGTCCCCAAAAACGTTTCCCATAATCAAAAACAAACAAATAACAAATACACATAACACGGAATGCATGTTCGATCGTTACATTATTCAAAGGCTTATGTAAATATTTGCTACTATATATTACAAATAGATTGCAGTGATTCTTATCCTATAGTGATATATATATATTACATTATATTTATATTAATGTCTGTTTACATTTGTCAGTAGTAAATTTTTTTTTATATTACTCATTATCTTTTTTTTAGTTACTAATTGTCTTGAATCCATTAAAATATCTTTTAACGGAAACGTAAAAGAAATTTGCAAAAGTACTTAGTGCTTATATTTAGAAAGTATGTATGTGATATTTCAGACTTTAAATTATTCATTAAATTATTCGATTATACAACTTATCTAATATAAAATAAAAGAAAAAATGTACACCTTTCTGGCTTATATCTCAAAACGTTATATATATATATATATGTATATATATCTTAAGCCTATTTATTTTAATTATTTTATTTTACTAATTAGAATTCTTGGATGAAAATAGCCCGATGACATCATATATTCCAACTTTTTAGTGTATGTGTTATTATTTAAGGAAGCAAAATCATGATATTATTACACACATTATACACAAGAACAAGAAAAAATTATAATAATCCTATTATTTAGTTGTAATAGTTGTGTTAAACTGCTATTGGTTAAGTGGGATCGGTTTGATATTGGAATTTTCGTTTCATTTGTTTCTTATAATATTTCGTATTTCTTTTTGTAGACTTATCTATACATAATTTCCTTCAACTATAGGGGACAATAATTTTCTATACTTGGGTTTATTTTTAACAACTGTTCTGTTCTTGTTTCAAATTTAATATTTTGTTTTTGCTATTTAACTTTTGTATCATATTATATTTATCTATTTTGAAATTACTTGCAAGCTTCTGTACTTCTTCCTTACTTGTGTTTTTAGTGATAAAATCTATAGGTCTTATGTTTGTAGTTCTGTGAATAGTGTTATTGTAATTGGTTACAATGCTAAATAATTTATCTTCTAAGTCAGAAGTATCTTTAGCTGCATTCTTGATGCGAAGGTGTTCGTTCCGGGTCCCATGCAATCGTTCCACAACAGAATTTCCAGTCTTAAGAGAACCAGTTGTTTTGTGAAACTCAATATTCTGCTCTTTCAGGAATTGTTCAACGGCAGAATGTAATATACACGTTTCACCATCAGATATAAGTTTTCGTGGTTTGCCTAAAAATCTAATTCTCTCTTTTATTGTTCTCAAGATCTCTATCCAATTTCTATCCTGCAACTGGTGAATCGTTGCGTACTTTGAAAAATTGTCGATTGTGGTTAAGTACATTTCGTTCCGTTCAGGAAACCATATATCAATATAAACGATATCGTTGAAACATTGAGGTGTTTCTGTAACTTGCATTGGAATGTGAAGTTGATGTCGATCGTGTTTAGCAACATTACAAATATTGCAATTATTTACATATTTTTGGATCTCTACTTGTAAATTAGGGTAATAATAATGGTGTCTCAGTTCGGCAAACATTTCAGTTATTCCTCGATGATTTTTCTTTATGTGTTCACCCTTTATTATTGTTAACATTTCATTTATGTCTAAAATATAAAAATGGATTTTAGTAGTCTTAGGTTTACATTCATTGAAAATTGTTTTACATAGATGTCCTGGAATTTGAGGAATAAGGAAAGGTCATTGCAATGTATGCAAATAACACCTTTATTTAATAAAATGTTTTTCATCATTTTATGCAAACTTCTCTCTTTTTTTACTTCCACATAGTTTTGAATTTTTTTATGTATAATTTTGAATGAAATTTTGTCTCTAATGCCATGAAATAAGTAAATTTGGTTCTTAAACATATTTATTGGTTTTTCAGAAATATATATGTATAGAGTTTCATCCTCTTTTGCGCTATGAACAGTAGCTGCGGTGGTGATGATATCATTGTTATTATGTGTAGGAATTGTATTTGCAACTTCAGCGTTACCGTTGAAATTACCATTTAACTCGTTATTAAAAATGTCACCAAGATTAAGTTTTCTATTTTCCAAAATGTCTACGTTAGTGTATCTACTAAGGCCATCGGGCACACAATTCTCCTTTCCTTTAAGGTACTCTATGTCACAATTGTATTCATTTAAAATAATTTTCCACCGTTGAAGCATCATGTTGGGCTCTTTTATACCATTTAACCAAACTAAGGGCTTATGATCAGTTCGTATTGTAAACCTTCTACCATACAAATATGTTCTAAAATATTTGATTGCCCATACAACTGCGAGAAGCTCCTTCTCGATCGTCGAATAATTGCGTTCGTGATTGTTCAACGTGCGGGATGCATAGCATGCATGCATAGGGATGATTATTTTGACTGAGGACAGCCCCTAAAGCCCGAAGCATCAGCTGTTAGAATGAAAATTTTATCAAAATTTGAACTTGAGTATGGGGTCTGTACAAAGTAATGTCTTTAGGTTTATAAACGCTCTTTGATATTGAGGGTCCCCTGTATCAACTTTTTCAGACTTTTTCAGGCATTTAATTAAGGGATATGCCACCTTAGCGTAGTCTTTTATAAACTTCCGGTAGTAACCGGTTATAACCAAAAATTGTTTAATGCCTTTTTTGTCAGTAGGGAGTTTCATTTCGGATATTGCTTTTGACTTATTTGAATCTGGTTTTATACCATTTTGTGTTATTATATGGCCTAAATAATTAGTTGATGGTTCAGCAAAAGAGCACTTACTAATTTGGATTTTTAAATTGGATTCCTTCAGACATTGGAAAATTTTTTTAAGTGAAACCAAATGTTCATGAAAACTTGTGGAAAAGACAAGGATATCATCCACATAGACGACACAAGTTTTGTTAACAAATTCCTTCAGAACATTATTCATCAGTCTCTGGAATGTCGCCGGAGCATTTTTCAACCCAAATGGCATTCGCAGAAACTCATAATGTCCACTCCTGGTTGAAAAGGCAGTTTTCGCTCTATCACGAGCATCAACCTCGACTTGGTGATAACCTTTTACTAAGTCGATTGTAGAAAATAATTGCATTTTCCTAATTTATCAAACAAATCCTCAATGCTTGGTATGGGGAATCTATCTTCAATCGTCTGATCATTTAATTTTCTATAATCTATTACAATTCACCAATTTGTATGCCCATTCTTATCCACCTTTTTAGGTACAACCCAAATTGGCGAATTGTAAGGACTAGTGCTAGGGACTTTTATTTTTTGTTGCAGCATTTCATTAATCTGTTTATCTACCTCCTCTGCATGTATTTGTGGATAGCGATATGATTTGCTATATATTGGTACTTCGGTTTTCGTGTTTATTGTGTGTTTTATTTCGTTTGTGAATGTTAGACTATCACCTTCATTAAAAAATATTGATTTGAAAGAATTTATTTAATATTTTAATTAATTCGTATCCGATTTACCCAAATGAAAACTTCACAAAGCAAATTGTAGATTCACCAAACGAAAGTATTCCAAGTGTAGCTAAAAAGAATTATTCCATTAAACTTCCTTCTTATGTTTTAAACCTTATAAAGATAAGAAATATGTATAGAAGGAACTGGCAACGATACAGGCAGATTGTATATAGAAACGAAGCCAGTTACCTAAATAGGATCATCAAGGAGTGTATAGTACAATTTCGTAATGACTCCTGGAATAATAAGCTTAAACACTTAGATAGAAATACAAAGCCGTTCTGGAATATAGTTAAATTAGTCAGAAATAAAAACAATCATATACCGTGTCTTAGAAACACGGTAAATGCTTATTTGTCTGATGTTGATAAGGCTAATGAGCTTGCCAAAACATTTGAGCGTAACCATAACATAACACGCCATCTGGGTGATATACATACAGATACTTTGGTGAATAGTGCTGTTCAGACATTCAAAAGTTGTAACTCAGACACACCTGTAAATGAATATGTAAGTGAAGATGATATTGAATTCTTCATCAGTAATCTAGTAACGAGAAAATCTGGTGGGCTAGACTTAATAAGAAATGCTTATCTAAAGGAACTACCGAAAATTGGGATTAAGATGGTGGCTTTTGTTGTCAATGCCTGTTTGAAAATGCAATATTTTCCAAACAAATGGAAGTTAGCTAAAGTAATGCCAATTCCTAAAGTTGGTAAGCCTCCAGAAAATCCTGGTAGTTACCGGCCAATTAGCTTACTTAGCAGCCTGAGCAAAGTTTATGAACGGATACTAAAAGAAAAAAATATTGAAGATAGTTGACGATAGGAACATTTTTTCCCAAAGTACAGTTCGGGTTTAGGCGTTATCATAACACTTCTCATCAAGTTAAGAGAATATGTAATCACATAAGAAGTAATCGTGCAGATGGTAAATCGACCGGCATGATTTTACTTGACATAGAGAAGGCATTTGACACTGTCTGGCATAATGGTCTCATTTTCAAATTGAACAACCTCAACTTTCCACCTTATTTGTGCAATATAGTTCTAAGTTTTCTGTCTGATCGTTCTTTCCAAGTCCATGTGAATGCTGGTGTATCAGATTTAATATCCTATAATGCAGGTGTGCCCCAAGGGTCTGTTCTGGCGCCAATACTATACAATTTGTATACCTCGGATTTTCCAGAAGTACCTGAATGTGAAACTGCTATCTTTGCTGATGACACAGCCTTAATTTCATCACATGAGTTCGCTCTTAGCATTGAGAGCAATCTTAAATTTGCGATGGAAATTATTTTTAGATACTGTGATAAATGGAAGATAAAGTACAATGAAGATAAATTACAAGCGATCTTTTTCACACGAAAAAGAAAAGCCTGTTTTCTTCCTAGTTCTAGCTTGAGGGTGAATGGAATCAACGTTGAGTGGAAAAATTCCGTTAGGTACCTTGGCATACATCTTGACAGTAAATTGACTTTTTATGAGCACATCAATCAGACCCTTAAGAAAGTAAACATTGCAAAGAAAATACTTTACCCTTTCATTAACAGAAAATCGTTTTTGTCCCTCCCCAACAAAGTAATCATTCTTAAATCTATATTCCAAGCAATAATTCCTTACGGTTGCCCTGTATGGGGAAATTCCGCTCATTGTCACATTAAAAAATTACAAATAGCTCAAAACAAAGTTTTAAAAATGATGTTAGACCTACCACGTGATTATTCCACCTTAAAACTTCACAAAAGAGCGGGTTTTGAACTGGTTTATAAAAGAATATTGAAACTGACACATAAGTTTAATTATTCATGTGCTTTTGCTGACAATCCGCTAGTCAATGAGTTAACAAATTGTAATTCCCTAAATGAATAAGGTATGTGTATATGTATATGTTATTATTTCATTTATTAATTGTTCATATACTTACAAATTCATATATTTATTTATTTATTTATATATTTATTTATTTACTTATTTATTTATTTATTTATTTATTTATTTATTTATTTATTTATTTATTTATTTATTTATTTATTTATTTATTTATTTATTTATTTATTTATTTATTTATTTATTTATTTATTTATTTATTCATATATTTATTTATTTATTTATTTATTGATTTATTTATCTACTTTTAACGGCCTCTTTGTGATATTAATTTACTGATATGAAACAACAATTTTCTTATGTACACATACATATACTGAAATATATTTTTATATATATATTTTTTTTTTATTGGAGGATTTGTCGTCTTTCCTTCAGTTTGTTTGATTTAATTCTTATCAATTTTATTTAGATTCGATATAAGTTAAACCCATTTTCCAGTAGTAAAATATATGATGTATCAAATCTCTGTAATAGATACTGTGCGATAACTAAATTCAATGTAAATATTTTATGACGAAGTAAATATCTATCTATCTATCTACCCAAATGAGATGCAAACTTTTCATCGGAGACTTTGTTGTCAAAATATTCATTGCAAAGCATAATAGAAGGTTCTAAAGACAAGCATTGCTGCGCATATGCTTCTTCTTCTTTATTAAAATAAATTGGTATTATTGCATTTTCCATCACTAAGCATCTATTCCTGTAATTAATATTTGGATTAAGCTGCACAAAAATATTATTTCCAATTAGACCGTCAAAGTAATCATGAAAGTTGTATTCCAAGAATTCAACATAGAAATTCGGCATGTTAAACTCTTTGAATAAAGGAATTCGGTAAAATACATTTACGTTAGAACATTACGTTAAGAACTCTTAGATTGCTATTACGGGGTGGCAATTTCCATTTAGGGTCGCACATGTGTTCGTTTATTATGCTGAATTCAGCACCACAGTCAATAATGAATCTCAGAGGCCTGTTGTGATTTTGCAATACTATATATGGCAGTTGTTTTGAAGGTCTAAGGGAAAATTTTGCTCATTCAGAGTAATGTCCATAGGCTCGTTATTATGCATATACCTATTTTGTTGTCGCGATTGACTACTTCGCGAATGTATATTCTGCTGCTGGCTAGCATGATTAAGATTTCTATGTTGAAATCGGCCAGATCGTGGATGATTATTGCTTTGTGATGGTTGAGCATTTTTGGCATACACATGTTGATTAGGCTGGTGATTGGAAATTTCTATTTGGTACCTGTCCGTTATAACTATTCATCTGTCTATTTCCATAAGTTTCTGCATAGTGATTTCGTCTATTGTAAAAATTACTTGAGTAAGGACCGAATGTCTGATGGTTGATTTCTAGTATAGCCTTATAAGTGTCATTTAAATTCTGGGGGTTTCGACATATTAGTATTGTTTTTGTTGGTTCAGGTAAATTATTTTTAAATGTTTCTAAAGCAATCCTGTTATTTGAACTTATTATGTTATGTTCAACAATACTTCCATTCAATAGAAGAGAATTATTGATTCTGCTTAAAAGGCTACTTATGTTGTTATAGAATTCTGCTATTGTTGTTTTGACCCTAGCTGATCTAATTTGGTCTATTTAAACGTGACTAGGTACCCTATCTCCAAAATTACTCACTAAGACATTTCTTATCTGAGGCCAGGTGTTAAGTCGTCCATGTTTTTGAAGCTCACACCTAGCAGAGCCTACAATTCTGTCTTTAACATACCCCGTTAAAATTATTTAGGACAAACTCGCTAAATAATGGAAACATCGAATCTATTCTATCCAAGAAATCCAATGTATGATCAGAACTACCGTCATATGCAGGAATCTTACCTAATAATTCTATTATAAAGTTAAATTTATCGACTGGATTTAGGAATGCCATGATGAACAATTTAGTGACGTCTTCGTTAGTAAGTACCGTTGATTTTTTTTTTCTCCTTTATAATTTTACTTGTGTTACTTACTGTACTTATTATGGAGTTGTCCTCTTGCATCAACCCACGGTGCTTTTGTTTCTTTTTTTTTTTAATCGGATGATGTAGTCCCGTTTTTAGAAAAAAACTAAGCCGTTAGTTTTTTGTTTTTGTTCTTCAATCGTTGTTGTTCAATCACGTTACGCATCGTCGAATTAATTCAAATTGATTTTATTATTTTTCTGCAAGTCAATTGCCGAATCCTACCGACTGCGCCAGTTATATAATTAAGTAAGAAAACACACTCAAATGTTCTGTATTTGTTTTTATTCAAATGGAACACATAACTTTGTGAACATACAAAGAGGTTTTTTTAAAATGATCCGCGATCGAACACGTCCGAAATTCCACTCAGTTGCTGTTCCTCTAACCGTTGGTCCCCCTACATCTCCTAAAATGAGAGGTGAGAGAGAGTGTGAGAGAAAGTAAAGCCAACGCACACTTGGTGCTTGATCTGGGCAAACACCAAGTGGCGCCAATACAATAACTCTCTCTCGCGAATGTGTAACAATATATAAATCCATTTATTTTCCGCTTTTTATTGCCGAAAGTACTGGTTGAAGCCGATCTTCATCGAAACATTTCTTCTGTATTCACATTTTCAAAACTCTGAAACAAATAACCGTCATATAGTACAGTTGTTGAAACCGTCAACACCATACAGTTAGCACTTATATAATTATAATACACCAGCAGGTAATTGGAATATTAAGATTTAAATTAATAATATTTTATATATTGCCAGAGTGAAGTGCTAATTCAGGCTGCGATGGTAAACTCTTAGGGTAAAGTGGACTTTGAATTTGAAATTAATAATAATAAATTTGGCCTTTAGCACTTATCGCATTCTTTTTTTGCATTTATTGCGTACATTTTTTTCGAATTAAAACATTGGAAGTCAAGGAAAGAAGCTCAGCTCTGACGGACAAAAAAATGTGTATTGTACGGATGAGGAAGAACTCGCTCGTAAAACCAACTGGATGACAGAAAGGCGACCGGGCAAAAAGCGAAAGGCCGGTTCCTCGCCGGAAGTAATAAAGAAGTCAGAAAATGTACGTCTTACCAGTAACGAAACTTAGTTACCAAAAGAACGGGCATCCCCGCCAATTAATGTACTCGGAATACTAGTGTACAATAAGTTATACTCAGTTTTGAAGTCAATAATCCAATCTGAGTATAAAGTAACAGTGCTCAACAACAATGCGTGGAAGATAAATGTCAAGGACTCTGACAGCTATAGGTTACTCTAGCAAAAACTGAATGAGCAATAAATACAGTGGTACACGTATTAAAATAAATCCGACCTACCCATTCGTGTCATAGCCAGGGGATTTCATGCCATGTCCAAAAAAAGACTTTATCGAGGACTTGAAACTTAAAGGCCTAAAAATAGAAGATGCTGCTAATTTACTATCCAGAAGGAAACAACTGACAGATGGATCCGAAACTGTAAGACATGTCGGATTACCCCTTTTCATATGTCAAAATGTATGGGTTAAAAACAACTCTACATGTGACTGTCAAAATAGAAGCCTTGCGCAAAAACTCGACCACAATGCAAACGTTGTTAGGGATTCAACCACACTCAGAAATATTGGCAGAAAGTTCCGCGCTGTGTCAAAGCGGCGGCGAATATCTGTCGGCAGAATGTAAAGAAAGCAAGACTACGCCAGCTACTTGTACTAACTGTAAAGGAAAGCATCCGGCTAACTATCGAGGTTGCGAAGTAGAAAAAGAGCTTCAGACAAGACGAGATGAAATCAAATCGAAACTCCGTCAACAACCAAAATCGGCAGAAAAGGAAACCAACAGTGACGCGATCAAAAACTGCTGAAGTAAAAGTGCAGACTCAACCTGCATCCCCAATAACTCTAAATAAGCTAATGTGAAATCATCGCACATTGGAGCAAAAACCTTTGCCCAAACAGTAGCATCTACAAATGGAAAAAGCTGCGAAGAGCAATCAACTCCCATCTTAAATATATTTAATATCATTTTAGAGAAACTTGACGAGTGACTCGACCTCGAAAATAAGATTAACAGCATGCGTATTTTAACACGAATATGTCAATTAAAATTTTAAATTGGAATGCGAAAGGTCTGCTACAAAAAATTGACGAACAAGAATTATACATTAGGGAAAAAGATATCGTTATTTGTCTGATCTCTGAGATACACTTGACGAAGCAACCCTGTTTAAACCTAAACGCCTGCCATCCGTCCGAACGGGCAAGAGGCCATTCATCCCTGTTTATACGCGATAATATAGATCATTTAGTAGGAATAAGTATAGAATCTGATTCTATAGAGCTAAATAGGGTTCGTGCAAAAAATAAACATTACTAATTTTACGTCGCGTTCATTTACTGCCCGCCGCCCAGTATAATTGATCAAAGCGAGCTCGAACGAACACACACTCTAGGCCCAAATTTCGTAATTGGTGACGATTTTAATGTGAACACACACTTTTTGGAGGTCAAAATTAATCTCACAAAAAGGCAAAAATTGAAAATTGATTTTTATTCGACAGGAAAACCAACCTACTTGCCGTTGGATGTTACAAAAATACCTGACGTTGTTAATTTCTTTGTCATAAGGTGTTTCTCGAAACTACTTACGAATTGAAGGAACCTTTGATCTTAGTTCAGATCATTCTCCCATTGTACTATGTATAAATGATATCCTTGTAAAAAGGAAGTTCCACCTACGTTAACTAATAAACTTACGAATTGGCAAGCATTTAGAAATCACTTACAAGATAATATCGAACTCAGAATACCGCTGATAACCCCATACGATTTAGAAATAGAACTCGATAAATTTATAGGAGTAATACAGTGCGCTGCGTGGAGCAATACACCTCTCGCTAGAAAAACGACGATAAAACATGTATTACGATATCCACCGGAAATACGAGAATTAGTAAGAGAGAAACTTAAAGCTCGTAAGAAATGGAAGCAGACCCGTGCGCCACAGCATAAAACACGCGTCAACCAACTGTCTTACCTTCTGAAAGCGAAAATTAAGTCGCTTAAAAATAATAATCTTAATTTCTATTTAACATGCGACCAACTACTCACTCTGGAAAGCAGCCAACGGTTTAAGAAAATCCCAACCACATGCGGCCCCAATTCGGAAAAACCAACACGAGTAGACCAAAGACGATAAAGAGAAAGCAGATCTCTTCGCAGAACATTTGGAAGCTACATTTAAATCACGCGATGGACAAACACCGCCTGTATACTCCTACGGTTCAGACTCAAATAATGACAATTTTTCTATAAGAAATGACAGAACCTAAGGAGGAACTAAAAAAACTCAAACCCAAGAAAGCTTCTGATTATGATTTAATCACAGGAGAAGTTCTGAAAGAATAACCTCAGATAGCGCTTCTTATGTTTCTCTACATTATTAACGCTGCCATTAGATTAGAACATGTCCCTAGTCAGTGGAAAGTAGCGGAAATAATAATGGTGCCGAAACCGGGTAAATCCGCAACAGACAAAAAGTCTTATAGACCGATTTCACTTCTCCCGACAATGTCTAAAGTGTTCGAACGAATATTGCTTAGACGTTTAAGCCCGGTTGTAGAAGAAAGACGACTTATTCCTAACAACCAAATCCGTTTTAGAATCAAGCATTCAACTATTGACCAAGTACATCGCATAAATGATGTTATAGAATAATCAAGCCTTTCTCAACAATACCTCCAGAGAAAACTTTGCACAATTTTATCGAACTATCTATCGGATAGAAACTTCCGTGTGAAATATGGGAAAGAATACTCCCTATTTAAATCCATACAAACTGGAGTACCGCAAGGAAGTGTTCTTGGTCTCCTCCTTTATTTACTGTATAGCAGCGATATACCGCAGGAACAAATACCACTGCACTTCTGTACTTTCAGGAGCCTTTCATGGCATTTCTCAACCAATTTCTGCATCAAATTTCCGTTCGGCAGAGAAACAACGCAGCAATTGCTAACTTTCTATCTGAAACATCGGCTACTGGTTTGGTAACGCGAGTAGCACTTTTGAAGCACTCAGAGCTCTATGGTGACGATCAAAAGAATTTCCATCTGCATGGGTTAGGTAGCTCTTTTTCCGTAGCCTATTCAAAATTCAAAATAAAAAACCGTTAATACTTTCAATTAATTTTTTGAATCCACTTTCATGATTTTAATAACGTTTTTTCTTTGAAAATTCAAACATAAACACCAGAAATAAGCCCCTGGTGCCCTCGGGTCCATCGACGAATTTAAGTGCCTTTTTGACAGATATTCATGAATTTTTGACGGTAATTCACGAAAACGTAAACACCGTTGGCGAATTGGTAAGAGAACGTTATAAAAAACAGTTGTCAAAAATGTTAAGGGGCAAGAGAGGTAGAAGTCTGGCATCTCTGTAATACTTCATTTCTGATAAACATTTAAAAGTAATAGATTACTTGCGAAATATTTCGACATATGGGTTTGTTTGATAAAATCACTTTACAATAACTCTTTTAAGTAGATACTAGATTTGATAGGCATAGGCATATATATGTCTAAGAATAACGAAAAGTTCAAATTGGCTTCTTGATTTTGAGCCGGACAATGGCTATGCGCCATTGTTTTTATTTCCGCAATTTGGATTTATGATTTTCAGGAAAACGATTATTTCATGCCCGGGTTTAAGTTTATTGTTAAGACAGATGATAATTACGCCGCAGGAGGTGTCGAGTGTCTTATAAGGAATGATTATAATATTATTGGTGTTTCGAATGTTAATATTGGAGAGCTGTCGTCTTAAACATTTCTCTTGAAATTATTTATTTATTCGTGTTTACACACTTAATATGTTCCTTGTCTCTTTTTCTGTAAGTGAGTTAACAGGTTTTTCAGCAAAAGTTCAAGAGTCTTATTATTGTCAATCTGAAAATATTAAAAAAAAATTAAAATGTTTGCAATTATTTGTTCTGTTTAGCGGCAAGGGCCTTTTTAAATTAACAGACATGAGCTGATTTAGGTAGTGAGCTGAAACAGTGTGAAAAATGTGTATTTGATCTTGACAGTGACTGGGCTTATTGTTAATATGTCAAGTTTTAAAATCTGCAAATTACCTGCGTTGTTCCAGAACTGATTTCCAAAAGCTTAAGAATAGTCTATTACAAGAGTATTGGGATGATGTTTTTCTTATGTGATGATCCGTCACTAAAAAGCATATTCAATCTTATACAACTTTGGTTCCAACTAAGAAAATGGTACAAAATATATAGCCCTGGATTTCGATATTTTTACTTGATAAAGTAATCAGAAAAAAAGGCTAGAACCATGTGAAATATCCATTAATTCAGTATTTAAAACATATAAACATATTTATTCGTATTGCAGTTCTTTCCGAACCTGTTCATAACTCTTCGTTTGTATTTCGTAATATATATAAAATCTTGCCGACCCGATTGTGTCTCGAAATGAACTTACACAACAGATATGATTATCGGCAATTGCAAACCAATTTCTCTTCTTCCTCTAGTAATATTTTTGAAAAAGAGATTTTAATTTTTTTTTGGAAAAAATACAAATTGTTTAAAGCAGCTCATGAAAAAAAAACACATATTTACAATCCTGTGATCAAATAATGGGCAAGCTAGATAAGAAAGTTCATTTGTTGACATCACGAATGCATTTGATATGGCTAGTCATAGTTGTCTAATTTAGGTCTTCCTCTTGGCCCAGTATTGGCCCCATTGTGTTTTTAGCTTATATTAATTCATGTCAAATAGTTTTTACATGTCCGGTTCCTTGTGTCCAACTTATTGTAATACTTAGCCATGTAGTAATAAGTGTTTGGCGTTGAAAGTGTAAACCAAATGAAGTATTTAGGTCTGCTTCTAGATTATAGAATGGATTTCTTCAATCAACTAGCCTCTTTCAAAACTTACTTCAGATACACAATACGCCATTATTACTATTTATGTAAAGTACGTTCCTGCCAACTTATAAAAATGATTTATTTCGGAATTTTTTAATCATGTTGCCTTCTTAAATCTATTCCAGTGACCATTTGCAGTTGCAGTTGCACCATCACTGGAGTGGAGTGGTCGATCAGTGGTAGTAGTCTGACTGGAGGTTTCTGTCTGGCCGTACAATGGACCAGTTGTTATGTCTGAGTGTTCCAGTATGATGATTAATAACCAGTGACAAAAAATTCAACTGACTAACAATTTGCGGTAAGCTAAGTAGACATCCAAATATTCAACTGTTTTGAAATCATAAGATTTTACCTGTTCGTTATCTGTTCTGTTTTAATGTACTACAATTGTTCTTTTAGAGGTCTGGTAATCGGAACTTCCGCTTAATTTTACTCCAAACTACTGCTTTTCGTAATTTCTTTCAATTTTGTCGTATCGCTTGTTCAATAAACTTCCTAAGAACATACAATCTTTTAATGATTTGATGATGTTCAAAAAATGTGCTAAAATCTGTCTTTTTCAATTCAATTTTATTGAGCTAGAGTCTCTGTGGTATAAAACGCCTTTTCCTTATATTAATAATTTATTATTTGTATGCTTTCTTTGATAATTTATTTGACCTTGCGTTTCCTGCTGTAATCTGCTATATATTTGTTAAGTTCAATATTTAAATCATAATTTATTATTTATTTTTCCCCTATTTTCACCCCACCCAATGCGTTTGTAATAATTTTCGTTCTTAATTGATATGACATTACATTCTATTTTTTGTATGTTAAAAAATTATATTGTTCATATTAGGAATCAGATTATATTTATATATTGTACTTAAATTCTAAGACAAATCAAAGTAAAATAAATCGAATTAATTAAACTCATCGCGTTTGTATGAAGTAAATAGCGTCGCCATCCTTTTTTCACATTAGGAGTGTTTTATTGAGATGTTTTATTGCTCGGTATTTCTTTTATACCCAAAGCAACAACAAAGCAGAGCAAAAAGTGCTCAGTGATCAAACTGACGACAGCGCGTTGAAGAATCAAAATCACAGGTGCCGTCTCAATTACCACCACTAAATCACAAATGGCGCTGACAAAAAATTTTGAAGATACAGCAGAATTTTCAGTATTGGTCCGATCTTAGCAGGGGTTCCTCAAGGCTCCATTCTTGGCCCCTCTCTCTTCAATTATTTTCTCTCTGATTTCCCTAAACAACTGGAGGACTCAGAGGCTATTTTATATGCGGATGACACCCTCTTATTAAATCATCACGAAAGACCGCAAACAGCGCTTAGGGAAATTCATCGTCACCTAAATTCCATCGTGACCTACTGTAAAAGTAGAGGAATCAATCTCAACATTAGGAAGTGTGATCTGATTTGCTTCAGAAACGCCTCTGGTAGAGGCCATTACTTTGCAGTCCCTGAAAGTAGGGACCTAAAACTTAATGTTGAGGGTAACCAGTTACATGTAAAAACATCTATTAAGTACTTGGGCATTCATCTCCATGAACGCTTAAAAGTGAACGCTCACGCCAGAAAGGCTCTAAACAAGTCGAAGATCGCGACTAAATTGAAAATTCTAATCAACCACAGGTTTGTTGAATATAGAACGAAACTTCTCATCTACAAAACCCTAATCCGTTCGGTATTGGCTTATGGATTCTCTATTTGGTTCCCAATTATACCTAAAGTAAGTTGAGCTCAAAAGATTTGAACAGGCTATTATCAGAAGCTGCTATCTAAACATAAAACACCTGGAGGCAAGGTTTAGTAAAAAAACCATTTATCAGGAGTCTGGTATGACCCCTTTGCTGTAAGTTCTTACCAATCTAAGCAAAAAGAGGCTCGCTACCCTTCAACATCATGAGAACTCAATCCTCACGAACATTTTTGAGGAGAATATGGACTGGCCAATAGACGACCGATTGAAATCAATGTGCCTATAAAACAAAACGTGTTTGTTATAATGTAAATTAGATAAATTAATTATTTTGTATGTACATGCAACTATTTTGTAAATATAATCTTAGACTGTAATATGAAACATGTATTTATCTGTTCCTGAAATTTAATAGACATATTCTAAACATTGTACTGCCAAATAGGTTAATACACTTTTCTTACTCACACACTATTAGTGTCAGTGGTGGAACTATCAATAGCTCCATCTCCCGTGTTAATTATTTATACCTCAATACAATAATTTTACCTATGTTAGCTTCACCAATTTAAAGTGAGCCACACTATCCTGAATTACTTGTTATAATAAGTTAATATATTATAAGTAAAACTAAAGATATAAATGTAATACAATGAAATATCAATAAACTTACATACAAACATTATCAACATTGGATAACGTATCCAAATTTGTAATCCATTATTTCTTTAGTATAAAAACGCTTCTAGTGAATAAAACAATATTTGTACAAGCAAAATTATTTGAATTTTTAAGTCTAGTACAATGAAATTAATGTCATGAACCAACTATTGACACAAAAAAGTAATAATAAGTACAAAGTAGGTAAGGAGCGTTTTATTGAGAATCATTACTAAGTTGAGTATAGATTCTTAATGAAACAAGCCTGTTGTAATTTGGTGCAGAGCTTTCAAAAATCCACATTCCGCTTATATCCACCTTGAGGTGTTATTTAATACCTTCTCCAACCTATATACTTTTAGAATCCATTAAGACATTTTTCAACTGCGGCAAAAGTGTTTGTAAGATAAAGTGGCAAGAGAGATGCAACACATCTGATAAGAGAGCTTGGTACCAATCTGAAAAGCTCTCGATCAAGTCAAAAAAGCATGATAAAAAGGATACTCAAGAAGAAGCTCTTTTGCTGATAAAAACTAAAACAAAATTAAGTACTTTGCAGTACAAAAGCATGCCAACAGCTTAGTTATAGAACAGCGCTCCATGGAAAATGGAACCAAGGCCTCAATAAAGTATTACCTTGTTCAAGGCTCCCTAGGTATATATATACCTAGTATATACCTGAACACGATAATGAGAGCGACTAAATTAAACAAAAAAAACATAAATTAAGTCAACAAAAAAATAATTACAAAAATTGTCTCATCTTTTTTTTTTACGTTTTCTTTACAAATGATGATAGTGATGATGGGCGTATAATGTGTAAGCAAAATATTTATATAATGGGCTGGTGGATGAGAAAATAATGTTCTCCTTTCTTTTCTGAACACATTGGTGAACCCAGTCCATTGATCTTTTAGTAAGAGACATTTATATCCATGGGTTTATGGATGATGAATGGCGTCGGCTATACGCCCCTCTGATGGGGCACAACATACGGCTATGATTTTAAAACCTTGATAGAATTACTTTTATTCTCTCACCGAATAGGAAAATCCATAGTTTTAATATTCCAAGATAAACAGGAATACATTTCCACTAGATGTGTAAATTAACACACTGTGCGGCATTTCGGTACTCGTTTCCCAATATCCACATAATTTTGTATCGGGTGTGTCTTGTAAGAAAATCCCTAATTCATTATGGCTTTTAAAACAGAGGCCATCTGAGCACATCTGAGCTGTTCCTATAATGACTGCTGTTTCGACTGTGAAGATGAAGGAAGATGGAAGGAGGACGCTTATTTTAATAAAATTCCCGTTTTCATCTGCAAAGAGGCAAAATAGTATCCAGATGTTGTTTTAGAGCCATCAGTAAAGATGATATTCCAACCATTGTTTTTTGCTTCTGAGGAGACATCAAGAAAGAAAGTCGAGCCGTTTGGTTACATTCTTTTTTAATAGTGATTGTTGAATGATCGAAGAAATCAATTCAAGATATATGTAAAATGGAAGGACAAAGGAGGAATGATCAAATGAGCAAAATGAAATGCAGTTGTCGTGCAGAATGGAGGTTTATACGACAGTGCACTTCCGTGTAAGTGTACATAAATTATTTAAATATAGTACAAGGTAAACTCATTTCAAGGTTTAAACGAGACTGCGAAATCGAATAAATCTTTGAACTGAAGTTTAAGCCAAAGTTGAGTTACTTGCAATGTGAAATTAGGCATTAGAGTTATGGAAAAGAAGGAATACTTTGAGCGACTAATCTAGGTTTAACTTGTTCAGGTCGGATGGTATAATATATGTAAGACTTCCCGTAAGCGTTGAACTAAATCCTCACTAGATCCTCGTAAAGCATGTCCTAAAATCAATTATTTCTACTTAAAAATTGGGTGACGCTAATTAGATGGCCACAACTGTTGGTAGATTATATACCCCTATCTCTCGCAGGTAAATTTGTCCACTTCATCAAGGATATACATGCTAGTAATATTTACATACTTACTATTTCAAAATTTACAAATTATAATTTTAATGTTACCAATTAACGCCTAGAAATGTTCTCCAATTTTTTTCTCGAAATCGCACTGAGCCAAACAGAAAATTATTTATTTTATATGTAGCGATTAGAACCGAAATGAATGGGTCGGAAATAGGCATTGATTTCTTTACTTATAATTAGGTAAATAAAGCATTTATTCACGGGGACATAATGTCCATGGGGTTGTTTTTTACACGGTCTTAATACACGTAAGTACGTGAAAGATAGTATAGGCACTAATTATTTCAGGTTCATATTAGAAAAGAGAAGAACCGATTAAGATGATTTTCCAGTAAAAGAGTCACACATTAATGTGTGAATCTATACATATTTTAATATATGTATATCACGTGATCATTTCCTAAAACAATTACTTCCAAAATATCACGAGACTACACTTTTAACAGAATGACTTATTTTAATGGTATTTGTCAGCAGTCAGGTGTTAAATGAAATTGAATACACACAGTTAATACATTTCCGTTTAAACTACGAATCTTATCACATGTCGCTAAACACAAGCGTCTTACTTCAAACGAACATGTTGTCAAATCTGAACGCAAGTCTATAAAGCGCAGACACGTTCAATCAATTTTCAGTGTACTTCAGTATATGTACAAAAGTTCATGTTCGTTAAATTTCTTCGTAGATGCTTAAAGCACTATTGTTTGTGGCCTTATGATTTTGTAATACATTTAATTCATATTTTTCCCGATGAAAAATTAAGTAGTAAATTTTAACAAATACCACGTTTGCCATAAAAACAAAACAAGGTAATTTCGTGTCCATAATTTGAAACTGTGTATGTGCCATTGTGTAGTTTATAATTATTAAAATCTTAATATAACAAAATAAAATATATTCAGCAGCGTAAATGTATTCCGGTATAAAGAAGTATCTGAAAATTATTAACACATTCATCAGTTCGTGTAATGTAATCATTTAAGTTCCTTACTTTGCTTATTAATTAAAAACAACCAGTATATATTCCATACAAATAATTGTATACATTACTGTATAACGTCCTAATTTTGTAAAATGCTTATTGCCACATCATATTCAATAATTTGATTATCAACCTTATCACAAATCACTAAGATTTATCAGATAAAAGTTATGAGCTACTTTATTACAACAAAAAACACAAATTATACTTGTATCCCAATCAATTTACGTGTAGACAGCGATGTTATCGGCTGCATTGATAAGTTGAAAACTTGGATTAATAACAATAAATAAAAGTGAATTGACTTACTTATCCCAATCACCTTACGTAGATTGGAGCGCCACTCTTGGTTGTTAAGAATATAATAATTCTGATAGGCCATACTATTAATTGATATATGACGATGTAGAAGCGAGTACCTTACTGATATGTAAATATGTATGTACGCATTAAAACACAAGCAGCGTATACGTTACCTTCATTGGTTTACTTTGTTGTGTGATATCATTATTATACATTAAGCACGGGTATATAAACATTGACATTCTACTGGTCGTATATGCATCATTTTTAATGTTTTATATTTGATTTACGTTCAAAACTTGAAGAAGGAATTTATCATATATTGTATGAACGTTTCCATAAAAAGTGAGTATGTACTTAACCGTTATTTAAATCACAATTTTATACCATGCAATATAATCGACCTCGGTACTTTCCCTTATATAAAGCCAAACGAACATCGATAAACCGTATACGAATGCAAGTATACAAGCTATGACCAGTCGTCTTACAAATCGAAACACAAATTGAATGCTAATTAATAACTTTAGGTCGCTATTCACGTGACGTCGCTTCGTGTTTTTAATGTTTTGTTAAACTATTCACAATACAAGTGCTGAGATGATACAAACCCGTGACTTGTTCTTTGCTAATTAAATTACAAATACTTACCTTGAAGCATTTACGTTTTGTAAATTATAAGTCTTAATGATAGATTTACATTTGTTCCTAAATCGATAGCATATACATTGTAAACATCACAACAATTTCTTTTACAGGAAAGATGAATGATTCCTCGGGACAAATTTCCCCTAGTTCTTATAACACATCTACAGCATCGACGACACCACCTGTTTCAGTAACAGTTTCTGAGGTTTCTTCGCTTCCAATGCCGTCCTTCACTGGACCAACTCATAAAAACAGCATTGTTTTAAGTGAACCAAAGAGAAGAGTTAGTATTGTATCTGATCCAGTTACGGACCCAAGACATAGTTATGATAACCCTGCTTTTGAAACTAACCCAAGAAGAAAAATATCACAGGTAAACTTTTCATATTCTTTCGCCTAATTTTTGGAAGTTATGAATTAAAGATATGTAATTAGTTTGCCTTCAGTTTTCTAAAGTTTAATATGAAAATGTATATTTATCAAACAAGTACGTTCTGGTTGCTGGTTGAAATGGATATGGGTAACCATTTTTGAATTAGTAACGTTAATTTTATAGTATTGGGAAATTCGAATGGACTGCGAATTACACACTTAAAATATGAAAATTAAATTGGTTTCCCAAATAGTTTCGGTATCGCCGCCTGAGAATTGTCTTGTTTCATACACTACTTTTGTCATTTTTGAGTTAGGAACGGATTCTATGGTAATTTTGTATGTTCTTTTTAAATTCTTCAAGATTGGTAGGTGTACTTTTTATAATACTAACTTCAAATAAAACAATAAAAAATATCAACTTTTCAACGGGTTCGGAGTATTAAGTACATAAACCTTTAAATGCGTTTTTCTCGAAAAAGTGCCAATGGCGTATGGGACAAACCAATTCTTCAAGACCGACGATATTTATATCATATATTTTTTCAAGTTTACTGACCCGTATTTAAATTGTAGTACGATTTGAACAACGTGACGATTTGTAGCATAACACCTATTCTGTTTGATTTCCGAATATGTAATAATCAAAAAAGACGTGAAACATGTACAAATGTAAATATTAGAATTCATTATTATCAAAAGCCTATAACGGCATTATTACTTCTTTTATTGGGTGCTACAGACCGTGATGGACTTGGGCCGTACGCCTAGTTGGTTGAGTTGCTTGTCTGTTTCGTTGTCCCACAGGTTCGGAGTCGAAGACTTTTCGGGCTGGAGCTGTGTTGTCCGTACGCTCTACATGGCCTAACCATCTTAAGCGTTTGATCCATAGACGCCTCAATAAGCTCATGTCGCTGTACAGTCCGTACACCGCAGATAGAACGCAGAACTTTTCTCTCGAAGAGACAAAGGACCTCCTCATCTGCTCTAGAAACTGTCCATGCCTCCGCGCCATACAGCAGTACTGGGATGATCAAAATCTAATACAACGTCAATTTGGTCCTTCGAGAGATGGCTATATTACTGGATTGTCTCTTGAGCCCATAGAAATAGCGGTTTGCAAGAATTACTCAGCGTTTGATTTCGGTGATGGTTCTGTTTGTACTACTTAATGCGGAGCCGAGGTAGAGTCACATGACAGCGCGTCGCCTTGTCTAAAACCTTGTTCTATAGCTCGTCTCTATGCACACTGTCATATGCGGCCTTGAAATCGACGAATAGATGTTTAGTGTCGAATTGCATCTCTTGGGTCTTTTCCAGCATCTGCCGTAGTGTGAAAAAAAACCTGGTCGATAGTGGACTTCACTAACTTGAAGCCACACTGATATAGACGTATTAGATTGTTTATAAAGGGCTTTAGGCGAGTACACAAAAACAAGCGGAATTCACGTCGATCATCGACCAGATTGAATACAATATCCTGCCTGACAACGGTATTTGTGTCCTCATCGCTTTTTAACAGTCTACAGAAGTGATATTTAAATATTATCAGTATCGATATCGACTCTATTACAAGTTCTTCCTTTTCATCAGCCCAGGGTACTGACCAAACCTTACATCACTCCCACCGTAGCAATTTTCATCTCCTCTATCACGTGCTTCTCGTGCTCTTTCTTTTACCTCCCGGGTCTTTTTGCTTCTTCTCTGTTCGTAGAAATGGCGATCAGCTCTCGTTGTTCGTTGCAGAGAAATTCCATAAGCCTAAGTCTGCTGGGATCAGAACAACCCAATGGGCAATAAAAAATTCAACCATGAACAATTCTAATAAGTGTAGACAATCGAAATATATGTTCATAAAATAGTCACATTATTTTCAATACTAGTAGTCCACCGTACGACAGGAAAAACGTCATACGCATTTATGTAATCAATTCTTTTAAATAATATTTATTTTATAAATTACTATCTGAATCGATCGCGCGTTGCTATGCATTTTCGATTGTAACTCGTCAATCTATGTCCGATCAATATAATTGGGACTAATTATAAAGTTTTGCATGAAAAAATCGTATTTCTATTTACTTTTATTCACAGCATTCTGAACAAATTTGCCAAAGACATCAGTGCTCTATCTCTTACAATTTATGAGTCTATAAAGGACAAACAAAAAACATTGATTTATGCACATATAAAAAATTGACAGATTAATTATAATTTACATCATATACATTACAGTAAGAATACTACGGAAAACAGAATATGAAATTGTTATTCATTTAAAACAAAACCAAAACAAGTGCTATTGCATATAGAAAAAAAAGGTTCCAGCCGGATTTGAACGAAAGCGCGAGGAACGCACCAACCCACTCCGCCAACAGACCAGATAACTTTCAAGGTTTTCTTTTTCGTCCACATTCGACACAGGTGTGATATAATTACATAGGTACATAACGCTTTATTATAAAGAGATTGTCAATAGTTACAAGTGTCATTCAAGATGTGATTGACATTTTCAGCTGAAACGACAATCTTCACACGTTATTAACTTCTGTTAGCATGTTTAATACATATGTATATGACATACTCTACAGATAACAAGCTATGACAATTTCATCACATTGACGAGTTACTGAGGCAAATTCCAATTTGATAACGTTCGTATGCATTCTTTAAAAATGTGTATGTTATTCGAATGAGCGGATCTTTTGTTCTCCTACTCATGAAAGAAACATTAATTATGATTCAAAAAACGGAAATGTTTCACGTGGTGTGGGTGAGGCTCTCTTATTATGAATTAACTTATCAACTCTGTGAAATGAAATGAGGCCCAAGGTATTTGACTGGATATTGTCGTAGTTGGGTTAAATACAACAGTACGACATCTGCTGCAATTGGAACTAAAGATAAAACTAATATACAAATATTTCCTTCGACTGCATTAAAAAACAGCTTTGCTGCTTTTTTTATGACACAGTTTTTGGCTCCTCTTGGCTGGAGAGGCAAAATTAGGTTTATCAAATTGTGGCTTGATTTTTCAGTCGACGTTCTGAGAGCATGTTGATCTGATGATTGATGCGTTCTAGCAAAGACCATATAATAACAAGATACTGCACGCCATACAAAATTTCGTTTCGGAAATTTTGTTCGAGAGGTTTATAATAGGATCCCAAGCTATTTTTTCTCATAAAAGCTTTGCTGTTCTCAGAGCTTTCAGTGTTTTTTCTTGTGTTTCTTGTTGAATCTGCACGGCTGCTGAAAAGAAACTGAAAGTCCCTTTTCCCTTTTTTGTTCCCTTCCTTGTCTGGAGTCTGGATTCTGAATTTTTGGCTTGCTAATGTCGGAACATATGTTTATGCACATGTATACACCCGACACTGTTTCGCCATTGATGCCTATCCCGATCTCTCATTCACATTACTTCTCATTAAACAATTTTGAAGTAAAATTATCTATGTGGGCTGCAGCAAAAATGAAGACAAAAACTATTTCTTTCGATTGGTCTGGAGACAACAACAAATTTGCACACAGCGAAGTGAGGGAAATCAGGAGATTCATTATTGGGAATTCCATCTACCTGCGTACGATGTGCACTTGTTGTGCAAATTGAAGTCAAACTTCATGAACCAAGAAAAAAAAACAGCCTATGATGTAACATATTATGTGATTGGTCTAGCTCTCAAATTTTATCTAAATCGGTCAATACATTCAGAAGTTTGATATCCACAATTTCAATAAAATTTAATGATTTTGTTGAAACATCCTTCCCGAAACAGAAAAGTAAAATATTGTGTCCGCTTCAGCCATACCTGTGTTTGCGTGTGCAGATAGATAGATTGTGTATGAGAAGTTAAGAAAAGGGCAAAACTGCTTTTTTTGCTTTGTTTTTGTTTGATGAAGGGTGATTATTCAGAAAGAGCTTTCCAATCTCTGTATCTGATTTCCTCCAACCGACCGACCGCGCCTTTGGGAGCTTTTACCAAACATTTTCAGATGCGCTATCTTGGTATTATATGGTATTTGGTTCTAGTAAGTTAAGTTCCTAATTAAATCAGTGTAAGCCAGTATTTACTCTTTTAGTTTCGGAGGAATGATACTGGGGATTTTATATTTCTTCATGAACAGTACAAGCTCAGTCTTTGAGAGGTTCAAATCCAGTCCTGCCTCGTCCTTCCACTTTACCACGGTTTTGAGGGCCGATTCCGTTATTCTAGCTATACTAGCTGGTCAATATCCTGTCTTGACCTTGGTTCAACGCAGTTTTTTTGAAGTAGGTATCTCTGTAGAATCTTTTCGTACCTCTGCCAATTTGCTTTCCTTGGGTTTCGAAAGCTACTGGTTTCTTTGTTAAGTAGTCAATATTAAACTGGATGTACATGTGGTCCGAGAAGGATACTGTCCAGTTTTTAACAGATAAATCTGAACTATTTGTCATCATGATGTGATGTCTAGAACTTCCTGTCTTACCCTATTAATAAAGGTTGGCTCTGAGATTACGTTACAAGCACATAGACTAGAAATTACTAAGTAATCAAAGAGTTCCTCCTCCTTATCCTTCATATCAAAAATCTTCCCGTTTCCCCATGTTTGTCTGCTTTGATGATTTTCCAGTTATCCATATGTACGTATGGGTTTTATGCTTTTAGTAGCACTAATATTTGGCCGGGAACATCAACACCCGTGGGTTTTCTCTACTAATTCTAGCTTCGTCATGGCTAGGGACGGAGATCCGGTGAGTGAGGTGGATTACTTCGCTGAAAGGTCGGCCCCCCATTTCGCCTTTGGATGAAGGTGCATCCATTTTGGAATTATTACCTTCAGTTTCCAGGTTCACGCTCGCCCAGCGAAAGATGTTAAATTTTTACCGTCCATTTATCTTTAAGTATTCTTTCTATTCTTGCCAGTTGGTGCTTAGCATTACGAATGGCCTTCAGTCTCTTCGCCGAAGGAGGATTATTTGCTGAGCTGCAGATTGATCTTTTATCAGAGTCTGGTCGATGCAGGCATCCCTGTAATCAAGATTGCCTAACGCCAGATTCGTAGATGTTGTGGGTACTTCTGTCGTGTATTGACCTTGTTCGTTTGGTTGTTTTGTTATCGTATCGTCATTTCTCGTTATTGTTGTCTTTGTTTTTTTTCTGTATTTAGATTGTGCATGTTTGGTCCCATGAGTAAAACGGTGAAAATGTGAAGCTAACATGGCATATCCGGGCTTACCATGGCAACAGCCAATATTTAAGACAGGGACTGGTCAGTGTGCCTAAATTAACTCGTTCGTGGTTGACTTTCCCCTCAACCATTCAATCCTTCGGCACGGTTTGTTATCTGCTGACACGTCAACTGAGTCTTGAGAGGGCTGTCTCTTAGCTTCGGCAACCTAATATGTAGGCCATGCAGTATGGGTGACCCTACCTGCCATCGCCCTCCAGAGTCATCGGGTGTCCTACACAGCGAAGTGAGGGAAATCAGGAGATTCATTATTGGGAATTCCATCTACCTGCGTACGATGTGCACTTGTTGTGCAAATTGAAGTCAAACTTCATGAACCAAGAAAAAAAACAGCCTATGATGTAACATATTATGTGATTGGTCTAGCTCTCAAATTTTATCTAAATCGGTCAATACATTCAGAAGTTTGATATCCACAATTTCAATAAAATTTAATGATTTTGTTGAAACATCCTTCCCGAAACAGAAAAGTAAAATATTGTGTCCGCTTCAGCCATACCTGTGTTTGCGTGTGCAGATAGATAGATTGTGTATGAGAAGTTAAGAAAAGGGCAAAACTGCTTTTTTTGCTTTGTTTTTGTTTGATGAAGGGTGATTATTCAGAAAGAGCTTTCCAATCTCTGTATCTGATTTCCTCCAACCGACCGACCGCGCCTTTGGGAGCTTTTACCAAACATTTTCAGATGCGCTATCTTGGTATTATATGGTATTTGGTTCTAGTAAGTTAAGTTCCTAATTAAATCAGTGTAAGCCAGTGTTTACTCTTTTAGTTTCGGAGGAATGATACTGGGGATTTTATATTTCTTCATGAACAGTACAAGCTCAGTCTTTGAGAGGTTCAAATCCAGTCCTGCCTCGTCCTTCCACTTTACCACGGTTTTGAGGGCCGATTCCGTTATTCTAGCTATACTAGCTGGTCAATATCCTGTCTTGACCTTGGTTCAACGCAGTTTTTTTGAAGTAGGTATCTCTGTAGAATCTTTTCGTACCTCTGCCAATTTGCTTTCCTTGGGTTTCGAAAGCTACTGGTTTCTTTGTTAAGTAGTCAATATTAAACTGGATGTACATGTGGTCCGAGAAGGATACTGTCCAGTTTTTAACAGATAAATCTGAACTATTTGTCACCATGATGTGATGTCTAGAACTTCCTGTCTTACCCTATTAATAAAGGTTGGCTCTGAGATTACGTTACAAGCACATAGACTAGAAATTACTAAGTAATCAAAGAGTTCCTCCTCCTTATCCTTCATATCAAAAATCTTCCCGTTTCCCCATGTTTGTCTGCTTTGATGATTTTCCAGTTATCCATATGTACGTATGGGTTTTATGCTTTTAGTAGCACTAAGATTTGGCCGGGAACATCAACACCCGTGGGTTTTCTCTACTAATTCTAGCTTCGTCATGGCTAGGGACGGAGATCCGGTGAGTGAGGTGGATTACTTCGCTGAAAGGTCGGCCCCCCATTTCGCCTTTGGATGAAGGTGCATCCATTTTGGAATTATTACCTTCAGTTTCCAGGATCACGCTCGCCCAGCGAAAGATGTTAAATTTTTACCGTCCATTTATCTTTAAGTATTCTTTCTATTCTTGCCAGTTGGTGCTTAGCATTACGAATGGCCTTCAGTCTCTTCGCCGAAGGAGGATTATTTGCTGAGCTGCAGATTGATCTTTTATCAGAGTCTGGTCGATGCAGGCATCCCTGTAATCAAGATTGCCTAACGCCAGATTCGTAGATGTTGTGGGTACTTCTGTCGTGTATTGACCTTGTTCGTTTGGTTGTTTTGTTATCGTATCGTCATTTTTCGTTATTGTTGTCTTTGTTTTTTTTTCTGTATTTAGATTGTGCATGTTTGGTCCCATGAGTAAAACGGTGAAAATGTGAAGCTAACATGGCATATCCGGGCTTACCATGGCAACAGCCAATATTTAAGACAGGGACTGGTCAGTGTGCCTAAATTAACTCGTTCGTGGTTGACTTTCCCCTCAACCATTCAATCCTTCGGCACGGTTTGTTATCTGCTGACACGTCAACTGAGTCTTGAGAGGGCTGTCTCTTAGCTTCGGCAACCTAATATGTAGGCCATGCAGTATGGGTGACCCTACCTGCCATCGCCCTCCAGAGTCATCGGGTGTCCTACTAGGCTCCTTCACCATGACAAGGTCAACAACCGCGACTACAGCCTTGAAATAAATTGTTTTTAATGTTGCAAAAAATAAAAAAATAAGCCGAAAGTATATTATATACATATAATTAATAACGCATTCTTTAATTTTAAATGGCTCATCATTCGTTAAGTCTTGCTCCAACGCTCAAGATTTTGATTCTGATACAGTTATGGTAATTAAAAATCAAGAAAGACCCCAATTAGATCCTAATTAGCACTATGTGTCGTCTTCATACCACGGCTCTATTTTGCTTATTAGTACGTATGTTATTAATGTTTCTTTCCAACCATCTTGTTGCATTAAAAAGTTAATTATTTTCTTTATGGTTTTGTTGGAGAGACGAGAGATTCCAAAAAGCGGTTGCCTAGTGTTCGCTGTCTGATTGTAGCCAGTGCTTTCTGAAATGTCGTTACAGCGGTAGTACAAGCAATCTAATCCAGATTCTGTTTCTGCAAATCCAATGTGCGTCCTTTATAAAATGACATAGCAATACGAGCCCTAGTCTCAAAGAAAAAAGGAGCTGGATACATACTTGGCCTTAATAATAGCCACTGATTTTCAACCATTCAACGATGTCGGATTTAGGTTTTAGTTTAATGCGACGTCTGTGTTCCTCTACGGGCTATTTTGGATATAGTACTCCCTAACGTGAACTGTATATTTCTGGTACTGAGCATGGTGATAACTCATAGACTAATACAATCATCTATACTCAGACTCGTTAACTTAACTCGCATGGATTGTTTCCGTAAGTATGTTGTTAAAAGCCGCTTCCATGTAAAGGAAGTAGTATATTCTTTATTATGAAGAAATTTTTCAACAGTGCTTACCAAACCGTGTAGTTCTGTTTTTGTTGATTTGATTCTTAGATACGCATGCTGGGATAATTGATAAACATGTTCCAGCCAGGAGTTTCGTATGTGACTCATATAGACTGATGCTATGTATAGGTCATCCGTTTAAGCATTTTCTAACTTACCACTATTAAGTTCTCCGAGCTAAAATAAGGAAGCAGAAAGGCTAAAATGCTCTTTAGCCAAAATTCATTTAGCTTACCTTGGCTGCTGTTATATAATATATCTTTTATCTCTTTTATCTGAGCCATTAATCTAAGGCTCTAGTATGAAGCATACCAAGGATATTTTGCTCCTTGAGGCAAATCAAGAGATTACCTGAAGTACTAATCGAGTGATACTGAGGTTGTGTTTTCTCTAACCTCTAGTCTACCAAAAAGTGATTAGTCTTGCTACTTATTTCTTTTATGCACAAATGTAAAAAAAAATTAAACTTGATATTTGCACTTAATCGTTCTAAAAACATTACAAAACTTGATTAGGGGGTTTGAAAAGTTGTGGATTAATAGGAAATTTGCACTTATACGTTTCGATTGTGTATCTATTCTTTGAAGGTCTGTTCATTACTTTTAAAGCAATACTCACTTTATTTAGCTGCTCACTTGGTTTGTGATATCACAAAGGTACTATTTATATGCGTATTTAACCGTACCGTAAAAAAGATTTTAATTTTTGAGTACTATTAACAAATCATATATCCACTTTAAGTTACCCGGAATAATTATCGCCGCTTGTAAAATAAGCGCGGATAAAAACAATGCTTCCAGGCACTATTTTCTATGTGTTATCGATAATTTGCTTAGAAACGTCACACAATTTACCTATAAATGCATATATTTCACAGCAAACGAAAAATAAAAATCCAGAGACATTGAAAATGTTTACCCCGTTGGGCTGTTTGTTGATACTCAATTTACGCGATTTAAGTGTATCACTTTACAACTTAGATGCACAAATCGAAAAGTACATTTTAAAGTCGGTTAAGTTAACTTAAACTAAGTCGAAGGAATAGTGAATCATAAGTCTTTAGGTTGCACTTCCATGCTGACAGTGACATGAAATCGTAGAGAAATTTTTGAATACAAATGGAATACTTAATTTGAAAATTATAGTATAAAGTTGTTACGAATTATTTGAAGATAATGTGTAAATGATAGATATTTTTCCAAAATTAATATTTTTATGCTTTTGAGGAACTTTCGTTTTGCAAACGTTTTCGGGTACCAAAGTCATATTTGTTTAACAAAAGATTTTTTAAGTTAATTTCATAATGCAAATTTTTAATGACCATTTTCCAGAAATAATTCGATTGTACCAATCAATCAACTATTGTCACATTGGCGATTTAAGTGATAAGAATTTATATACAAATTATTATATTTCGAAGGAATGCACGTTTCAAGTGAATCCGAAGACAGCCATGTCAAATGCTAATATATATATCTTTCGAATACTCATTTACTTACGAATTTTACATTTAAAATCTAAGTGAAGTTGGTCACATTTAAAGAAAATCGCATCTTAGCTAGGCTTCCTTAAATATTTACGAGCAGCGTAGAATAGGTAAGGGTGAACTTACGGTGTGTGACTTGGCCATGAAGTAGATTTAAGTGCAGCAAACGGCCCTTAATGTTCCTGTCCATATTCCGATTCTTCTGAACTGGAACTTGTCACGACACACAAATCACGAAAATCGTTACTGTATTTTCCATTATTATTTGTTCCAAATTATTTTCAATTTTCATTTTATAACATCTGACTGTCACAAATGTCATACATGGCATCTGCCTGCATGCTGCCATGTTTTAAAGATGAATTATTAAGTGCCGATGACGCATTTTGATGACACTAGTACACTGTTTGCTTCCCAGCTTTGCATTTTGGATGAGTTGTGAATCAGTTAGTATGTCCTTAAGAAGTGGAATTAAGTGTTCCACAACAAGGATTGCGACATTATGCTTCGCAAAAAACAATCTTTGTACTTTCTTACTTACCACGATATTCTGTTCAGGTGGAAATAGAAAAAATTCGTTAAACAAATCCAATTCAAAAAGAAATTACATTGGCTTTGATAAAGGATCTACATTGACATTACATTATTAAAAAAAAACTCATCGGCGGTATGAATTATAAATAAGGGTTTTGCAGACATGTAGTCAGTACATTTATGATATGGAAATATAAAAAGTACCAGGGGGTAGAATATTTTACTACTAAGGTAAGTAGTGGACCTGAGTAGTAAACTATACTACCCCCTGGCAAAACATCCTGGGTCCGGTCGGCATCCTTAATTCTTCACTTGAACGGTGAATAACCAGTCACAAATGTGCGTGCGTACTCGTAACGTTTATTACTCACTTCGTGTTATAGGCCGACGGATTTATGCCGGCAAGAAAGAAATATTTAAAGCACTTTCTTGTGAGCGCTCGTTAAGAGCATTAACAAGGCCATAATTTTCACTGCGTATTACTTGTGTATTAATTATAATGTTTAGCAACTAAGTCATAATAATCTCTCTCGCTTCTTTGATGAGCCGGCTTTCGCAAAATGTGCCTATATCTGTGAAGATATGCAAACAATAGGGGTGTCCCCCTATTTTGAACTCCCCTTAGCCAGTGTTACAGAAACCGACACACCTCCAGACGAGGATGTGGTTAAACGACTTTTGCAGGATGGCCCTGATTCATCGGTTGGTAAATTCTTCGAATGTTCTTGGGTTCGCTCGATAGTAGACAGCACTGCCGAAAGCGTCCTCGATATCAAGTACACTAATTCCCGAATACGTCCCCAATCCTGATATTAGCGATCGTATCGATCGATGTCGTGGCGTAGTGGGTTAGTGCGTCGACTCCTACGCAGAGGGTGCCAGGTTCGATACCCGAATTTTTACCACCTTTCATATTTTACGGCTCCACCTCTTTCGAGTCACTGACAATGCTCAAAGAGTATTTCCTGTCTAGAAAAAGCTTCTCAAACTTGGCCGTTCGGAGTCGGCATTAAACTGTAGGTCCCTTCCACGCGTGAGAGAACAATAGCACGCACAACACGAGTGGTTGCTGAGAAGCTAGGCCCAGGTCCGCCTCCAATATATATTATATTATATTTATTAGATGCATGAGAGAGTTAACCAGATGCTTCATCCTACACATAAAATTGTATATAAATGGTCTAGCGACTGTGAAGTCAATCATCTCTTCGCATATCACATTTATGAAGGTAGGTTTTAAGCCTTTATTATATATTATTAACTGCTTCACTTCACTACATACTAGTAATATATTCCATAAATCAAAACTCAAGAAATCTTCGAATTAACGAGAGTTCAATTAAATGAAATGAACAATTGTCGAGTTGGACAAACAAGGGCAAAAAGTCGTCCACTTCCGTTCTTAGTAAACATTGACGCAATGTACAAGTTAATACATTTTTATATTATCTTGTTAAGGATAAAGTTCCGAAAAGTAATCACCTCCGATATTCTTGAAATTTTTTCTCCGCATAGTCTACCACATAGGAAGATGAAGACCAAAACGGCTAGAGCAAACCAAAAAGAGAAAGGAGGTGATGTTGATGATGTTTGGTTGTTTCTCAGGGTCGCATATGGTGATTGATTCCCATTAGAGCGTCCACTTAGACGATTGCTCCATTTATTCATTTTGGTCCGGTGTTGAATGATTGTTCTGCTCTTTAGTGATCACTTAATAATTTGGTTCGGCGAACTCTCTTTGTGTCATAAGCATTGGTTGGCAGATTTGGATGCAATGCACAAAATATGGTTGCGGCTTATCGGTGATGTCGGTGTTCCTTTGATCTCTTTTGGTGTCATCAAATTTTAACTTACACAACAATAACTTTGCTCCTATGATGTGACGGCCAGAATTGATTTATTTCCGATTTATCTTCATTATCGTCTCCATTGTTCTTCACTTCGAATTAACGAGCGAACCAAAGTTCATACATATGCTTTGCTCGATTTATCAAGATTTTTTTAAGGTACCTAATATTTAGTTTGAATTTTTGAATGTCGGCTGTATATAGATTTCTTCAATTACATACGTGTACCTCTTAAGTCCATGCTCTAATACAATTTGACTAGTAATTAAATCAAAATGGATTACTTATCACCTTCTTCTGGTCACGCCTGTCTAGCACATGTGGTCTAACGGCAATGCAAAGACATCTCGCTGGCGTTTGTATTCGGCGTAGGTATACCGGAGAGTCTCTCATTTAATTGGAATTGGTTCTAAAACCGTTCTTTCTTGGTTCTTTGCAGATTTAAAACATTGGGCAGTTGACGTCTGTCGTCGATCTAATTGGAATCACAATGTAACGTCACTAAATAAAATAATAATAATATGTGGGGCTACAAGCTCGTAGAGAGCCAGGATCTAGCTTCTCCAGCAACCACTCGTGCCGCGTATGCTGTTATTCTTCCACGAGTGGAAGCTACAGCTTTTTCTAGACAGCTTTACTCTTTGATAATTCAGAGTGACTCAGAAAAGTCGAGACCTGAAAATTATTTTGGTCAATTGCGTAGGATTCTACGCACAGACCCAGAACGCCAAGTTCGCAACTATAATATTAATATTGTAAATTATGCGGGTTACTTATGGAGCGATAAGAAAATCCTCACAGTATTCCTTATGTAAGGAACAGGGACAAACACAATTAAATACTTGAAACATTTATTATTGCAATATGCAATATATATGCATATATACTCATATTGCTACAGAATTATATAATGCCTTCAATCTAATTTGTATTTTCATTTAAAATATTTGCTAATATTTTATTATTATTTCATGTAGACATCCGTACATTCACATTCTGAAATTGGACCTGTTCGGCGGAAAAGTATTTTAGTGAACTCTTGTCATGATAATGAATCAGAATATGGATCTGTTCATAGTTACGGTAAGCATACATTTTATATAAAATGCACAATATTTCCATGTTAATGTTTATAATAAATTGTTTTGTTTTACCGATTTTTAAATAAATTTGCTTTGTTGTTCTTAAAATGATGACTTCACTCTAGACTACTAAGCTTGGCAATAGTACCTTTTACATGTACAGCCAAAAGAAACCAATTGTGGTAGAAACCAGAAGCCAGAGGCCTGGAGTGGCCGATTAATTATTCTATTTTCTCTTGAATTATGAGTTGTATTTCCTTTATTATAAAATTGGTTTGATGTTAAATTTTACGTTCCATTTCATTGAGATCGTTCATTTCATTAAGATGAATTCGTCTATCTCCGGTAAAATGTCGACAAGGAAGATAGCGACGGTTGACTTGGCGGACATGTAACATCAAGCACCCAGTGGTTCTTTTCGAATCCAAATTGCGAAACGACGTTTGAAAGTCTTTAACTCGGTAGGTACAGCTGTAAGTCTAGGTAGACTAATTTAGACATAATTTAGGTTAGTTAGTTTAGCTCTGCGAGCACTCTTCTGGTCTCTTTTGGTGGTAGAGGCATAGCAACACACTTTCCTATCGCTTCTATTTCTTCTCTGTCCTATCTTCGGTCTACTTTAGAGAATTTGACTTTACTGTTTGTCCCCTCTATATCTGCTATCTTAGGTAGCTACAGGCACGAGAATTTTTTGTCTGCAAAAAATGGTGTGATCTGAAGCTTCACGCTTATACTCTGTTTGAATTCTGTGTTGCTATTTACATGAAATTTAATAACCTAATAGCCTAAACTAGTTATGGCCGTGGCATTGTGCGTCGACACCTATGCAACTTAACCTCGCTGCCTGGGTTCGACTCCCGGTCGCAGCTAACGCTAACCCAATGCTTAAGACTAGAAAAATCTACAATCCAGTGAGGTGACGAAGTAATTGACCTCACCATTTTTCCGGTCATTTCACTCAGCCACATTTCTAATCAGCCTCTCTGTGCACTTTCCTCTGCTTTCCGAGCTCAGCGCTAGGTTCTCTGCTTGGTAGACTGTTTGGACTGGCGCCATTTGCTACACACACACATCTACATTTTTCGACCGATTGAAAACTTTAAACAAACGATTTAAGTGGTTGTTAAGTTCTGTTGTAACTCTAGAGAGGCCGCTGCAAACTTTATATGTTGCTAGATTGATAAGTTTGTGTCGAGTCTCAATCCCAAACACCTCATCGCATCCTTGTTTTTAACTACTTCAGATAACATTCGTCGATTTGCGTGGGGATTTTCTCATTCTCATCTCCAGAATTTGTTCTTTGCGCGTTTTCAGTGACTCTTGCCGTTATTATTGCCGCAATGTCGTATGCGTACCCAACGGGTACGAGATGTTGTATCAATTTTCTAGCACATTAAGCATATCGCTGGCTGATTTGAAATCATTTCTTACGTCCAGGGTTGACAGCGATCTTCTTAGAGCGGGACTTCCCTGTTGGGCGGTTTGGGCAGTCTTTCTTGAACCCATACTGCTTTCCTGTCAAGTCTCCTGCTCTTTGTACTGCATCTATAGTTGTTTTCTGTTTTCAGTGCTTTGGGAGGACTCTTTCTTAAAGGCAATTGCTGTACATGTTGAGCAGAAGGTTAGGGCGTGTTTTGGGCAGTCACTGCTATTATTTCCGCTGGAATTCCGTTTAGGTCGGGTTCTCTTCTTTTTTGTATTGTATATACGGATAATCTCAACACTTCTTCACTTAAATCTGGAGTTTGCTGTCGTCAGGTAGGTGTATTGTCGGGGGGCCTGACCGGGTGAGTTTTGAAAACAGTGCTTACAATGCGGTCCATGTTGTTTTCGTTTAGAGTAGGCGGTCCTAATTGGGCTCCTTCTGAAATTCGAGGGTAATATAAACTTATATGATGGCAAAAAGCTGTGGTATATGTAATTTAAATACACAGCTCGGAGAGTGGTTAAAAAATGACAATTATATGCATGTAGTAATTTACCATAATAATTTATTGAATTTTTCAGATAACAGACCCAACGGTGGAAAAGTGTCCGCACTTGACTCCCTAAACGCAAGAATCAATCAACAATCAACATTTCCGAACACTAATTACAATTTAGAAGAATCTTGGATCTACACTTTTTGTTTGAAATGCAGAGGTGAAGAAAATCGGCCAACATGGGAACCAACTTATTGGCAAAAACTTTGTCCGTATCCGCTTTGTCCCTCTTTTAGACAGTTTTCTAGAATGGTTTGCTTGATTGCTATTGGTAATATTGTGTATTGGTTTTTTGTTGGCTAGAAATTTTAATATTTTCTCACAGGTCTGCTAATTTGGGTAACTGCTTATGTAATAATTGGCGATTCAGCAGCCCCAGGAGGGCAGGTTTTCGGACTAGTTGTTCTGACAGTGGCAGCAAACTTTGGGGGCTGGATTATATCACTTACCACACTTCCTAGATTAATCGGGATGCTATTTGTCGGAATATTGTTTCAGGTAATTTAAAATATACATATTATTATTTTCTACTATATAATATTCCGAGTTGAAAGCTGCACAAGGAGTTATTTGACATTCACAATGTTTTGGGGATTTCACCGCATATTTCAATTTACTGATTAAAATATTAATCATTAATTTAAAAAAATATACCTCGTATCTGGAGAACGGATATAAGAATAAAGTCTTACTTACTAAAAAAATTGGAAAGAAAAATTGGTCTTACAAGAAGAAGCATTGTCAGTGACTCGAAAGGGGCGGAGCCTCGAATTATCAAAGGTGGTAAATTCGGGTATCGAACCTGGCACCCTCTGCGTAGGAGTCGACGCACTAACCCATATATAAGATGAAGAAATCCAAATTTAAGTGCGTATCACGTAGTGCCATCTACAGCGCAGTCATGAAAAATATTTTTTTTATAATTCAGGAAGTTAATATTCAACTTCAAGTCCCAAAATTGATTTTTTTTTCGAAGTCACGTTACAACAAGATATTTAATACCTCGAACTTGGGATCTGATCTATACGCCACAATATCGTCGGCGTACGCTATTAAGTTCGATATGAAACATACAAGACCAGCAGTGAATATTGAGAACAAGATTGGAGAAACAAAAAAAAGTTGGGCAACTTTTCACGACGATTTTCTTACCTGTAATCATGAATAGAAATGTTCACTTATGCCGATCCTTACTAGCAGAGGAAGCCCTCCAACCAACCGGTGTCTAACACTTGTTCCAAGTCAATCAGACACGCTCCCGTTTATTACTCTTTGTCCTCATTCCCTTGAATGTTGGACACCAGTTTGGACACGGGATGTGTGGTCTCGTACCCCGCCCTGAATACGAACTGTTTGTCCGGTATGATTTTATTTTCCTCAACGCTTCAAAACTAGAATTACTATCTTTTCAAAAAGAAGACTTATCGACCGCAGATTTGTCTTCTCGCGGTCAGGTATCGGTAAAACCACAACCATTACTATGCACAGTGTTGTGTGCACCGCATACGATTTGCAGAACGTACTATTGAAGTTATTTTTGCCAACAGTTTTAAAGATCTCCATGAGTACAATAAGTAATTGAATATGCATTTTTGAGAACTATGACTATCTTACACACGAAAAATAGCAGACAACCGCTTACGGTACAGAACAATCGGAATACGGTTACTGATCGCACTTGATCAGCATTTTTTTGAAAAAAACCTTATCCCAATTTTCAACTAAATTGTATGTTTATCAAACTTATTCTAAAATTCATCATTTTAATATTTACAGAACGTCGGTTGGGTCGACCTAGATGGCGATTTTACACATGTAACAGCTATACTCCGAAAATTTGCACTGACAATCATTTTAATACGAGCAGGACTGGAAATGGAGCCAGACGCATTCAAAAAAGTATGGAAGACAATTCTAAAACTGGGCGTAATACCATGGCTTATTGAAGCGGGCTTAGCAGCTATTATGACCCACTTCCTATTAAATCTGCCATGGATGTGGGCATTGCTACTTGGATCCATAATTGCCGCTGTTTCTCCGGCTGTAGTTGTGCCTTGCCTCTTTAGATTAAGAACTAAAGGTTACGGAACAGCCAAGGGTATACCAACACTCATAATTGCCGTGGCTGGGATAGATGATGCCTTATCTGTAGCATTGTTTGGTATATTTATAAGCATAATGTTCTCAGCTAGAGGAATCGGTTACCAAATATCCCAAGCTCCAATCTGCATTATCGGTGGTCTTGGATTTGGTGTTATTTGGGGATATTTATCTAAATTCTTTCCGGAAAAGGGTGATTCTTATGTGGTTCCCTTAAGAACAATTCTTCTATTTACCGGGGGACTATTCTCCATATTTGGAAGTGAAGTCATAGGATATGAAGGGGCTGGCCCATTAGCAGTTGTCTTTTCAGCGTTTGTATCAAATTTGTTTTGGTGCAAGCAGGGTTGGGAAGTCGAAGATAACCCAGTTTCAACGGCTTTCGAAATTTTTTGGATGATTTTTGAACCGATACTATTTGGAATTACTGGAGCCACCGTTAAGGTTATAAAATTATATTTTCATATTAAAATAATATTTAAAACATATTAATATAACAGATCGCCGAACTTGATCCAGATATTGTTTCCGTTGGTGTTGGCTGCTTGGCTGCTGGCGTAATTTTGCGTATTTTTTGTACAGCTGGAATCGCATTTGGAGATAAATTAAATTTAAAAGAAAAATTTTTCGTTGCTCTTTCATGGATGTCTAAGGCTACTGTGCAAGCCGCTTTAGGCCCTGTTGCCCTGAAACATTTGACCAGTAGCTCCAGTGAGGATGAAAGATATTACGCTGAAGTAGTTCAAACTATAGCCGTCCTTAGCATTATTTTGACAGCACCATTGGGAGCTATATTAATTTCCATTAGTGGTACAAAGCTTTTGACAAAAACAAAACAGCCCCAAGTACTAGAGGGTAAGCATAGGAAACATAGATATTCAATGTAAATATATTTATATGCGTTTAATTTTGGATTCATGTACAGGTTGGCGTCGAAGTCACAGGCCATCTCTACGAGATATAAGTATAATTGATGAAGAAGAAGAAAGGGATGACCCTGAATCATTTGAAGACAAAACAACAGCGGATAATACTCAATCGAATATTTATATATCGAGCCCAAATTATAGTCACAACAAGTGACTTCGAAAAATTGTACAATCTTCAAATTATATTATATATATAATAAAATAGTACACAAATTCTGACACACTGGTTTTAAGTTAAATTTCATATAGTCACAGGTCACTTGTGCGTCTTCACTTAATCTATCTCGACTTTAGATTCAATTGGAAATGAAGACGATCAAATTACTATGAACAAAAAAGAGCAAAATTGCCTAACAGTACAAGGGTGGCCCGCTTCTCAGGTATCAGAAGTTTAAACTTCCTTTCCGCATGCGACAGGTCCCTCTAACGCAACTTCGCTCAGGATAGGCGCTTTTCGCCTGGCTGGCGCCTATATCAACAGTTTTCTACCACCTAAACTGGACCAGAATGCAACTAAACCACCCGTTCCATCGATTTCGGCAAAAACGCGAGTATTCATACGTACGTATAACCTCTAAAAAGTGTATTATGTTCCTTATTATTAATGAGAATAAATAATTTTGTATCGGTCTACTTCTTTTCATATTATTTCCTTAGACAGGCCAATTGTGGACTGATGACCCACCCATGGCTAAATGTTGTGGAATAATGGCCCGAAATTGTATGGACATACTGACCCACATATATGACTGAAGACTGTCATTTTTTAAGGAGTGGGTGAAAAATCTCTCAGAGAGAAGCCAAACTCAAGAACGTACGGGAACGCAGCTAAACCAATTGTATAAATTATGAAATGAAATTGTATAAAAAATGAAAATAAATTAAAAAATCTGAAATCTCACATACATACATACATACATACAATCATCATCATGCACAGCAAACTATTTGTATATATACATATTCAAAATATATACACTTCAAATACTCAATTCATTGCAATACCTCGAAGCAATACTGGACAAACTTGGACATAGCAATTATTTTACGAAATAGAAGAAAGCAATCTTTAAAAATCAGAATTTAGTATTCCTTCTGGCGATAATCACTTTCCACGAATGCCATTCCGGCTTTAAAACGCCCCTCCTACCTTTCAACGGTTAATGAATGAAGTTTTAAAAGATTACATTGGAAAAATGTTGTGTATACTTAGATGACAAAATAACTTGTTTTACAAATTTACAGGAACATATTCGACATATCAAATAAATTGTAAATGTTTTAAGAAAAGCAAATCTGAAAGTACCTCTCAATAAGTCAGAATTAATGATTGAATGATTACTCCCGATGGTCCTAATTATAATTCAAAATTGTCCAATACCCACCACAAGATACTATCGTAAATTCACGCAAGATTATCTCAAAATGATTAAACCATTTAGACTATGTGTAAAGAAATTAGTATCTACTATAATACTATGTATGTAAGTATGTCACAGCTGTATCGAATGTACAAATTTACTAGTGTGATTCGTTGGCGGAGTGGGTTAGTGCGTTGCTCGCGATTCTGTAGGTTGTTTATTCGAACCCGGCTGAAAGCAATTTACTTTTTACTTTTTTAATACGCAATAAACCCGTCTGGTAGCAATTTTTTTTTATACGCAACAAAACTTTTTTTTGCTTTGTTTTGCTTGGATAAACATATCATATTCTGTTTTCCTAATGCCCAGTCTTTTTATTATTTTTCTTTTACTGATCGGATTCCGGGATGGATTGTTTGAAGTGACTTTGTATGTTTGTTTTCTTTGCTTGTTATCTATCCAGCAAAAGCTTACAAAAGCTCCAAAGAACTGCACACACACTTTAAACCTACAAAATATAAGAAATACATCAGATATTGTGTTTACGTACACGCACCAGTTGGAAAGTTTGGCTTTTTTCGATCCCATTGAACAAACAAAGTTCAACTCAACGTTCAGATTTCACTGGGAAACCGAAAATTTTAACTCAGTTTAAGGTTCGGCTGAACTTGAGTTTTTCACTGTGTAAAAATGAAATTTGTCTTAGAAACAAAACACACCTAATGGCAACGACGCATAAGCATTAGCGAACCCGAAAGGGAAGAACAACAAACAAGACATTACCTTCGGCGAATGATTACAGTCAGATTTATGATATGGTGGCACGAAGCTCGGGGGTTAGTGATTAGTAGGTAATGCCCCTAACGAAAAAGATCCCAACCATAAAATTTCAATCTTGCAATGGCACATATGTGTGAGGTTTCGAATGTGAACGAAAAAAAATCCTTCAAAGATATCAGCTCAGTCATGCTATTTCACGTTCTGTATTTAAATCTACATAGATGGAGCTACTCTTTTTTTCATGGGCAATATCACTTTTTTATTTGAATAAACAATACAATGTTGAATAAACAATTCATATTCTGTTTTCCGGAGTATTCTATTTGCAATGAAAACATTGAAAATTATGCTTAATAAAAGTAAATATTATTTAATATAATTAAATAATAAATAATTATTCAAATGCTTATGACTTTGCTCCTGTCGTATGACAGGTTTTTCTACTGGTGCTGAATTAAAAATAAATTCTGAAAGTTATAAGAAAACATGTATTGCGATACCCACCGGAAATACGAGAGTAAGTAAGAGAGAAACGTAAGGCTCGTAAGAAATGGCAGCAGACCCGTGCGCCGCAGCATAAAACACGTCTCAGCCAACTGAACACGCTTAAAAATAATATTCTTAATGTCTATTTAACAGGCTTGTCAGCGAAAAAAGATACCAACTACTCACTCTGGAAAGCAGCGAACGGTTTAAGAAAGCCCCAACCACATGCGGCCTCAATTCGGAAAAACCAACACGAGTGAGCGAAAGAAGATAAAGAAAAAGCAGATCTCTTTGCCGATCATTTGGAAGCAACGCTTAAATCACGCGGTGGACAAACACCGCCTGTATACTCCTACGGTTCAGACTCAAATAATGACAATTTTTCTATAAGAAATGCTACTTTGACAGAACTTCAGGCAGCATTGAAAAAAAAAACTCAAACCCAAGAAAGCTCCTGATTATGATTTAATCACAGAAGAAGTTCTGAAAGAATAACCTCAGATAGCGCTTCTTATATTTCTCTACATTATTAACGCTGCCATTAGATAAGAACATGTCCCTAGACAGTGGAAAGTAGCGGAAATAATAATGGTGCCGAAACCGGGTAAATCCGCAACAGACAAAAAGTCTTATAGACCGATTTCACTTCTTCCGACAATGTCTAAAGTTTTCGAACGAATATTACTCAGAAGTTTAAGCTCGATTGTAGGAAAAAGACGACTTATTCCTAACCACCAGTTCGGTTTTAGAATTAAGCATTCAACTATTGAACAAGTACATCGCATAAATGATGTTATAGAATAATCAAGCCTTTCTCAACAATACCTCCAGAGAAAACTTTGCACAATTTTATCGAACTATCTATCGGATAGAAACTTCCGTGTGAAATATGGGAAAGAATACTTCCTATTTAAATCTATACAAGCTAGAGTACCGCAAGGAAGTGTTCTAAGTCCCCTCCTCGCCATTGTGGTAACTGCCAAAACGGTCGAAGAATCAACTAGAAAATTGGAATGTGCTTTAGACCGGATACACGAGTGGACGAACACTCAGCGAACTGAGCTCAACGAAGCTAGATCCGTTCATAAAAACTTTACGTATAAGAGTGAATAACTTGCCCGTTTTTATAAATAATGTTCAAATACGCTTCGGCAATGAAGCGAAATACCTCGGAATGACTCTCGATGTAAGGCTTAAATGGAAGGAGCACGTCAAAAAGAAACGTGAGGAGCACCAATTACGATACAAAGACATGTACTGGCTTATTGGAAAATATTTCAAGCTAAGTACTGACAACAAATTGCTTATATACAAGCAAGTGCTAAAACCTGTCTTGACGTACGGTATACAACTATGGGGTTGTATCAAAGAAAGTAATAGAAACATACTACAAGCTTTCTAAAATAAAGTGCTAATAAAGAGCCATGGTCAACGCACACTGAAATATACGAAACAACGATATCCACAGAAATCTTAGAATTTCATCAGTCCAAGATGAAGTTACGAATTTTGTTCGTAAGCATAATCGTCGCCTGGAAGAGCACATAAATTCTGTTGTCCTTCCAATTCTCGACGAAAGAAACTCTTTTCGCCGTCTTCAAAGGACCAAGCCCCTTGCGAATTCAACCCGCGCTTAGCTGTTTTGTTAGCAAGAACTCTCAATGGAGAATCTCTTGGCAAATGCGTTTAAACCAAGAAAGTAAAACTGCTGGATAAGTGTAAAACTTAGTTGTTGTGGAAATATATTTTAATTGAAGGGAGTTGTTTTTACTGGGTAAAAATCCCTTTCGCTATGTAGGAACGGTCCCCATAGTGTCTTTTAAAGATTTTCACCTACCCTCGCAGAAAAAAAAGGTATAAGAACGTATTTTTAATATTAAAAACTATGATGACCGACAATTATATAAGATTATACTTTGATTACACGATGCCATAGGCGCAGTACTTAGTCAATCAAATGGACCATTATATTATGCATCAATAACACTAAACAAACATGAGCAGAACTATTCCGTAATAGAAAATGAGCTATTAGCTATTGTGTGGGCAACAACCCAATTCCGACGCTATTTACTTGGAAGAAAGTTCGCGATCAGAACCGACCACAGACCATTAGTATGGCTTCGTACTCTAAAAGAATCTAATTCCATTTTTCAACGCTAGAAAATTAAACTTGAAGAAAATGGCTTAAAAATGGAATATATTCAAGGAAACGAAAGTAAACTGGCAGATGCCTATTCAAGAATCAAAACTAGTGAACCAAAAATTAATATTTAAGAAGACTTAAAAACTAATCATAATGGAGAAGAACACTAACATAGCACCCGATGATGAAGATGAATCGAAAGAAGACTACTACCATCACTGTGAACACACAAGGGAAGTATATTCAGAAGAATATGCAGAAATAAGTTTAATCACGGAAGTCTCTCTAGTGTATTACCATACGTATTCTAGGTTACTAGAGATGGAGAAATACAATTCTTAATAGATACTGACTGCACCATTCAAAATACAATCTGCCGGCGGTCAACTCGAAATAAAGCATTAAACCAATTTTTAAAGTATAGGAATAATACCATAATCGATTTCTTTGTTCCGACCAAGTCAATAACAGTCGATATAGGCGATGACACTCAAAGGAATTTAGAAGCTGTTATAAATAGGAAAAGTACCATCTTAAACGTAAAACCCAACATCAAAATAAAACAGAAAAATTATCCAAGCAAGTATTCAATAATCAGTTTTGGCCTGATTTAGATGCCGATATCCAAAAAAACTCAAGCATAAGAAACTATTGCAACCATCTCCGACAATGGAACTGTATACATAAATGTCTTCACATAAATAAAAACCACCTCTTCCGAACCAATTTACACCAAATCCTAACATTATCGCGCCAACTTAATATCTCAAATCGAAAAGCAGATAGAAAACCATGCTCGCATTGGTGTAATCAGACCATCTGTATGCCAGTATGTATGTATGTAAAAAAAAGCAAACGCAGTGGGTGAAAAACAATATTTTACCTTTTGCTTCAAGCGACTTAATGTAATAATGATACCGTATGTCTACCCCATTCTCGACATAACGAACCCAATAGCAAGTCTAGAAGAATGTAAATACTTTTCAAAGCTGATCTAACATCTGGCTTTCATCAGATCAAAATGAAATATAGCGGTAGTTTTAAAACAGCTTTTTCAATGGTAAATTTGATTATAATCGGTTACCATTTGGGTTGAAAAAAATAATAATGGCTATTTTTCAAGACATGACATGATACAAGACAGTTCACTTGCACATCTCATCTTCATCACACGACATTTGTACTTTTGTATTTACCGCGTTCAGGTGGATTAAAAAGGAATAAAAGACAATGGAACCTTTTTTTGCTTTACAAAAATATAAAATATGGCGCAGTCGAATAATTACAAAAATAGCATAAATGTGATGGAAAAGAAAAAGAGTAAAAGTAATCAAAATATATCTATCATAAAAATTAGTGCAGACGATTCAAATCAGGAAACTTGTGAAATTGAAAGTGAACCGGTTGAAGGCAATCTTTCGGAGAATTTAAAAAAAATTAAACAAAAGTTTGAAAACTTACGGGCATCAGAAAGTGGCAAAAAAGCGATTCTTCTAAAGTGGCTATGCTTTTAAATATAATAGGAGACGATGCTATAGACATATATAACATCTCGATTATCAGTAGCGTTAAAGATGCAACCTTAGATGCAATTCTAAATGAATGCGAGAATTATTGGAATCCTAAAAAAGATGAAGTGTACGAACGGTTCAAACTGTACAGCAGATTTCAATAGGAACATGTTCATGTTCTAACCGATATGCATTTAGCGATCACGTGCGAATTCATCAAGAGGAGTTATGGGCTCTTCTGGATAGATTTATATTGAGGATACGATCGAGGTCTTGTCAAGAGAAGCTCCTGGCTGTAGGGAATATTTCGTTTGATGAAAATCAAGAAGTGCCGACTGTTTGAACTTGACAAATCGAGACTGGAGGATATCCAAAGCAAAAGAGGATAAAACTTCATACATGAAGAGGGTACATCTATCAACGTACTCAAATCTGCTAACAATTTTGAGCAGTATTCTAATAAATATAACAAAAAATCTGATGGAATTATAAACATAACTCTAAATTCAAAAATAACATTTCTTTTAAACGGATAGAGCATGTCATGGGCTACGAGTGAACTTTGTTACAGAAATCATCCACGAAATAAATGTCCGACTTGGAACATATTCCAAGTGTAATTTAAGGAATCACTTTACCATAGCATTCTGGATTGAACTCTCTAGTTTTAGTTACTTTTAATTACTTTTTCAGTAAATATATTACATTTAAAAAATATTATCATAAGTTTGGATTTGGCCTATGGCCGTCTACCAGGTTGACAAAAATATAAATTTAAGATTTTGCATTAGAAATCTCCTTGTATATTACCCATTCTATACCGAAGTGCTGATATTGACTAATTATATGAGACATTCCATACTTTTTCTCCATTTAGAATACTTATTGTTTCATCTTCTTCTTCTAAGATATGTTTTCCAAACATTGATAGTCGGAATTCTTTAAGTCCAATTCTTAAATACCAAGAAAATGCAAGATATCTTTCCTCTCTTTCATATTGCACAGGCAACAAAGTGTTGGTAGATCTGCACGATGTGGTACATAGTTTAGTTGGACTAGTTCACCTCTCATTTTAAATATAGTATTTGTGACTTGTGTGGTCGCCGTGGCGTAGTGGGTAAGTGCGTCGACAATGCTACCATCGACGCACTTCACGTGCACAAAAGTAGGCTGCTGTCAAGACTCAAACTCTTGCACAGGCGTTTTACAGATCCGCAAAACGCGGAAGTCAGAGCATTGAAGTCGGAGATCAAGAACCTCCAACAGTTAATACGAATAAACTATAGCTTGGCTATAAGCTTGCACTGGGGCAACAAAATCCGGGCTGTACGATCCAACAACCCGGGTATGTTCCCGCAAGTAAATAAAATATTTCGGAGGAAAGATCAAAACGACATTCAAATCGTAAGACTTCCCAGGACGACAGACAACGAACACTTACTGACTTCAGTTGGCATCGATCCAGATGCGGCAGTCCTAGACAATGACTTCTTTGCGGTGGAAGATCCCCAGGAGAAGGTTACAGCTATTGGTGCAGTGTTCCAGAGAGTGTATACGGTCAACGAGGTTAGTAGGCCGAATCACGATCTGGAGAACAGAGCCCTGCTAAACCACTTCTATCTCCGCAATGAGATAAGTCAATGGCGATCAGAGAATCCAGGGTTCACCAGGTTCAATGACGAGAACATGGCACATAGTGCCGTCGCCAATGATGGGAATCACATCTTGATTTCTCAAGAAGATCTCCAGGGTATCTTCCACTCGCTGAAGAAGAAAAAGTCAGTGGGAATCGATGGAATACCGAACATTGTGCTTCGCCATCTTCCCCCCGAAGCGGTCCAAACTTACACAACCCTGTTCAACAATGCGCTGAGTAATGCACATTACCCCACGCACTGGAAAACAGCTGTTGTTCAACCGATCCCTAAACGGGACAAAGATAAGTCCATTCCGACAAATCTTCGGTCGATCAGTCTTCTTCCCTGCATAAGCAAGGTTTTTGAAAAGATAGTCATTCGAGTTCTGAAGCAATGGGCTGATGAAAAGAAAATCATACCGGACAACCAGTTCGGATTCCGAGCGGGGCATGATACCATTAATGCCGCGTCAAAACTAGTGTCCGACATACAATGGAATAAAAACAAAAATCAGTGCACAGGTGCCTGCCTGATTGACTTGGAGAAGGCGTTCGACACCGTTTGGTTAGAGGGCCTCTTCCTCAAGTTGGTCAGACTTGGCATAAGTAAACCATTGCTATACATGATCTATGACATGATAACAGGTAGAAAGTTCGTTGTGAAAAATGGTGACGTAACTTCCACTACGGTCTTTAACATTAAAAACGGTCTGCAACAGGGGGCCATTGGTTCCCCGATCCTGTTTTCCATATTCACTGCAGATCTTATAGGTTCCATGCCGCACTTAATTGCGTACGCCGACGACCTAGTTGCGTACAGATCAGGTCCGAAGGTCGAGGTAATAAACATCTTGTTGCAGCGTGACTTCGAGAAAATCCAGCGATTTTGCGACGACTGGAAGTTGCTTATCAACTTCCAGAAATGCGAAACTAGTCTTTTCCGGACCCCGTTGGACAGGGCATCGCGGGATACGCGCCAAAACTGGCGTAAGTTCGGCATAGTTGACCCGCATGGTCGGCCGTTAGCTGTAAAAAGTGTAGTTAGATATCTAGGCATTTGGCTGGATCAATATCTGTATTTTGACAAACATATAGATATTGCTCTGACGAAAGCCAGAAAAGCCTTTGCTGCGGCAAGAAGGTTGTTTTTCAGCAGCCAACTTGATACCAGAGTGAAGGTAATCTGCTACATGGCCCTAGTACGGCCTATTATGGTGTACGGTTGTCCATTGTGGTTCAACGTGAGTCCTTCCCAGATGGAAAAGATGAGGGTGTTCGAAAGGCAGTGTCTTAGGAGCTGTCTCCGTCTGTATCGCACACCCGAGTCTGAGTACAAGAAGTACTACCCTAACGAGGTCTTGTACAACGAGGCAAACGTGAACAGGGTAGATAATTTTATTATTAAACTAATCAGAAGGCACACTGCACGAGCTATGACCTCGTCCAACAGTCTGATCTTTGGGGCTTACTACCCCAATAGTATGTACCATGAAAGGGTGCGCCTTAACGGCTTTATTCCTCCCGAAGCATTCCTCTATCTAGACACAATTGGCCTAATACAGGATCCACAAGGATGTCCTATCATCTTCCATGTCGTACGCCGAACAGTGGATAGGCGACTTCAATACGAACCGGATGTCGTTCGCACCCACGAGGATCTCCTCCGGTTCAGTAGAGCGATCCCCGCTCGAGATAGGAAAGAGTCTGCCAAAGAACGGCAATTTTACTGGTGGTTACACCAAAACCAGCCTCCGCCACCGCTAGCTTTTCAAGAGGATCAGATAGCTGACCATAGTGGCCAGCTTACATAGTTTCTAAGGTAGATATTAAGAAAAAAAAAAAAAAAAAAAAAATCCAAAAAAAAAAAAAAAAAATTAAAAAACAAAAAATCCAAAAAAAATTAATAAAACAACAAAACCAAAAAAAAAACAATATATGAATCAAAAACAAAAAAAAAAGGTGCATCACGGCGTATAAATTATATATGTTATGCATATACACAACATATACGCCCTGGTGCACGTGTCCGTACTGTTACGGACATAGTTAAGATAGTATTAAGTTTTATGTTAGGTTAAGTTAGTAATAAATAGTAATTAAGTTAGAATAAGGTAGTTTAAGTAGTTAAGTTTAGCCAAGTTTTTACAAGTTTTCTTGGCAAATGAAAAATAAAAGATTGTCTTAATGACTAAAAAAAAAAAAAAACGTAGATTAAGCCGAAAGGCACATTTATTACATAGATCAGATTAGCTTAGAGTACCCGCATAGGGTCAGTAGGTTAGTATTAAGAACAATTGTAATTCTTAAGATAGTTAAGCTAGTTTTAAGTAATTTTGTCTAGCAAGTAAGAAATATAAAATTGAAGTAAATAAAATTGCGTTAAAAAAAAAAAAAAAAAAAAAAAAAAAAAAAAAGTGCGTCGACTCCTACGCAGAGGGTGCCAGGTTCGATACCCGAATTTACCACCTATCATAATTCATGGCCCCACCTCTTTCGAGTCACTGACAATGCTCAAAGAGTATTCCTTTCTAGAAAAAGCTTCTCAAATTCGGCGTTCGGAGTCGGCATTAAACTGTAGGTTCCTTCCACGCGTGAAAGAACAATAGCACGCACAACACGAGTGGTTGCTGAGAAAGCTAGGCCCAGGTCCATCTCGGACTGTCGCGCCACCCATATTATTATTATATTATTATTATTTGTGACTGTTAAGGAAATACGATTTCTCATTTAAAAAGTGGTTAAATAGTAGTTCCTGTATCGTGATGATTCGACTTCTACAACATATTGATCATAGGTGTGTTTACCCAAGTTCTCCAAAATTGAGTTAAATTTTTCTCTTAAGAGATGACCTTGTTCGATCGCTTGAAGAGTAATGTTTATTCCGCTTTCAACTGCCACTCTCCGCCATTCTTCGCAAGTATTTCCAGTTTTTCTGATTATACTTTTTAAAACTATGTTTGGTATTCTGGATTCTTTCATCTATAGGACTTTTAAGCCATTGTGGTGTACAATAACAAGGGGGGGGGGGGGTCCAGTTTCAATGTGCAGCATATAGTTAGGGGTAGTTTTTGGTAACCGGAATATCCTCTTCAAGAAGTTCCGTAGTAATTTTTCCACCTCGTCATAACTTTTGTAACCCCAGACTTAAGATCCATATAGCATTATCGAGGCTGCAGTCGAGTTGAATAAAGTTTGCTTTGCTCTTTGCAACACGTATTTGCTTTTGAACCAACGTTCCCAAATCGTACATATAGCTCTTTAAGCATCAGCTAGTTTCTCTTCAAAATGGGGCTTTAAGCTTAAAGAAAATATCAGGATATATAGATATTTGTATCTGGATACTATCTCAACTTCTTTGCCGTCTAACTTCTATACCATCATCTTTGATTTCTCAAGATTAACAGAGAGATTATAACATTTACAATATACGTTAAGTCTGTTAATCATCAGACAGGACCTTATTCCACTTCTTACATCATCAGTTATGTCACTAATTTATAGTATAAAAAGGAGTACACATAAAATACACATGTTTAACGCAAATTGAAGTTTTGAACTCCTCAGAAATCAAGTCTCCATCCCACACATATGCACTATTATTCTCATACAATGCTCGAAGGATTTGAATAATTTTACTCGATACACCGATTTTGGACTGGTTGTAGACGAGTGCTTTACGTGAGAGTGTATCAAAAGCTAATCGGAAATCTACAAAGAAAGCGTACAACTTTTTTGTATTACTCTTACAAATATTCTGCGATATTAGTTAGGCACAATATCTGATCGTTTGTAGAATAACCTTTTCTAAATCCAGCTTGAAATTATTTAATTCTTAAATTATGTTCTTGTACCCATTCGTACAATCTTTTATATATCAGGGCGGCAAACAGTTTGGCTGAAGTATTCAGAAATGCAATGTACTTCGGGTCATTGTAATCGTGCTAAGGATGAACAAGAGCATGAAGAAAATTTAGACTTAGTGTTCAAGAAAGACCGCGGAATAGGCGTTACATTTAATGAACAAAAATTGCAATATATGTAAGTAACGAAATATCAAATATATAGGTCATATATTTTCAGAAAATGCATCCGCGATTTCTTGGTCATTATACCGGAGATTCGGTCTCCTCTCCTACTCGATCCAGGAGGCTGGGATTCGACAACTCTCTTAGCTGGAGCATTGTTGTCCATGCGCTCGATGTGGCCGAGCCAGTGCAGTCGACGGATTTTTTCCTTCCGGACTATATCCACGTCCTGGTGCAGTCATTGTAATCGCCTTTTTTATGTAGTGGAAAAATCATTGCAGCGTAGAAATTAGCAAAATCAAATATTCGATTAAATTCTATTGTTAGTGAGTATATAAACTCACTTGTGCAGTTTTTATAGCATTCAAACGGGATGCGATCCATATCTGGTACTTTATTTGCTTTCGAGTTTTTTATAACTTCTTTGACTTCATCCAGAGTAAACTCAGTGTCTAATTGTTCGTCTGTGAACACGGGAGTTGCATATTGAAATAGTGACGAGGTTATTGGGGCATTAAGCAGGTTATCGAAGTGGGTCCTAAGTTGTGGGACTTTGAGAGACAGAGAGATGGTTGACGTGTATCCATTTATGTACTTGGCATTGAAATCTCTATAATGAAAATAACTTACATGATCAAATTGACAAGTATTAGCGATCCAGACGAAATCAGTTTTTTATGCATATAATGTTTTCGGGCGAAATCAAAATTGTTGGATTGAAAAAATGTATGTAGAATCGGTAGTTAATGTATTACCTTATTCAAATCTTATAAGAACAAATAAACAATTGAAACCGTATATGAAATCTTTAGAAGCGATCGGCGGCAATCTAATACATCCAAAACATAGTGTCATTTTAGAATGTTTATTAATATTGAATATTTTTAATTTGTTTTGCTTTCTATTATTATTATTATCCTTTGCTTTTGGTATACTACATCTTCCGAAGTAATTTTGTTCTTCAAGTCTTTTTTGCATTATTGGGGATTAGACTAGTAAGTTTAATTCAACCATAATCTCAGTAGCTGATGTGAAAGGGCTTTTCATTGGCAGACCTTTAATTTGGTTATAATCTTTTAGCAAATTTGGTGGATGTAGGGCATTAAAAATTACTTCAAAAATAAAATGAAAAATAATCCGACACAAACCAAAAATTAAAAACAAGTACACCGGTCTTATTACTTTGTCGCCACCATTTTGTAGGTCGATCTAGTTTACTGAACAATTTTCTCTACCCATTAATGCATACATAGTATCCTTTTTGTTGAGAACATGGTACCGTAAACAACAAATTTGCAACATGTTTGATGCAACACATTACTGAGAATGTAGGGGTGGATTTCCATACCACCTTTAATAATTCGAAATAAATTCCGTTAAGGCACATTGTCATCATCAGTTGTTTCTATTATTTTTCATTCGCCTACAGATTTCATCCACTATACCAAGGACGCACAGTCTAACAAATACTACAGGAGCTCTGCACAGGCCGACATCTCTTTTCCGATACTCGTGGCACCAAAATGTCGTCTTGAAATCTAAAAACTTCACCAAAACAAAAAAACAATAATAATAACAAAAAACTAGATCAAATTGAACAAAAATCCTCCCCGAACGAAAGTGTGACTGTCAGGGCTAACAAACTCAACTCGTTCGGAGATATGACACTATGACACCAGGGTCCAGACGGCTTCTGTCCAAAACGGGCCCTGTTAGGTCCCTTATGCTCATCCGTGGAATCAAAACCGGAATAGGACTGCAAATACCAATGGAAAACTCAGTAATGTCATACCCGCGAAAACTTCGAGGAGGCGCTGCTGACACCTCTGCATCTACAAGCTGAGTCAAAGATTCAGCACAAGGATCTCCTCCAATAATCAAAAGATAATACCAGGACAAAACCTCCCCAACTATCCAGATCGGAGTAAGGACCCAGGATTCAGCGCAAACACCGTCGTGCAACACAAAATGCAGCTTATATAAAAAAAAACCTTCTTTGAGTGGGCCACTAAGGTCTTCACAAAGAAGAGCTCCCAGAGCTCCCCTGTCTTCCGGTGGCGCTACAGTCCGGTGTGGACCTGGCCCTCAACTTTAACCAGCTGTCTCCAACTGCGCACACCAAGTCGAATGAGGTCCTTCTCCACCTGGGTGCCCCATCGGTTCCGTGGGCGTCCTCTATTGCGTTCTCCCACTGGTTCGGAGTCGAAGACTCTTCAGGCTGGAGCAGTGTTGTCATGCGCTCTACATGGCCCAGCCATCTTAGACGTTGAATCCGTAGACGCCTGACTAGGCTCATGCAGCTGTACAGCCCGTACAGTTCGTGGTTGAATCTTCTTCTCCAATAACCATCAACGCAGACAGGACCAAAGATTGAACGGAGAACTTTTCCCTCGAAAAACCAAGTGCTTCTTCATCCGCTTTCCATGCCTCCGCACCATAGAGCAGGACAGGGATGATCATGGTGTTATATAATGTTAGCCTGGTCCTTCGAGAGAGGACTCTACTACTCAATTGCCTCTTGAGCCCAAAGAAACAGCGATTTGCAAGAGTAATTCTACGTTTAATCTCGGTACTGGTGTTGTTCGTACTGTTCACTTGCGAACCGAGGTGGACGAAGTCCTTCACTACCTCGAAGTTATAGCTGCCTATGGTGACGAGCATCTCAATTAACCCCAAACAATACCGCATGTTTGCTTTTCTAGACATAGAAGGCGTCTCCAACAACATCCATTTTAACAGTTCTGTGTTCAGATTATCCTCCAACACAAGCACTGGTAGAATTAGACGTAGAAGCGGGACTAGTGGCACTTAAAAACCAACTAATTACAAGTAGAGTAATAAATACCACTCTTGGTAACGCTTCCTCGAAAAGATATACCAGAAGAGGTACACCTCAAGTGTGGTACTATCCCCTCTTCTTTGGAATCTAGCAGTGAAGAAACTGCTACTATTACTGGAAGTTGCTGGTTGCAAAACGATTACCTATGCGGATGATGTTGCCATAGCATTGTCGGGAAAGTAACCGCATGTGCTGAAAGACAATGCAATATGGTCTCACTGCTTAAAAACTGGGCGACTGAAAATGCTCTGAGTTTAAATGCACAGAAAACATATCTAAATACATACATCTTACCTCATATCACCCCAAATGGCACCAGTTTACAATTCTCAAACAAGCAAAATACCTTGGCCTCATACTAGACAGAAAATTGAAGTGAATGCAAAATACAACTGAAAGAGCAAGAAAAGCCATTACGGCTTTATATATGAGCTGCTGTGATCGGACACATCCTCTTATACGGCGTACTAGTATGGTGGTCCATACTCAACGTCGGCATACATCTCAAAATTCTAAGAGAGGTACAAAGACTGTATACTTTATACAGCATCTGTATAATTGGAGCCTCGATAACAACTCCCACAGATGCACTTGAAACTATATTAAACCTCCCCCTACATATTCTTGGCAACAAATAGCAACCAACTGTGTAATCTGATTAGAGGCATGCTCATGGCAAGATCTTAATACAACAAGGACTTACCTCTATTAACCTGGATTAAATCTCACTTGCAGAAAAACTTCGTAACTTTGTCACGCACCTCTTGACGAGATACCGAACAGTTTCACATTCGCCTGTTTTGGATAACAGTCCACAACACTGAAAGATGCCGCAACCATTTGTGACACAGGTACTCCACTAGCTACCTTCATGTTCCAACTCAACACTCAGAGCAAGCTAATAGTCAATGCCAGATGGAATACAGCCAACATTTGTCAAATCACCAAACAAATCTGTACCAGACCCAAACAGATCTGATAGTTTAATCTCCTTAAGATTCAAAATTAGCACCGCAGGTGGAATGATCACCGGACACTGCGATCTTAGCGAAACGCCAATCAAATCGTTACTAAATTCCACTGACAAATCTGGCTGGCTAGCCCAGATTTCCGACGCAAATTTTTCCCATGCACTTTAATCGGTAGATGAAAATAGGGGTGATTTTTTTTCCCACGACCACTCAGGTTAATCTGAACCAAGTGCCCATAGCGTAGCTGTGAAAACGAATCAGTTGTCGAAATAAACAACACTTTTGTTTTCTTGTCTCATATAAATTTATTTTATACAGATTTATTATATACTACATATAAAAATATAATATTACAATTAAATGATTTCCAAATGTTACATCTCAAATTATATAAAAAAATAGGTCTTATACAATAATTATATAATTTCTCTATTTTACGTTTAAAGATATTTTTGGAGTGGTTCACCAAGAATCGACTCAATTTCCTGAACAGCTTTTCTTGAATTTTTAACAACTTGAGGATTTTCATCTTCAAATAATTCTGCAATAAATGGAATAGTCTCTGGCAGTAGTGAAGTGAAATCATCACCTAGCGTTCGCGCTAATTCAACACAACAATTAAAAGCTAGAATGCGTACTTGATATTTCTCGGAACGCGTCTTCAATAGGATATGATAGTTCAATGATTTCCATAGAATATAACTTGATACTGACACTGCCATTTGGCCAATACAACTTTTAAGAATAGTTTGGAGCTCATCACTATTCAACACAATATTATTTTCCAACTGATCAACGATATGTGGTATAAGACTTTCAAATTTATGGGGATTAATAAATCCTTTGCTGGCATGCATAAAAACATTATTTAATGTACTAAGCATATTTTTTAATAGTTCTGTATTCAGATTATCACACTCTAAAAAGAATAAGTCTGTATTTTTGTTAGTATTGCAAGAATCCAAAAACTTTGCAGCATCTAAAACCATATCTCCGGCAAATAACACAAATATTGATTTTAGTGAAGTTGAAAGATGATTATTAAGTATAAAATACGTAAGTAATCTACCTTTAGGCGCACCACCGCGTATTGCCCAGTCATAGATTTTCTTGTATACGGGTCTGAAAGAACTTTCAGATAGTTTGAGTACCCATGCAATGAATGCATTAATAATTTCCATCTCGATCTTACACACATCATCAGGAAGTATTATTAGTTTATGAGATTGATCGATTTCAGAACGGAACTCTAATGATTTTAAGAAAAAGTTTGTTAGCTCTGACTGTACGGACATTAAGTCGGAAATCTTTAAATTTGAAATACATTTTAGTAGAAGGTTCATAACTAAACCCACACTCAAGAATGATTGATCTTTCATTAATGTGTAATAAGCCGTTTCGCAACCAGGAATTAATATCCGACTAGGTACATCAGTGGCAATTTTAGACCATATCAAACGCAGATTATTTAGTTTTTGCTTTTTATGATCAAATTCGGCAGGATTGCTTTGTATTTTCGACCATATTGTACTTAAAACAGAAATGATGTCAACAATGTATGGACCTAAAAACAGAGGCATGGTTTCAACAAGTTTTTTTATTCCAGTTAAAAGAACCAAACATACATTGTCCGCAGGGTACTTTTGTAGAATAATCACTTGATCTTTCAGAGCATCAATTAAATGGGGAATACATTTTGGCAAATATGATATCGCATTCGCTTTAAGATTGGAAACAACTTCGACAAGTGTCAATACAACAGTTGCAAAAATTATTTTTGATACTCGTGAACGTTTTTTTGTAATATTTGTTAGCAGTAAGACGATATTCATAAAATCATCTATAAATTTAATACCAAATAATTTTGATAGTAGCTTAATTGCAATTAGACCAGTTTGTTGCACCAATACAGTTTCAGAATTATATTGAGTTGATAAGGTATTTGAATTGTCCAAACTATTGTTCACCAAAATAGTATTAATCAGGTCATAAAGTGAGTGCAACAAATTTGAAATATTTTCATCGGAACATTTTACGAAGTAGTCCCCTTTTTCTTGTATCTTATTTACTAAGAGTCTAATGACTTCCTTACGCAATGTTACTAATCCATGTTCCATTAAACCGCACACAACTAGTAAGAACATATCTGGTGATAGAAGTGAAATTATGTTATCCAATATGTCATAACAATGGTCCAGAAGAACTCCCCAAAATTTTAAATGGCTTGGATCTTTCCGTTTTTGTATTGCATCGGTTATATCTGGCAGGTAGCTTAAAATTCGTATCATTAAAGTCTTATATAAGTCGTTCGATGCTTTCTTATCAAGTTCATCCTCTATACTAGCTGCTTTTACAAACTGAGGTGATGAAGTAAACGTCGAAACGAACTGCAGTATTAAGTATTTATAATGTCGAAGCTGTTTCGAAGTTTTTGTCGTAAAATCGAAGAATTCTGCATATTCTAATTTGTGGTTTTCGTCGATATCACATACTACATCTTCTTTCGTAAGTGGTAACGTTTTCACGTAAGCCATTAGTGAAATACACGTTTGAAGAGAGGTATTTACATTAAATTCGTGCAATAAATTTAATGCAATTTCAACTTTTCTATTAAACTTTTCAAAAGAATGTGATGAATTAATAGGATTTTGTATTGGCTGATTACTTCTTTCAACCCGCTGAGTATTTTTCTCTTCATTAGTAGTAAGGGATTCAAATATAATGCAAAGAAACATCCAAAAATACGTCTCGGAACCTAGTGTGTTTAACAGTTTCGAATAAAGTGGTATCCTACGATGCTCAGGAACATCTAAGAGAATATCCGAAAACACTTTTAAGACAGGTACAACAAGATCAAAAGTGACCGCTTTGCCATTTGATTCCACCAATATAGGGACAATAGATTCTAAAACGTTTGATATAACTTGAAAACTGAAAGCATCATCATGACGGGCAATACTCGATCCTATGAAAGTAAATATTTCAAGAGAGTTGTAAAGAACTTTTTGAGGAAAGATTGATGCGCAATATGTCAGCAAAGAAAGTGCTTTAAATTGTGTTTCTGGGTTTTGTGTCATTCGAATGCATTGAACAATTAAGTCTATTCGGAATATATTGCTGGGAATATCCTTTAATATTTTTTTAGAATTGAAACATTTACAGCTTTGCAGTATACTTGAGAGAATTAATTGCTTTGTATACTCTAATGGTGACTGATTTTCTATATCTAAACATTTTTTTAAAATTTCAAAAAGTATTGGAATAAGCATCTCAGAGTTACATAGTTTCTTCTTATTTTCAAGAATTTCTAATAAAATGACACCCTCTTTCCATTGACTACTTGCAGTAAATGTATTGCTTGTTGAAGTAGTTTTACTAGAGCTTCCTTTTAAATGATTTTCTTCAGAACAAATTTTTTTCATTTCATCTAGAAGTGGTAATAGCTGTTCACAATCTATTGTGCAACGTCGTAAGGCTCTATTTATATCTAACAATAGTGAATCATTATCTGAGTGTGATATCATTTCAATAATCAATTTTAATAATTTTGTTTTATATGGCAATGGCAATTGATTGTAAATAGGTTCATCAAATATGTCTAATATTATGCAGGATATCGGCTTAAGTTTACCATTGAAAGTTGTTATAAACGTATTCGTAATGTTAAAACATTTTTCAATCAATACCCATGCATTTACATCATTTTTAAAAACCTCTTTTATACAATTTTCGTCAAAACGCACAACTGTAGCCTCAAAAATTGCAGATGTGTTTCTATCAAACACTGTAACACAGTCATTTTTATTTACACTGTCTAATATGTTTATAGCGAGTTGAATTGCTACTTTCAATATTTTAGTTGTCTTGATATGCTTCAGAAGATCCAAAATTTTAGACTTTGATACAACTGACTCAGATGATTCTTTGATCACATTAAGAATTTGCTCTAGCAGTTCATCTGCTATTACATTCTTGCTTGTAATTTTTAAGATCGAGTAAAGAAAACAGGATACTTGCTCCGAATCAAATAAAATGGATTCACTTCTTTTAAGTACATTGCCGATAAATTGTTGTAACTGAGCCGGATCTACTAATGGCTGTACAGCTCGTAAAATATTTAAAGAGCAATCTCGTATACACCATTGCGAGCTACTAAGACCAACAATTACTTTCAACACAAAACGCAAATCTAAATGTAAATCATTACGTTCACCACTTTTCACAATTACCTCCAGAACTTTTACAGCTCGAATTCGGAGTTCTGAATAGTTTTCAATGATATCTAGCGTTTCATAAAGGAAAAACTGCGATAAAACATTAATTTTATAATTTAAATTTGGAAAAAATATGTTCAGAATTTCTTTTAGATACATGGCCCATTGTTTTTTTTCAATTAGGGTCAACCGAGCATCAAATGCCTTAGATGTTGTCAAACTTAAAATCTCTAGGAATAAGACCAACGAATTTGTATTTGTTACCCAATCTAAAAGATTGCTGAAGTTGGTGGTTTCTATCAAACGTTGTAGAAAGTCCATAAATAATTGCAAAGGTATTGCATCTTTGTTTTTTCCAGATAACCACTGATTTCCACTGAAATGACTGATCTTGAAAAGACTGCATTTATTTAAAGTGAAAGTCAATACGTTCCTAGATATTTCAGGTTGAGTGTTTGTTTTACAACCGGCTGTTACCATTACTAAGAAGTGCGAAACGTTATCTGACGATTTAAAAAAATTATATCCACTCTTTTGTATTGAATCAATTAAGTCATCTGCACGGCATGTGTTATTTGCTGCTGTTATGTGATGCAAGCATTTTTTTTTGAAATCATCTAATTTTATGTCCATATTCTCAAGCGTTTTTTTCAATACTTTCAGCAATGCTGATCTCTTGGCAAACGAACTTCCAAAAATAATTTTAACGTATTGATTCCATTTTTCATCAGAATTCGCCGGAATCAAATATCTCATCAGCACTAGAAGCAGTAAATTGTTATCATAATTGCTAACAATAATATCAGTCGTAAGATGAGCGAGGGCAGTCTGTTGCAGTTGTCCCCATATGTTCGGATATATCGCCGCTTTGTCAAGAATGTCGATGATACTTTCAGTAAAGGGGCCGCATCCTACACTATCTACTAAGACTTGGGTTGAAAGTTTCAGTATTTCTTGAATAACTTCAACCCTATCATCTTTTAAGAGCTCAGCCAAAGCTTCTTTTAATATTCCATATTCAGAACTCTGAATACTAGTTGCACTGTATTGATTTACAATCTCTTTAAAGGAAGCCGCACGTATTTCAGGGTTTGAGTGATATAATCTTTGGAAAACTGAGGAAATGTTTTTGTCCATATTTTTATATCGGAAAGCTGAAATGAAAAAAAAAAATGTTTATTAAGATTTGTTTGCACGATGTTTTCACAAAATGTGAACTAAAATAAGTTCACAATTAATAATAATAAAATAATTTTGTAGGCGCTATAGCTCGTAGAGTGCCAGGGCGCAGCTTTTACACCAACCATTCGTATCGTGCGTGCTGCTGTTCTTCCACGAGTGTAGTCTGTAGCAGGCCTCCTACAGTTGTATGCCGACTCTAAACGGCCATTTTGGGAAGACTTTAAACTGTTATCACTCTGTGATAATTGGCAGCGCCTTGAAAGAGGTACTCCCGGGTGGTCGGGAGTGGGTTCCTGATGGTCGAACCCGGACATTGAGGTTAACTTACGTAGGAGTCGACGCTCAGACTCACAGCGTCATGGCAGAATTACAAAATCACAATCATAATTTCTTCTGAGTACAGAACGCAACCTGGCAGAAAAACAATAAAAGGAGGTATAGAAGCTGCAATTGTCGAAAGAAACAAAGAAAACAATTGTCGAGCTTCTGTCGCATTTGAGGCGGCTTGGCATCAAGTACGTATCAAACTCGTGCCCTTCAAAAATCATATGTCAGCTGACCTCTACAAAACAGCCGTAGGTAAGCTAGGGGAGGAGTGGAGTGGCGAACAACTGGAAGTTGTAAGCAAGGATGAAATCCCTAGCAAGGCTAGGACTCGTGCCTGCATCGCAGCATACCACCAGACGGTCTCGCAATACTGGAATTCATTCCGGCTTGCAATCTACATCTCCCAACCCACAACTGGAAAATTGCAAGGCTTGAGGAACTCAAGGGGGCTCCAGAGCTGCTGTTATAGTGATCAAGAAAGAGTCCCTGGTACCCCTGGCCGAAACCAAGGGCGTCATCTACTATGTTTTCGGATTTATAAGCTTGAAGGTTTATAATAAGGATGGGGAGGAACCTGCAAAGGCGACGAAAGACTCCTCAACCCCCCTCCGCAGTGGTGGAGAGATGCCCCACCTCGGAGGAAGCTAAGCCCTCCATCTCTAAGTCTGTCGATAACGTGAAGGCGTCGTCAGCCATTATCACTTCGTGTGCTTTTTTTTATTTTATTCTCTACATATCTATTTTCCCTCTCATTTCAGCCATCAAGACTCAGTTGCCTGGAAGCAGGTGTACAACCCAAACCCCCTGGTGGCGATCAGATGGAAACTGGACCACCTCCAGCACGGAATGTTTTGGGCTTCTTATCGGCACTCACTTTCCAGGCAGCTGCGATAAGATTGACTTTAATAATCCAGAGAGTAATCACTCCTATACCTCTTGCAGCTCACTCAGACAATCGACAGTGTCATTTGGGCCAGTAACTTCTTTAAAACTTAAAAAATGGCAGGGCAAGATGGTATACCTGTGGAGCTTCAAGTGATGGTTGATCTTTGATGGTCACAATCTTCGTTTTGTGACTGTGTAGCGTGACCATCACTTTAAAAGCAAAAACACCTAATAATTATAAAATAAAAAACATTTTCATCAAATGAAAAGAATCGTTTACGAAACGCAAACGGAATGTATAGCAGAGACACTCTGGGTATTCCAAAAATTGCATACTTATGGATGCCAAAAGAATTAAAAATGATCTAATACATCAACCAAACCTGCAGATGTATGCCACATACAGCAACCTAAACTATGAATGAATGAATTCAGCAATGAACACACAGAAATTAATGATTGGAAGCATTGTTTTTATCCGCGCGTATTCCTTAAGCGCCGATAGATATGATGAGTAACTTAAGCGGATATAGGATTCGTTGTTAGTGTATTTTACATCCAAATTGAAAATTAAGCGTATATACGCTTGCAAAAAAACGCAGCTAATAGAGCAGTCTGCTCCAGGCTTGATTTGTAGGGCGGTCAATAGTGCAACTCCACAAGGTGAAATGCTCTCTCTTCTATGAAATATAGCAGTACAGAACTTTTACTAACATTAGAAAGGACAGGGTACACATTCATTGATCATGCCGATGATTTTGCAATCACGGGGTTTGGGAGATTCATATCCGCGATTAGGGATATCATGCAGTCCGCTATTGTCGAATCAGAAAAATGGACTAATGCTGGCCGCCCCACAGAAAATAGATCTAGTCCTCTTCACTAGGATGGGATGCAAAATTCCTGTCTTCATGGGAGTCCCTCTAAAACTAGCAATAGTGACATATTCCTAAGCCTCATTCTGGAGCGTAGTTAAGCTGGAAACCCAACAACCAGGAAAGCGTCAAAAAAGCCAGCACGGCCATATATTGCTGTAAAAAAGCAAATGGGGCCTACAACCGCGAGTGATTCACTGGCTATTCAGTATCATTAAACAAAGTCACCAACTGAAAACCGTTCATCACTTAACTCCAAGACGTCCCTCAATTGTGGCCTATCACAACATTCAACATTCTTTCCTTTTCTCAACCTACTATTCATCCTAAACGCTCACGTGACCTGATCGGAACCCCCTACAATGATTTTTGCAGAAGCTGCAGAGATGAAGAAGAAACTATTTCACACTATCTTTACAATTGCAGTGCCGTCTCATTTTTCTAAAACTTGACAAAACTAAAATAAATTAAAAAAAAAACTCAAAAATAGACAAACATCTGCAAGCAAAAGGAGCAATTAATTTTTCCCATTCACATTCGATTCCGAGATTGCTGCAATGGAAGGTACAAGTAAATGGGCATTTCACGTCATAGAAGAAAATCACAGCCTCTTCCGATTGTGCACGAAAATAATTCGTATGTGCTTCAAAATTAAAAAGTTTACATGCTCTCAAACTAAATTTCAAGTTATGAAAAATGTTTTCCCTCCACTAATTACAAAAATAATTTACGAAGAATAAATTATATCAGTGTCATTTCGTTTCTGTCTATTGGGCGTGTCAAATCACGGTTCAATATGAGTAGTAAGTCAGAGAGAAAAATAACGAAATTCGATTGTTTTTTTAAGCAGGTATTTGGGAACATTCTGGTTCATCGAGAAACGACCAAATACATGCTGTTCCGCAAGGTTCTGCGCAATCTTCGGTGATGCTAGGATAGGATATGCTACATCTAAAATTGTTTCTCAGTAACTCAAATCTAATACTAATAATAAAGCGCTATGTATGTAAGTATGTACGTATGTCACAACTATACCGAATATGGTCGAGAGAGAGAAAAAAACCTTGAAACTAATGTGGTTCGTTGGTGGAGTGAGTTGCTGCGTTGCTCGCGATTCTGCAGGTTTTTGCGTTGTTCCTTAGGAAGCAATATATATTTTTTTTGTTTTTTATAGGCAATACATCTTTTTTTATTTGAATAAATATTTCATATTGTTTTCCTAACGCTCAGTTTAACCTCCACTTTTGGTTTAAACTTCAGTTCAACGTGAGTTTCTCTCCTTGAACTGAGTTAATTTTGCAGTTTAAGTTAAACGAGATTGTACTAAATTGTTTCGTACTTACAACTGATTTACTATAATACTTTTGTATGTTTGTTTTTTTGTTTGTTATCTCTCTAGCAAACATCAAAAAGATTACAAAAGCTCCAAAGGACTGCACTCAAGACCCTTTACACCTAAAAAAGTATAGCAAATACATCAAATAGTGTGTGTACGTACACGAACCATTTCGCTTGCTTGGCTTCTTTCGATAGCATTGAATAAACGAAGTTCAACTGAACGTTCAAATTTCACTGTGAAACCGAACATTTTAACTCAGTTTAAGGTTCAGCTGAACTTGAGTTCTTCACTGTGAAAAAATGAAATTTGTCGTAGAAACAAAACACACCTTATGGCGGCGATGCATAAGCATAAGCAAACCCGAAAGAGAAGAACAACAACAAGACATTACCTTCGGCGAATGATTACAGTTAGAAGATTTGGTGGTACGAATCTCGAGGGTCATGATTAGGGAAAATATCCCAACCATAAAATTCGATTTTGCGATGGATGGTATGAATTTCTGTATGTATAAGTTTGCCAATGTCAAAAGAAAAAAACCTTCGAAGATATCGGGTCCGATGGCTCAGTGAATTCGTGCGTTGGTCATGCTATTTCTGTGTGAATAAACAATTCAATTTCTGTTTTCCGAAGTATTCTATTTGCAATAACTATAAGGAAAATTATACTTAATAAATAATATTATGTAATATAATTGAATAATTGATTACATAAATGCTTATGACATTGCTTCTGCTAGTAACGAAATAAGATACGTATCCTGTAATAATCCTGTTTTTTTAATTCCGATAAATAACGTATAATTTCGAATTGATCCTGTATATATCCTGTAAATGTGAACGTTAGGTATACCTGGATACCTTGACGTAGTGCTGAGACTTAAGCCGATCCGCAAGCCCACTGAAGGGGTGACTACAAGGAGAAGCATTGCTACATTTTGGATGGAAGGATGGGGTGATCGGTGAATTAAGTATATCATCCACCTAATCCAGGTTGTTATGTAAGCCGTACAAACTGGATAAAGTTCGCAGCCAGGGGTAATACTGTGCAATGTTCTAACGCTTCCTCTCCTTAGTGGGGCCACTTTCCTTGGACTTAATGCGCTGCGAAGCTCTGGCCAAAAATCAAAAAAAAAAAAAAACTAAAAACTAAGAAGAGGTTTTGACGATGGGCTCGACAAAAATCCAAAAAGTACTAAGCCTGAAGCGGCCAGCAAGGGTGCCGGAAGGATGATGCAAAGTGCAACGAAGCACCATCCGGAAAGCTATAAAACACTTGTGCGTTATCGAAATGGCCCGAGGATGGGAGCATAAGCTCAAATTTCAAGACATACATTTCAAGCATAGGATGCTACTAGTAAAATGCGAAACTCTGCCAGCACCCAAATAGTGTAACTGAAAAGGAGTGGCCCTGACCACTAAATGTGGGACGGATATACCCCGATCCTATTCCATTACCGATTACTTTCCAAAAAGTGCCGGACAGGCGCACAAGACCACACTTGCTCTCCTTGAGGCCCAAAACGATGGTATAAACACGAAATTGTGGAAGGTGCTGTATGGTGATGAGGGAACCGAACAGGTACTGGGCCTCGGAACAGACCAACAGTCATTTGATGTTATTAAACATCAAAACAATTCCCTGAGCTTGAGCTTCGGCAAGGTGGCGGTGTCTGGACTTAAGAAGTCGGAGGAGGAGATAAGTCAGCTGACCAATCCAAATCCAACTTCGGAAACTACAGAACCGGCAGGAGGGAAAATAGATCCTCTCCAGACTGAAACATCTGATTCCTCGGCTGAGCAAAGAGAGAAGAGAAAGAAGAGGAATACATGTCTCTATCTGATGACTCACTATCTGACGGAGAGCATGAAAAGACGGTTGTCCAAATGGCATTGGAGGAGAGCCTATTCCTTGAAGAGAAAAGCGCGGCACCAGCCTCGAATGAGCAACAGATCGATGCTCGCTCAACAATCTTTAAAGCAGCCCAGGTAAACATCCATAATGCTATGGCTGCATCTGCTGTTATAGCAAGGCTGTTCACCACAGAAAATCTGGGCTGCGTTCTCATTCCGGGGCCGTACATCCTGGAAGGAAAAGTCAAATGACTGACATGTAGGAATGCACAGATAATTTCGAACATCAGTGTGATCAACCCAAGGGGCTGCATACTTATTAATAATAACATTAATTATTGTTCTTCTTGCAGGTGGGGGGGATTGCAGGCACAAGGGAACTTGTGCCCCTTCAAATAAAAATAACCTTATCTTTGGTATACTGCGCCGAAGGGAGATAAGCCGGCGTTACATTTACCGATTTTAATTGGATGCGACACCAATGCCGACAAAACCATCTGGGGGAGCACCAGCACAAACGGTAGAGGTGTGTACATGTTACAATTTATATTGAAGCTCGTCACTTGCTATTTCCAATGTCGGAAATGCTCCCACTTTCGTTACGAGGGTTAGGCAGGAGGTACTGGACCTCACTATAGGCAGTCACTGTCTTAGCAACATAGTCAGAAACTGGGAAGTATCCAATGAACCAACTATATCTAATCACAGAATTATAAGGTTCGATTTGGACAACTCCAGTGTAGTAGGTAAAACTACAAGAAATCCGAAGAAAACAAACTGGGATATCTTCGAATCGATGTAGAAGGTAATCTGGAGCAACTTCATATCAGAAGAGCTCCACCGCGTTTTCTAGAGTTAGACCATGTTGTGAAGAACACAACTAAAGCTATCACAACATCGTTCGAAGGAAATTGTCCAATAAGCAGAGACTTTAGGGGATAGATATCATGAGATACAATGCTGGAGCAATAAATTATCAAATCTGCGGGCCAAAACACGCAAGTTGTTTAATGCAGCCAAAAGAATCGGGGACCGCCAAAGCTCCAAAATGGCGCATACCTCTTATAATAACGCAATAAAGAAAGCAAGAGGAAGCTTTACGAACTTTTGTGAGACGATCACTCACAGTGAAAGCGAGAAACAGGAGGCAAGACTTCTACTCGCAACTGACTTCCCAGGAAGTCGCCAATAGATAAGATAAGATGTAAGTAATAGATAAGATAATAAGATATAAGTGAAACTAAAAAAAGACGAATTATTAAAATATCTATCATTGTCATCAAAAAGTAGTCTATCAGTGGGCTCTATACCAAGCCAGTGGAAATCGGTGAAGGTAATGGTTTATTCCGAAAATGGGAAAGAAAAACCCAAGCCTACTTAAGTCCTAAAGACCGATCAGCCCAAATAACAGCAAACTCTTCTCATCGGAGCTTGGCGGGCAAATCCTGGGGATGGATATAAGCAGCTATTGTCAGAACAAAAATTACATACGGTGCACCATCGTCAAAATAAATCAACCTGATCAGCGTAAGAGAGATACTCAAGAAAGTTCAAAGGTTGGTATGCCTGTGTAATAGGGCTGTGAAAACTTGCCCAACTGCTGCCATGGAGGTGCTACTGGAGCCGATGCCTTTGCATGAAGTGGTTCCAACGTGTGAAAGCAAAACAATCATGAGAATGGCAAAAGAAGTGATAGAAAAAGACAGGTGCAGAAATTCCAGGCGATTCGATGTTCTAGTCAAAAAGCTACCAGCATTGGCTTTTCCGAAGTATGCCGTGATCCGGAAATTCAATTTCCAAGTGGAGTTTACCAATAAGCTGGGCACCAAAAATGACTGGAGCACTGAATCCATAGTCCGTAGACTGAGCAGCAATATGATAAAATGGTACACAGATGGATCAAGAACTGATGAAGGAACAGGGGCAGGAGTATTTGGACCCCGAAAAGTACTATGAACCCATGGACAAATTAGCAGTATCTTTAAAGCAGAAGTCAATGCCATACACAGATGCGGTCAAATCATTCTTCACAGCAGCTATACCAATTGCGACATAGCAATAATGTCGGACAGCCGTGCCACTAGGCTCCTATACCATCAAATTCAATCTTGTGTGGGCATGCCTACAGAGGCTTAAAGAGTTGAGCAGGAGAAACAGAGTAAAACTCTACTGGATACCAGGCCATACAAAGATAGAAGGCAATGAAATGACCGACCCTCACACTAGCAAGACCATATTCTCCGGGACGCTCATGGCATAAAACAGGGTCAATATAACCGAAAGCATGTGAGGCATGTATCATGATAAGGCATGTATGAAAAATCTCCGTATCCTAACAGGCTTCTTAACGGGGCACTGAATATAAACTTTATAACATTAAACAACTTAATAAACAAATTCTTGTAAATAAATAAATAAACACTTAACAACGGATGTGCAGTCTGAAATGAGTTCTGATATAGAAAGCTTCTTGTAATTATCTCCAAGGAACATATTTTTCAATTAAATTTTTTTAAGGAAAAATCAATTCCATTTTTAAACATCATTTCGGTAGCAGCAGATGGAATTCCTGCCAGGTTCGGGCGATATCGTGGGTTTATAAGTCATCTTAAAAGAATAATACCAGAAGCAACTGCAGTTCACTGTATCGAAGAATTTTAGTGATAGATTGTACCAATTGCTTCAATTTGTGATTAAAGCAGTTAACAAAATAAGAGCCAATGCGGTGAATACGCGAATATAATTTGCACCATTGTGCGAAGTAAATGATGAAGACTTCTAACGATTGCTCTTACATGCTGAAGTACATTGGTTGTCGAAATGTGCATGTTTAACTAGATTTTATCATCAGTTCGAGTTTCTCTAAAAACTCAATTCCAGATCCAGATTGAAGAGAAATCCTGACCAAATTGAAAGTATACATGGCGTATTTCACAGATCTGTTCAAAAAATGCAATGATTCTGAAGGCGACAGCGTAAAGTTAATTAAAACAAAGGGTGTAATTTCGGCTTTGGAAATTGACGTTTATAAAGCAAAATATTAGTCGGCTCTCATATTCCCCCGGTATCAAAATTTTTCACAGGCAAAATGTATTCACAAGGATATTCAGTCATACGTTCAGCATTTAAAATCTGTGTGACGACTTCAGAAATAGATTTGAAAATATTCTCACGATGAATGTGATATTACAAAATAAACTGCTCGAGCTAAGCACCAATGAGGAGCTGAAGATGAAATTTAAGAAAGTTAAAATTTTGTTGGCTGTTTGCAGAAATACTCGAAAAATATCCTGGGCTATTGGAAATTGGGAAAGAAGATTGGTAATTGCCAGAAAGCTGTTTATAGCTTTTCCCTCCACATGGAAAAGTCTTGGTGTCGTTACAAACGAACATCACAGGACGGAAGTTATCCCTTACAATACTCAATCCAAATATTATTCATTTGCTGGTAATCCATAAAGTACATACCTCCCTTATGACTACGTTAATCTAATTCTAAAGGGTTTAATTGTGTAGTACATATGTAAGCTAACTGTATACATACCAACACATAGTACATTCCGTAGGAGCAATCCATCATTACTCTGCATTGTTTCTTTTATTAATGCGTCGAAAACACTTGGGTACTGTCTTTCAAGCAATTGTATGACATCAGACATCCAAGATTCATTACAAGAATCCAAATCAATGACCTCTGTGCCATTGCAGTTATTCTTTTCTCTCTCCAATGAATACGATTGCAAAATCAATCTAAAAAAAAAAAATGTAATTACAAATCCAATTTTTACTTTTGTTTACTTACGTTATGACCGACTTGGCCGAAGTATCAGGTAATTTTACTTCGTTGAGAAAACTAGTGATAAAGTCTTGACATATCTTTCCTTCTCTAGTATTTTTGTGTATTATGCTCAAACTCGTACAAAAAAGTGGGGATACAATGTGGTCCATTGAAATGCATTCTGTATCCAAGTTGCATAAAGTAGTCACTAGACATTTATTCGAAATAAAATCGACAAAGCCTTTAGAAGGGAATTCCGTAAGCTGTCCTGTTTTATAGATTAAACTAAGAAGCAAAATCTGCGCTGTTTGTAGTTGCTCACAATTGACTTTACAAATTTGAATAACGAGAGCATTAAGCAGTTTCGTGTTAGTTTTCACTTTGTTAATTAACACAGATATTATCATGAAACTTGCTGATATATAATCAATAGTCGTTGATTTCATTCCTTTTACAATCGACGGAAGTATTGTTGACACATGCCATTCTTTTACTTGTATGCAGCTGTCCAATACTCCGATCACAATAGAGCAATAAAAATTGATGAGGCACTGAAGATTGCCGCCCAACTCTTTTGTAGCCACTATAACACTTGTACACACAAACGAAAGCAGGAATTGATCTTTCGCTGCTCTGCTGATTATTTCACGTTTACTTAATGGTACTCCCGATTTTCGTATGAATGATAACCAGTTCCACGCATCCGAAGGGTTTTTCAAATTCATTATCTGTACACACTTAACAAATATATTTGTTTCATGGTAAGGGAGGATCAGGCGTATGAAAGAGTCTTTATTGAATTCATGTACCCGAAACCTCCGTATCAACCATTCCAAACACATGTGTGCAGAGCGGGTCATGAAATATGGCGAAAGGTGGTAGAAAAACGTATCTATATTCGCATCTAGTTGCATATTAAAGGATGAATCCTCAACTGAGCGTTCTATATGCAGCGTTGTTTCCTGAAATAACGTCTTCTCGAATTGAGCAAATGATTGTCTTAGCGCAATCAATTCTTGTAGTCCTTGGTATCCCAGATCGAATATCGTTTTCCTGTCTTTAACTGCGGCAGTTTTTGAGTCAAATAAAATTGAAGGTCGTTTTTTTAAATCAACTATTGCCGAAGTTTGAGGCACGGCTAGTTTTCTAAGTTGTTGGCTTAAGGTCGTCATCGTTAGGTTATATATTTACTGAAATTGCCTACACACAATATAATTTATAACAATCTGTTCACAGAACTAAGCACGTGGAAATAGTATCGAGTAAAGAAATGCTCACCGGGAATTTTGACAACTGCAGTAGCTAGTCTGGAATGCTAATTCGGGTTTTTTACTTATTCCAAAATGAAACACCGTCTCGTTAGTTCCAATAGTGGAGTTCACACTCAACGATTTTGTAATTCACCTATCGTCATTTGACTTCAGTACCCCCTGGTGGCATTTTTTATTACGTCATTTCCGAACCACAATTCTCTTTTTCCAATCTCTCAAAGCTCTTTCGCGCAAAGCAAATCTATATTTGTGAAAAATAAATATAAAATAATAAAATGAATGGTGGATTACCGGGAAAAAGTGTGCCGGTTTTGTTATTAGTGCTTGGAAGTGATAGTTTATATGGAATCGCATAATGAAAAATGGAAACAAACCCCTTATGTGCCAGTAACTATTCATTGTGCATTTTATCATAATGTAAACAGTGCAATATTAAGTGCTGTTTTACTGCATATTGATTGTTTTATAATAGAACAATATCTGAAATAGTGATATACACCTGAAATTCGCACATACATTATTACATATTACGTCCTACTAATATAACAACAATTCCAAGGCGTTTACTTCAAGCAGTTCATGTGAAGAGTTTGTGGATGGCTTGTCGACTGCACATTTTATTCCAGAAGAATTTATTTTAAAGGTAAGTAATGCCAAATTCAATTTTGAAATTTTTAACGAATGCTTAATAACATATTTTGCCATAGGGGCGCTGGTTACTGGTAGGTTGTGATATATGCTAGTGGTATATCAACGTCGGTAATGTTGTGTATGAGCTGCCACATTACTCCCCTACCAGACTTCAAGTGAAATTAACTGGAAGTCGAATATTGAAATGATGATTGTTGTTAACTGGATGTGAAATATGTTGTGTAATTCCGAAAGCTAGTGGATCGCTTGGTGTATGGTCGCAATTGTCACTTAGGATGTGTGCTGGTTTGACGCCGTCTATGGATATGTTTACTAATTTGTTGTTAATCCAAATCTTGATTGTTTTGCTTGTTTTTTCCTCGACCTTGAACAGTCCGTCATATGGTGGATTTAGTGCAGGTCTGACGGTGTCGTTGTGGTCGAAAACATGTGTTGCAGTTTCTAGATTTGGATATATGAATATTTTTTTGATGCTGTGGTTTGCTGTATCCGTGCGTTGAAGACTGTGCATGACATCGGTTAATTCTAGGAAGAATTGTGTTTGCGGTGTGTGTTGTGATGGACAAAACATATCGCCTGGTAGTTTGAGGGTAGTACCTTAACTAGTTCTGCATGTGTTGCGTTTATATCCGGTTTGAATGTAGAACGGAGTCCAAGAAGAATGATGGGTAGTTGTCGTGACCAATGCGATGAATTGATGCACAAGATTGCTGTCTTCAAAGTTCGGTGGATTCTTTCAATGATCCCATTTGACTGTGGAGTGCGGTGGTACGGAGATGAGCGATGCCAAGCGTGCTGGGCAGCTCGTTGAAGAGTTGTGATTCGAACTGTCTGCCCTGACCGGCAGTGATGCGTAGCGGAATGCCGAAGTGTTTCATCCATCCTTCTATGAGGGCAAATGCAACGGTGTTGGCATTCATATCAGAGATAGGAATTGCTTCAGGCCATCTAGTGAATCTGTCTATGATGGTTAAGCAATATCTAAATCCGTTTGATGGTGATAGTGGGCCAATTAGGTCGATGTTTATATGCTCGAATCTCTGGGATGATAAGGGATATTTTGTTAGTGGTGAAGACATGTGCCTACTCACCTTTGAACGCTGGCAAGGGATGCAACTTTCGACAAATTTGCCTATGGCTTTGTCCATATTGGTCGCCGTGGCTTAGTGGGTTAGTGCGTCGACTCCTAAGCAGAGGGTGCCAGGTTGGATACCCGAATTGACCAGCTTTCATATTTCACGGCTCCACCTCTTTCGAGTCACTGACAATGCTCAAAGAGTATTCCTGTCTGGAAAAAGCTTCTCAACTTTGCCGTTCGGAGTCGGCATTAAGCTGTAGGTCCCTTCCACTCTTGAAAGAACAATAGCACGCACAACACAAGTGGTTGCTGAGAAGCTAGGCCCTAGCCCTCTACGGGCTGTAGCACCACTCATATATATTATTATATTTGCCCATATTGCTCCAAACGAAACGTTGTTTCACCAAATGTGATGTGGCTTTCTTTCCGGGATGTGCAATGTTGTGAAACTTGGCTATTACTTGTAGTCTGCAAGCTTGTAGTACGAATGGGCGTGCAGTTAAAGTAGAAAAGTCACATTCGATAGTTGAATTGCATTGCGGTAGTTGAATACTTTTGAGTTGAAGTGATGTGTTGGATTTATGTAGCTGTTGCAAATCGGGACAAGAGGTTTGCTCTTGTGCGATTTTCTCGTAGTCTATTGCTGAGTTTGAATTGATGTGTGGTGCGCTGATTCGCGAGAGTGTATCTGCTGTAATATTGTCGCTGCCAGGTATGTGGATTATCTCTGTTGTAAATTGGGCCATGAAGTTGAGGTGTCGAATCTGTCGTGGTGATGCATTGTTGTATTTGCTGGTGAAAGCGAAGGTGAGCTGCTTGTGATCTGTAACTATGTTGAAGTCACGTCCTTCTAGCAAATATCTGAAGTGCTTTATGGATGTGTATATGGCAAGCAATTCCCGATCATACGTGCTGTACTTACGTTGAGCGACGTTGAATTTCCTTGAGAAAAACGCGAGAGGCTGTAGTGTGTTGTTGTGTACTTGATGCATTACAGCTCCCATTTCGGTGTCACTTGCATCTGTGGAAAGGATGATATTTGCGTTCGTTGCTGGATGAGCGAGCGAAGTAGCATTGATGATGTCATCTTTGCACTTGTTGAAGGAGTTGATACCATCTTCTTTCCAGATGATTGGTGTTCTATCGTTTTTCTTGTTGCCATTTATTAATGCAGTGAGTGGTTGTTGTTGTTCAATTGCATGTGGAACGAAACGGCGATAAAAGTTAAGCATGGCCAGAAAACGTTTAAGTTCGCATGCTACCTTTGGCAAGGGAAATGTCTTTATTGCCTCGATTTTGTCGGGTTTGGGCTCGATGCCATGCGGGGTGATAAGATGTCCCAAAAACTCTATTTTAGACTGTCCAAACACACATTTTGCTACCTTTATTGACAGGTTGTATTGTCGAAGTCTTTCGAATACCAAACGGAGTTGTTGCTCATGTTCTTGTTGGTTGTTAGATGCTATACAGATGTCGTGAATGTAGCAAAACACGAAGTCCAGATTTCGGCGAGTTTGGTCCATATAACGTTGAAATATCTGTGCTGCGTTTCTTAGTCCGAATGGCATCCTTAAAAATTCGAAAAGGCCAAATGGTGTTGTGATAGCAGTTTTCTGTATATCAATATCTTCCATAGCTATTTGGTTGTATCCGCGGGTCGATTTTGGAAAAGATGGTCTTTCCAAGTAAATCATTTGATAGATCGTGTAGATGAGGTAGGGGTATCTGTCCGGAACTGTTTGAGCGTTGAGTGCACGATAATCGCCGCAGGGCCTCCATGTATTGTCCGCTTTCCGTACAACATGCAAAGGTGATGCATACGGGCTTTTCGATGGACGACAAGCACCTATTCTCATCAAATACTCGAACTCATCTTTTGCGGCGTGGAACTTTTCAGGCGTCAATCGGCGGGGCTTAGCGAAAACTGGTTGACCTTGTGTTTCAATGCAATGTGTCACCCTATTTGCGACTGTAATAGTTTTCGCCTGGTTAACCTGTGAGATGTCCTTGAATTCGTTGAGTATTTTTGAAAACTCTGCATTTTAACCCGGCATTAAAACATTTATTGGAATAAAAAATAATTATTTTATATTTTGTCTAACTTTTTAATTTCCCACTACATTTCGCGTTTTGTACGTAAATTCCTATCCCAGTTCTGACAGCTCAGAATCCATCACGTATATGTAGTACCAAAATTATCCGCAAGAGGTATAGATCGATCGGTGAATAGGGCAATTCTATATCACCGTGGCTTTTAAAACAGTTTTGTGCACGATTACGTGTTCCATGGTTTCATCTTCAAAATGCTTGTTTTTGCTTAGTTTAAGAGATGTGGAGATTTAAAAATATAGTTTTTCATATGCGATTTCTCATAGAATATAATTTGTTTAGCACGTAGTACAGAATTTTGTTTGCATAGTTATGGGTATGAATATATTTGCGAAAATATGATGCTGGATTATCTTAGGAGTGCTAATAAATTAAAATTAAATTAAAATTAAAATTACATGTATAAATCAGAATGAAAATCTTGGTATAATATTAGGAGTAATCAGTATTTATTGCTTTTAATTAGTAATAGCTGTGTTTTTTTGCAAGCGTATATACGCTTAAATTATGAGTGTACAAAAAACCATCTTCTTAATAATTCATCATAAAATCTTGGCAGCACCAACGATTTTTATGACAATTGTGATAGTCAGGGGGTAGAATCGTGTAAGGTGATAGTTGATCGTTAATGGGAACAATCTTCGGTTTGCGATTGTGTAGCGTGGCCACCACTTTAAAAGCAAGAACACTTAATAATTATAAAAAAAAAACAATTTTCGTAAAATGTAAAGAATCGTTTCGGAAACCTAAACGGAATGTATAGCAGAGACAGTCTCAAAAGTTGCATACTTATGGGTGCAAAAACATTTAAAAAATTATCTAATACATCAACTACACCTACAAATGTAAGCCACATACAGCAACCTAAACAATGAATGAATAAATTCAGGAATGAACACACAGAAAATAATGTTTGGAAGCATTGTTATTATTTCTTAAGCGGCGATAGATGTGATGAGTAACTTAAGCGGATATAGGATTTGTTGTTAGTGTATTTTACATGCAAATTAAAATTTAAGCGTATATACGCTTGCAAAAAAACGCAGCTAATACCAGAAGAGCCTTTATTGGCAGAACAGCCTTTATTACCAAACCTTCCATACTTTACGTTTTCGTTGTTTCTTTTGTTTACGATATAGAGAACTCTTTATAAAAAATGGGTCTTTAAGACAGCGAAGTGTTCACGCAATCAGTGGTTCACGCTACCCAGACACTACTATATTTTGCATACTCTATTTTATTTTTGAATAGTTCGCTCATTACGCCGTGAGAATATAGTTGTTGTCACAACAAGAAGTATCAATAGAACTCTGATAAAATGGACTAAGGACAAACCATAATTCCGGATAACCAATTTGGTTTCAAAGCAGGGCATGACACTATTCATACCGCGTCGAAACTGGTGTCGGATATCCAATGCAACAAGAGCCAGAAACAATGTACGGGTATCTGCTTTATTGACCTAAAGAAGGCCTAGGACACCATATGGTTAGAAGGTCTTTTCTACAAGCTCGATCGGCTAGGCATTAGCAAACCATTGCTGTACTACTGTGTAACATGCTTACCGGTAGACGGTTCGTCGTCAAGAATGGCAACTTGACCTCGACAGGTACATTCCAAGTTAAAAATGGTATCCAACAGGGTACCGTTAATTTCCGATCCTGTTCAACATTTACTTGAGCGATCTGTTAAGTTCTCTTCCTCATGCAATTGCGTATGCCGATGACTTGATCGTGTACAGATCAGATTCACAGATCGAAGAAATCTCTACTCTCACGCAGGGTGACTTCGATTCATTTATGAGAAGTTGCGGTGATTCGAAGTTGAGTATCAACTTCCGGAAGTCGAAAACCATTCTGTTCAGGACGCTGTTGTATAAATCCTCGGCGGATACGAAAAAGAATTGGCGAAAGTTCTCCATAGTTGGAAGACACGGGGAACCACTGGCGCAAAAGACTGTAATCAGATACCTGGGGATCGAGGCAGACTTAGGCAAAAAGTCCTAAGCTTTGTCTGTAAAAGCGAACGCCTCATAATAATCCGCATCAAGGCTTAATTCGGGAACATCAGTCTGATTTGCGCCCACAACCCGACAGAGGACAAAGCAGCAAGGATGACTTCTATGATCTCTTAGAAAGAACTTACACCAAGATCCGAACGTTCCTAAGAGCCAACATCGACTCGGACCATTTTCTTGTCTTAGCTAAGGTAAGAACTCGGATATCTAGAGATCAACGGAGTCGAGAAAGGACACCACTGTTTGACGTCGGAAAGGTACAATCACAACGGACTGCTAGGATCTTCCCCGATCGAGTCTCCGGAACTAAAGGGCTGGGTTTTACGGCACCCTAATAAAACCCATGGTTTGACAAAGACTACATGCTAGCACATGCAGCGAAGCTGGAAGCCTACAAAGGAACGCTGCAACGAACAATGAGAGATGTTCGTGAGCTCTACGAACAGAGAGGAAGGGAGACCTGGGTTCTCGGCAGAAAACCGAAAGAGCGCGCGAACGAAGAGATGATGAGGGACTACAGCAGGAGTGATGTCTAAAAGTTTTACCGGAGAGTGAAACAGTTATCCAGTGGATATAAGGTTCGGCTAGAAACCTGCCGGGGCAAGAGGGGACAGCTAGTAATAGAGTCGCGGTCGATGCTGAGAACTTCAAAGAACCATTTCTGCAGACTACTGAACGGCGATGAGGACTATTTGCGACTGTAATAGTTTTCGCCTGGTTAACCTGTGAGATGTCCTTGAATTCGTTGAGTATTTTTGAAAACTCTGCATTTTAACCCGGCATTAAAACATTTATTGGAATAAAAAATAATTATTTTATATTTTGTCTAACTTTTTAATTTCCCACTACATTTCGCGTTTTGTACGTAAATTCCTATCCCAGTTCTGACAGCTCAGAATCCATCACGTATATGTAGTACCAAAATTATCCGCAAGAGGTATAGGTCGATCGGTGAATAGGGCAATTCTATATCACCGTGGCTTTTAAAACAGTTTTGTGCACGATTACGTGTTCCATGGTTTCATCTTCAAAATGCTTGTTTTTGCTTAGTTTAAGAGATGTGGAGATTTAAAAATATAGTTTTTCATATGCGATTTCTCATAGAATATAATTTGTTTAGCACGTAGTACAGAATTTTGTTTGCATAGTTATGGGTATGAATATATTTGCGAAAATATGATGCTGGATTATCTTAGGAGTGCTAATAAATTAAAATTAAATTAAAATTAAAATTACATGTATAAATCAGAATGAAAATCTTGGTATAATATTAGGAGTAATCAGTATTTATTGCTTTTAATTAGTAATAGCTGTGTTTTTTTGCAAGCGTATATACGCTTAAATTATGAGTGTAAAAAAAACCATCTTCTTAATAATTCATCATAAAATCTTGGCAGCACCAACGATTTTTATGACAATTGTGATAGTCAGGGGGTAGAATCGTGTAAGGTGATAGTTGATCGTTAATGGGAACAATCTTCGGTTTGCGATTGTGTAGCGTGGCCACCACTTTAAAAGCAAGAACACTTAATAATTATAAAAAAAAAACAATTTTCGTAAAATGTAAAGAATCGTTTCGGAAACCTAAACGGAATGTATAGCAGAGACAGTCTCAAAAGTTGCATACTTATGGGTGCAAAAACATTTAAAAAATTATCTAATACATCAACTACACCTACAAATGTAAGCCACATACAGCAACCTAAACAATGAATGAATAAATTCAGGAATGAACACACAGAAAATAATGTTTGGAAGCAGATAGATGTGATGAGTAACTTAAGCGGATATAGGATTTGTTGTTAGTGTATTTTACATGCAAATTAAAATTTAAGCGTATATACGCTTGCAAAAAAACGCAGCTAACACCAGAAGAGCCTTTATTGGCAGAACAGCCTTTATTACCAAACCTTCCATACTTTACGTTTTCGTTGTTTCTTTTGTTTACGATATAGAGAACTCTTTATAAAAAATGGGTCTTTAAGACAGCGAAGTGTTCACGCAATCAGTGGTTCACGCTACCCAGACACTACTATATTTTGCATACTCTATTTTATTTTTGAATAGTTCGCTCATTACGCCGTGAGAATATAGTTGTTGTCACAACAAGAAGTATCAATAGAACTCTGATAAAATGGACTAAGGACAAACCATAATTCCGGATAACCAATTTGGTTTCAAAGCAGGGCATGACACTATTCATACCGCGTCGAAACTGGTGTCGGATATCCAATGCAACAAGAGCCAGAAACAATGTACGGGTATCTGCTTTATTGACCTAAAGAAGGCCTATGACACCATATGGTTAGAAGGTCTTTTCTACAAGCTCGATCGGCTAGGCATTAGCAAACCATTGCTGTACTACTGTGTAACATGCTTACCGGTAGACGGTTCGTCGTCAAGAATGGCAACTTGACCTCGACAGGTACATTCCAAGTTAAAAATGGTATCCAACAGGGTACCGTTAATTTCCGATCCTGTTCAACATTTACTTGAGCGATCTGTTAAGTTCTCTTCCTCATGCAATTGCGTATGCCGATGACTTGATCGTGTACAGATCAGATTCACAGATCGAAGAAATCTCTACTCTCACGCAGGGTGACTTCGATTCATTTATGAGAAGTTGCGGTGATTCGAAGTTGAGTATCAACTTCTGGAAGTCGAAAACCATTCTGTTCAGGACGCTGTTGTATAAATCCTCGGCGGATACGAAAAAGAATTGGCGAAAGTTCTCCATAGTTGGAAGACACGGGGAACCACTGGCGCAAAAGACTGTAATCAGATACCTGGGGATCGAGGCAGACTTAGGCAAAAAGTCCTAAGCTTTGTCTGTAAAAGCGAACGCCTCATAATAATCCGCATCAAGGCTTAATTCGGGAACATCAGTCTGATTTGCGCCCACAACCCGACAGAGGACAAAGCAGCAAGGATGACTTCTATGATCTCTTAGAAAGAACTTACACCAAGATCCGAACGTTCCTAAGAGCCAACATCGACTCGGACCATTTTCTTGTTTTAGCTAAGGTAAGAACTCGGATATCTAGAGATCAACGGAGTCGAGAAAGGACACCACTGTTTGACGTCGGAAAGGTACAATCACAACGGACTGCTAGGATCTTCCCCGATCGAGTCTCCGGAACTAAAGGGCTGGGTTTTACGGCACCCTAATAAAACCCATGGTTTGACAAAGACTACATGCTAGCACATGCAGCGAAGCTGGAAGCCTACAAAGGAACGCTGCAACGAACAATGAGAGATGTTCGTGAGCTCTACGAACAGAGAGGAAGGGAGACCTGGGTTCTCGGCAGAAAACCGAAAGAGCGCGCGAACGAAGAGATGATGAGGGACTACAGCAGGAGTGATGTCTAAAAGTTTTACCGGAGAGTGAAACAGTTATCCAGTGGATATAAGGTTCGGCTAGAAACCTGCCGGGGCAAGAGGGGACAGCTAGTAATAGAGTCGCGGTCGATGCTGAGAACTTCAAAGAACCATTTCTGCAGACTACTGAACGGCGATGAGGACACCAATACCGATGTCAGGCAGAATGTACCACTCAATATGAACGATGATCGACGAGACTTCCATCTCCCGACTTTAAGAGAGCTGGAGAAGATCTGGTTGTGCGCATGCACCAGCTCATGTTACAGATGATCGGTTGAAAGCATGCCCGACGAGTGGGATCTCGATCAACAAGAATTCCCATTTTGTCTACTAGCCTGAAGCCGTTTATAAACAACCTGATAGGTCCATATCAGTCTGGCTTCAGGGCAGGGAAACCAGATTATCACACTACGGTAGATCCTGGAAAAGACACAAGAAATACAAATCGACACCATCACCTTTTCGTCGATTTCAAGGCCGCATAAGACAGCGTGCTATATATATATATATATAATGCCATGTATGCAGCTATAACTTCGAGGCACTCAAGGACTTCGTCTACCTCGGCTCTGCAGTAAATAGTACGAACAACATCAGTACCGACATCAAATGCAGACTAACTCTTACCAACCGCTGTTTCTATGGGCTCAAGAGGCAACTGTATTCAAGACCTTGATCATCCCAGTCCTGATGTACGGTACGGAGGCATGGACCTCAAAAACGGTTGAGGAAGTCCTTGGTCTCACAAAAAAAAAAAAACACAAAAAAAAATGCATCTCAAAATAATAAACTCAGTTCTCTATTCATATGTACTCATTTGAGCTAAACGCCTCGAGTTTATTTTCGGATGCTGTAAGAAGGCATGGGAAATTTACCTCCACATCGGATAACCTCGGATAACCATCTGGATTCAGGCATGAGTCTTTGTGGCGATTTTTTGTTACTTCGCTACGAATTTGGTTAATACTGAACTCGTTAGCGATTTCACCACTGAAGCATTACTTGAAGCACTAAGATGATTCACAGGACAAAGAGGACTACAGCTCCCCACTTTGGAGGCCTCTGGGAGGTAGATGTAAAATCAGCCAAAGAGCTTCTAAGGAGAAATGTTACAGCAGCGTCGTTAACATACGAAGGTTAAGAAACGTTATTAATTGGCATTGAAGCCATCTTAAATTCAATATCACTAACACCACTGTCAAATGATCCGACTGATCCATTGACAACTGGAAACTTTCGTCGGTGAACCCTTGACTACTCAAGTCGATGCAAGGGCACTCTTAACAAAACAGACGCACCTGGCAAGGTGGAACTTGGTCTCGAACTCTAGTATCGCTATAAATGGAAGGAGTCTTCTAAGAACATCAATGTTGGAGACATAGTGATCATAAAGGAAGACAACATTCCAGTGCTTCAATGGACAACCCATATCAACGATGGCTTTATGTTGGAACTGCATTAGCGATTTGAAAATGTCCAATTCGCAGACTTGAACCATTACCAGTTAAACACGAAGCAGAGAATGAGATAACATCCAAGTGCGGTCCACCAGTCAGCACGTAACACTCAACCCGCAGATGCAGCAGCCACCTACCAAAAGGCGAAGAACATCTAGTGCCGGGAGAATTACGTCATTGTTAACAGTTTATCTCATTCTCCCAACGGTATTTAAAAATAAAAATATTGAAATTAACAGATTTGAATCAAATGTTGGTATTTAATTTGAATCTATTCATTCAATAAAAATTGCTACAAGCGAATGAAATTTCATCATCGATTACAACCTTTATCCGCTAATAGAAGAATATAAAACAATAACTAACGGGATGTTGACCCTCACAAGAACTTTTATAACAAGAAATTCAAAAAAGGAATTTTTGCCTAAACACCTTACATCAAATTCAGCAAATCATAACCGAACTTCAATTAGAAAATATTCTCTTACCAAACAAACGAGTCAAGAGAAGAGCACTCAACATTGTTGGTAAACTCGCTAGCTCCTTATTTGTATCATAATATACTGAAATAATGGCTGAAATTAATAGACCAAGTAAATATGAATGAATATTTTCTCCTTTACGCCAAAAGGAGAAAAACTCCAGTCAAAACTGTTAAACATCTCCGCACCGCTCGAAGTGGAGGAATTCCTCCAACTGCTCAAAGAGCAAGTGTGTGACGGTCTCGAGTTCGTCAAAGTCAAGCCCTTCACCGCAGCTAAGTCAAAAAGGGAGGGGCGGAATTAACCGTATCTTATTGTGCAGCTGTCACCCAATAGCAAAATAGATAAGCTAAACGATGTTGTCCATTTGGTCGACTTTCATTGCGCCTAGGTAAGCATTAGAAGGCGTGACCCTCCAATGCGCTCCCTGCCAAAGGTTTGGGCACGCCGCGTCGCTCTGCGGAATACAGCCTCGATGGGTGAAGTACAGTCAAAACTACAAGGTGGATTAATGCCCACTGGGGAAAGAAGGAGCAGCTGACAATAGTCAGGTCAAGTGCGTACTCTGCGAAACCCGGGGCACACCGCTAACTATCGGGGTTGCCCTGAGTTTCAAGAGCGGAAAGCAAAAACGCTTTTACAGAACCAGCCCCTAATAAAAAATCCACTCGGGGCAGCCATACCCGTCACCCCTCAATTGACCTACGCCCAAATGGCGTCTGGATAGATGAGCAACTATCAAAGTTGGTGCCGCAAGTCTAAGTGCCAAGAGCAAATGACGCAGCGCCTGAATGGAAAGCTTCCATTAAAGGCCGTATGGCTCGGTTAGAGGAGAAAGTCGACCAAATTCTGGCGCTCCTGCAGAACCCAGCACGTCCAAAGTCCTAATGGCTGCTTAGATAGAGAGTTCCTATAAGTTTTGCGGTGAATGCAAATTCATTGATAGATATCCTACAAAAAAACGAGCTCTATTGTTTGACGACCAAAGCCCAGAGCTGATGCTGATTAGCGAAACCAAGCTACAAAGGCCCAACTCCAGTGGTCGAGGCGGTGTAGCTTTCTTCATAAAAAATAACGTAGTATATAGTAGTGAAGTCTGCATCGTGTGCATTTCGCTCCGCAGTGGAAGGAGATTGTGCTTGTCTACTCCTCTGGCAACCTTAGTTCCAGAACAACTATATCAGAGTTCGATTCTCTCTCAGAGCTCTTTCGATGAGCCTGGACTCGGAGGAGAACTATTTTATTTTGGCCGGGGACTTAAATGCCCGACATGGATATTGGGGGAACGTAGTTTCCAATCCCAGAGGAGACCAGCTTTAGCTGTGTCGAGTATGGACTCGATTTGAAAGCAACAGAGATCGCGTCGTTTCCCAGAATCGGGTCGTATCTGGATCTCCTGCTGTTAGACGCATGACTGCAGCTGACAGACACAAACTCACAAACTGTAAACTGTTTGAACACTTTCGTGTATCTCAGTGACCATTGCGGACTCAGTGCCGAAATCAAGATCCCCAACGACATTGCGGAATTAGGAGAGTTTGTTCAAACGTACCCCTACAATTACAGTAGGTAGTACCCCTACAATTACAGCGATGGACACGCTTCTTCAGACAAATGACGCGAGCACTTTCTTCGAACGTGTTCCACTCACCGTTCAATAGAAACTTGTCAATCGAAGTAATTGACATGTATCTAATTCAATTGGACGAGACCATTGAGCGAACATTGGACATTACTATACCTCGGTATACACACACAAACAAGGAAAACTTGTACCGCAATGCGACAATCGACGCAATCGGGCTCCCCCAACGTAAAAGTTGACTCCTGTCAAGATTATAAACCTTGTGCAGGCGGTCAACTGACAGACGAGACGAGGAAGTTAGGATACTGAAATCGCTCATTGAGAATATTCAAACATTAATTGCTCAGAAGTACAGACTTTGTGTTAATCTGTATTGGAACAATAAGATAAGAACTAAAAAAATAGCGATCTTCCGTGCCTTTAGCTTCATAGAACGACGGACAACGAACAAATACTGGCAGGTATTGATCCAAATAATGCCGTTCTCGACGACAACCTCTTTGTAGTCAAAGATCCGCAAGAAAAAAATCTACATATGTATGAACTACTTCCCCCTGAAAGTGGTTAATATGCACACTATCCTCTTTAATAATGCTCTGAATAATTCTCATTATCCGGAGCATTAGAAAACTGCGATTGTGCAACCCATATCCAAGAGAGCAAAATATGCTTCAAATCCTTCTAACCTCCGGTCAATTAGTCTCCTTCCGACCATCAGTAAGGTATTCGAGAACGTGATCAATAGAACTCTGATCAACTGGACTAAGGACAAAAATATAAATCCGGATTACCAATTCGGTTTCAAAGCGGGGCATGATACTATTCATGCCGTGTCGAAACTGGTGTCGGATATCTAATGAAACAAGAGCCAGAAACACCGTATGGTTATAAGGTATTTTCTACAAGCTCAATCGCCCAGGCATTAGCAAACCACTGCTGTACCTACTGTGTAACTTGCTTACCGCTAGACGGTTCGTCGTCAAGAATGGTAACGTGGCCTCGACAGGTATATTTTAAGTTAAGAATGGTCTCCAACAGGGTGCCGTTAATTTGCCGAACCTGTTCAACGTTTACTTGAGCGATCTGTTAAGTTCTCTTCCTCATGCAATTGCGTATGCCGATGGATTGATCGTGTACAGATCAGGTTCAAAGATCGAGGAAATCACTACTCTCACGCAGGGTGACTTCTATTCATTCATGAAATGTTGCGATGACTGGAAGTTAAGTATCAACTATCGGAAACCATTTACATTTTTTAGTAAAAAAGTTAATTTATTAAGTTTTTTGCCATTTTTTCTTAATATAAAGTTGTACATTCAAATTGATTTTCATTTCGTTAAACAGGCAGTTAGGTTAAGTCGGAAGACATAGTTTAATATTAAGTTTAGCATAGAGGGCCCGCCAAGGGCAAGTTAGTTAAAATAGAATCTTTGTTCGTCCAACTAGCTTAAGCATTTTTAGCATATACGTAATGAATTGAGAAATAAAAATGAATTAAAAAAAAAAAAACAATAAAAAGTATTTTATCCAGCACTCATAGATAATTCTACTTGACCACATACTCAAATTGTGTAATGAATAGTGATGTGAATCAGAGTTTCGAAGAGGCATCAATGGCAAAATAGTGTCGAGTGTATACTACAAAAAGAGATTCATAAAAAAGAGTTCTTGGCAATTCCGTCTACCTGCGTGACTTGTGGGTTTCGTTCAGTTATCTGCATTAAAATTATTTTTTTTTTATTTTTCTGCAGCAACTGATCTGTTCGTACAGACTGACAAAACCGAACTACACTTCTGATTTTTCATTATCATACTTACAACTGAGCTTGAACATCATTATGTTTACAACAGTGCCTTAACATTCGTATGTACATAATAGTTCAGAAACGATGGGACGGGCCGGGCAAAAAGAGGATGAAAAACTGCGATATTTACTTCGGCGATTGCTACAAAGAGCGAATCCAGCGTTTATTCGGATGCGGGTTTGTTGTTCGAGGCAGACTTATGCAAGAAGTCTTAAGCTTTAAATACATAAGCAAGCGCCTCATAACAATCGGCATCAAGGCTACATTCGACAACATCAGCCTGATCTGCGCCCACGCCCCAACGGAGGATAAAGATTACTTTTACGATCTCCTAGAAAGAACATACGATCAATGCCCCAGCGACGACACCAAGATCGTTCTAGGAGATTTCAACGCAAAGCTGGGCAAGGAAGACATCTTGGCTAGAGTCATCATCAGCCTGCACGACAACACGTCCGACAACGGACTCAGGCTTTTGGACTTCGTACCGGGCGAAACCTCTTTGTAGCCAGTATGCGGTTCCCTCAACTCAACATCCACAAAGGACCTGGCGGTCTCCTGATCAATCAACCGTCAACCAGATTGATCACATCGCGATCGACGTCAAACATTCCTCCAGCATTCTCGATGTCCGAACAATCCGAGGAGCCAACATCGACTGGGATAATTTCCGTGTTGTAGCGAAGGTAAGAACACGGATATCGATAGGACAACGGAGTAGAGCAAGACTAAAACAGTTTGACGTCGGAAAGCTACAATCGCAATTGACCGCTAGCAATTTTGCCGATCGAGTCTCCCTTAAACCCCTCAGAGAGTCCAACCCTGCCAGGCGAAACAATCGACCGACAATGGAACCGTTGTCAAAACGCTATCAGAGAAGCTGCATCTGATGCACTTGGTTTAATAACTATCCAATGGATACAAAATTCGGACAGAAGCCTGTCGTGACGCAGAGGGACAACTCGTAGTAGATTCGCACTCGATACTGAGAATCTGGAAAGATCATTTCTGTAGACTGTTAAACGGCGAGGAAGACTCCAATACCGCTGTCAGGCATAATGTTCCACTCAACGCAGTTGACGATGATCGACGAGAATTCCGTCCCCCGACCAAGACAAAGTCAAGATAGCGATATCGAGACTAAAGTCGAATAAAGCTGCTGGTGCAAACGGACTGTCTGCGGAACTGCTTAAGTCAGCTGGAGATGAGCTGGTAAGGTACATGCACCACCTCATCTGTAAGATATGGTCGGAGGAAAGCATGCCCGACGAGTGGAATCTCAGTATTGTTTGCCCGATTTACAAGAAAGGAGACCCCTTCAACTGCGCCAACTACCGAGGGAAAAGTCTCCTTAACATCGCCTATAAGATCCTCTCTGCCGTTTTGTGTGAGCGCCTGAAACCATTCGTCAACAACCTGATAGGTACTTATCAGTGCGGTTTCAGGCAGGGGAAGTCCAGCATCGACCAAATCTTCACACTACGGCAGATCCTGGAAAAAACCCAAGAAATGCAGATCAACACCCACCACCTATTCGTCGCATAGGGACGAGCTATACAACGTCATGTCTAATTTTGACATTCCTGCCAAACTCGACAGGTTGTGCAGGATGGCGATGGAGAACTCTCGCTGCCCCATCAAGGTCGGTAACGAACTCACCGAGACCTTCAATGTCAAAAAAGATTTTAGACAAGGCGACGCGCTGTCATGTGATTTCTTTAACATCATCCTGGAAAAGATCGTGCAAGACTCACACGCCAACACTAGAGCCACGATCTTCCAGAAGTCCGTACAACTGCTGGCATACGCGGATGACATTGACGTGATTGGCAGAACACAGCGAGCCGTCAATGAAGCGTTTGCTGGTATTGAAGCGGGGGCGGCCAAAATGGGTTTAGCGGTGAACGAGGGGAAAACGAAGTATATGCTGTCATCGAGAAAGGACGCACAACATCGACGACTTGGCCAAAACGTTACCATAGACAGCTATAACTTCGAGGTAGTGAAGGACTTCGTCTACCTCGGCTCGCAAGTGAACAGTACGAACAACACCAGTACCGAGATTAAACGCAGAATTACTCTTGCCAATCGCTGTTTCTTTGGGCTCAAGAGGCAATTGAGTAGTAGAGTCCTCTCTCGAAGGACCAAGCTAATATTATATAACACCTTGATCATCCCTGTCCTGCTCTATGGTGCGGAAGCATGGACAATCTCAAAAGCGGATGAAGAAGCACTTGGTCTTTTCGAGAGAAAAGCTTGCGTTCAATATTTGGTCCTGTTTGCGTTGATGGTTATGGGAGAATTAGATTCAACCACGAACTGTACGGGCTGTACAGGGGCATGAGCCTAGTCAGGCGTCTACGGATTCAACGCCTAAGATGGCTAGGCCATGTAGAGCGCATGGACAACACTGCTCCAGCCCGAAGAGTCTTCGACTCCGAACCAGTCGGACAACGCAATAGAGGCCGCCCACGGAACGGATGGCGCACCTAGGTGGAGAAGGACCTCAATCAACTTGGTGTGCGCAGTTGGAAACAGCTGGCCAAAGATCGTGCCGGCTGGAGAGACTTACTGGTTGAAGCTCAGGTCCACCCCGGACTGTAGCGCCACCAGAAGAAGAAGAAGAAGATGTACATATCGACATAGCTTATTATAGAAAGCTTACAAGCTTACGTATTCTTGTTACTTATACAAATGTCATGATCTGTGTAAAGTGTACATGTATTAACGATAATAATTAATAAGCATGCATAAATGTTTCATAATGGAGTTCATATGTATTTTGCTTCGTAAGAATTAATTAAATGCTTGGATTTAAGAAAGTTCCAAGTTTAGTATGAAGTATTGAATGTATATGACTAATTCTGCATAATGTGACTATGTGTAATATGTGTGTACATAACTCGTGCGATGTGCACTTGTTGTTCGATTCGAAGTCAAACTCCATGAACCAAGAAAAAATTAATCTTGCTCTAAAATTTTATCTAAGAGTCAACCTCACAGCACTCGCTAGAGTTCAGATATCGGAGCGTTACGGACTTCCTAATCTGAAGAACTAAACACACCCCTTAACGTACCACCGGTAGAACTATTTGGCAGACAGATAGCAGCTATCAGGCCATCAGACTAAGACTATAATAACTGTAAAGAACTTGGGTCAAGTATAGATCTATACTTATAAATACACACCTTCCTATACCTTAACTCATCTTTTTAACCAGCTTCCCCCCAGATCTCTACTGGGAGTCGGAACACAAGGCGCGAAGCGGTCCCCTTCGAATCTTCACAGATGGATCGAAGATGGATGCTGGTGTGGACGCCAGCCGTCTATTCCAAGGATCTGAACATCCAGCTTTCTCTACGTTTTACAAATCACTGTAGCGTATATCAGGCTGAAACGATAGTAAGCAAGCTCTATCATGGCTAAAAAAAACAATGCAATATCAAGCATGTTATCGTAATCTGTTCCGATAGCCAGGCAGCGATCAAATCTTTGAACCCACTTTTAACTCCAAAACTTCCCTTAACTGCAGCCTAACTCCTAACGAGATGGCCAAGTATCTTAACATCCATCTTATATGGGTGCCGGGACACTGCGATATTCCAGAGAATTGAATCAGATGAACTCGGTAGAAAGGGCACAAACTTTTTCCGGGTGGAAACTCATCCTCCATACTTATCGACAGTATATAGCATCTGCTAAAGCTTGAAAAACTTGCTCAAACAAACCGTAGGTGGACATCAGACACAAGATGCCTTATCACCAAACAACTCTGGCCTATGATCGATCCTAAACGATGGCTGATCAGATTATCAGCAGACCGAATCTCAGATATCTCTTTGGTGTTTTAACAGGGCACTGTGCCATTGGAACTCACGCCTTAAGAGTAGGCATTCCTTATTATGATTTCTGCAGAAGCTGCAGGGACGAGGATGAGAAAAACCGATTGATAATACCTTGGCTGAACTGAGCAACATTCGAGTCAACTATCTTCTTCGCTTTACTAAAAGCACCGCCTGGTAACACAATGGGTTTATGCTAGCCTAAATTTTGCTGCTGTAGGTGACTTCATAAGCCATGCGCTAAAGATTCTCAAAGAATGTCTCTATTGTTGCGAGTCTGGTCGGGACCAAAACATTATATTTTACGAAGCAACAACAAAAGAAATTAATAAGCAAAAAGTACTCAGTGATAAACACTGAACTTAAATCACAGGTGGCCCATCACCTACTATTGGGATAGCATCACTGAATCACACAACACTTCTTGAAGATACAGCAGAATTATCGGCATTGATGTTTTAAATCTCGACATGGATAACTTATCCCAATTTGTAATCCATCCTATAATCCATCCAATATACAAACGCTTCTATTAAATATACCTATATTTGTGCAAGCATTATTAAACACATTTGACAAGAAATGAAATAAAGAGGCGCTCTATTTGTCATTTGCCATCCCATCAAAGTAAGGACAAGCACTAACTTTTGACACAAATAAAGTAAAATTAGCGTTTTCGTCTATATTGACAAAAAAAACTATCTCAAATCTTACGCATTGACCTTATATTCAAGTTCGAACATAAAAGTTTGATGTTGTCAAATTCATTATTTTGTATGCCACTATTTTTATATACATATTATACTTTTGGGTCAGAAACTCTCTGTGAGGTTGTAAGATCTTTGATATCCTTTATCAAGAGATGTATCAGATATCTCACATTGACTTCTTTTCTTCTAGACTACAGTACTTTCTGCCTGACTTACTTATCGGGCCAACTACCCTTGGAGGGTCAAAGCCTGAACATAAGCTGCTTTCAATCGTTGACGGTCCGGGTACGCTGCTTTCAGTCATAAACATCAGCTGCCTTGCGTCCGTGATGGACGGAAATTCCTTTAAATCGGAAATTCAGTTTTCCTCTCCTTCTCGAACCAGGAGGCTCGGATTCGAAAACCCTCTTAGCTGGAGCATTGGTGTCAATGCGCTCGGTGTGGCCGAGCCAGTGCAATCGACAGATTTTATCCTTCCTCATCCTACCTCGAAATTGTAGCTGTCGATCATAATGTCTTAACCAAGCCGGTGTGCGACGGAACTTCAGGTAATAAGTTGATGAGTCGATATCATGTTGGTGAGTCAACGTATTGTATGCGTAGGTCATAAGTTAGATTAAAAAATTAATGAATAATTAGTAAATAAGAAGACTCGACACCGGATAGTAGTGTTGTTTATAATTTTATTCGGGTTAAGAATTTAACTCGCGCGACGATATCGAATTCATCTGCATTCCCCAACAGTTGGACTGTTTTCTGAAAGATAGTGCGTTCCGTTTTTACAGCTTACTTTACCCGCCGCACTATCTTCTCCAGTATCCGGTGCAGAAGGTCCTTGAGATACACTGCACGGTGCATCGCATATTTGTTAGGGTGGTGCGACACAACCAGATCAGTTTTCCCTGGATCCCGAATTCGGCCATCGCTTCGGAGAGTTCTTGCGATGAATACTATCGTATGCGGTTTTAAAATCGATGAAGATGCGGTGTGTATGAAACTCACTGGTTTTCTCCAGGATCTCGCTGGACAGGATATTGTAGGCGACCTTGAGCAGGGATGTACATACCTCTGTAGTTGTTGCAAGAGGTAGAATCGCCTTTTTGTGGTTGGGCATGCTTTCTTCTTCCCAAATTCTGCAGATGATCTGGTGCATGCTCCCTACCAGAACATCACCAACGGCCTTTAAGAGCTCTGATGGTATGGGGACGACTTCATAGTTGGGACTTGATTCCATATCACTTTCTCCTCGTCAGGCCCGTTAAGCAGCTGGTCGAAGTGTTGCTTGAATACATCCACTATTCCATTATATATATATATAATATATTATATTATATTATGTATATATTATATTTATGTTCCTAGATTCCTCGATATCCTTAAGCTGGGAGCCTGCTAGAGACATTTTCTGTAGACGTAAAAGTTTCTTTTTTCTCCTCCCCTCTTCTAGCTCGGCAGTCTTCTTGCGCTGCTCTTCTTTTCCGTTGCTACGCATTTTGGTATGTATCGTCAGTTTATTGCTATCATACCACAGGTTTCTTCACTACATGGTTGGTTTGGTTGGCTGTTCGAGCATCCGGAGATCGCCAGATTGCTGTGTGCGTCGTAACTGCTGTCCTTGATACCGCCATGGTTCCGTAGGCTTTCTCAGTAACAAACAAGTATCCAAAGCGACATCAAGTATCTCAACTCAGAGATACACGGCCAAAGCTAGAAGGTAATTCGCACAGGAGAATAAGCCAGCAGGACTTCAAGATCCACGTGGGTACCTCCATGAGCAGAATCGCGGGGGATTGTACTAATAAAGAACACATAATGGCGGCTATGAAAGTGGTCTTGCTTAATCTTCACCACAGCAAGGCAACGTAGAAAATATACATTGCCCTTGTAAAAGAACCTTGGATTGACAGAGGACGTGTACAGGCTTACGACGCGGAGTGCAATCCCCCAGGAAGTCAATAAAGAAAGTGGCACCTTCTTAAAGCCTGTGATAGCAACTCGCATTACACGGTCTGGGGTAGCTCAAATACCAATGATAGAGGTAACGATCATTTGAACTATATTTTATTAAAAAACCTAGGTATAGCAAATATTGGTAATGAACCAAATGAACCAGTTCGTTGTCCTTACCTTACTCTAGTACCAGCTTCAACTCGACCTCAATTAGTAATTGGAGAATTTCACGCCGTCCACCGTCCTTCTCGGACCATAGACTGATCACTTTCACAGTAAGCAGTGTGTGTAATAGAATAAGCACAAAGGAACCCTAGGAAGACCAACAAGAAAGAAAGAAATTAAAAGGCTCAAGTGGCACTTAATTAATAAGGCAATCACTAGTGTCAATGACCTAGAGACAACGGCCAATGATCTGTCTACCTCCTTTCAAAAATCCTACGAAAAAGAGAAAGAAAGAGAAGAAGAAATCTCCTCCTTGGTGGAAAAAGGAATTACTTGATCTAGACCTTCAATGACACTCTTAATAAGTTTAAAAAAGCAGTATCCACGGCTAAACGCTACACGTGGAGAACTCACTGCAGTGAGTTAATAAGACATCTGAAACCGCTGGACTAAGAGAACTTTTATCAAAAAGTATCACTGTTCCGGGCTTCATTAAAAATGTAAATAGTAACTGGACACAGTCTTCAAGCCAGACACTACGTCTGCTAATGGACACTCACTTTCCATAGTGTTCGCAAGACTATCCCCCAAAGCTGAGACCACACCTGAGACACCAATCCCTGACATTCCGACAGAAATAGTCAATGAAAGCAAAGGCTGATGGGCCATGGACTTCTTTGATCAGTTGTTCAGGACAGGCGGCTGGCAGCCAGATGGCAACATAGTATACCACCAGCCAACAGTAGCCGACACCGAACAAACAGTAGTAGCCAGACGGGAGCCGTCTACGATGTGCATAACAACTACGGTAGAGCAACCCTCGGAAGGATAGACCCATAGCGGTGGTCGCGACCGAGAGGGTGAAATCACCATCAGAGCACTCACGCAGATCGCACCCCGTTCTGTAGCGCGTTGGGTAGTGGTGGTCCCGACCGAGAAGATGAACTCATCATCAGAACACATACGATCACACCCCAGTCATAGTGCTTAAGGGTACCGTTGGTCGGGACCACAAATGCCATAGTGCGTTGGATACCTGTGGAATACCAGTGGCATGCCAGGAATGAGGGCAAATAAAAGGACGAAAGAGATTTCATTTATCATCAGTCATTTACAGTCCACTGAGAGGTGCAGAGCTTAATAAGTATTTCATTTTACAATTTTGTGTTCATTTTTTCACTGAGCTATTGAACACCAGTATATAGCCAGAAGTCGACGGCATCCTTCCCATAATGTTGCAGACAACCAACAACATCATTGCTCCTATCCTGGTAAATCTCTTTTCAAGCAGTCTTGTATGCGGTCATATACCGCATACCTGGAGGGAAGACAAATTTGTCTTCATCCCTGGCAAGAGTAGTGACTGCACAGCAAAAGATTTCAGACCGATAATCCTAACATCCTTTGTGCTAAAGACATTCAAGAAGCTTATCAACGCCCACATGCGCAGCAACCTCGAGCACAATACCATCTCCTACGCCCAGCATGCGAACATGAAAAGCAAGGGCGTAGAAACTGCACTGCACATTTGTGCCTCAAGGTGGGGTGACTTCTATGGGTATTAGTCATCAATGACATTCTGCAAAAACTTGGACATACGTTGATGACGCCGTCATAATTGCATACGGTAAATTCCTCCTAACTATCAGGAATCCAGTTGAATGCGCAATAAACACCCTTCTTATATTCCAATATCTACAAAATCTTATGGTCTACGGATCAACTGTTAGTACTCTCCACCAATAAAAGAGTCATTACACCATTTAACCCTCCCAAAGAAAAATCCTCAGGCTTCAGGAAAGTTTGAAGTACCTAGGAGTGATACTAGACAGGAAACTCAGTTGAAAGCTAATATACAACAAAGAGTGGAAAAAGAGGACTGAGCCTTTTTTCTCAGAATTAGCTTCGAGAATAAATGTTACAAATAAACTGTACATGATCAATCTCTACCACTCCTACGGCGGGTTTTAGAGGTTCTACTGGATCTTCTCCCACTAGACCTTTGTCGACTGCAGAAAAAAGCGCTATTGGGATTATCCAGTCCAAGGGCTGGCGCCAAAACCGATTAGGGCACACACGAGCCAATCGAAAGTGAATACATTCCAATAAGGGAAGAATGGAACCTAAAAGAACCCATCAACAACCCGCCGTCCATACATGTGTGCTAAATAAACAACAGAAATTAAGTATTACAGAGATGCCCGATTCTACCTCTCTTGCCCCTTAAAATTGTTGACAACTGTTTTTTATAACGTATTCTTAAATCAAATTGACCAATCTGATGACGGCGTTTACGTTATTTGAATATGACGTGAATAACCGTCAAAAATCTATGAATATCTGTCAAATCTATGAATATCTGTAAACTCATTTTACTAATACCAAGGTTACCAAAATTGATTTTTGTCTCAGAACAAGTTCCGTGTTATAGTCTTCCCAGTTTTTAAGTCTATCATTAACCAATGTATTATATCTGGCACAACAAAACGAACTATATTTTTTGTACACAAAGCATAGAAAACGTACCATTTCAATTTTCAACAATACTGCTATGTGGCTGGGTCTGTCGGGGACATTTCGCTCTAAAATAACTTGAGCGGATGCGGTTTGTAGCAAAGCCTACGATTGGTAATTCATTGGATTTTCGTATGAGTCAGGTTTTTGATTAAGTGTTTCACGATAGATACTGTATACTATAAATGGTCCCTCGGCAATGTTTTCGACTACATTGCGAAGTATCATGTTTTGGAGGATTTCAAACGGTAACCGGTTTATCTGGGAAACCTTATCCATCACGAACTCAGTGTATGTTGTAAATTCTCTTTCCGAATATCCTACTTTTCGGACTTGTTGGACAACAACATCACCACTCGTAAATGTGTGGATTATAGATGCCCTTAAGTCCACCCAGCTGAAATTTTGAAATCCATATTTCCTTTTCCAAGTTTTTACCCTCTTAAGTAGGGTATTTTTGACGCGAGGTAAGATGACAAGACTCTGCAACTTGTCCCGATTTACTACAGCGTCAACATCGGTGCACCACCAACATCAACGTGGGAATGGTCAGAGTCGAAGCAAGGAAATTCTGTGACAATTGCATCACGCTGCTGCATTTGCTTTATGGCATCCGTTGTAATGATGTGTATTTCGGGTTGATTCATTATAAACACGTTCTACAGTTAGATCGTCTTCGCTATGCCTTTTTGAATGCCATTTTTCCTTTAGGGAGAAGGAAAAAAATCCTTACCAAAACCTCAAAAGATGGTTTTGCCTTGTTTTCTCAAATTGTCGCTGAGCTCACTGACATTTTTTTGATGAACACCAAAAACTGATTTTATACGGATGGCCTTGTTAAAGTGTAAGGATGTTAGAGAGTTTCTGAGCTAGCAGATGCTAGATAAATTAGAATTGATAAATCAAATCTGCGGCGCACGTTTCTGACATCTGTTTTTAACATTGGACAGATGTGCTACTTAAGCTTACGTCACAATTCGATTTGGTAAATAAGAAAATGCTGTATGAAAAACAAGAATTGAATTGAAAATTGGTGTAAAATGAAAGATATAGGAATTGGTGGAAAATGAAAGTATAGGAAAATTTCATTATGTCCAGTGAATTTTTGCAGAAGCTTTTATAAAGTAATTCTTTTTTTAAGCATTTGCAAATTTTTCATTTACTTATGAAAATTTGTCTAGGTTCCCTCGACTACATTACTTGATCGACTACAATGACTGAACTCTAAAAACACTCTCAGACCTCACAATAGTCGGCTAAGACTCTAACATGTACATACATATGGGTTGAGAATGGATAAGGACACAGGCGCAGGCAAATTAAACATGCATGGAGCGTGTTTCATGTGGAGGTCCTGGCAGTCAAGGATACAGACAAAATGATTTCATTGATGGAAATAACACCGGCTGATATAATATCTTATATAACTAGATTTCGTACCCGGCTTTGCCCGGTTTTGTTTCTTCAAGCGGTACTTTACCTGTAGTGAAAATATAGTTTTTTCAAAATATTCTGAAGAAATGTGTTTAAAATAGTAAAAGTGAATTTTCTTTTGTCATTGATGCCTATCCCAATCTCTCATTCACATCCCTACTCATAATGAGTAGAATTCGTTGACTGTGTGCATACATGTTGAAGTTTGAATTATCAATGTGCTGCTGCAGCAAAACGGACGGATATTACGGTTTTTTCTCAACCATTTACACACAACGTGAAGGGATATCAAGCGATTCATAAAAAAAAGTTCTTGGAAATCCCATCGCATTGTGCAAATTGAAGTCAAACTTCATGAACCATGAAAAAAATTAACCTATCTTGTAACACATTATGTAATTAGTCTAGCTCTCCGTTCAGAAGTTCAATATTCACAATTTCAGCAAAATTGAATGATTTGTGTGTAGCTGTGTATATGTATATGCATAGATAGTTTGGTTATCACAAAATAAGAAAAGTGCGAAAATGTTTATTGTTTCCTTTTCGTTTGGTGACTCGGGCAGTTGTTCGTATATGTTCGATTGAGATGTAGAAAAAAATGAATGGTTTCACCAAAGCAAAATATGAGAAATGTGTGTATATATATGGAAGTTAGAACACGCTGGGGGATGGTTGACATCCACGCATACGCGACTTGAAATGGTTTCATACCGGATTGATGCAACCACCCTTATTTTCAGAATTTTATTCCCGTTTAAAAAGTGTTCGAAACTTCCGAACCGTATATCGTACAGACTTAAAAATTTATATTTTACTTAACATTCAGCATCTAAATTTTAGAATGATTTTTGTTGAAAATTTCAGAGCTCTGCGACGTGTAGTTTTGGAGCCTTTGTCGGTCAGACACACAAACTTTCTGCTTTATAGTTAAGACTAATTAATTTTACGAGTGAAAATATAAAAGTTATTTCATTACTTAGAGTTTGAAAATTGACTAAGTACTAGGTATATGTTATTCAATTCAGAAGACTTCGACGAGCTGTAGACTGTCCGGAATACACTCACTGAATGAAACTGAAAAAATATAGAAATTTTAATAGAAATCATAAGGAAATCTATTCCGCAACAGAAGAACCCAAAGTCACTTTAAGCATATAAACAAAAATAGCTTGATTCAGATTGTTTAAAAGCAAGAATTCAATCCTTCAAATTTTTGAAACTTTTGAGAAGTAACAATAGCATGAATTTTAAACTACTCTACCAAGATGCCAACAAAATATACAAGCGCATTTGCGATTACAAAACAACTATCTTGAACTGAAAAACATCGCACTTATAAATACCTCAAAGTCCTCGGCTCAGTTTTGAAAAACTGTTAAATACATAAATGGACACACAACAAAGATTTCACTCACACTCAAGGTCCCGCAACTAAAAGCACATTTTGAGAAGCTGCTCAATGCCCCATTAACTTCGCCTCCATTTCATTATGCAGCCCTTCTCTTCTTCCACGACAAATTAGATGCTGCGTTTACTTTGGATGAAGTAATAGATACTATAAAATGTTTAAAATCAAACAAAGCGTCAGGTATCGTTCGAGTCGCGTTTAAATTCTACGAAAACGGCACAAACGAATTTATGCAATTGCTAACAATTGAATTTAACCAAATATTTAACTCTGCTAATGTCTCCGAAGCAATAATCTTTCCTTTACACAAGAAAACCAATTATAAAGACCCGAAGAACTACATAGAGATTACACTTCTAAATACTTCAGCGAAGGTAATTGCCGCTCTAATTTATAAAATGTTGTTTTTTTTTTTTTTTTTAATATAATTTTATTCAATTTATTCTATTTCCTTACTTGCTAGACAAAATTACTTAAAACTAGCTTAACTATCTTAAGAATTACAAATGTTCTTAATACTAACCTACTGACCCTTTGCGGGTACTCTAAGCTAATCTGATCTACTTTCTAAATGTGCCTTTCGGCTTAATCTACGTTTTTTTTTAGTCATTAAGACAATCTCTTATTTCTTTATTCTTTATTCATTTGCCAAGAAAACTTGTAAAAACTTGGCTAAACTTAACTACTTAAACTACCTTATTCTAACTTAATTACTATTTATTACTAACTTAACCTAACATAAAACTTAATACTATCTTAACTATGTCCGTAACAGTACGGACACGTGCACCAGGGCACGCGTTTTTTTTTTCTCTCTTAAAGCTACCTTAAAAACTATGTAAGCTGGCCACTCTGGTCAACTACCTGATCCTGTGGAAAAGCTAGCGGTGGCGGAGGCTGGTTTTGGTGTAACCACCAGTAAAATTACCGTTCCTTGGCAGACTCTTTCCTATCTCGAGCGGGGATCGCTCTACTGAACCGGAGGAGATCCTCGTGGATGCGAACGACATCCGGTTCGTATTGAAGTCGCCTATCCACTGTTCGGCGTACGACATGGAAGATGATAGGACATCCTTGTGGATCCTGTATTAGGCCAATTGTGTCTAGATAGAGGAATGCTTCGGGAGGAATAAAGCCGTTAAGGCGCACCCTTTCATGGTACATACTATTGGGGTAGTAAGCCCCAAAGATCAGACTGTTGGAAGAGGTCATAGCTCGTGCAGTGTGCATTCTGATCAGTTTAATAATAAAATTATCTACCCTATTCACGTTTGCCTCGTTGTACAGGACCTCGTTAGGGTAGTACTTATTGTACTCAGACTCGGGTGTGCGATACAGACGGAGACAGCTCCTAAGACACTGCCTCTCGAACACCCTCATCTTTTCCATCTGGGAAGGACTCACGTTGAACCACAATGGACAACCGTACACCATAATAGGCCGTACTAGGGCCATGTAGCAGATTACCTTCACTCTGGTATCAAGTTGGCTGCTGAAAAACAACCTTCTTGCCGCAGCAAAGGCTTTTCTGGCTTTCGTCAGAGCAATATCTATATGTTTGTCAAAATACAGATATTGATCCAGCCAAATGCCTAGATATCTAACTACACTTTTTACAGCTAACGGCCGACCATGCGGGTCAACTATGCCGAACTTACGCCAGTTTTGGCGCGTATCCCGCGATGCCCTGTCCAACGGGGTCCGGAAAAGACTAGTTTCGCATTTCTGGAAGTTGATAAGCAACTTCCAGTCGTCGCAAAATCGCTGGATTTTCTCGAAGTCACGCTGCAACAAGATGTTTATTACCTCGACCTTCGGACCTGATCTGTACGCAACTAGGTCGTCGGCGTACGCAATTAAGTGCGGCATGGAACCTATAAGATCTGCAGTGAATATGGAAAACAGGATCGGGGAACCAATGACCCCCTGTTGCAGACCGTTTTTAATGTTAAAGACCGTAGTGGAAGTTACGTCACCATTTTTCACAACGAACTTTCTACCTGTTATCATGTCATAGACCATGTATAGCAATGGTTTACTTATGCCAAGCCTGACCAGCTTGAGGAAGAGGCCCTCTAACCAAACGGTGTCGAACGCCTTCTCCAAGTCAATTAGGCAGGCACCCGTGCACTGATTTTTGTTTTTATTCCATTGTATGTCGGACACCAGTTTTGACGCGGCATTAATGGTATCATGCCCCGCTCAGAATCCGAACTGGTTGTCCGGTATGATTTTCTTTTCATCAGCCCATTGCTTCAGAACTCGAATGACTATCTTTTCAAAAACCTTGCTTATGCAGGGAAGTAGACTGATCGACCGAAGATTTGTCGGAATGGACTTATCTTTGTCCCGTTTAGGGATCGGTTGAACAACAGCTGTTTTCCAGTGCGTGGGGTAATGTGCATTACTCAGCGCATTGTTAAACAAGGTTGTGTATATTTGGACCGCTTCGGGGGGAAGATGGCGAAGCACAATGTTCGGTATTCCATCGATTCCCACTGACTTTTTCTTCTTCAGCGAGTGGAAGATACCCTGGAGATCGTCTTGAGAAATCAAGATGTGATTCCCATCATTGGCGACGGCACTATGTGCCATGTTCTCGTCATTGAACCTGGTGAAACCTGGATTCTCTGATCGCCATTGACTTATCTCATTGCGGAGATAGAAATGGTTTAGCAGGGCTCTGTTCTCCAGATCGTGATTCGGCCTACTAACCTCGTTGACCGTATACACTCTCTGGAACACTGCACCAATAGCTGTAACCTTCTCCTGGGGATCTTCCACCGCCAAGAAGTCATTGTCTAGCACTGCCTCATCTGGATCAATGCCAACTGAAGTCAGTAAGTGTTCGTTGTCTGTCGTCCTGGGAAGTCTTACGATTTGAATGTCGTTTTGATCTTTCCTCCGAAATATTTTATTTACTTGCGGGAACATACCCGGGTTGTTGGATCGTGCAGCCCGGATTTTGTTGCCCCAGTGCAAGCTTATAGCCAAGCTATAGTTTATTCGAATTAACTGTTGGAGGTTCTTGATCTCCGACTTCAATGCTCTGACTTCCGCGTTTTGCGGATCTGTAAAACGCCTGTGCAAGAGTTTGAGTCTTGACAGCACCCTACTTTTGTGCACGTGAAGTGCGTCGATGGTAGCATTTCGATAAACATCGCTGTTGTCGATTTGAACTACCTTCGGAATTGTTTTGTCCATCGTACGTTTGATTACGTCGTCCATTTGTATGAGGTACCTGTCAACCTCTTCGTTCGTCAGGTTTCTGTTTGTCGGCGGATTGATCCCACTCGAACGTAGTTCTGTGGATAAAGTCCTGGAGAAGCGTGGCCAGCGGGCCTTATTGTAATTATAAGGGTGCCTCTGGACATACTCTTCCAGTCCTTCCACCTCGTTCGGGAGCTGAATAACGGCAAAGAGCCCGCAGTGATCACTCTCGTACTCAACAGCAGTTAGACAGTTCCGTGTGCGTCTTTCCACGTCTAGTATAGTCAGTCGTTTGTCTATCAGCATCAGATCCAGATAGGACCCGCTTCTAGGATACGATGGCCTATCGGTTGCTAGCAACTCTAGCTTGAACTCAACATTGTGTTCTACCAACCAGTTATACAATGAGGTCCCCCTGGTGTTATGCACCTCGTTGCCCCACTCTATATGCCTCGAGTTCAAGTCCCCGGCTACGATATAGTAGTTATCTTCCGAGCTCAGACGAAGGCTAGTGAAAAGAGTATCGCGCTCTGAAATGAAATATTGGTTGATGCGTGACTTGTCAGTCGCATAGATAGCGATCACATATAGCCGCTTACCACCCCGAAGGGGGATGCGTGCGATACACGTTTCTATGGCCTGGAATCTGCGCACTTCACCGCTATACACGACCTTATGACAAAGGCCTTTTTTGATTAAGAGTGCGACTCCACCAGCTAGGTAGTTTCGATCTCTTCTAATGATATTGTAATTTTTGTACCTGAGTGGGTGCGTCTGGCTTAGCTTAGTTTCGCAAACCATCAACACATCAGGAAAATAGTTACCGAAATTTAATTTACGTTCAGGGCGGATCAGTGAATTCACATTCACTGCTAGAATTTTAAGGTTGCAGGCTGCCTGCGCAGCCATTATACCGATGTTGCGTTTGGCTCTCCAAACAGCGTCGAATAGATGAGGTCTATTCGCGCTGCTTGTTCTTGTAACTGGTTTTGGAATTGAGTTTGGAGTTGAGCGATCTGCCTCTGGATAGAGAGCAGGATCGTCTGCACATCCAAATTTGCTTCTGGTTGCCTGGCCACAGGGACCTGGGTAACTTTCGGCACTGTCTGTTGAACCGGTCGCCCAGCCGATGCCACTTGGGCATAGGAGACTGCCGGTGTAACAGTGGTAGCTGGAGCACGGGGCACTGGCCTCGCTTCTACCATTTTTCCATTACGTTTGGCCTGTATAATCTTTCTCATTTCTTGGACCTTAGGACATCCTCGATAGTTAGCAGGATGTCCGCTGGTCTTACAGAGCACGCACGTCAGCTTGCTCCTATCATCAACTTTATCGGTCCCTAATGGACATTCCCCACGATTGTGGGTTCCTGCGCATTTGACACAGCGAGACTGCATATTGCAGTTCGCCGCGGCATGCCCGAACCTCTGACAACGACACACTGGAGTGTGTTCTTTGTCTTTTTTTAGGCTCTCTAGTTTGCTGTCTGGGGTGACCTGCACTAGGAAGAAAGGAAGTTTTCTATTCTCCCTTCTCGATGCCGCAGTGATGAAGGGCTTAACCCCTACGACCTGGACATCGTCGCTCTGCGCTTGGCGCAGAATAGCGAAGATCTCATCGGGATCAGTGTCGGGATCCACGTCCTTAAGGAGCATGGTCTGCACCTTTTCCCTTTTTGGGGTGTAGGAGAAAAACTCGGCCTCCGACACCGCTAGCCTTTCTTTCACTACGTAATAGTCTGCCATTGATATGCAATGGACAGAAACTCTCAACGGACCCTTATATTTAATAAAGTAGGACTGCTTAGTGACCAACTTACATAATATATCGACGTCCTTCGTCTCCAGTCCGAAGACGTTGATTGGCGGGCATCTCTCCGTTTTGGCTGGCTGCTGCTGCTGCGGTTGCTTCTGCTGCTCCTTCTTCTGCTGATATTGTCGTTGTTGCTGCTGCTGCTTCTATGGCTGCTGCTGTTGTTGTTTCTGCTGCTTTGGCGGCTGCTGTTGTTGTTGCTGCAGCTGTATTGGCTGCTGCTGTTTTTGTTGCTGCTGCTGCTTTGGCTGCTGCTGTTGTTGTTGCTGCTGCTGTTTTTGTAGCTGCTGCTGTTGTTGGGCAGCCTCTTTAGCTGCTCTCCTGGCCCTTAGTTTGGTTTGGAGGGCTTGGATGTGGGCGTCAAGCTCCTCCCTCTCTCGCTGGCTCTTCTCCAGCTGCTCCCTGTCCTCTTCATCTTCATCCTCCGATTCAGAGGACGTTAGCGTGTGGAAGGGATTCTCTTTCCCACTGTAGGAGAATCTCCCCTCCCCCTCTGTCGACTCGTACTCAACGTCGTCGACCATTCTTGATGTTGCTGCTGCTGTTGTCTGTGCAGTTGTTGTTGTTGTCGTTACTGCTGCTGTTGTGTTTGCGGCTTTAGCCGCAATTCTTCCGTCACCTGATCCAAGGCTGGACCGGCGCTTTACGAGGTTGGGCTGAGGCTGGAGCTTCTTCCTCCTCTTCTTCCTCCCCTCTTCATTTGTTGACTGGTGGTCCGATGTAGAAGCCACCGGTACAATATCACCCGATTTCATGATATTGTACCGGGTCGCTCTACTGGCTCCATCACACTTCTTACTCACACTTAGTGTCTCTATTTGATTTTAATTAAAAAAAAGATCGCACTGTTTCTGCGGGATTTGAACCCGGCACCGCGAAGTCACTGGTGTTCACTCTTTTTTTTTTTTTTTTTTTTAATATAATTTTATTCAATTTATTCTATTTTCTTACTTGCTAGACAAAATTACTTAAAACTAGCTTAACTATCTTAAGAATTACAATTGTTCTTAATACTAACCTACTGACCCTATGCGGGTACTCTAAGCTAATCTGATCTATGTAATAAATGTGCCTTTCGGCTTAATCTACGTTTTTTTTTTTAGTCATTAAGACAATCTTTTATTTTTCATTTGCCAAGAAAACTTGTAAAAACTTGGCTAAACTTAACTACTTAAACTACCTTATTCTAACTTAATTACTATTTATTACTAACTTAACCTAACATAAAACTTAATACTATCTTAACTATGTCCGTAACAGTACGGACACGTGCACCAGGGCGTATATGTTGTGTATATGCATAACATATATAATTTATACGCCGTGATGCACCTTTTTTTTTGTTTTTGTTTCATATGTATATTTTTTTTTTTTTTTTTTTTTTTTGGATTTAATTTTTTATTTTTTTTTTTTTTTTGGGTTTTTTGTTTTAATTTTTTTTTTTTTTTTTTTTTTTTTTTGTTTCTCTTAAAGCTACCTTAAAAACTATGTAAGCTGGCCACTATGGTCAACTACCTGATCCTGTGGAAAAGCTAGCGGTGGCGGAGGCTGGTTTTGGTGTAACCACCAGTAAAATTGCCGTTCTTTGGCAGACTCTTTCCTATCTCGAGCGGGGATCGCTCTACTGAACCGGAGGAGATCCTCGTGGGTGCGAACGACATCCGGTTCGTATTGAAGTCGCCTATCCACTGTTCGGCGTACGACATGGAAGATGATAGGACATCCTTGTAGATCCTGTATTAGGCCACTTGTGTCTAGATAGAGGAATGCTTCGGGAGGAATAAAGCCGTTAAGGCGCACCCTTTCATGGTACATACTATTGGGGTAGTAAGCCCCAAAGATCAGACTGTTGGACGAGGTCATAGCTCGTGCAGTGTGCCTTCTGATTAGTTTAATAATAAAATTATCTACCCTATTCACGTTTGCCTCGTTGTACAAGACCTCGTTAGGGTAGTACTTCTTGTACTCAGACTCGGGTGTGCGATACAGACGGAGACAGCTCCTAAGACACTGCCTTTCGAACACCCTCATCTTTTCCATCTGGGAAGGACTCACGTTGAACCACAATGGACAACCGTACACCATAATAGGCCGTACTAGGGCCATGTAGCAGATTACCTTCACTCTGGTATCAAGTTGGCTGCTGAAAAACAACCTTCTTGCCGCAGCAAAGGCTTTTCTGGCTTTCGTCAGAGCAATATCTATATGTTTGTCAAAATACAGATATTGATCCAGCCAAATGCCTAGGTATCTAACTACACTTTTTACAGCTAACGGCCGACCATGCGGGTCAACTATGCCGAACTTACGCGAGTTTTGGCGCGTATCCCGCGATGCCCTGTCCAACGGGGTTCGGAAAAGACTAGTTTCGCATTTCTGGAAGTTGATAAGCAACTTCCAGTCGTCGCAAAATTGCTGGATTTTCTCGAAGTCACGCTGCAACAAGATGTTTATTACCTCGACCTTCGGACCTGATCTGTACGCAACTAGGTCGTCGGCGTACGCAATTAAGTGCGGCATGGAACCTATAAGATCTGCAGTGAATATGGAAAACAGGATCGGGGAACCAATGGCCCCCTGTTGCAGACCGTTTTTAATGTTAAAGACCGTAGTGGAAGTTACGTCACCATTTTTCACAACGAACTTTCTACCTGTTATCATGTCATAGATCATGTATAGCAATGGTTTACTTATGCCAAGCCTGACCAACTTGAGGAAGAGGCCCTCTAACCAAACGGTGTCGAACGCCTTCTCTAAGTCAATCAGGCAGGCACCCGTGCACTGATTTTTGTTTTTATTCCATTGTATGTCGGACACCAGTTTTGACGCGGCATTAATGGTATCATGCCCCGCTCGGAATCCGAACTGGTTGTCCGGTATGATTTTCTTTTCATCAGCCCATTGCTTCAGAACTCGAATGACTATCTTTTCAAAAACCTTGCTTATGCAGGGAAGTAGACTGATCGACCGAAGATTTGTCGGAATGGACTTATCTTTGTCCCGTTTAGGGATCGGTTGAACAACAGCTGTTTTCCAGTGCGTGGGGTAATGTGCATTACTCAGCGCATTGTTGAACAGGGTTGTGTAAGTTTGGACCGCTTCGGGGGGAAGATGGCGAAGCACAATGTTCGGTATTCCATCGATTCCCACTGACTTTTTCTTCTTCAGCGAGTGGAAGATACCCTGGAGATCTTCTTGAGAAATCAAGATGTGATTCCCATCATTGGCGACGGCACTATGTGCCATGTTCTCGTCATTGAACCTGGTGAACCCTGGATTCTCTGATCGCCATTGACTTATCTCATTGCGGAGATAGAAGTGGTTTAGCAGGGCTCTGTTCTCCAGATCGTGATTCGGCCTACTAACCTCGTTGACCGTATACACTCTCTGGAACACTGCACCAATAGCTGTAACCTTCTCCTGGGGATCTTCCACCGCAAAGAAGTCATTGTCTAGCACTGCCTCATCTGGATCGATGCCAACTGAAGTCAGTAAGTGTTCGTTGTCTGTCGTCCTGGGAAGTCTTACGATTTGAATGTCGTTTTGATCTTTCCTCCGAAATATTTTATTTACTTGCGGGAACATACCCGGGTTGTTGGATCGTACAGCCCGGATTTTGTTGCCCCAGTGCAAGCTTATAGCCAAGCTATAGTTTATTCGAATTAACTGTTGGAGGTTCTTGATCTCCGACTTCAATGCTCTGACTTCCGCGTTTTGCGGATCTGTAAAACGCCTGTGCAAGAGTTTGAGTCTTGACAGCAGCCTACTTTTGTGCACGTGAAGTGCGTCGATGGTAGCATTTCGATAAACATCGCTGTTTTCGATTTGAACTACCTTCGGAATTGTTTTGTCCATCGTACGTTTGATTACGTCGTCCATTTGTATGAGGTACCTGTCAACCTCTTCGTTCGTCAGGTTTCTGTTTGTCGGCGGATTGATCCCACTCGAACGTAGTTCTGTGGATAAAGTCCTGGAGAAGCGTGGCCAGCGGGCCTTATCATAATTATAAGGGTGCCTCTGGACATACTCTTCCAGTCCTTCCACCTCGTTCGGGAGCTGAATAACTGCGAAGAGCCCGCAGTGATCACTCTCGTACTCAACAGCAGTTAGACAGTTCCGTGTGCGTCTTTCCACGTCTAGTATAGTCAGTCGTTTGTCTATCAGCATCAGATCCAGATAGGACCCGCTTCTGGGATACGATGGCCTATCGGTTGCTAGCAAATCTAGCTTGAACTCGACATTGTGTTCTACCAACCAGTTATACAATGAGGTCCCCCTGGTGTTATGCATCACATTGCCCCACTCTATATGCCTAGAGTTCAAGTCCCCGGCTACGATATAGTAGTTCTCCTCCGAGCTCAGTCGAAGGCTAGTGAAAAGAGTATCGAGCTCTGAAATGAAATATTGGTTGATGCGAGACTTGTCAGTCGCATAGATAGCGATCACATATAGCCGCTTACCACCCCGAAGGGGGATGCGTGCGATACACGTTTCTATGGCCTGGAATCTCCGCACTTCACCGCTATACACGACCTTATGACAAAGGCCTTTTTTTATTAAGAGCGCGACTCCACCAGCTAGGTAGCTTCGATCTCTTCGAATAATATTGTAATTTTTGTACCTGAGTGGGTGCGTCTGGCTTAGCTTAGTTTCGCAAACCATCAACACATCAGGATTATGGGTCTGCAACAAGTTACCGAAATTTAATTGACGTTCAGGGCGGATCAGTGAATTCACATTCACTGCTAGAATTTTCAGGTTGCAGGCTGCCTGCGCAGCCATTATACCGATGTTGCGTTTGGCTCTCCAAACAGCGTCGAATAGATGAGGTCTATTCGCGCTGCTTGTTCTTGTAACTGGTTCTGGAATTGGGTTTGGAGTTGAGCGATCTGCCTCTGGATAGAGAGCAGGATCGTCTGCACATCCAAATTTGCTTCTGGTTGCCTGGCCACAGGGACCTGGGTAACTTTCGGCACTGTCTGTTGAACCGGTCGCCCAGCCGATGCCACTTGGGCATAGGAGACTGCCGGTGTAACAGTGGTAGCTGGAGCGCGGGGCACTGGCCTCGCTTCTACCATTTTTCCTTTACGTTTGGCCTCTATTATTTTTCTGATCTCTTGGACCTTAGGACATCCCCGATAGTTTGCAGGGTGTCCGCTGGTCTTACAGAGCACGCACGTCAGTTTGCTCCTGTCCTCGACTTTATCGGTCCCTAAAGGACATTCCCCGCGATTGTGGTTTCCTGCGCATTTGACACAGCGAGACTGCATATTGCAGTTCGCCGCGGCATGCCCGAACCTCTGACAACGAACACACTGGAGTGTGTTCTTTGTCTTTCTTATTGTTTCCCATGTAACAGACAGAGTGCCTAAATGGGTAATTTTTTTTAGGCTCTCTAGTTTGCTGTCTGGGGTGACCTGAACTAGGAAGAAAGGAAGTTTCCTATTCTCCCTTCTCGATGCCGCAGTGATGAAGGGCTTAACCCCTACGACCTGGACATCGTCGCTCTGCGCTTGGCGCAGAATAGCGAGGATCTCATCGGGATCAGTGTCGGGATCCACGTCCTTAAGGAGCATGGTCTGCACCTTTTCCCCTTTCGGAGTGTAGGAGAAAAACTCGGCCTCCGACACCGCTAGCCTTTCTTTCACTACGTAATAGTCTGCCATTGATATGCAATGGACAGAAACTCTCAACGGACCCTTATATTTAATAAAGTAGGACTGCTTAGTGACCAACTTACATAATATATCGACGTCCTTCGTCTCCAGTCCGAAGACGTTGATTGGCGGGCATCTCTCCGTTTTGGCTGGCTGCTGCTGCTGCGGTTGCTTCTGCTGCTCCTTCTTCTGCTGATATTGTCGTTGTTGCTGCTGCTGCTTCTATGGCTGCTGCTGTTGTTGTTTCTGCTGCTTTGGCGGCTGCTGTTGTTGTTGCTGCAGCTGTATTGGCTGCTGCTGTTTTTGTTGCTGCTGCTGCTTTGGCTGCTGCTGTTGTTGTTGCTGCTGCTGTTTTTGTAGCTGCTGCTGTTGTTGGGCAGCCTCTTTAGCTGCTCTCCTGGCCCTTAGTTTGGTTTGGAGGGCTTGGATGTGGGCGTCAAGCTCCTCCCTCTCTCGCTGGCTCTTCTCCAGCTGCTCCCTGTCCTCTTCATCTTCATCCTCCGATTCAGAGGACGTTAGCGTGTGGAAGGGATTCTCTTTCCCACTGTAGGAGAATCTCCCCTCCCCCTCTGTCGACTCGTACTCAACGTCGTCGACCATTCTTGATGTTGCTGCTGCTGTTGTCTGTGCAGTTGTTGTTGTTGTCGTTACTGCTGCTGTTGTGTTTGCGGCTTTAGCCGCAATTCTTCCGTCACCTGATCCAAGGCTGGACCGGCGCTTTACGAGGTTGGGCTGAGGCTGGAGCTTCTTCCTCCTCTTCTTCCTCCCCTCTTCATTTGTTGACTGGTGGTCCGATGTAGAAGCCACCGGTACAATATCACCCGATTTCATGATATTGTACCGGGTCGCTCTACTGGCTCCATCACACTTCTTACTCACACTTAGTGTCTCTATTTGATTTTAATTAAAAAAAAGGATCGCACTGTTTCTGCGGGATTTGAACCCGGCACCGCGAAGTCACTGGTGTTCACTCTACCGCGGAGCTACCGATTGTTACGATCTTTCGGTGATAATTTCCGCACTTAACGTCTTACTCCTTTCGCACTAAGTCGACACGTCTGCACTTGGTGAAGGTCTGTGAACGGATTATAAAATGTTGTACGAATGGGTCCATGAACATAACATTCTTAAAAAGTTCCAAGCTGGTTTTGGAAAGGGTTACTCCCCAATCGACCAGATATTCTACCGAACACATATCGCCGAATATTATAAAAATAAGAGAGCAAAGTTGTACACATTATTTGTAGACTTCAGAACAGCCTTTGATACAATATCTAGGGAAGCACTCTTTCACAAGCTATCCAAAGTCGGCGTATCGAGCAAAATTATTTAAATCCTTCGAGCTTTATACGAGAATAATAGAGCATATGTGTGGGATGGTGAAGAAATTTCTGAGGAGTTTGAAACTTCAGTGGGCGTCAAACATGGATGTATACAAATATCCGCTTTGATGTATGCGGACGATATTGTCATTCTGAGTGACTCGATTCAAGGCAAGCAGTTGATGATAAATAGACTCAGCGCATACTGTAAGTGTTGGAACCTCATTATTGAGGCATCCTGATATCATCATTGTTGCAGTCTCAAATTGCATTGTGGAATCACCCTAATACTTTCCTATATTGTTTTTGAATGTTGGTAGTATAACCGTTTTATGTTTTGTTCATTACCCCATTTATTTTGTATAAAACTTACTTCCTGTTCGTCCATTCAATAAAAACACACGATTGTCTTACTTACAAGTGGTGTGGCAAATAAAAGACCGCGTGTTCCGTCTTTTATTTGCCACACTTTTTCTCTCTACAGCTAAAATCGAACGCGCAAACATTTGGTCCTATCGAGCACGGATTATTTCATATCGCGAAAAAATTATTTTGGCAAAATCGAAATTTTGTCCAATCGAACTACCTAAGCCCAACACGTGCGAGTGTGATTTTATCCATAATATACAAAAACTCAAATTTCAAAGAGAGCTGCGAACAGTTCATTGACTAAAATCAGAAAGTGTTATCAAAATTGAATTAAATCCAAAATTACATGAAAAAGTACACCCACGTGTTAACGGTACTCGTCTCAGAATCTGTGTGGCTATAATTGATTAATTGCAGTGTTATTGTCGTAAATTCAATTGTCCGTTATTCGAACTTGCCCTCGTACACAGTACATGTGCAATTGCATACATTCGGTTCAATTGTTTCATCAAAGTGTTTTTTTTCAAAACAACTCAGTTAGCCGTTACTCCAACTTGTTTATCTCGTGCGGTTATTGTCTCGATCCAAGTCGTCGTATCGGTGAGGAGTCGCGATTGTAGCAATGGAAGCTTTGAAGCGTCAGCGCGCGGCGTTGAAGGGACAGGCAACGCGGATCGGTACCTTTTGCGAGTCTGAATGCCCGGCGCTGGCTCAGAGCAAGTTACGGCAAACAAAGCTAGAGCAACACATGAACGACTTCGAGCGCCTGCAAAATGAGATCGAAGCATTAATTAACGATGAAAGTCAGCTAGCCGAAGAACAACAATATCGTTGCGAGTTTGAAAACACCTTCTACGAGTTACACGCGAGATTAGACTTAATGATAAGTGCTTTCAATCCGCGAACGGAAAGTGACAGTGATCTTTCGAAAACCTTAAAATCGTTAGCCGATAACCAAACATCGTTAAGTGAGTTAGTGAAATCGCTAAAGGCAACCCCGCGGCCGTCCATTACAATCACAAAGCCAGATTCTCCTTCAAGACTTCCTGAGATAAGGCTGCCAGAATTCTCTGGAAAGCTTGATGAGTGGATACGCTTCCGCGATTTATTTACGGCTTTAGTTGTATCCAAAAACACTTTAACGGGCGTGGAAAAATTGGAATATCTCCAGACGCGGCTAAAGGGAGATGCACTGGCGGTAGTAAAGCATATTCCGTTATGCAACGACAACTTTAATATTGCATGGGATTTGATTAAATCGCATTACGATAAGCCGCAATTTATAATGGTTACGTATTTGGACAATTTATTTGATCAGCCGGTAGTAAAGAGTGGTACATTGAGTGAAGTGAAGCGTTTGTTTACGATAACCACGGAAAACATAAATGCGCTAAGTGCTCTAAAGTTACCCGTAAAACTGTGGGATACGCTATTAGTTTACTTTCTGTCCAAGAAACTTGATCCCGAAAATAAAGTGTTGTGGATTCGCAAGATGAAGGACAACGAACAGCCTTCGTTCTCGGAGTTCAGTAAATTTTTGTGTGAGCGAATTAATGAGCTGGAGGGTTTGCAGTTATCGCGCAGTGTTCGTACAAACGTGGTAAGTGGGAACAAACTAGTTCCAAAGGATTCGGAAAAACGGGTTTTCAGTGCTACAGTGCCGCTCTGATTTAAATGCAAGCAAAAGCACCTTCTCTATCAGTGCTCGCAATTTCGTGATCTCGCGGTACCGTCTCGATACGATTTCATCAAGGCCAATCAAATTTGTCCCAATTGCCTTCGTGTCAAACATAGCCTAAACGATTGCAAATTCTCAAGTTGTAAAATATGCGGGTTAAAACACAATACCATGCTCCATATGGACTCTACACAAGCAAGTAGCTCCAGTGTCAACAGTCATGGGTTGGCCGTAAATGCTGCTCAGTTGAATCGGGAGTGGTTTACGCTGTTACCTACCGCGATAGTGACAGTTAAAGGATTCAATGGAGATCACCATCAGTGTAGAGCATTGCTTGATTCTGGCTCGCAAGCCACTTAAATCTCCGAATCTTGCGTTCAGCGTCTGGGCCTTAAACGAAGTCACGCCAGCATTCCCATCGTTGGTTTGGGACAAAACAAAAGCAGTTACGGTACGCGCGGTAAAGTTAAACTCGTAATATCGCCGGTCACGGACTCCAATCGAACATTATCCGTTCATGCGTTTATTCTTTCGTCTTAAACAAATCAAGTGCCGAATGTAGAGGTGAACAGTACGTATTTAACATCCTTCAATCACCTTTCTCTAGCGGATCCAAAGTGTCATCAACCCAATCGAATCGATATCTTGATTGGAGCGGATATTTTCTTTGATACGCTCGTTGAGGGTTTAATCGTACACCCTTCTGGTTCACCCGTCGCCCAGAATACCATCTTCGGTAATCGGGTGATGTTGTACCGGTGGCTGGGACATCAGGCCACCAGGCAACACAAGATGAGCTGAGGAAGAAGAGGAGGAAGAAGCTCCAACCACAGCCCAACCTTGTGAAGCGCCGTTCCAGCCTGGGATCAGCGGACACAAAAATTGCGACCAAAGTCGCAACTTCATTTGCAGCAGCAACAACAACAACAACAGCTGTAGCCACAACTACAGCAGCAGCAGCCAAAAGGCAGCAACCAATTGTCGACGACGTCGAGTACGAGTCGACAGAAGGGGAAGGGAGATTCTCCTACAGCGGGAGAGAGAATCCCTTCCACACACTAACGTCATCGGAATCGGATGACGAAGAGGAAGAGGACCGGGAGCAGCTGGAAAAAAGCCAGCGAGAGAGGGAGGAGCTGGACGCCCACATTCAAGCCCTCCAAATCAAACTGAGGGCCAGAAGAGCAGCCAAAGAGGCTGCACAGCAAAAACAGCAGCTTCAAAAACAGCAGCTGCAGCAACAACAACAGCAGCAGCCGAAAAATCAGCAACAACAACAGCAGCAGCCAAAGCAGCAGCCAAAGCAGCAGCAACAACAACAGCAGCAGCAACAACAACAACAGCAGCAGACAAAGCAGCAGCAGCAACAACAACAGCAGCGGCCAAAGCAGCAGCAGCAACAACAACAATATCAAAAGAAGAAGGCACAGCAGAAGCAGCCGCAACAGCAGCAGCCAGCCAAAAAGGAGAGATGCCCTCCGATCAACGTCTTCGGACTGGAGACGAAGGACGTTGACATACTGTGTAAGTTGGCCACAAAAGAGTCATATTCTATTAAGTATAAGGGTCCACTACGGGTCTCTGTCCATTGCTTATCAATGGCAGACTTTCACGTAGTCAAAGAAAGGTTAGCGGTGTCGGAGGCTGAGTTTTTCTCGTACACTCCGAAAGGGGAAAAGGTGCAGACCATGCTCCTTAAGGACGTGGATCCCGACACTGATCCCGATGAGATCCTCGCTATTCTGCGCCAAGCGCAGAGCGACGATGTCCAGGTCGTAGGGGTTAAGCCCTTCATCACTGCGGCATCGAGAAGGGAGAATAGGAAACTTCCTTTCTTCCTAGTTCAGGTCACCCCAGACAGCAAACTAGAGAGCCTAAAAAAAATTACCCATTTAGGCACTCTGTCTGTTACATGGGAAACAATAAGAAAGACAAAGAACACACTCCAGTGTGTTCGTTGTCAGAGGTTCGGGCATGCCGCGGCGAACTGCAATATGCAGTCTCGCTGTGTCAAATGCGCAGGAACCCACAATCGTGGGGAATGTCCCTTAGGGACGGATAAAGTTGATGACAGGAGCAAGCTGACGTGCGTGCTCTGTAAGACCAGCGGACACCCTGCTAACTATCGGGGATGTCCTAAGGTCCAGGAGATCAGAAAAATAATAGAGGCCAAACGTAAAGGAAAAATGGTAGAAGCGAGGCCATTGCCCCGTGCTCCAGCTACCACTGTTACACCGGCAGTCTCCTATGCCCAAGTGGCATCGGCTGGGCGACCGGTTCAACAGACAGTGCCGAAAGTTACCCAGGTCCCTGTGGCCAGGCAACCAGAAGCAAATTTGGATGTGCAAACGACCCTGCTCTCTATCCAGAGGCAGATCGCTCAACTCCAAACTCAATTCCAAAACCAGTTACAAGAACAAGCAGCGCGAATAGACCTCATCTATTCGACGCTGTTTGGAGAGCCAAACGCAACATCGGTATAATGGCTGCGCAGGCAGCCTGCAACCTGAAAATTCTAGCAGTGAATGTGAATTCACTGATCCGCCCTGAACGTCAATTAAATTTCGGTAACTTGTTGCAGACCCATAATCCTGATGTGTTGATGGTTTGCGAAACTAAGCTAAGCCAGACGCACCCACTCAGGTACAAAAATTACAATATCATTAGAAGAGATCGAAACTACCTAGCTGGTGGAGTCGCACTCTTAATCAAAAAAGGCCTTTGTCATAAGGTCGTGTATAGCGGTGAAGTGCGCAGATTCCAGGCCATAGAAACGTGTATCGCACGCATCCCCCTTCGGGGTGGTAAGCGGCTATATGTGATCGCTATCTATGCGACTGACAAGTCACGCATCAACCAATATTTCATTTCAGAGCTCGATACTCTTTTCACCAGCCTTCGACTGAGCTCGGAGGAGAACTACTATATCGTAGCCGGGGACTTGAACTCGACGCATATAGAGTGGGGCAATGTGGTGCATAACACCAGGGGGACCTCATTGTATAACTGGTTGGTAGAACACAATGTTGAGTTCAAGCTAGATTTGCTAGCAACCGATAGGCCATCGTATCCTAGAAGCGGGTCCTATCTGGATCTGATGCTGATAGACAAACGACTGACTATACTAGACGTGGAAAGACGCACACGGAACTGTCTAACTGCTGTTGAGTACGAGAGTGATCACTGCGGGCTCTTTGCCGTTATTCAGCTCCCGAACGAGGTGGAAGGACTGGAAGAGTATGTCCAGAGGCACCCTTATAATTACAATAAGGCCCGCTGGCCACGCTTCTCCAGGACTTTATCCACAGAACTACGTTCGAGTGGGATCAATCCGCCGACAAACAGAAACCTGACGAACGAAGAGGTTGACAGGTACCTCATACAAATGGACGACGTAATCAAACGTACGATGGACAAAACAATTCCGAAGGTAGTTCAAATCGACAACAGCGATGTTTATCGAAATGCTACCATCGACGCACTTCACGTGCACAAAAGTAGGCTGCTGTCAAGACTCAAACTCTTGCACAGGCGTTTTACAGATCCGCAAAACGCGGAAGTCAGAGCATTGAAGTCGGAGATCAAGAACCTCCAACAGTTAATTCGAATAAACTATAGCTTGGCTATAAGCTTGCACTGGGGCAACAAAATCCGGGCTGTGCGATCCAACAACCCGGGTATGTTCCCGCAAGTAAATAAAATATTTCGGAGGAAAGATCAAAACGACATTCAAATCGTAAGACTTCCCAGGACGACAGACAACGAACACTTACTGACTTCAGTTGGCATCGATCCAGATGAGGCAGTGCTAGACAATGACTTCTTTGCGGTGGAAGATCCCCAGGAAAAGGTTACAGCTATCGGTGCAGTGTTCCAGAGAGTGTATACGGTCAACGAGGTTAGTAGGCCGAATCACGATCTGGAGAACAGAGCCCTGCTAAACCACTTCTATCTCCGCAATGAGATAAGTCAATGGCGATCAGAGAATCCAGGTTTCACCAGGTTCAATGACGAGAACATGGCACATAGTGCCGTTGCCAATGATGGGAATCACATCTTGATTTCTCAAGAAGATCTCCAGAGTATCTTCCACTCGCTGAAGAAGAAAAAGTCAGTGGGAATCGATGGAATACCGAACATTGTGCTTCGCCATCTTCCCCCCGAAGCGGTCCAAATTTACGCAACCCTGTTCAACAATGCGCTGAGTAATGCACATTACCCCACGCACTGGAAAACAGCTGTTGTTCAACCGATCCCTAAACGGGAGAAAGATAAGTCCATTCCGACAAATCTTCGGTCGATCAGTCTTCTTCTCTGCATAAGCAAGGTTTTTGAAAAGATAGTCATTCGAGTTCTGAAGCAATGGGCTGATGAAAAGAAAATCATACCGGACAACCAGTTCGGATTCCGAGCGGGGCATGATACCATTAATGCCGCGTCAAAACTGGTTTCCGACATACAATGGAATAAAAACAAAAATCAGTGCACGGGTGCCTGCCTGATTGACTTGGAGAAGGCGTTCGACACCGTTTGGTTAGAGGGCCTCTTCCTCAAGTTGGTCAGGCTTGGCATAAGTAAACCATTGCTATACATGGTCTATGACATGATAACAGGTAGAAAGTTCGTTGTGAAAAATGGTGACGTAACTTCCACTACGGTCTTTAATATTAAAAACGGTCTGCAACAGGGGGCCATTGGTTCCCCGATCCTGTTTTCCATATTCACTGCAGATCTTATAGGTTCCATGCCGCACTTAATTGCGTACGCCAACGACCTAGTTGCGTACAGATCAGGTCCGAAGGTCGAGGTAATAAACATCTTGTTGCAGCGTGACTTCGAGAAAATCCAGCGATTTTGCGACGACTGGAAGTTGCTTATCAACTTCCAGAAATGCGAAACTAGTCTTTTCCGGACCCCGTTGGACAGGGCATCGCGGGATACGCGCCAAAACTGGCGTAAGTTCGGCATAGTTGACCCGCATGGTCGGCCGTTAGCTGTAAAAAGTGTAGTCAGATATCTAGGCATTTGGCTGGATCAATATCTGTATTTTGACAAACATATAGATATTGCTCTGACGAAAGCCAGAAAAGCCTTTGCTGCGGCAAGAAGGTTGTTTTTCAGCAGCCAACTTGGTACCAGAGTGAAGGTAATCTGCTACATGGCCCTAGTACGGCCCATTATGGTGTACGGTTGTCCATTGTGGTTCAACGTGAGTCCTTCCCAGATGGAAAAGATGAGGGTGTTCGAGAGGCAGTGTCTTAGGAGCTGTCTCCGTCTGTATCGCACACCCGAGTCTGAGTACAAGAAGTACTACCCTAACGAGGTCCTGTACAACGAGGCAAACGTGAATAGGGTAGATAATTTTATAATTAAACTAATCAGAAGGCACACTGCACGAGCTATGACCTCGTCCAACAGTCTGATCTTTGGGGCTTACTACCCCAATAGTATGTACCATGAAAGGGTGCGCCTTAACGGCTTTATTCCTCCCGAAGCATTCCTCTATCTAGACACAATTGGCCTTATACAGGATCCACAAGGATGTCCTATCATCTTCCATGTCGTACGCCGAACAGTGGATAGGCGACTTCAATACGAACCGGATGTCGTTCGCACCCACGAGGATCTCCTCCGGTTCAGTAGAGCGATCCCCGCTCGAGATAGGAGAGAGTCTGCCAAGGAACGGCAATTTTACTGGTGGTTACACCAAAACCAGCCTCCGCCACCGCTAGCTTTTCCACAGGATCAGGTAGTTGACCAGAGTGGCCAGCTTACATAGTTTTTAAGGTAGCTTTAAGAGAAAAAAAAAAAAAAAAAAAAGTATGCATATGAAACAAAAACAAAAAAAAAGGTGCATCACGGCGTATAAATTATATATGTTATGCATATACACAACATATACGCCCTGGTGCACGTGTCCGTACTGTTACGGACATAGTTAAGATAGTATTAAGTTTTATGTTAGGTTAAGTTAGTAATAAATAGTAATTAAGTTAGAATAAGGTAGTTTAAGTAGTTAAGTTTAGCCAAGTTTTTTATAAGTTTTCTTGGCAAATGAATAAAGAAATAAAAGATTGTCTTAATGACTAAAAAAAAACGTAGATTAAGCCGAAAGGCACATTTAGAAAGTAGATCAGATTAGCTTAGAGTACCTGCATAGGGTCAGTAGGTTAGTATTAAGAACATTTGTAATTCTTAAGATAGTTAAGCTAGTTTTAAGTAATTTTGTCTAGCAAGTAAGGAAATAGAATAAATTGAATAAAATTATATTAAAAAAAAAAAAAAAAAAAAAAATACCATCTTCGGTTGGGTTATCGCCGGCAAAGTGCCCATGAATCAAGAACCTGCATTAAACGTCTTTCATTCGACTGCGGATTTGGATGCTCTATTGAAGCAATTCTTTGAGCACGAAGATGGTAAGAATTCAGAAAATATTAACCACGCGCCAAGTGAAATAATTGAAAATCATTTCGCTACCACACATTTCATTAATTCTGAGGGAAAATATGTGGTCAGATTGCCGTTCAACAAAGTGCCCGTTGAATTCGGAGATTCGCGTAGTGCGGCAATGGAACGGCGATTTGCTAGGAACCCTGAACTGAGGCGTGAATATACCGAGTTCATGCGTGAGTACGAGCAGTTAGGTCACATGGCTCGCGTTTCTCAAAATGACCTAAATTGCGCATCGTTTTATTTGCCTCATCATGCAGTACTTAGACCCAACAGCGCTTCAACAAGGCTTAGGGTAGTTTTTAACGCCTCTGCGAAATCTACGAACGGATCATCACTAAATGATTATCTACTTGTGGGACCCACGATTCAAAACGATCTTTTCACCTGCACAATAAAATTTCGGAAATATAAAATCGCCGTCAAGGCTGATATTGCGAAGATGTATCGGCAGATTCTTGTCAATACCGACGACATCAATTTTCAACGAATTGTATGGCGGGAAGACGCTACAGAGGAGCCTCGCGATTACGTATTGCTTACAGTCACATATGGGACTGCTTCCGCGTCATTTCTGGCTACAAGGGTTCTCAAGCAAATAGGTATTAACAATATCGCGAAATATCCCCAGGCTTCGGACAGCCTGATCAATGATTTTTATGTTGACGACTATACAACGACTTTCGAAACTGTCGAAGAAGCGGTCAACGTAAAAAATGATCTTTGCTTGATATTAAAAAACGCGGGTATGGACCTTCGGAAATGGTCTTCAAATTCATCGGAATTTCTCAACACCATAGACCCCAAGCAGCGAAAAGTAGTAACCGAGTTGCCGATTGGTGATGCAGGGGTCCGAACGTTGGGCTTACTCTGGGACACACGGATTGATTGTTTCAAATTTTCATCAACCGTCGCTGCTATTGGCTCACATGCTACCAAGAGGGAAGTATTATCCGATATCGCGCGCATCTTTGATCCCCTCGGTTGGCTTTCACCGGTTGTGATTAAGATGAAGATTTTAATGAAACGTCTTTGGGCCAAAGGCATTGGCTGGGATGAGTATATCCCAATGGAGTTCTATCAGGAGTGGTCTGATTTTAGATCAGATTTATCTTCATTGCGAACGTTAAACATTCCGAGATGGTTGCAATTAAGCCGAAAGGATGTGGTAGAACTGCACGGTTTCGCTGATGCATCCGAGTCAGCATATTCTGCTGCAGTATATTCACGAGTGGTTCGAGCTAATGGCGTTCAAACAACGTTAATCTGCGCAAAAACAAGAGTGTCTCCGGTAAAACCTTCCCTTTTGATTGCGCGTCTCGAGTTGTGTGGCTCTTTACTGCTAGCAAGGCTGCTAAGCAAGGTTAAAGACGCTCTCTCCATACACGACATTGAATGTTTTGCATACACTGATTCTACGACCGTGTTACATTGGATTCAGGGATACCCTCGTTCTCGTAATGTTTATGGGGACAATCGCATATCGCAAATTATCGCATTGTTGGCACTACGTGAGATCAGCTGAAAACCCCGCGGATTGTGCGATTTGCGGTTTTATGCCCAGAAATTTGGTGAAAATGGATTTGTGGTGGAACGGTCCGTCATTTATGCAATCGACGAAAATAACGTATTGCGATTTTCCGATGGATAAGGCGATAGCTAAGAAAGAACTGGATCTGATTTGCTTAACCAATTCACCTTGCGAGAGCTGGGACATATTTTCACGATTTTCTAAGCTTACTCGTCTCCTTCGTGTGATCGCGCGATGTATCCGTCTATTTCGTAGAAAACAATGTCCATTTCAAGCACTCCGCGTACACTTTTTGTCGCCTATCGATATTCGCGCTGCCATGATTGCGCTAGTTAAGCTCTCCCAACAGGACTTCTTCGGCGAAGAGATTGACCAGTTGAAACGGGGGAAATCGATATCGAGCAAAAGCAAATTTATTACGGTAAGTCCTTTTATTGACCAGGAGGGCGTATTGCGTGTTGGAGGTAGGCTTGATAACTCTAATCTACCGTTTGATCAAAGGCATCCGATCATCCTACATAGGGTTCATCGTCTAACACAATTGATTGTGGAGGATTGTCACTCAACAAATTTGCATGCCGGTTTTCGTCAAATGACATATCTGCTATCTCTTCAATACTTCGTCATTGGAATTCATCATGTCATAAAGCGATGTGTTTATCGATGCACATCGTGCATTCGCCAACGAGCGGTTCCATTTCAGCAGCAGATGTCCAGTTTACCCAGAGAGCGGTTGGAAATGGGAGTCACCTTCGGCAACACAAGTGTTGATTATGCCGGTCCAGTCATCGTACGATCCCGGAGAGGGCGAGGCGCAAAGAAGTACAAAGCATATGTGGCTCTATTTGTTTGCCTGGCTACGAAGGCTCTGCACCTTGAGCTGGTATCGGACCTGTCGTCAACGGCATTTATTGCTGCTTTGCGACGATTTGTGGCTAGACGCGGCAAGTGCCACACCATCCATAGCGACAATGGTACCAACTTTGTCGGAGCTAACCAACAGTTACGGGAGTGGTCAAACCTTCTTCAATCAACACAGTTCCAAGATCACGTGTTGCAAGAGCTAACAACGATTGGCATTACCTGGCGTTTCATTCCTCCCAACGCCCCTCATTTCGGCGGTATTTGGGAAGCGGGCATAAAAACCATAAAATTTCATCTAAGACGGGTCTTAGGTGAAGCTTCGTTAACCTACGAGGAATTTTCCACACTTCTGTGTCAAGTTGAGGCTTGCGCCAACTCCAGGCCACTTTGCATTCGCTTCGAAGGAGATATGAATCCTCTCACACCGGCGCATGTTCTTATCGCGAGGCCCTTAACGACGGTACCAGATGCAAGCGATTGTTCCAAAAGAATTTCAGCACTAGATCGATGGCAGTATAGTATGTACAACGGCATCAAAGACGATAACCAGCCACCCCAGAAGTGGCCTCTCGGCAAGGTGACGAAAACGTATCCAGGGAAAGACGGGCTGATTCGGGTTGTATCTGTTCTGACCGACAAAGGGGAATATGAGCGTCCAATTTGTAAACTGTGTCCGTTATTAATAGACGATGGTTGAAGATACTTCAACGGCGGGAGGATGTTGCAGTCTCAAATTGTATTGTGGAATCACCCTAATACTTTCCTATATTGTTTTTGAATGTTGGTAGTACAACCGTTTTATGTTTTGTTCATTACCCCATTTTTTTTGTATAAAACTTACTCCCTGTTCGTCCATTCAATAAAAACACACGATTGTCTTACTTACAAGGGAACACGCGGTCTTTTATTTGCCACACTTTTTCTCTCTACAGCTAAAATCGAACGCGCAAACAATCATCCTTAAGTTTAAAAGCGCATTTTGAAGAAAAATTAGCTGAGGCTAAAAGAGCAACCTGTGCGACCTGGGAACGTTGTTTTAAAAGTAAATACGAGCTACAAACTGCAAAGCAAACCTTGTTTCATTCAACTGCAGTCTCGATATTGCTATATGGAGCTCAAATCTGGGGATATAAAGCTTATGATGCGGTGGTGAAACTGCTACGATATTTCTTAAAGAGAATGTTCCGGTTACCGAAAAATATCCCAAAGAATATACTGCACATCGAATTAGAACAAATTGAAATATGTACGAAGAATGGCAGAGGATGGCGGCAAAAATCGGAATAGTTCTTGCTAACGAACGAACCCCATCTCTTAATACAACATTTCAACAACATTTTTTAGAAGGTTAGTAGAAATACTTACGACCAATACGTTGAAGAAGCAGAATCATCTTTATACAGGAACTACTATAGGAAGCTTAATCTAACTCAGCACTACTCAGTCGAAAAAATAAGTACTATATTTAAAAATGAGAAGTGAACTTGTTCAACTTAACTTTGTTCCACATCGTCCTGATTTACCAACACTTTGCTGCCTGTGCAATATGAAAGAGAGGGAGGATATCTTGGATTTCCTTGGTGTCTGCCCAATTTTAAAAAAAAAATCGACTATCAATTTTTAGAAAACATAGCCTGGTAGAAGAAGAAATGTTAAGTACATATATTAAATAGAGAACAAGGATGGGGCGTTCTATATAATTACTCAGTAGCAGCACTTTAATACAGAAAGCGTATAATAGACGTAGACTTCTAATATTATATATATATCTTAACTTTACATTTTGTCAACCTGGTAGACGGACATAGGCCAAATCCATTATGACTCATGTTAATATCTTTTTACTGTAATATGTATATTTACTGAAATAAGAGTCAATCATAACTAAAAAAAAAACAATTCAGGTTAATGAAAATAGACAGGAAAATGCAAGGAATTTATAGATTTGAGTATACAATTCATTCATAGATTTAAGTATATAGTTCTGAACTGACCGAGTGTTGTATGGGCTGTAGAAAAAGTCGGTATGTCATGTAGTGCACTAATGTGGTCATCCAGATAGTACTAAACGTCAAGTTTAGTACTTTGAAAGAACAAACTATTTTTACAAGTCTCTGCTGTAGGTTGTTTTTTTTATCTAGATGGGTTTTTGCTGCTTTACGTAAAGCTAGAATCTCATACCTAATTCGAGACTCAGTTAGAGAGTAGTAGGCTTGCTTCTGGACTTCACTAGTTGAGTATCTTTTCCGATTCAGCATGTCAAATTAATCACTTTTGAGTTGTAGACGCAGAGAATCAATATGCTTGCAGCATAAAAAGTTGTTATCTTTCATTACTCTTAGATATTTGCAATGTGATACCACTTCAATTGCGTTGTTGTTAACAGAAAGTGGACAGCAGTCATTTCGGTGGTAAATGTGGACAGGATCAGTTTGCTTGGATAGGGTACGTATATTTATCATATTAGTTTTTGCGGTATTAATGACCAGCCCGTTAGTGTGGCACCATTTAGACAAAGCATCAAATTCTTCTTGCAGTTTTTTTTTTTTTTCTACTTACCACAATTGCTATATCGTCCGCATAGGCATACGCTGCAGCTTTATTAAAAACCCTCAATAGTTCCTCAATAACCCTCAATAGTTTGTAGAAAGAATGAATAAGATAAATCCCAATTTCCTGGCGTATAATTTCCTATATCATTTTTCCTTCCCCCTTTCAACAACTTATAACAACATCACATTGCTTCTTCAATGTATATGCTTTTTTGTAGTAGGTTAGTTTAGGTAGTTGGGCTCCTCGTGAATTCACCAGCGCACTTAGACCATATTGGTCCATTGTGATACGCACACATGTGTGCCGTTAATTTGTTCCCAATGGCAAATGGTGACTGGACCAGATTCGAAAACCAGATAAAAGCATATTAACTTTTCTTTCACTGGGATTCGAACCGGGGACCCCGCTAACCAGGGGCAGTCACTATTTTTTTTTTATTTTTTTTTAAAGCAATTTTATTTAATTCATTCTATATTTCTTACTTGCTAGACAAAATTACTTAAAACTAGCTTAACTATCTTAAGAATTACAATTGTTCTTAATACTAACCTACTGACCCTATGCGGGTACTCTAAGCTAATCTAATCTATGTTATAAATGTGCCTTTCGGCTTAATCTGCGTTTTTTTTCTAGTCTTTAGTGACAATTTTTATTTATTTATTCCTTTACCAAGAAAACTTATGAAAAACTTGGCTAAACCTAACTAATTAAACTACCTTATACTAATTTACTATAAAATTAAACTTAATACTATCTTAACTATGTCCGTAACAGTACGGACACGTGCACCAGGGCGTATATGTTGTGTATATGCCTAACATATATAATTTATACGCCGTGATGTACCTTTTTTTTGTTTTTGTTTCATATATATATTTTTTTTGGATTTTTGTTTTAATATTTTTTTTTTTTGTTTTTTTTTTTGCTTTATATATTTTTTTTTTTTGATTTTTTGTTTTATGCATTTTTGGTTTATTTTGATTTGTTGTTTTATACTTTTCGGGTCTTTCGTTTTATAATTTTTTTTCTCACATCTACCTTAAAAACTATGTAAGCTGGCCACTATGGTCAGCTATCTGATGCTCTTGAAAAGCTAGCGGTGGCGGAGGCTGTTAAAACAAGGCTGTGTAAAATTGTCGTTCTTTCGCAATTGCCGTTCCTATCTCGAACGAGGATCGCTCTACTGAACCGGAGGAGATCCTCGTATGTGCGAACGACATCCGGTTCGTACTGAAGTCGCCTGTCCACTGTTCGGCGTACGACGTGGAAGATGATAGGACATCCTTGTGGATCCTGTATGAGGCCACTTGTGTCTAGATAAAGGAATGCTTCGGGAGGAATAAAGCCGTTAAGGCGCACCCTTTCATGGTACATACTATTGGGGTAGTAAGCCCCAAAGATCAGACTGTTGGAAGAGGACATAGCTCGTGCAGTGTGCATTCTGATCAGTTTAATAATAAAATTATCTACCCTATTCACGTTTGCCTCGTTGTATAGGACCTCGTTAGGATAGTACTTCTTGTGCTCAGACTCGGGTGTGCGATATAGACGGAGATAGCTCTTAAGACACTGCCTCTCGAACACCCTCATCTTTTCCATCTGGGAAGGACTCACGTTGAACCACAATGAACAACCGTACACCATAATGGACCATACTAGGGCCATGTAGCAGATCACCTTCACTCTGATATCAAGTTGGCTGCTGAAAAACAACCTCCTTGCCGCAGCAAAGGCTTTTCTGGCTTTCGTCAGAGCAATATCTATATGTTTGTCAAAGTACAGATATTGATCCAGCCAAATGATTAGATATCTAACTACACTTTTCACTGCTAACGGCCGACCTTGCGGGTCAACTATGCCGAACTTACGCCAGTTTTGGCGCGTATCCCGCGTTGCCCTGTCCAACGGGGTCCGGAAAAGACTAGTTTCGCACTTCTGGAAGTTGATAAGCAACTTCCAGCCATCGCAAAATCGCTGGATTTTCTCGAAGTCACGCTGCAACAAGATGTTTATTACCTCGACCTTCGGACCTGATCTGTACGCAACTGGAGCAGTCACTATACCAAATGCGCCATCCAGTAGTCTAACGAATTCCTATGTTTGGATGTCTTTGCCTGTCTGGTTTCTTCTAATGAGAGTTTTTTTTTACCAAGTAGCTGACTAATAATGCTCTACAAGTACCGCGGAGTTTTTTGCGCTTTCGAGTTTTTCAGTTGAGTTGAATGTTTTAATTAACCGTATTTCTGTAATTTTTATTTTAGTTTTGATACGAGATGCTCAATCAAACGGCAAAAAACTGCTCAGAATGGTTGTGAGTGCGCTAACCGAACTTACCCAGGACACTACATGCAGGGGCTCATAGAGGACACTCCTTACTTCCTGCGTCATACCCCCCGTTTCTCTATACTTTGAGACGTAGAAAACTGGGAGAATATTTCTTCAAATATTCTTGAACTTGCAGAAATTCCACTAATGTCTATTTGCTGGTTCATCAGGATCACCGGATGGCTGGGCGTATCTTACAAGGTACCTGAAGGATGACACGAGAAGGACCAGGCAGGAGTTTCTTCCCCCATGTGGGTATCACAATGGGTCAATGCGGCGTGGTTCCAATGCGTCTTTCCACCAACCTAACCTAACCTAACCAAAGTGAAAAACCATTTGACAGTATTGGAGTGTCACCCACGGACGGAATATAAGTTAATTAGCAGTTATCCATAACCCCAATCGAACCCACTTTGAACCCAACGTCATCATGCGGGGGCACGAGCTGTACCCCTTCGTTCGCACTTTACTTAAGCGCAGTGTAATTTCTTACACAAGCTATACCCCAGCACGATCCCCCGAACATTCCCACTCATCATCTACTGCACAATCAATACGCCAGCACCATCATACCAAACGTGCACACTTTTCTCAAACTCATTGTCAGCATTTTCTGCACACACAACAAACCCGAGCACAATTACCGTTAGTTTTAGGTAGCTTAGCTATTTCATTATTGTTAAGGTAGGTTACGTTAAGCTAAAGCATGTTTGGTCACCACACACTGTATTATTTCAAGTGATATTTTCTTTTAAAGCTGAAAGATAATATATATATACATGAATATACATCCATTTCCACACAAGCATCTTCAATTCAGGCCAGTTTTCAAAGACGGCTATCATCGACGGATTAAGCTAAGCGCTCTTATTTGTCCAGTTATTGGGAATGCTCATTATATCATCATATTACTATATGTATTTTATAGAACAGTTGTAATCAAGTATGTATTCCAAATGCTTTTAGTTTAACGCTACCCTTCTGCAGTGTGTCATTAAGTCACAGCAACTCTCCCCCTTAATGCGCACCCATTAAATAATGGAATTAAATTGTCATCTTCATCTTTGAAATATTACTACCCAATATTAAATTATGTTGAGAGAAATCAATTTCTCACTGCTAAATGATTCACCCCCGTCAGTTGTACCTCCTATTATTTATTATCCGCCAGTATTTAATTAAGTTCACCGAACAAATTATATGCGTTCCAGGTCGAACATATGTATGCGTGTGTGAGTATGAATGCATCTGTCATTAACTGTATAACTCCGAATTCAATATCAACATATTAGTGATGAGTCTCGAGTGATTTGATTTCACTTGAGTCACTCGTGTCATTTACAAAAAATAATCTAGTCATACAGGAGTAGGAATGCAACTCAGTTTACGAGGATGTAAGTGAAAGGTTTTTAATCATAGGTCACTATAATAGAATGTAAATATTAATCTCTTACTTACGGAATCTCATGTGAAGGGGTACTGTAGACATAAAAACACGTTAATTACCGGCGGAATTTGTTATAACAAAAGAACAAGTTTAGTTTCTCTATATGCACAAAGGAGTAATAACAACTGACGAGTATGAGAGTTGCCAAGTTTAAGTTCAGTTTATCTTCTTAAGTATGGAATCTTGATATATTGCTTCCTTAAATTACCTTATTGAAGTGTGTTCACTCTTTTTGGTATCGAAATATTCCCACTGCTCATTAGTCTCTGTTTCTGAGATATTATTTAAATAGCCACATGCGGTCTGTGGCTCTATTGAGGTTAATCTCTATTGAGGTAACAAATTCGCACTACTACCAAATCCTATAAGACGGGTATATCCCAATTTTATTTTTCTTCGTCTTTCCTTGACAATTCTTCTTTAACTTTTCATTTCTTATATAATAGTATGGCCGGAATTCAATCATCATCATCATCTTCTGAACCGCATGATCAACTATTGGAGGCGCGGGCGTAAACTCGATCCCCCGCCATCGACTCTTACTCATCAGGGATTTTGCCCAAGCGTAACCAGGCGAGCTTATGGACTCCAACCACCTCATCCTGGGTCTACCAAGTGGTCGCCTACGTGATGGAATCGCATTCAAGGCCTGCCTCAGAAGTCGGGATGGTGGGTATATTCGTGCTACGTGACCAAAACTGTCCCGCTAGGCAACTGTCCCAGGCAGATTAGCCCGAAGAAACTACGAGCAACCCATCATTGGCCTCGTGAGCCGTTATGGGGGTGCGGGGAAGTCACGCCATGCACTAACCAGTGCGTGCGGGGATAAAATGGCAATGGTCAGCGGCCGGAATTCAATTCATTCGCAATTCAAATTTTATACGAATTCATGCAATATTATAATAGTTCACAATAACATTTATTACTTATTTTATTAAGACGTTATTTTAGCCTTGGCTTCAAAATTAGTCATTTGGCAATACGACGCGTTTTGACATCTGCGACCCTGACATTTCCGTCCTGTCCTTCGACTACCACCACGACTCGTCCCATCGTCCACTGTTGTAGAGGAGCGTTGTCTTCGTAGATAAGGACCAACATGCCTATGGCGAGATTAGGTTGTTCGTGCACCCACTTGGACTGAACCTGAAGGGCAAGCATATACACCTTATACTACTTCGGCCAAAACTACTGCCTGAGAAAGTATTGAAGCTACCATCTTCTCAATCTGTTCTGGCACTTTTGCTTGTGGGGGTGATCGCAAGCTGCTGCCTATTAGCAAATGCGCTGCAGTGAGTGCCTCGCCCTAGCTGGGGTTACGCTTAGGTTAGGTTAGGGGGTTGACGCGGCGGGGCTGCGCCATACTGAGATCCTATTGGATCCATTGTGATGCCCATGGGGTAAAAATAAAAATATCATAGAGGTTATGGAAGAAAAATTCTCCCAGGGTTCTTTGTGTCAATTTGCATAGACTGGGACATTGACAAAGATAGTGGGATGTATCGTCAATCTCCTCTTCGTCCCCGCAGCCTCTGCAAATGGTGTCATGGGTAAGTCGCATTTTGTGTTCATGATACCTCAGATGATTATGACCAATGATAGCTCCGACCATCATCCTCAGCAGTTTCCTGCTACGTTGGAGGAGGGAATCGGTTTAAGTGCTGTTGAACCTAGGCCATATCGTACGAGTGGTCTCACATGTGGGTATGGAACTCCACCTTTCGTTAGTTAGCTCCATAATTTTTTCTCTTGATGTCAGACAGAGGTGGGGAAAGCCATGGGATTGCCTGGGATGGGTCGGATTCGGCCCCTTTCCTGGCAAGTTCATCTGCTTCCTCGTTTTTGGTTATGTCCCTGTGACCTGGGACGCAGCAGAGATTGATCGAATGCTGCGTGTCAAGAACATTTAGCTCTTCGCGACAGCTTGCGACTAGCTTGGACTTGATTTCAATAGCCGAAATTGCTTTAATGACGCGTTTTCTTTTCTTCGTTATTCCCCTCCCTGAAAGCAGTACACGAGAACACAAAAAGTTCTGGCAGTGGCCAGTCGTTCACAGACCTCCATGCGGTGCAGACGTGTCTAGACTTAGTACGAAAATAGTAAAGTGTCAAGTGCAGAAAGTATTACCAAAATCCAACAAGAATCGGTAGCTTCGGAGTAGAGTGCTCGCCGGTGATTTCGCGGTGCCAGTGAGATCTTTTTTTCTTTTAAAATTAAATCAAGCAAAGACAGTGTGAAAAAATAAGTGAAATGGAGCCGGTTGAGCGACCCGAGCTCAAAAATCGGGTGATGTTGTACCGGTACCGGTGGGACATCAGACCGCCAGTCAACAAACGAAGAGGGGAGGAAGAAAAGGAGGAAGAAGCTCCAGCCACAACCAAATCTGGTGAAGCGCCGCTCCAGCATAGGATCAGGCGACGCAAAAATTGCGCCAAAAGCCGCAATCACAACAATAACAACAGAAGCCACAAGAACAGCAGCAGCAGCCAGAAGGCAACAAAGAATAGTCGATGACGTTGAGTACGAGTCGACAGAAGGGGAGGGGAGATTCTCCTACAGTGGGAGGGAGAACCCCTTCCATACTCTAACGTCCTCTGAATTGGAGGACGAAGAGGAAGATGACCGGGAGCAGCTGGAGAACAGCCAGCGAGGGAGGGAGGAGCTGGATGCCCACATCCAAGCTCTCCAAATCAAATTAAGGGCCGGGAGAGCAGCCAAAGAGGCTGCACAACAACAGCAGAAGCTACAAGCACAGCAGCAACAACAACAACAGCTTCAGATGCAAACCAAGGGGAAGCAGCCGAGGCAGCAGCCGAAACAGGAACAACCAGGAACGTCCCAACAGCTGCCAAAGGGACAGCGTCGGGAAGCTGTCCAACTAGAAAAGCAGCAACAACAACAACATCAGCAGAAGACAGCACAGCAGAAGCAACAGCAAAAGCAGCAACCAACCAACAAGGAGAGATGCCCTCCAATCAACGTCTTCGGACTGGAGACAAAGGACGTTGACATACTATGTAAGTTGGTCACACAAAATTCTTACTTCATTAAGTATAAGGGTCCCCTACGTGTCTCTGTCCATTGCTTATCAATGGCAGACTATCACGTACTCAAAGAAAGGCTAGCGGTGTCGGAGGCCGAGTTTTTCTCGTACACTCCGAAAGGGGGAAAGGTGCATACCATGCTCCTTAAGAACGTGGATCCCGCCTCATCCCGATGAGATCCTCGCTATGCTGCGCCAAGCGCATAGCGACGATGTCCAGGTCGTAGGGGTTAAGCCCTTCATCACTACGGTATCGAGAAGGGAGAACAGGAAAATTCCGTTCTTCCTGGTTCAGGTCACCCCAGGCAGCAGAATTGAGAGCCTAGAGAAAATAACCAATTTAGGCTATCTGTCTATCACATGGGATACATTAAAAAAGACTAAGAACACACTCCAGTACGCTCGTTGTCAGAGGTTTGGGCATGCCGCGGCGAACTGCAACATGCAGTCTCGCTGCGTCAAATGCGCACAATCGTGGGGAATGTCCTTTAGGGACAGATAATTTTGATGATAGGAGCAAACTGACGTATGTGCTCTGTAAGACCACTGGGCACCCTGCTAATTATGGGGGATGTCCTAAGGTTCAAGAAATGAGAAAAATTATACAGGCCTAACATAAGGGATAAATGGTAGAAGCGAGGCCAGTGCCCAGTGCTCCAGCTACCACTGTTAAACCGGCAGTCTCCTATGCCCAAGTCGCATCGGCTGGGTGACCGGTTCTACAGACAGCGCTGAAAGTTACCCTGGTCCCTGTGGCCAGGCAACCAGAAGCAAATTTGGATGTGCAGACGATCCTGCTCTCTATACAGAGACAGATCGCTCAACTCCAAACCCAATTCCGGAACCAGTTACAAGGCCAAGCAGCGCGAATAGACCTCATCTATTCAACGCTGTTTGGAGAGCCAAACGCAACATCGGTATAATGGCTGCGCAGGCAGCCTGCAACCTTAAAATTCTAGCAGTGAATGTGAATTCACTGATCCGCCCTGAACGTAAATTAAATTTCGGTAACTTGTTGCAGACCCATAATCCTGATGTGTTGATGGTTTGCGAAACTAAGCTAAGCCAGACGCACCCACTCAGGTACAAAAATTACAATATCATTAGAAGAGACCGAAGCCACCTAGCTGGTGGAGTCGCACTCTTAATCAAAAAAAGCCTTTGTCATAAGGTCGTGTATAGCGGTGAAGTACGGAGATTCCAGGCCATAGAAACGTGTATCGTACGCATCCCCCTTCGGCGGGCTCTTCGCAGTTAATCAGCTCCCGAACAAGGTGGAAGGACTTATAATTATAATAAGGCTCGCTGGCCACGCTTCTCCAGGACTTTATCTACAGAGCTACGTTCGAGTGGGATCAATCCGCCGACAAACGAAACGAAATCGTCAAACGTACAAATCGACAACAGCGATGTTTATAGAAATGATACCATCGATGCACTTCACGTGCACAAAAGTAGGCTGCTGTCAAGACTCAAACTCTTGCATAGGCGGTTTACAGATCCGCAAAACGCGGAAGTCAGAGCATTGAAGTCGGAGATCAAGAACCTCCAACAGTTAATACGTATAAACTATAGCTTGGATATAAGCTTGCACTGGGGCAACAAAATCAGGGCTGTACGATCCAACATGTTCCCGCAAGTAAATAAAATATTTCGGAGGAAAGATCAAAACGACATTCAAATCGTAAGACTTCCCAGGACGACAGACAACGAACACTTACTGACTTCAGTTGGCATCGATCCAGATGAGGCAGTGCTAGACAATGACTTCTTTGCGGTGGAAGATCCCCAAGAGAAGGTTACAGCTATTGGTGCAGTGTTCCAGAGAGTGTATACGGTCAACGAGGTTAGTAGGCCGAATCACGATCTGGAGAACAGAGCCCTGCTAAGCCATTTCTATCTCCGCAATGAGATAAGTCAATGGCGATCAGAGAATCCAGGTTTCACCAGGTTCAATGACGAGAACATGGCACATAGTGCCGTCGCCAATGATGGGAATCTCATCTTGATTTCTCAAGCAGATCTCCAGGGTATCTTCCACTCGCTGAAGAAGAAAAAGTCAGTGGGAATCGATGGAATACCGAACATTGTGCTTCGCCATCTTCCCCCCTAAGCGGTCCAAATTTACACAACCTTGTTCAACAATGCGCTGAGTAATGCACATTACCCCACGCACTGGAAAACAGCTGTTGTTCAACCGATCCCTAAACGGGACAAAGATAAGTCCATTCCGACAAATATTCGGTCGATCAGTCTTCTTCCCTGCATAAGCAAGGTTTTTGAAAAGATAGTCATTCGAGTTCTGGAGCAATGGGCTGATGAAAAGAAAATCATACCGGACAACCAGTTCAGATTCCGAGCGGGGCATGATACCATTAATGCCGCGTCAAAACTGGTGTCCGACATACAATGGAATAAAAACAAAAGTCAGTGCACGGGTGCCTGCCTGATTGACTTGGAGAAGGCATTCGACACTGTTTGGTTGGAGGGCCTCTTCCTCAAGTTGGTCAGGCTTGGCATAAGTAAACCATTGCTATACATGGTCTATGACATGATAACAGGTAGAAAGTTCGTTGTGAAAAATGGTGACGTAACTTCCACTACGGCCTTTAACATTAAAAACGGTCTGCAACAGGGGGCCATCGGTTCCCCGATCTTGTTTTCTATATGCCCTGCAGATCTTATAGGTTCCATGCCGCACTTAATTGCGTACGCCGACGACCTAGTTGCGTACAGATCAGGTCCGAAGGTCGAGGTAATAAACATCTTGTTGCAGCGTGACAGAAATCCAGCGATTTTGCGATGGCTGGAAGTTGCTTATCAACTTCCAGAAGTGCGAAACTAGTCTCTTCCGGACCCCGTTGGATAAGGCAACGCGGGATACGCGCCAAAACAGACGTAAGTTTGGCATAGTTGACCCGCATGGTCGGCCGTTAGCTGTAAGAAGTGTAGTTAGATATCTAGGCATTTGGCAGGATCGATATCTGTATTTTGACAAACTTATAGATATTGCTCTGACGAAAGCCAGAAAAGCCTTTGCTGCGGCAAGAAGGTTGTTTTTCAGCAGCCAACTTGATATCAGAGTGAAGGTGATCTGCTTCATGGCCCTAGTACGGCCAATTATGATGTACGGTTGTTCATTGTGGTTCAACGTGAGTCCTTCCCAGATGGAAAAGATGAGGGTGTTCGAGAGGCAGTGTCTTAAGAGCTATCTCCGTCTATATCGCACACCCGAGTCTGAGCACAAGAAGTACTATCCTAACGAGGTCCTATACAACGAGGCAAACGTGAATAGGGTAGATAATTTTATTATCAAACTGATCAGAATGCACACTGCACGAGCTATGTCCTCTTCCAACAGTCTTATCTTTGGGGCTTACTACTCCAATAGTATGTACCATGAAAGGGTGCGCCTTAACGGCTTTATTCCTCCCGAAGCATTCCTCTATCTAGACACAATTGGCCTGATACAGGATCCACAAAGATGTCCTATTATCTTCCATGTCGTACGCCGAATAGTGGATATGCTACTTCAATACGAACCGGATGTCGGGCACCCACGGGGATCTCCTCCGGTTCAGTAGAGCGATCCCCTTTCGAGATAGGAAAGAGTCTGCAAAAGAACCAATTTTACTGGTGGTTACACCAAATCCGCCACCGCTAGCTTTTCCACAGGATCCGGTAGCTGACCATAGTGGCCAGCTTACATAGTTTTTAAGGCAGCCTTAAGGAAAAACAAATTATAAAACGAGGCAGCTTTAAGGAAAAACAAATTATAAAACGAAAAAACCAAAAAAAAAATCCAAAAAAAAAAATATAAAACAAAAAAAATAATAAAACAAAAATCCTTAAAAAATATAAATATGAAATAAAAACAAAAAAAGTGCATCACGGCGTATAAATTATATATGTTAGGCATATACAGAACTTATACGCCCTGACGCACGTGTCCGTACTGTTACGGACATAGTTAAGACAGTATTAAGTTTTATGTTAGGTTAAGTTAGAATAAGGTAGTTTAAGTAGTTAAGTTAAGCCAAGTTTTTTATATACGACATCAATTATTTATGAGTCGGCTAAAGGAGAAGGACGGTACCTGGGCGCTGGCAACAGGTACCGAGACCTATCGTGATCCGAGGCGGATGACGAGGAGGAGGATGTGAGGGAGCTCTCTGACGTAGAGCAGATGCAGAGATTGCTGGAGGAGCAATCGAGGGAGCTAGCCGCGATCGCGAAGATCATGCGTGAGAAGTTAGCGGCTAGAAAAGCAACTCAAGCGACTGTACTGTAACAACAACAAGCAGTGCATACGCAAAAACAGCAACAGAAGCAACAACAACAACACCATCAGCAAAATGCACAATAGCTGAAGCCACAGGAGCAGCAGCAACAGCAACAGCAACAGCAGCAGAACCAAAAACAGAAGCAGAAGGTGGAGAAGTGCCCCCCTATCAACGTATTCCGGGCCGAGACAAAAGACCTGGAAAATCTAGGTAATTGTGCCGTTAATGGAATGAAGGGTTTAGAAACCCCATTCACCATTAAGTATAGAATGCCCTCAAGGCGCACTGTGTACTGCAACTACATGGCAGTGCACAAGGCAGTTAGGGAGGGTCTGGCGGTGGCGGACATGGAGTTCTACTCTTACACACCAAGAGGAGAAAAACTCCAAACTCTGCTCCTTAAGAGCATGGATCCCAATACGGATTCGGAGGAGATCCTCGGTGTACTGCGCCAGGCGTAGAGCGATGATGTCCAGATCGTGGGCGTTAAGCCATTTGTCACTGCGGTGGCACGCAGGGAGAACAGGCGTCTTCCGATGTTCCTAGTACAAGCGACTCCCGAAAGCAACATGGAAAGCCTCAAGAGAATTAAACTCTTGGGGACCATTGCTTTTCAATGGGAGACATTAAGGAAATCGAGGCGCACGATGCAGTGTGCTCGATGCCAGAGGTTTGGGCATGCCGCAGCGAACTGCCAAATGGTGTCGCGCTGCGTGAAATGCGCGGGAACCCACAATAGAGGGGAATGTCCTTTGGGAACGGACAAAGTCGAGGATAGGAGCATCTTTAAATGCGTCATTTGCGGGGCCAATGGACACCCTGCCAATTATCGAGGCTGTCTGAAATTCCAGCTTTTAAAGAAAAAGTTCGAGGAAAAAAGGAACTTAAAAACGGTAGGAGCAAGGCCTGTGCCTCGCGCTCTAGCTACCGCTGTTACGTCAAGAGTCACCTATGCCCAAATTGCATCAGACGGGCAACCGACACAACAGACAATGTCGACGGCGGCCCCGGTTCTAGTGGCCAGGCAGCCTGAGGCCAGCACGGATATGAGCTCCATCTTGCTGGCCATACAAGCACAGATGGCCCAGATGCAAAAGAGTCTCGCTGAACAAGCTGAGCGTACAGCCCGGTTAGAACAACGGTTCCTTCAACAAGCAACCCGGGTGGACTTTATCTGCTCGGAGCTGCGCGCGCAGCTAGCTACCTTTGTAAATTCACTAAGAGGGACAAATAGAAAACTCACCTTCGGCTACCTATTAAAAGACCACAATCCTGATGTGATAATAGTTACCGAAACCAAGCTTAACCAAACGCACAAGCTCAGGTATAATAATTATATAATAATTCGGAGAGATCGCACCCATCATGGAGGCGGAGTCGCTCTACAAATTAAGAAAAACATTTCCCATAACATCATGTGTAGCAATGAAGCGCGTAGATTTCGGTTGCTAGAGACGCACATCGCCCGCATATCGCTCTCGGGTGGTAAGCGGCTATATGTGATCGCTCTCGATGCACCGGATAATTCAAATCTCGATCACATTCTCATTGAGCTTGAAACTGTTTTTGCAATCCTACGACTGGGCTCGGAAGATAACTACTTTATCATAGCAGGAGATTTTAACTTTAGGCATAGAGAGCCTTAAATAACTGGTTGACTGAGCATGACGAGCTGAGAGCAGACCTGCTTGCAACCGAGATACCATCATTTCCCAGAAGTGGAAATTATCTGGATCTACTATTGATGGACAGACGAGTGACTTTACATGGCATAAATAGAAGCACACGGAACTGCTTAACCACGATAGAGTACGATAGTGATCATCGTGCTTTTTCAGCGGTTATCCAGATCCCAAACGAGGTGGTTGAACTGGGGGAATATGTCCAGAGAAACCCTTTTAATTACAATAAGGCTCGATAGCCACGTTTCTCCAGGGCTTTATACCCCGAACTCCGTTCGATTGCGATCAATCCACCAACGAACAGAAACCTTAAAAATGAAGAGGTTGACGGGTACCTCAGACGAATGGACGATGCCATAATACGTACAATGGACATGACAATTCCGAAGGTAGTGCACTCCGATGATTCTGATGTTTATCGGAATGCCACCATCGATGCACTCCACGTGCATTTAAGTAGACTGCTGTCAAGACTTAAACTCTTGCACAGACGGTTTACAGATCCAAGAAGTCTGGAAGTCAGATCCCTGAAGTCAGAGATCAAAAACCTCCAACACCTAATAAAAATCAATTACAATTTAGCTATAAGCTTGCACTGGGGCAATAAAATCCGGGCTGTACGATCCAGCAACCCGGATATGTTCCCGCAAGTAAATAAAATATTCAGAAGGAAAGATCAAAATGACATTCAGATCGTTCGTTCGTTCGTTTTGGATTGGAAGATCCTAATGGCTCCCTTTGCGAAAGTCATCTGTGTATAGAGGTCGAGTGGAAGAAGATCCAGTAGCACCTCTAAACCCGCTGTGGGGGTGGTCGAGATTGCTCCTGTCACACCTAGGCATATGCTCGTGAGCAGCTTTAAGTTTAACATTTTCAGGCAAGCTTGCCACCAAATTACACTGCCATATGTCAGGATCGGCCTCACGATCGCTGTGTACATCCACAGAATCGTTTTGGGGTTCGGACCCCATTTCTTACCAAATATCCTGTTGCACAGGTATAAGGCACAGGCCGCAGGCCGCCAGTTGAGTTTCCTGTCTAGGATTATACCAAGGTACTTCGCGCTTTCTGTAAGAGTGAGGGTTGTACCCTCAATTTTGGGAAGATTGAAAGGTGGGATGACACTTTTGTTGGTAAAAAGGACCAACTCTGTTTTTAATGGGTTAATCCCAAGACCGCAAAATTTTGCCCATTTGAGGAGGGTGTCGATTGCGCGTTCCACATAAGCGTACGCGATTGCCTTGGAACCCGAGAAAATCAGCTCCTCAAGAAATGACAAGCACCTACAGCAGGGGGAGATGACCCCACCCTGTGGGGTACCTCTTAAGGCTATGGCTTTTACAGAAGAGTCGCTTAGAGTTGTGTTGATTATTCTCTTACTAAGCATATTCGTTATAACCGACGTGACGGATTGCTCAACTTTGTTCTTTTCGAGTGCATTTTTAATTGCATCGGTCCTAACATTCTTGAAGGCACCTTCAATGTCTTGGAAAGCAGAGAGCGCATATTCTTTGACATTCAGGGATTTTTCAACCAGACTGACAACATTATGTTGCGCGTAGAGACGCCCTTACCCTTCATTTTGGAGCGAACGAATTTGTTGATAAGCTTTTCGTAGGTCTTTAGGATGAATGACGTAAGGCTTATTGGTCTGAAGTCCTTAGCTGTACAGTGACTAAATTAACCTGCCTTGGGAATGAAGAATACCATAACTTCCCTCCAGGTAGTTGGTATATAGCTGAAAGCTAGGCTGCCTAGGTATAGGTTTCTAAGGATCAGAGTGATGATCTCCTTGGTCTTTTGTAACATAATGGGAACGATTCCACCGACGTCTGGGGACTTGAAAGGATCGAAGCAGTCGGCGGCCCATTTTATTCTTTGATCACTTACAATTCCCTCTTGAACGTATCGTCTGCTGTTTTGGAGCGTGTCAGTCGCCGAAGGCTCGTCTTATGTACATCCCGGGATAAGAGTGTCCACAAGGAGACGTCTCAGTTGAAGACTGTGTCCATATTTCTTCACTATTCTTAATGCAGCCAGGAATGGTGAGACTTTTGGCTAAGACCTTTCTTAGTCTTGCAGTCTCTGTGGTGCACATGATCTCGTTGCAATATGATCTCCAAGTCTCACGCTTGGATTTAATGACTGCTTTTACAGGTCCGAAGACTGTCATGCATTCCAGTCTTCTGGGAGCCTAGAGGCCTTGTCTACATTGAAGAGGGATCTAGATTTTTTCCTTGGGTTACGGAGGTCACTGATACACCGTGGTGGAGATCTCTTATTTGAGTAGGCCCGAAGGGGCACGTCTTTTCAAGTGACATATAGAAAATGGAGGGCAGATCCTTGGCTACCTGCTCAATGTCATTCGTGCACTGAATTGTATATGAGATAAATGTCTCGTGAGCCTCTCTACTTCTGTCGTAAAGTCATTCCAAGGGCCTATTTCACAGATCATACATCACATACATTTCATACAACATGCAAAATGTTCATACATCATACATATCATACAATTTTCTGTTTCTCAGATTCCACTGGAAGTATTGTATGATATCTTCTTTCTTGTATGATGTGTATTATTTTGACGCTTAATTTTAAATTACAAATTTCATTAGGATCTAAATAGAGTCGTGAATTAAACCCAGACGCCATATACATAAGTGAAATGCAAAAACACAACAAACTAAATAATGGAGTTCCTCAATAATGAAGAAAAATATGATTTCGAAATTATTGAGATCAATTCAGCTATTATAAGACAATTTTTCCAAAAAGTACATGATTTTAAATAAAAATTTCTTGACGAACTAGCATACCTTGTTCCTACATGTAGTGTTTTTTTTTCATTTAAAAACTCATTTTTGTAGTGACTACAGCAGTTTTAAGTGCTGTATTCAATTTGCGTTGCTATCGCAGCCAAGAACGACGTCCCACTTTTCTTGGTGATTGGGTCAGCGGGGTTATCCGCATTGACTACGGCTTGATCTTCATTACTGTAAGTAGGTAGAAGGAATAAGTTAAGTTTTTTTCTAGCTACAATACAGGATCTTATCCAACTTACGTCACCTATCGGGTTGGATAAGTATGTTGTCAGGTTTATCCCATTAAGCCCCAGTACACGTCCTTGGTGAATCAAAGGCTCTTGTACCAGGGCAACATCTATTATCCCCGTGGAGAGGAGATAGACCAGGTTGGCGCTGGCCGCTTTGCTGTGGTAGAGATTAATTTGACCCATGACAAATAGTGCTTACATTTTTAGGAATATTCATAATTAGAGGCTTAGGACAAGTGCAACTATGATTTTTATAGTTAGTGGAGTTAGTGAGATACAATAAAGATATTTGAATATAATGTCAAGGGAAATCTGCAAGAAAAAGCCTTAACTCTTAAGCTAACTTTGCAATTTCCCCAAGTCATATATATTTATTTAACATATATATTTACTGTTTATCATATAATTTGACATTAAAATGCATTTGATAAGTTCATTATCCGAGATAACAAAATCTGAAAAGTTGATATTCGTTTGGATGCGAGTTGAATAAGAACGTGGTAAATTAAGCATAATTTTATAATAATAATAATATGGGTGGCGCGACAGTCCAAGGTGGACCTGGGCCTAGCTTCTCAGCAACCACTCGTGTTGTGCGTGCTATTGTTCTTTCACGAGTGGAAGGGACCTACAGTTTAATGCCGACTCCGAAGGGCGAAGTTGAGAAGCTTTTTCTAGACAGGAATACTCTTTGAGCATTCTCAGTGACTCGAAAGAGGCGGGTATCGAACCTGGCACCCTCTGCGTAGGAGTCGACGCACTTACCCACTACGCCCCGGCGGCCACGGCGAACATGATTTTAATGATTTTATTTTGAAAGATGTGTTAATGTTGTCTGTGTGTTAATTTTGTCTATAGTGACAGATATGGTTCTGGAAGCGTTTGCTTTAATTTTCCATTTGTAAAGGAATTTTCTAGTTTGGAAAGCGCTGCTTGCAGCGCTTTATTGACGTCCAGGTAGTATATTCCAGATGCAAATACTGCTGTACCATCATCAAACATGGCAATATTAACATCATTGCCAAGATCTGGGATATCTGAGATAAATATATTAAAAAGTGTCGGAGCGAGGACTGTATCTTGAGGTAATCCATATGTAACATTTTGTACAGAGGATTTAACATTTCGTAATTTTACTACAAATTTCTTATTTAAAAAACTCTGGATGATTTTAACAATCTCCTTAGGAAAGTTGAATTTAATAAGTTTGTGTATTATTATATTAATAATCCGGTGGATTCTTTGGATAGAAACTTATGTTTGACATGTTCGTTTATCCTTATGATTTCATGGTATGTATTGTGACAACGCCGAAACCCAAATTGAAAGTCGGGGATTATATTATACGCAGCTATGTGATGGTCAATCCTTTCTTTTATTAACTTTTCGAAAAGTTACTTACACTGCTTAGTAAGCTTATTGGCCTATAACTCTTGGCGTCTTCTTTTATTTTACCAGGCTTGCCAATCGGAATTACCAAAGTTGCTTTCCAACAGTCAGGAAAATAGCTGAGATTAAGGCATGCATTAAGAATTGCAGTTAAATACCGTACGCTTGTGACAGGAAGAGCCTTTAAAAGTGTACTGCTTATACCGTCTAAGCCAGGACTTTTTTCTAGATTTAAGGTTTTTGATCAAGGATTTTACTTTATTCGTGTTTAGTAAATTAAAGACTCATTCAATTCAGCATTTGCTTGCGAGAAACTATCAAGTGTTTGAGACACTTCAGTAGAAGTAGCAGAATCACGGAAATGGGCCGTAATCAAATGATTTTTTGAAAATGTTTTTGCAAGTAGATTGGTTTTATCGCTTTGAGTAATATAAAGCTAGCTTTGAACACTTACAGGTGGAATACTTAAACCACTTTTTTAATAATTTTTGCAACTTTCCAAAATGGTTTACTACATTCATGAAAGCTACAAAGTCGATTTTTCTATCGCTTATTGTTGAACTCATTAATTTCCTTTGCAATGGCTTTGTTTAACATCTTTGTGCTTACATAACGCAATATCAGCTTTTCATTTCGATCAGCTGATCGAATTTGGTTAATTGGCTGGAATGGTGCAGCGTTAGAATGTGTGCGAAGTGGAGGAAAATATGAAAGGGAGTGTGAAGCGAGAAGTTTTTTTTAGCAGTAATGTAGGTGGTGTGCGTTTGCACGTTGATGAGAGGAGAGTTTTTGACGAATCTCCAGATATTCGCAGTTCTGTTCGGAGCTTTGACCGAGAAAGACTCTCTCCCTTAAGCGATCGTTCAGAACAATCAAATCAAGATTCCCAAACGCGACCGGTCACAAAATTAAAATTGTGAAGAGTGTTGATTCCCATCAGAAATTGTGCGCGAGTCTAAAATCGAAAAAGTTGCAATACTTTACTCATGACCTTCCTACGTCAAGGTCATTTAAAGTTGTTTTGTATGGACTGGAGGAATTACCAACAGATGAACTCGAACATGAATTTGCGTCACTCGGTCTAAAATGTCAATATATAACTTCAGGTCTGTGTTTAAAACTCAAGTCAAATGGGACTTTTCAAGAAGGCAACACAACCGAGTAACGCAGTGCTATAATTGCCAGATGTACGGGCACGGGGAAAAAATTGCAACATCAAAACTCATTGCGCTATCTGCTCCGAGTGTCACAAAACTAATGAGTGTAAATCCAAAAACATTAAATGTAAATAATGCAAACTGCAATGGAAGCCACAAATCTACCGATCTTAATTGTGTTAGTCGTCAAAGCTTTGTAGAAATTAGGGAAAACCTTTCGGCCAAAAACAAAATCCATCGTGCTAAGAACGTACAACCAACATTTGTAGCAAACGTCATGACTTTCCCTCACTCCCATCAGCAGCAAGCTTTGCACCCGCAACTACTAACATATGCACAACTTCAAAAGCATGGTCCACAGCAACCAAGAACAAAAATATAAAGAGCGGCGAAGAGCTTTTTTCACTAGAAGAGATCAACGCGCTTACAGCAGAGATGATCACCTTGCTCAGCAATTGCACCACTAAGGCGGAACAATTTAATTTCATCACTCAATTGGCAATTAAGTATTTGTATAGCTCTAAGAAATGAACTTAAGTAGTATAAACATAATTTGTTGGAATGCTAGAAGCATTCGAGGGAAAGAATTCGAATTTACTTCTTTTCTAAATAGATGTAATATAGATTTAGCACTTTTATCAGAAACTTGGTTGAATTCAACCGATCGTCTATCAATCTCCGGATATAAAGCTTATCGTCTGGACAGGGAAGAGAGAGGTGGTGGCGGTGTTGCCATCGTAGTAAAACACTCAATCAGACATAAAGTACTTCCAATTATAAGTACGAAATTAATTGAAAGTATCGGTATTGAAGTACCTCTTAATAATAGCCTGTCATTGAAAATTTATAGTAGTTACTTTCCGGGCGGAAGACCCACACCACGTAATCGTATTGATCTTCGTAATGATATAATAAAACTAATTAATACTAAAGACTTGTATCTAATAGACGGCCACTTTAACTGCAGACACAGCTGCAGGCAAATTGGGGGTGCCTGAGGGCTAATACATGGGGTAATATTCTTGCAGATCTAAACTCAAGACATCCATTTGATATTCTTTATCCACCTAGTCCTTCATACATTCCATCAAATAGAAATTGGAACCCATCGACATTAGATATATTTCTAACAAATATTCCTTACCTTTTTAGTTCTCCTCTGACCCTCATCGAACTATGTTCTGATCATCTGCCCGTTAAATGTACGCTATTGTTTTCTCCTGCGCGTGATAGAAATCAAATCTATGACTTTAGAAAGGCAAACTGGGGAATATTTAAGAGACAAATGAAGACAAAATTGGCAAATGGTCTAGTCCCAGGTACAAGTGAATCTTCTATTGACCATAACGTTAATATATTTACCAATGCTATATTAAAAAGTATTGAGAGTTCAGTGCCAAAGAAAAACGTATCCCGAGATTTACAAAATGTTCTTCCACTCTACATCTGGCAGATGTTAACTCTTAGGAATTCGTGCAGATGCAGATGGAGCCGCACGAGAAACCCAATCTATCTAGGAGAACATAAAAAAATGAACGCCCTACTTAAGTTTGCTATTGCAAATTTTAGAAACCAGTCATGGAATGAAAGGCTTCAAGGTTTAGATAAGCAAACCGGCCTGGAATATAACCAAAGTTATAAAGAAAAAATACAACACTATCATGCAGTGAAAAAGCTAATTCTCTAGCTAACAGTTTCTTAGATAACTATTCAACCGCTAGTAATATCGTACCACCCCTTCACATACAAGCCTCTATCGAGCAATCAATTGCCGCTATAAATTCTCACACGTTGTTAAGTCATATCAGGTTAATAACACTTTCAGAACTGAAAAATATTTTTCGAAACCTTAAAACGAGAAAATCCCCTGGTTTCGATGGAAGCAAAAATGCCTGCCTTAAAAACCTTCCCAACTCCGCCTTCATCCAGCTAACGGATATCTTTAACAGCTGCATAAGACTGGGTTACTTCCCTAAAAACTGGAAGGCTGCAAAAATAATTCCGATACTAAAACCCGGTAAGCAACCTAATTTGGCCGGCAGCTATAGGCCCATTAGCTACGCCCATAGCTGGGCTCTATAAGCAAGTGCCTCGAGAAAGTGGTTAAAAACAGGATAATGTCTTTTGTTGATGAAAATGCCATTTTACCACAAGAGCAATTCGGTTTCAGAGCTTTTCATAGCCCTGTTCACCAAGTGCATCGCATCAAAAAACACATCAAGTAAAATCTTTCAGAAGGCAATAACACTGGCATGGTAGTATTGGACTTAGAGAAAGCGTTTGATACTGTCTGGCATGATGGCTTGATACATAACCTACTAAATGTCAATCTGTCAATGTACCTTATAAAGATCATCCAGTCATTCCTTTCCACAAGAAGTTTCAAGGTGTTTATTAATAAGCATTTTTCAGAAGAAAAACAAATAAATGCAGGCGTTCCACAAGGATCTGTTCTTGCTCCAGTTTTGTTCAACCTATATACCTGTGATCTGCCAGGATTTTCTAACTGTGATATTGCCCTATATGGTGACGATACATGTATTTATTCATCCGATTCAACTGGTTTCAGTGTTGAAACTAACTTGCAATCTGCTATAAATACTTTCGAAGGATATTGTAATACCTGGAATATTTAATTTAATGCTCCGAAGACCCAAGCTATTTTCTTTACACGTAAAAAAGGCTTGTTTACTTCCTAGTAAAAACTTCAACTTCTGAACTTTCAGCGTTCAGATTGATCGACATGTCCAGGAAATTATTAAAAAGTGAATGTCAATAAAGGTTCTTTATCCATTTATTTTTACAAACTCACACCTGGACATTCACAACAAGTTATTAATTTTTAAAGCTATTTTCCAAGCCATCATGTTCTATGGATCTCACGTGTGGGGCAAGTGCGCAAAGAGTCATCTTCGCAGACTTCAGATATCTCAAAACAAAGTTTTGAAAATGATTCTTAGCTTATCAAGGTTTTTCTCTACAGAGGTACTTCATGAAATAGCTAGCATAGAAATGGTTACATTTAGAATTCAAAAACTAAATCACAAATATGACATCTCATGCTTGTCATCTGAAAATAGCTTGATTCCAAATCTAGCTTCGTTATAAATGCAATGATGTATTTATTTATATATTCTATTTATCTATTTATATATGCATTTATTTATTTATTGATTATTCCTCTATTTATTTATTCGTACATTTATTTATTTATTTATTTATTTATTTATTTATTTATTTATTTATTTATTTATTTATTTATTTATTTATTTATTTATTTATTTATTTATTTATTTATTTATTTATTTATTTATTTATTTATTTATTTATTTATTTATTTATTTATTTATTTATTTATTTATTTATTTATTTATTTATTTATTTATTTATTTATTTATTTATTTATTTATTTATTTATTTATTTATTTATTTATTTATTTATTTATTTATTTATTTATTTATTTATTTATTTATTTATTTATTTATTTATTTATTTATTTATTTATTTATTTATTTATTTATTTATTTATTTATTTATTTATTTATTTATTTATTTATTTATTTATTTATTTATTTATTTATTTATTTATTTATTTATTTATTTATTTATTTATTATTATTTTTTTATTCTTTTATTTTTTTCATATTCTTATTTATTCATTTACTTTGTCTCCATTGAATTAGGTGTAAAAGTTGCTTCAAACTTTTGAAATCAAGTTGAAAATTCGTCTCTCTCTTCCCTGTAGCGACACTGATCTATCTTTTTAATGAAAGTTTTTAGTGGCTTTTCCTTAAAATTACTTCTGTGATATATTATTTAAGATTTTTTATTAATATTTTAGTGGTAAGGTAATAATACCGAATCTTTGTAAACAAAGCTTATGTTGTTTGTGATAATTTTCAGATCGATGTACTTTGTTCCAGATGAGATAAGTTCTTCCTTTACTAGATTTACGCTTATGAGATCAATTCCCGATAAAATTAGTTTTAAGGGTTTAATGTTCAGTCTATTAAGTTCCAGTCTTTTCTCTGAGCTTTCCAAGGATGTAGAAATAATTTTTTGACCGTGCGATGTGTTTTTTATAAGATGATTATCGATTTTTTAGTCACTCAATACGCGACGAACACGTTCAACTGTTGATTTGATCACAGCAATAGTAGGGACATTACCTTTTATGACGTTTAAACGTTAATTTTTTACCGTTACCACTCGCAACTTTACCGGAGTCGCTCAGAAATTGGTAATAATTCTTATTATTGACCATTGTTGAATCTTTTATATTTAAATTTTAATAAGAGTGTTTGCTGGGAGGGCGATTATCACCTTCACAAGAGTCACTTCTTCTAATTCACTACGGGAATAATAACACTTGCACTCACTTCAACTGCTAACACAAGAGTGACGATGATAGTTCTCCAGTAAAAATTGCGGACCGTTAAACCAAATTGATACATTGAGTTCTTTAACATTACACCCTCTTGACACAATGTCTGCTGGATTTTGTTTTGTTGGCACATGTTTCCATGATACTTTTTGTGTCCAATGTTGAATACTCTATTTGCAACAAAAGTTACAAGCGCAGTTGGATAGGTCTTAATCTAATGCAAATTTATCTCGGCGTCGGTCCAAAAAAAAACTTGTTCATCGTCAAGATTCAACATTACCTCTACTCTTGTCCATTATTTTACGAGAGTATGCGCAGCGAAAAGTTCTAATCGTGGCAGCTATTTCGTTTTCATAGTAGCCGCCTTAAACCTTGCGGTTAGTGGCGTCGTCTTGATACCGGTCGTGCTTTGACTTCAGATGTAGATACAGCATCCGTCAACTCCTCATGTATCGGCAAACCCATGAACTTGTATTTTTCCGTTTGAATGAGTTTTGACAAATCTTGGTTTTTTTATCCCACAAAATTAAGATAAATTGGTTTTGAAGTTTTACAAAGTTGTATCAAGGCGCAATGGAATCGACTCATCCCAATAAAAGTTTGCAATCCAAAGCTCTTGTAGTAAGATTCTTGGGGCATAACAAACCAAGAGGATCGAAAAGACGTGCGGTAACTAAAGTGTTGACAATTTAAAGTTGAATTCTCTTTTGCTATAGTATAGATGTATTGTCTAATTAATTCTCTCATTATACACAAACCACATTCATACTCATTTAAGGGCAGTTGCATTTACTTGTATAAAAAATATACTTTCTAAGTTAAAGTGTGCATTTTATTCTGTTGCGTTTTATTTCCGTTGTAATTATTAATATTGGTGCCGAAACCCGGGAATTTATAATAGAAAAAAAACATTTTCAAATAATCAAAGACTAACATCTGTTAACGAAAACCTCAATACAATCAATAAAGAAATAATGCAGAAAAAAGCCTACTAAAAGAAGACGAATCGCAAGAAATTGTCAAGTACCAGGACCTGGCTTTAAACACACTTGCAAGGTTAAGTACGATTTTGAATATTGTAAATCTATGCAAGTTAACAGAAGCTCGGTAGTTCTGGGCAATCAATGTTTAATGAGCGATTTCAGTGTCCTAATTTCCTCGTCTCGTGTGTTAGTAAGCCACATGTACAAAGATTTTATAGGTATAGTAGTGGTATGGTAATGTCCATTGTTGTCTTATCGAATTGAATTAGATAAATGTCAATCTCTTTGTTTGACAAGTCTTGAGAATGTTCTCGTCATATGTCTGAAGAAGCGTGTCCATCGTGCCCTACTGTAGTTGTAGAGGTATATTTGAACACGCTCTCCTAATTCTGCAATATCGTTGGGTCGGTCGCTTATAATTACATAATAATTTCTGTGCTCCGATAGCCTCCCTGATTGTTGGGTCAGTCACTTATTATTTCTGTACTCCAATTTGCCTCCCTGAGTTAGCTTGGTTTCGCTAATCAGCATCAGCTCTGGGCTTTGATCATCCAAAAGTTTATAGAGCTCTTAATTTACTTCAGATTATCCACTTTGATTGTGGGTGTAACCTGAACAACATAAAGGGCCCTCTCTCTTTGCCTTAACTGTGGAGAAACGCTTGAACCCCACGTACTCAATTCCCTTGCACGCTTTGAACAGTTGGAGGACCTTCTCCACTTTGAGCGGCCAGGGAGGTGGAGTGAAAGAAAAGAACTTCAGCGCCAATCTCTTTAAAAGTGTTTTAACAGATTTATAACCCTCCACTGTCTTTCAGTGCATTGCTCGCTCGCACTAATTAAAAAATTACCTGTACTAACGACCTCCTTACACATCTTGGCAATTTGTCCAATACCCGCCTTATAGATATTAATTGGCGGCACCTTTTCTTTCTTCTGGGGCTGCTGCTATTGAGTTACTTCTTGCTGTCGCTGTTTCGTTGGGGCACTTCTGTATTGCTGGTCGCTGATGTTGGTGAACAGCTGGTAACTGTTGTGTTGCTAGCAGTGGTTCAGTATCTGGCTGCCGTTGTTGCTGATTTACTTGTAGTTGTTAGCTCTTTTATTGCTGCGCCTTATTTGCCACTTGTGTTTGATGTATCTGCTGATCCCGCATTCTCCTTGCTGTGGTCTTAGCTTTAAGCTCTCTGATTTAACGCAGGAGTTGTTGAATTTTCCAATGCATGTCGTCAACTAGCGTTTCCTCCATACGAAGTACACGCTCAACTCTCTCTTCTGTGTCGGAGTAGAGCGAATCAAAGCTGTTGCTGCCGGCAGCGAACAAGCCAACCCTCCATCAGACACATACTGCACCTCCTCTTCCTCCTCCGACTCCTCTGCCGTTGTACAAGCCGATGGCGCTTCACTATGCTCTCCCCACAGCCGCTCTTCGAGCATTTGTATTTCCGCTTTCCGGATATGTCTTCTTTCTCCTCTTCTTCTTTGGGCAGTGTTTGATGATGGCCTGATGTTGCCCCCGATTGTTGTTGGTCGTTGCCCGCTTCTAAGAGCGCGGACCCCTCGGTAACTTCCATTTCTCTGCACTCACATATATAAATTATCTGTGGTATATCTCGAGAATCTCAGTAGGACTCGAACCAGCACCTGTAGAGCCAGGAGCACCTATTAGACCGCTTGTCTGGTAAATAATCTCGCAGCAACTTCAGAATTTGATAACTGCGAATCGTATTTTTTATTCATATTAATTAATCTTTTTGAATCCTACCTCAAGAATAGGATATTTAGAGTTAAGCACTGAACGGAATACTCGGAAATTAAAGATATTGCTGCCGGGGTCCCGCAAGGGAGTGTTCTTGGCCTTACTCTGTTTTTGTTATATACCTGGGACATATCATGTCCGCTACCGTAAAACTGCAGCACGCTGTAAATAATACTTGTGATTGGACAAAACTCTGGCGCATTACCCTAAATGAAACCAAATCCACACGTATTAATTTTACCTACAAAAACACCAACCTACAATATACCCGTCTACATGAACTCGGTACAAATACTGTACGCAAATGAAGCCAAATACCTCGGGATGACGCTGGAAGCTAAGCTTAAGTGGAAGGCGCACGTATGGAAAAAACGTGACGAACTTTAAAATCGGACGATATTCCAAGTTAAGCGTGTATAAAAAACTGCTTATATATAAGCAAGTGCTATATATAAGCAATATATAAGCAAGAGCGGACCTACGGTATACAACTTTATGGTTGCACAACTTTTAGGGTTGCACTAACAGGAACTCATACAGTCATTCCAAAACAAAGTTATAAGGGCTGTCGTGAGTTTTTGCTGAGTCTGAATCGTTGAATTGAATTGATTTTTCAGTGCTCTCCTTATTATAAAAATCTGGATGGCTTGAAAACCATTTAGCCAACTGAAACTTGATTTTTCGAAGAAATTCTTGAATTTCGAATTTTATTCGTTTTAGGATTTCATGGCAAGTGGCGCCAGCTAAGCGATCATCAACATAACGTGTAGCTTTAAAATTGATCGTCTCGATCTTAAAATCCATTGTGCGGGTCGCAAAGAATTTTTTCATGCAAAGTGTGAAAAAATCGACAAAAAGAGTTTGACTTCTACGTTAAGAGTAATCAAAGTTTCAAATGTTTGTCGTGCATTTCTCTGCGTAGAAACAAACTCTATTCTTGCGGATTCTCCGGTCATTTCTAACGCCAGTACATCAAAGAGTTCAACATCTGATCGCGCTCATCAAAACAACAATAACAACAATGCTATGCCATCACCATCCACTCACGGTAACAGTAATAGTGAAGAGAAAATTGTGTCAATGGAAATGCTTTTCAGTGAAATTCTGGAGCTTGCTATGCTATGCTACTATGGAGGCACTGAAGAAAATGCAGGTATTGGATGTAGACAATGCTTCTCTATGTAAGAGAGTGGTATTTCTAGAGAATAGAATAAACTCTCTGGAGCAGAAAGAGAAACAATGTGCTGTGTACATCATTGGTCTTCCTGATGTTAATACTTCTAACGTGGAGTCAGTTTTGAGAAACTATTTGCTGTCTTGGCAGGAAACCACACGTCAGAAGCTATCATCTCATCATTCGTTAAGAGTGCACAATTACGGAGCGGCAAAAAAAGGAATATTGTGTGCCTTGAGCTCTCATCTCTCTCGTGAAAGAACGATGCAATGAGGAAAATTCGCTTGCACAGAGAAAAAATTGCATGCTCGTTTCAAATAAATAAAAATAACAGCGACAGTGGTGTTGGCAAAAAAAGTGACACAAGCGGAAAAAATTTATATGAATGATTGTTTCACTCCCTTTACAAGAGCTCTACTCAATAAGGCAATTGAACTAAGAAACAAAAAAATGTTAATTTTTTTTGGGTGAGAAATTCAACCGTTCTCATCAGAAAAGAGGAAGGTGATAGTACAACAAAAATGTACTCTTTTGAAGATCTACAAAAAATCGTAGGGATAGCTAATTGACTTTAAATATTATTTCTTTTCTTTTTTATTTTTCCTTCTTTTGAATAATGATAATTTTCCTTTCCTATGCGAACATTTCAATTGCTACTGTATAGATCATTCGAGGAAAGAACAATCTTCTGGTTTATCAGTAATCCATCAAAACATTCGCAGCTTGAGAAAAAATGTCGATGCTTTTTCCACTCACCTTTCATCTTTGGACCATACCAGATTTAATTTTTGCTTCTCAAATCTGGATTTGTGATGAAGAAATCTCCGATTTCCATATTCCATCTGGTGGTGTTGGTGTATTTTTTCCGAAATGACATTGTCTACAAACAAAAAATTCAATCTACAAAGAGGTGATATAATCAGTTTATGTTGTGAGATTGCAGGTACCTTATATTGTTTAATTATAGACATCACAAATGTTGAGTGAAATTTTTTATTAAGAGTTTTACGGGTTCTTGGAGTCTCAAGTATGTACAAATATTATCCTACTCGGCGATTTTAATATTAACATATTGTCCGCTTCTTCTGTCGTCGATTACTTTTTGACGACTCTGACTGCTTTTGGCTTTGAGTTATTGTTGGATCAGCCTACCCGTTTAGACTCGTGTTTGGACCATTTATTTACAAGAGTCCATCGAAACAATAAAACAAAGTTCAAAACTATGAAACTTGACCTGAAGCTAAAGATCATTGTTTCATAAATTTTCAAATGGATAATTGTGTTCTGAGAACTGTAGCACGTGTGCATAAATCATTCGACAAAATTGACTATACCACACTTAGAAATCCTTTAAAATTTCCAACCTTGGGAAGACTTTTTTTGTGCAACTGATCCAACTATAGCCTTCGACAGTTTTCTAATGAAGCTAAGATTTCATACATTTCATACTGCGAATAGCAAATAGACTATAAGTAACTTCAACAATAAAAATAAGTGCTTGACACCGTGGATGACGGTTTCACTTCTGAAAAAAATCCGAATGAAGCATAAACTTTACCTTCAAATAAGAAAACATCCAAATTATCTCAGACTCAAACAACACTACAAAAAACTAAATAATGAGCTTAAAGTTGATATTTTTTATTGCAGAGATAATTATTTTCGTAGAAAATTATCAGCAAGTTTGGAAAGTTCTAAAAAAGAATAGCGTGTCATTGACGAAATTCTTAATAGAAAAACTCCAGAAATGGATTTAATTTTGAACGTCAACAACTCAACTATATCCGACCCTCTGGAAATTGCATGCTGAAAAAAATTTGATTTCAAATCTCTCATCGTTGCTGTCGGTCTTTTCAAAAATTTTTGAAAGAGGTATTAAATTTAGAATATTGTCATTTCTAGAAAAAACTCATTTTTTCAGTAACTGTCAATTTGGTTTTAGAAGCGGAATGCGAACTGAAACTGCGCTGTTGAAACTGACAGGGGAGCTATATCAAAGTATTAACTCTTCTGAGATTTCTGCTTCTCTGTTTATTGATATATCTAAGGCATTTGATATGGTGGATCAAGAAATACTATTGGACAAACTTTTCCAATTGGGTTTTAGAGGTGTACATATAGTTGGTTTGCTTCATATTTAAATAATCGTCGGCAAATGGTAAAGATCAAGAATATCTAAAGTAGTGCGAAAGATATTTTGACTGGTTTCCCCAAGGGCTCAGTACTAGGTCCCATCTCAGTACATTTATGTAAGCTCCCTATTCATCCAATCTTTCAAAGGTAAAGTTACAGTATTTGCTGACGATACTGCGCTTTCATATTCAAATAAAAGCACTCTGAACATTTTCTCTGAGGTAAACCATGACCTTGATTTATGGAGGGGATGGTTTTTAATACATAAACTCATAATCAGTGATAAGACTAAATTTAGGATATTTAATACCATCAAAATAATATGTGATGATTTGCCATTATTTTATCACTCTTCGAGCTGCACACGCTTCGAATTATTTACTCTTATTAACGATTATGTTTATTCATTTAACAACTTAGCATCTTGTACCAAAGATTGTTTTAAAATTCAGTGCGTTGACAATTTTAGATATTTAGGTATTGTTATAAGCTTAGTTGTTACAATCATGCTCTTTATCTTAAGCAATATCTCTACAAAGTGGTAAGACAACTGTATCATTTATGTCTCTATTGTCCGCGATCAATTTTAAAGCTTTTGTATAATGGTTTACTAAAATCGAAATTAGAATATGGTATCTCTTGTTGGGGTGGTACACTTTTTACCAAAACTGAACGACTTCTAATAAAACAAAAACATGCAATAAGAATCTTATTCAGAGTGAATCGCAGAACTCCAACTCTTAATTTGTTCAGAACCCTTAAAACTCTTCCTTTAAGGCATCTCTACTGCTACACAGTTCTAAAAATGTTTTTTTCAAAATACAGGGTATTACTCAATTAGATATATAGATAACTACAATTTGAGAGGAAATGCTAGAAATATTGTAGCAGTTCCTGTTGTTCACAAAGTTCAATTTGGAAGATTTTACCTTACAACGGCACCCCGCCTGTTTAAATTACTGCCAGATATTATAAGATGCGAAATAGTGGAAAATGCATTGCTTAATGGAACTAAAAAATGGATCTTGTCTTTTGAATTTCGTTCTTTGAATATCTTTGATTTTTATTGTTTTGAAAAAATGATAACTCTAATTTGTATTGTATTTTTTTTCTTTGCTAGCACATACAAACTCCCCTTCAACTATGTCAATATTGTCTTTGTAAAATACAGTATGCTTGGTACAATCAACTCTTGTCATTTGGACAATAGATTGTACTTAACTATTTCATTTTTTGAATTCAATTAAATTCTTGTAAATACTTTTGTGAGTTGGTCGCCGTGGCGTAGTGGGTAAGTGCGTCGACTCCTACGCAGAGGGTGCCAGGTTCGATACCCGAATTTACCACCTAACCACATAATTCACGGCTCCACCTCTTTCGAGTCACTGACAATGCTCAAAGAGTATTCCTGTCTAGAAAAAGCTTCCTCAAATTCGCCGTTCGGAGTCGGCATTAAACTGTAGGTCCTTTCCACGCGTGAAAGAACAATAGCACGCACAACACAAGTGGTTGCTGAGAAGCTAGGCCCAGGTCCACCTCGGACTGTCGCGCCACCCATATTATTATTAAATGCTTTTGTATCGCATAAATGAAATAAAGCGAATAGATAAATAATAAAAATATAACTCTCTCCGAATTGTATTTGAGCGCGCGGGGTGTTATTCTTCATTAGCATCGCCTAAAATCTTTAAGCACTGTTTCTCTAAAAATGGCGATGGAGAAGTGCCGTGTTTAAACAAAAATTTTGTAATGGATACGATGGATGTTGCCTCCACACTATGAGCTGGTAAATTGAATGCTCTTCAACCGTAATGGTATAAGACGTGTTCTTCAATAATGGGGTATTCAGGACCATCTTTAATTTGGCCAATTAAAAACCATTCCGAAAATGTTGCTGCTGCTATAAGTAAGTCAATCTTTTGTAGCTTATGAAAGTACGGATCGGTTAATTAAATTTTGGTAGGAATATTCCAATTCGTAGTACTTACTGCCTGATCCGGTTGATACGATGGTATTGAGTTCATTACAATAATCAGCAGAAAGCGAATGATCATTGGTTTTTGATTTTACTACCGGAAGTTATGTGTGTACACACAAATATACGTACATATCCATATACTTACGTTGGAAGTATTCTGTTACCCGAGTAAGCTGGAGTGAAATCCGGTTGAAACGGCTCTCAGGCTAATGCTACACACGCCCCCGTCCCGTTAAAACCTTGGCAGGACTCAAAGAACGCTCAATGTTGCGTCGCCATTAAGTTGGTGGTGTAGGTCCAGATGTAACATTCCTGGTTAGCACCGATCCGGCTCTGGCACACGACCCCATAAGGGCGCGTGTCAACCCTCGCATGGCCTCCCTGCTTGCATAGACAACCATGGGATCCTGGGTGACTACACATTCGAACATTGATAACGGCTTTGAATGGGGACCAAACAGCATGAACACAACAAGTAACTTAAACGGAAACGGAGGAAGCGAAGAGACAATTGTCGCGGCTTTTCAAAGGAGCGCGAGGGTGCAGAGATCACCAGTAGGGCAAATATCAACGCCCCGAGCAAGCGAAGAGGATAGCGCGACCCAACAAGTACGCGCAAAGCCCATACCTGAAGCAACTAGCAACCCATCTATCTTCCACAAACTAGGGGAACAGATCAAAGCGCTGGTTGAAATGCTGGAATACGGAAAGAGACGCTCAATCCACCAGCCAATGCGAGACGCCATCGAGAGCATCAAGGCGCTCTATGAACTGGCAGCTATCGAGTCACACGACGACAAGGCCAAAGAAGTGATACGGAAGAACAACGCTTCCCAAATTTCCATGGATGAAACCCGCAGTTGCGGAAAAAACCAAGCGAGGCCCGGAGCAGAACGGGAAAAGCCCGAGCCCAAAACGGAGGCAAAATCAGCCAGAAGCGACGGGGAAAAATATCACCCGCAAAGAGCAATCCTCGCGCAAGGTCGAAGTAAGAGAGAACGCGGAAGCCCACCCCCAAAAAACAACGAAAACGCCGAAAGCAAAACCCGCGGATAGCAGCAGAAAGCTGAACTCTGCGAAGGAATCGCAAAGGAAAGATGATATTCCGAGGAAAACCAAGGGGAAAACAAGACCTGACGCAATAGTTGTAGCAGCGAAGGGCGACTTGTCCTACGCGGATATTCTGCGGAAAGTCAAGAACGATCCCAAGCTTGGAAACCTCGGCGAATCGGTGACAAAAATCCGCCGCATACAAAAAGGAGACCTGCTCTTCCAGCTAAAAGGAGTGGGAATAAAGGCCGCCCATTTTAAGGGAATAATTGGAGAATCCCTGGGAAAAGACGCAGAGGTCAGAACACTGACCCACTCTATCGAGGATATAGACGAGGTAACCACCAAAGCGGATATCTGCGAGGCAATAGTATCCCAGACTCAGCTGACCGAGCTGAAGGAAACAGACATAGTAAGTCTGCGCAAAGCCTATGGCGGCACCCAAGTCGCAATGATTGGATTACCCGCAGAAAATGCAAACTCACTGCTGTAGGAGGGAAAGATAAGGATAGGCTGGATCAACTGCCGTATCCGGGAACGCACAGCGCTAACCAAGTGCTTTAGATGCCTAGGATTTGGACACACAGCACGTCAGTGCAAGAGTGAGCAGGACCGCTCCAAAATGTGCAGAAGATGTGGCACAGAGGGCCACATAGCTAGGAACTGCTCTCACGAGCCGAAGTGTTTCTGGTGCAAGAGCACCAACCCCGTCAACGCAGGACATGTAGCTGGCAGTGGAAAGTGTCCGGTTTTCAGGAGGGCCCTCACCAATAAAACATGATGAAGGTTATATAAATTAACCACATGCACAAGACCTTCTGGCACAAATGTTAAGAGAAGAAAAAGCGGATGTTGCCATTATCAGCGAGCCGTATAAATCCCTAGATGGCGGCAGCTGGACAGATGACACATCCAAGAAAGCAGCAATTTGGACCTGCGGAAACCACACCTTCCAAAACATTAGCACAGTAACAGACTATGTTGCGTGTGCCCGGATAAATGGTATCCACTTTTACAGCTGCTATGCTCCCCCTAATCTACCACACAGAGAATACCTGAGTCTCTTAGATGATATAGTAGCGGACGCACGAGGAAAGCATCCGGTCATCATTGCCGGAGACTTCAACGCGTGGGCTACGGAATGGGGCAGTAGATGCACAAATAAAAGATGGGTTGCCCTCCTTGAAGCATTCGCATCGTTGGAAATTGGCCTAGTTAACAAAGGTTCAACACAAACCTTCCGCAAAGCAGGCAGGAGCTCCATAGTTGACATAACGTTCGCAAGCAACTCTCTATTGCCCAAAACAAATTGGCGAGTCAGCGAGAAATACACGCACAGTGACCATCAGGCGGTTGTATTCAAGATTGATAGTGTGATGCCCAGACAGCGACCAAAACGAACGGGGCCCAAGTGGATGGACACCACTTTCGATGAAGAAGTGTTTGACTTCCCCGCCAACACCACATCAGCGGAAAGCATATCGAGTAATCTGATCCAAGCATTATCAACAGCATGCGACGCAGCGATGCCTAGGAGGTCCACTAGCGGAAGGGGAGAACCATGCTACTGGTGGAACGACAGCATAAGGAATCTCAGGACAACCTGCCTTAAAGCCCGTCGTAGATCCCAGCGTTCCAGAGGTAGACCGGAGTTCCAGGAACGATTGGTCGCCTTCAGGCTGGCAAGGCGCAACCTGGAAAAGGCAATTAAGGGGAGCAAAGCAAACTACTTCAAGAATCTTTGCAAGGAAGCAGACCTAGACCCCTGGGGAGGAGCATATAAAGTGGTAATAAAAAAAGTGAAAGGCAGTAGGACGCCTCAACTAACCTGCCCACTGATGCTCAGAACAATAGTGCAACACCTGTTCCCCAGGGAACCTCCTACAATGTTCGTCCTTACACAAGGAGCTAGTTCGGATCAAATCCCACTAGTCACGGCTGAAGAGCTGCAGATTGCATGCAGGAAAATTGCCGACAAAAAAGCACCTGGCCCTGACGGCATCCCTAATAAAGCCATCAAGGCGGCCGTCGAGAAGAGGCCCGAGCTGTTCACAGCGACGATGCAAAGGTGCCTCGAAGAAGGTATCTTTCCAAATTGCTGGAAACTCCAAAACCTGGTACTGATACCCAAAGGCAATAAGCCCCCAGGAGAACCGTCAGGGTACCGACCAATCGGCCTGCTTGACACCACGGGAAAGATCTTTGAGAGCATCATATACGGCAGGCTAATCGGTGTGGCGGAGGAGCGAGGAGCCTTGTCCGACCATCAGTTCGGTTTTAGGAAATCGCGCTCCACCATCGACGCCATCAAAGAGGTGGTAGACACAGCAAGCGAAGCGATAACGGGTTCAAGATGGAGGGTCGGTACAAAAAAATACTGTGCCGTAGTTACGCTGGACATCAAAAACGCGTTTAACTCAGCGAACTGGTCCTGCATCATGAGAGCCTTGAATAGGATGAGCACACCGCAGTACTTGAGGAAGATTATCGTCAGCTACTTCACCAATAGGAAACTTAGATACCAGACTGACTATGGAATGAAATACCACGAAGTCTCGGTAGGCGTTCCACAGGGCTCAGTCCTTGGACCCCTCCTGTGGAACCTAATGTACGACGGAGTACTGAGACTCACGCAACCAGACTAGCGCAAGAGATCTAAAAAAGGAAGAATGGGCAACATCAATGGCACTGTGGCAAACCAGGTGGGACACCACAACCAAAGGCAGATGGACCCATAAATTGATACCCAGAATAGAAGCCTGGACAACGAGAGCTCAGGGGAACTGCAACTACCACCTCACGCAGTTCTTGTCGGGCCATGGGGGTTACCGAAAATACCTCCACAGATTCGGTCACGACAGCTCACCCACTTGTCCAGAATGCGCTCGCGAAGATGAAGACGCAGAGCACGTAATATTCCATTGCAGACGCTTTGCCGTGGCGAGAGGAAGTCTACCAACTCCCGAGCTCGTAGTTAGCCATATGATGGAGTCAGCTGACAAATGGCTGGTAACATGTTCCTTTATTACAAGGGTGCAGATCGAGCTAAGAAGGCTGGAAAAAGAAAGAAAGGCCGAATTGGCAAATATAGATCACATAGCGTGATATGCTTGCTAACCAGCCCCGCGAAGTAATACCTAACGGCAGTTCCGCGGGGAGAGTGGTAGAAGTGTGCAGAGGTGTGGTTTAGGACGTAGGCGCGAGGAAAAAGGAGAATAATATCCCGTGAATCGTTCATGCTGGTAACACGGGTTACCAGTATCTTGAAGAAGATTCCACATCCATTGGCGCAAACCATAAAAAAAAAAAACCATATACTTAAATGTAAAAGATTTCAAACAAAATATACACACTTGGGAGTTGACACTCGATCAGGTCCTTTTACCTGTGAAAATTATCATTCAGAGAGCAGACAGTAAGTCCGGTCCAATTATATTCTATGAAATAAGATACATTGTATTACCTATCACGGTGGGAAAATGTGTTTGACATATTTCCCACCTGAATAATAATTGCATGTATGTCAATAAAGATCAGTTCATATATGAAACTAAGTGTACGGTGTTCATCTTTTATAATTAGCTTGCACTTTCTTATAGACGGTTGTGTTGGAGATTGCAATTCCAAGCCAATTCAATGCTTTTTCTTTCCCTTGGGAAGCTTCAACTTTTTTTCTTAATGAGAAAAAAATATTCTGTAATGAAGTTTACTTGATAACCAGAATCAAGTACGTTCGAGCTAGCGAATATTAACCAATTATGCCTTTTATTTGCACAATAGAAGTGCAAAAATAACTTGGCCAGCCGAAACAGAGGCATGCATGGCTTGAAAGCTCGTAAATATTTGTACCGGTGAACTGTGGAACGTTATTTCGTACTAGTGCAGTAAAGTATGATGCGATCTATTGCAGACACTACACCCACTCAATTTGCATTTCGAAACTCTATGTCCTTTTCGAAGCCATTTAATGCAAACAGGCACACCTTTCGGAAACTCAAATCCTTCCATGACAGTCATTGAAGCAAGCGTTTGACATTTCGTAATGAAGTGATCATTCGGTTTGCAGTTTAAGATTTCGATTTCGCGGTTGTGGGTTGACACAAGCAAATGGAGATTTTTGGTTTCTTTTATGGCTCCTTTCATGTTTCAGTTTTTATTGCCTATATTTGAAGATGATGCTTTTTCAGCAGATATATGCTGATATATCTTATTGAGAATGGCTTCACAGTCACTCCATGGTTTAATTCTTACTAAAATCGAATTGCTCTTCCTCTTATCTAATTCCTCCCTTGCATCTAGTGATCGAATCTACTTTTGACATTACTTAATGAATTAATGAATTATGACCGCATTTGTTATGTTATTTTATCATAAATTGCAGACACTGTGTCCATCATGCTGCGCTGTATAAAAGCAGATTTGAAATTTCTCTTTTAGCTCGAAAATAATTAATGTGTCTATATATTATCGAAACAGATTAGACAATTGTGGTCATAAACTTTCTTTAAACTTATCAGTGCATCCGGATAATTTTGTTCCGTAATGGAAAAAGCTCTTACTGTTTCTAAAGCTTCATCTGATTAAGATATTAGATGGTTGAATTTTTCAATATCCGGAAACATTGTATCGTTGTCGACTAAGTTTTCGTGGCTCTTGCATAACATTGCAATTGCATAGCAAGTGTACAGTTCCTCGTCTCTGCAGCTTCTGCAGAAGTCGTTATATGTGAGATCAAGTCTGGAAGTGTTTATACACTTTGAGTGTGACATTTTATCGGTAATGGATTGTGTATTTTTCCTTGGCAAGAGGGGCAGAGACTCTTTATTAATAATAATAATAGCAGCCCTTCAATCCCGGTTCGGGTATAGCAACCTTCCAATTATGTGTTGATAATTAACTTCAGGATGGAGGTTCATCGGAGAGTGTAATAGGTACCCAGGGAGGAGTCCTGAGGCCTTATTTTATATACATAAAATATTATATATAAAATTATATATATAAAATTACATGTATATATATATATATATATATATATATAGCAAAATATATATATATAGCAAAATAAAATTATATTGCTATAGTATCGGAAATTCATCCGAAAATCGGGAATTGGTATTTTGTATGTCTATAGCTACGGCACACAATCCACATTCGGAAATCAAAAACTCGTTTACGTAACTTTGGTATATTGTATTCCGAAAGTGTATGTCAATATCGATGTCTTTTTGGATTTTTATTCGAAAACTCTTTTGTTATAGGGTTGGTTGTGCAAAAAATATTTTAATGGCACTAATTAATTTTTTCACCGAAGAGAAAAAAAAATTGGGAAATTAATAATAAACTTGTGCAGCTGAGTGTTGGTGAAACATGTAAGTATATTTTCTTTGTGAAATATTTGTTGTTAATTATTCAAATATTTCATTTATCATTTCAAAACCAAGCAAAAAAGACAGGACATACCAAGACTGAACAGTTAAACAGAGGCAGAAATCGACTAATAACAGTAGGTCTTATATAAGGCCATCTCTGGTTGAAGATAGATTTATGTGCAAGGATGATGGTCGGAATTCTTCCATATGCAGATGTGAGGCAGAAAACCGACCAGCTTTGGACTAAGCTGGAAGAGGTAAAAAATTTTAATGTCCCACTAATGCGAATACAATATACATAATCGTAAACATCATTATTTGGGATATCACGAATCCTAGCCACATAAGATCCTGGAAGATACTGTAGAAGTGGAAGACTTGAAAATAGCAACGTTGCCAGTTACAAACAGTGGACAAGCATCCTGCTCTGAAGAATCGTAAAATATCCACAATCTCCAAACAACAACTTAAATATGCTTTTGGGAAAGATAGGTGGACAACCAGATCGAAATTCAAAAGGAAGTCGTAGGCATCCTAACATATATGAACAAATCCAGGAAGGATATTTCTCGATATCAGAGAATAATATTATTTATTTGTTAAATGTGTTAAAATGTGAAGCAAATAATTTGAACTGCATCGATTTACAACTGACTTATTACTCAATTCTTGGACATTCAAACCAATCCGAAAGTGATACAAAAGACAAGTTAATTATAATATCGGATTTCATTTCCGAATCCACATCCGAATCCGAAAGTGATACAAAATAAGGCCTTTGGGCCTACAGGGGAGAGACTTCCTGTGTCCATATGTTCCCCAAGCGTAGCAAGGTTTTTTTTTATAAAGGTGGTCTGACCTTTGGTCCTTGAAGGACATTAGTCTTATATGGTCTTGATGGCATCCGGCATCATAGGCAATGAACGGCACCGCATAGAAAGACATGGTGGTAATACGAAGACATAATTGGACCAACGTATGTAATGAGCAATTTTCTCCTAAATATTATTTAAGGTCCGGTAAAGAAAATAAAGTTGCAGATGTACTTACCAGGCAACTTATTCATAACCTATCTATATCAAACACAAAAGGTAACAATTCGTAGCGAAATTTCTTAAAGCTATTAAACACCAATTTCGGTTCCAGCTACTAATATCAAGATCATTCGTACAATCATAAGAGTACGAACATTCTATTTCAGGAATGTACACACTATAAATTTTTACTACTATTGATGCATTAATGCAATATTTGCTAGAATATTTAAATCCTAATGCCGTGAATGTTGTTCGCTGTGATCTCGCTTTGACCAACGTTACCTAATTATTATTACTGATTACTAATATTTTCTAGAATAATAAAAAAGATAAATTTTCCAAATTCAGTTATAGTAATCCAATAGCCTCACAATCCTCACCATTGCTTCAAATTCTAGGAAAAAAGGCACGAAAATAATAGTATCCTATAATGAAAATGCGTGTATCAATTATTATTGCAAGAGTTCTAAGAGACATAGTGCAAATAACGCAATGTTGCGCAACAAAAAAGTTACACCGTAGTGCTTATGCTTTTAGGAACACACTAATACAGTAGTGAATCTTAGAAAGCTGCAATGTTTATTGCAATTTTTTAATGCAAACGTACTTACTTACTAAAAGAAAAACCGGCTTCTCGAAAAAGTTAAATAAAATGCGTGCGCTTCGTTCGGTGAATCGTTAACAAGTGGTTTATTTGTCTTTGCGAATATTACATACAGGTCTTGTTTTTATTCGTTAAATTGTATAATAAATATGGCTGCTTAGGCGCGCAATTCAAATCTTAGACCAATTCGCTCATTGGATAATTCACAATTACAATTATTATTATTATTTTTTTTTTAAATTCAAATTTAATTTTTATTTTTTAAAAACATGACGAAACACCGGCCGCGTTGAAGGGCTACAGGCTTCAAACCTCTTCAGGCAGAACTGCTAACTTTACGATGGGGCGTCTTATTACTCCGTTTCGTGTCTTCACTTCTGCCACTCTGACCTTTCCGTCCTCCCCTTTGACGACTACGACGACTCGTCCTAGTGTCCACTATTGCGGTGGACTGTTGTCTTCGTGGACGACGACGAGCTTTCCGATGACGAGATTGGGTCGTTCTTGTATCCACTTGCTGCGAACTTGAAGGCTCAGTAGGTAATCCTTTGACCACATCCGCCAAAACTGTGCTTCTGAGAAAGCATACAAGCTGCCATCTTTTTAAGCAGCTCGTTTAACTTGGCACCTGTTCTGGTGGCAAAGCTCGCAGTGGTCCTCCTATTAGGAGGTGAGCGGGTGTAAGTGCCTCGCCATCGCTGGGATCTGCGCTGAGAGCAGATATTGGCCTTGAATTGAGGACCGCTTCTACCTCAAGTAACACCGTTTGTAGCTCTTCGGTTGTCAGCAGAGCGTTTCCTACTGTCCTTTGCAACAGTCCTTTCGCGGACTGCACAGCTGCCTCCCACAGACCGCCGAAATGAGGAGCCCCTGGCGGTATGAAGTCAAAGTTGAAGCCTTCTTCTGCTGCGTACTGGCGAACTGCTTGCTTCCCTTGCTCGAACTGCATGGGAACATCCTGGAGCTTCCTCTGAGCTCCTACGAAATTCGTCGCGTTGTCGCAGTGAACCGTCCTGGGAATGCCTCGGCGAGCGATGAACCTTTAAGAGCATATATAAAAATGTCAGAAGACAAATTGGTGGTTAATTCAAACTGTACAGCTTTGGACGTGATACAAACAAAGACAGCAATATACGTTTTTACAGATGGTCGACCGCGAATTTTTAGAGTAGTATACACGGGACCACAAAAATCAACGCCACATATAAGGAACGGTCGTTGCGCTTTCAGTCAGCAATTTCAGCCTGTACCTGAAGCAATGTACACAATTTTTCGGCATGCTTCTTGGGCATTGACTAGCCACAACTTTTCTCTAAGCAGCGCTACCAACGCTTTGGGACCAGCATGGCAGTTTTTCATATGCAGATACCGCAAATAAATTTGAATGAAGTTTTTATTCTTCGAAAGCAACAGCGGAAATTTCGCATCATACCCAATTGGTGCATGTAACAGACGTCCGCCTACTCGAAGTAGCGAATATGTACAACCCCCGTCTTTAAACTCATGCATGAATGGATTGAGCTTCAGCATATTGGGGGGAATTGCGTTCCGTTTAAATTTTTTGCTTTCCTCGGGAAATTCGTGATGTTGAACAATATCTACTAGCTTGAGAAATGCCAACTTTAACTCTTGAGCCGACGGTGTGGCTTCGAACTTTTCCGTTTTGTTCTTCATTTTCCGAACAAAACGCGTTACATGTACGAAGATTCTTGCCAACTTCGGATACGACGAAATTTTGTCGATGACATCTATGAGATGGTTTCGGAGGTTCTCGAATGCTATTAATGCAAGCTTCGATTTACGTTTTTCGAGAGCCTCATCACTCGGCGACAGCTCAAAGTGAATATTTTGAGGCCAAGCAGCTGGACCTTCTAGAAGGAACTGTGGGCCATTGAACTAAGTCGAATTCTTTAGTTCTTCCACGTTACAACCCCTTGATACAATGTCCGCTGGATTAAGTTTTGTGGGGACATGTCTCCATGATATGTTTTGTGTCCACTCTTGAATTTCTGACACACGATTAGCCACAAACGTTGTCAGATTTGAAGGGTGAGTTCTTATCTAATGTAGAGTTATTTCGACATCTGTCCAAAATATCGTTTGCTCTACCTGGAGATTCAACATCGCCGATACTCTCATCCACAATTTGGAGAGAGTAGGCGCTGCGCAAAGTTCCAATCGAGGAAGTGACTTTATTTTTAGAGGGGACACTTTCGACTTTGCCGTTAATAGCGTCGACTTGATACCGTTTTGTGTTTGGCTGCGTATGTAAATACAACACCCATATGCTCTCATTGAAGCATCAACGAACCCGTGAACTTCGAGCTTAGCGTTGGAACCACTTTCTACAAACTGCGGTATTTGAATATCGCAAAGTTGTGTCAAATTTGTTTTAACGTTTTTCCAACTGGTGTCAAGGCGCAATGGAATCGACTCATCCCAATCTAACTTCGCGATCCAAAGTTCTTGCAATAAGATTTTTGCTTTGATCACGATAGGACATAGTAATCCAAGGGGTTCAAAGAGACGTGAAGAAACTGATAAGATGTTTCTTTTTGTCGCTGGCAGATCGTGAAAGTGTTCTTCTAACTTGAAGCTGAAGATGTCTTCCTTTGGTTGCCAGTGAATTCCTAGCGTTTCTGTGGAGTCCGAATCATTAAATTTGATTTCCTTTTTTGGACTTACAGTTTCACGAAATGCTGGGTGATTGGAAAACCATTTTGCCAATTGAAATCCGCCTCGGTTTAAAATCTCTATCACTTCCTGTTGGATTTTTGTGAGAGTTTTGAACTCATCAGCACCGGTTAGAAGATCGTCGACATAAAAGTCTTAAAGAATTGTTTCTGATCCTACCGGGTGTGAGTCCTTATGAACATCACTTAACATTTTTAAACACCGTATCGCCAAGAAGGGCGCGGACGCAGTTCCATAAGAAACTGTGTTTAATCGAAAATGTTGGAGAGGTTCAGACGGATGCTTTCTCCACACTACGAGCTGGTAAATCGAGTACTCTTTCGCCATCAGAACTTGACGGTACATTTTCGAAATGTTTGCCGTTAGGGCATATTTACGTGTTCGAAAACGGAGCAACATCGAAAACAGCTCCTCTTGAATGGTTGGACCGACCATCAACAAGTCGTTCAAGGATTTTTGAGACGTTGTACGACTTGACGCATCAAACACAACACGCAATTTCGTGCTCGTACTCTGTGGTCTTAAGACACACTAATGTGGAATAAAGTAGTGTGGGATCTTCGGAATTTCGTTGTTCGTAGGCGACATATGTCCCAACGTGAAGTATTCATGCATGAACTCCATATACATCGCTCCAAGACCATCATTTTTCCAAAGCTTTCGCTCAAGGGAAAGAAAACGACGTTTCGCATTTTCATATGATGATCCGAGCAAACTCGGGTGTTCTTTGAATGGCAAAGTTACCTCAAATCGACCTATCGGTAAGAGTTTTGTATTCTCAACAAAGTGTTTTTCACACCTTTGTTGTTCTGGTGTGAGCATTTTATTTGATTCTCCTGGAATTTCCTCTAGTAACCAAAACTTTAGAACAATTTGGTCTAAAGTTGGAGATTCGACGGATTGGCATATCATATTGCAACAATTGGAATATTCGAACAATTGGAATATTTTCCAGATATTATCCAGCCGAGAAGCGTTTTTTGAATAGTCGGGTACTCCGGGCCTTTCTTTATTTGACCAACGGATAAAAGTTCGAAGAACGTTTCTGCTCCCAACAACAGATAAATTTTTTGTGGTTTATTGAACCTCGAGTCAGCCAATTCAATATTTTGTGGAATATTCCAATTGGCCGTGTTTATTGCATGATCTGGCTGATATGCTGAAATTGAGGTCATGACCCAGTAATCTGCTGAAAATGAATGATCATTCAGTCTTGATTTTACCACTGCATGTACCTTTTTGTTTACTTTCGAGTTTGTTTTACCAATACCCAGCAAGTTTAATGACTTATCTTCTTTACGAAGGTTCAACCTCTGTGCTACCTCTTCAGTTATGAAGTTGATTTGCGAGCCAGAATCAAGTAAAGCACGCGCTGGTAGATAATCGCCGTTCTTGGATCTTATTTTTACGATTGCAGTTGATCGATTGGTACAGAGGCATGTATGGCTTGGGAGGTCGAGGACTGAACACCATTAAAAGTTGTTTCGTACTGATGCAACAACGAATGATGCCCCCGATTGCAAACACTACACCGGCTTTATTTGCACTTTGAAACTGTGTGTCCTTTTCGAAGGCAGTTTATGCAAACTGGAACACCTTTTGCAAACTCGAATCTTTGCAGTACCGGAAGTGCTGTAAACGATTGACATGCAGTTATGTAGTGATTGTTCGACTTGCAGAATAAACATTTCGGTTTATTTTGTTGCTGTTGTGTGTTGACACATGAAAACGACGTCTTTTGGCCTTTGGGCCGATTCAGGTCTTTTTTAATATTTGATTGTCTGTCAGTAAGTTTGGATCTTGAAGTTGAAGACTCTTCAGCAGCGATATGCTGATAACGTTCATTGAGAGCAGCTTCACAATCACTCCATAGAGGAAGTGTGCTATAATCTAGCTGCTCTTCCCACTTTGACCTCGTGACTGCATCCACCTTTAACATCACCAAATGAATGATGATGGCATTTGTGATGTTGTTTTCATCACCTAATGACAAAAGGGAGTCATAAATTGCAGAAACCGTAGTTTGGTGATCTCCGGTAACTCAAAAAGTGTTGAAACATTGTCAAAAAATATAAGACAATTGTTGTCGTACACTCTCTTCAAGCTGGCCAACGCTTTCGGGTAATTTTGTTCAGTGATTTTAAACGCTTTCACTTTTCCTAACGCTTCACCAGATAGACACGAAATCAGATGATTGAATTTTTCAATATCTGGAAGATTGGAATCATTGTCCACCAAATTTTCGAGCCGCTAAATTTGGGAAGAGACATCTTAGGAAGTCGTGAGTGATGAGGAGCAGAGAATGAATATTCAACGACGCTAGATTTTCTCCTCTTATTTAAAACACTCATAATTTACGACTTTGCACAAACTCAAAGCAAGTTCTATATCTGATTGACATATCATTGCTTGATCAATGTAAGAATTTAATAAGTCCAACCGACATTCCAATTCTAATGGATTTTGTGACATCGTTTTTTGTTCTAATGCCGATTTAACACGAGAAATATTAGCAACAATGATTGACCTCTGATGCTTTAATTGCTCAAGAGAGTCATTCTTGCTCGGAGAAACTTGTCTCTTTGGTGACATTATTATTATCGCGAGATGAACTTCAAGCTAAACCACTTTCGTATTTTGTATGAAATTAGCTCATTCACTGGCAATGCACTGGTTATCAATTAGCTGACGCTTTTAAATCGACAGTTATGTCACGCAATAGATTACGCAGCACTATATATTTAATAAGCTTATAATGGTTTAACTTATATTTCTTCACCACTTTAGTATGTATTATACTTTATACTTCAGTTCGACTATAAATATCGAAAATTAAATAAATTAATTTAATTCCGGTTGAAATAGCTGAATGCACTCTCGTTCAAAATATATTCAGAAATAATTTTATTTACTGAACGCACTCTACGCTTATTGAATTTTAGCCAATGTAAACAAAGTGGTTTGTAAGTATTAGTAACGGTGGTGACAACGCAACCAAGAACGAGCCGTAATTATTTTTGCAATTGAGAAATAATGCTCACACGAATGTTTATTATTCGTTAGTTTGCAATAATTTGTAACATGATTCAATTGTAAATTGTGCTTATTAGGTTAAAGACACAAATATTTATTTGAATTTTACGAATCGCACACTTGTTTTATTTATTGTTTTATGTACGTATGTATGTATGTATTATGCACTGTATATATGTACTCGGTAGATGTTATCAAATATAACAAAAATTGAAAGTGTATAATTGTGTTTTGTACACAGTGTGGCCAGTGATAGCATTGTTGCTCTTGGCTATGTAAAGCACTTTCAATTTTTGTTCGTACCTCTTTGTAGGCAACTTCCCTTTTGCACTGCTCGCAATTGCAATTGGAGTGCATCTAGTTGTTGTTGTTTCCTTTGATGGAGATGGTGACTGATGGAGATGACTTGTACCGCGCAATTCGCGAAACCGAAACCGACGACTTGATTTTTTTTTGTTCATTGTGCACTTTATGTTTAATTAACAACACTGCACTTTTTATATCTATATGGATATGTATTTATGTATTTTGTATTTGTTCGCACTGTTGCACTTTGTGATTTGTTATATATATATATGTATTTGTATGTACCACTTTTCACTATTTGTGATCACTTTTTATTTGAGTTTATTTTATTATTATTTTATTGTTGTCCCTGCTCGGGCGCCATGAAGAAATTGCAATGTTTTTTGCAATTTTTTAATGCAAACGTACTTATATTAAAAGAAAAACCGGCTTCTCAAAAAAATGAAATAAAATGTCTTGTTTTTATTCGTTAAATTATATAATAAATATGGCCGCTTAGGCGCGCAATTCAAATCTTAGACCAATTCGCTCCTTGGATAATTCACAATTACAATTATTATTATTTTTTTTTAATTCATATTTTATTTTTATTTTTTAAGAACATTTATACTAAATTCAGCAATTATTTGTGCTGACGAAACAACTAGCTCTGTTCATCTTTTCAAATTGTTCAATTTTTCGAGAGTCAAATTGGAACCAAAAATATTTAATTTTACTTTAAAAAGACAAACATTTTTTTTTCCTGGATTGGTGTGAATCTTCAATTAGACACTATTATACCCGTGTATTCATAGTAGTGTCGGATTTTTACTCACTAAACACACCCTTCCCATTGTTTTTAGTTATTTACTACAACTCTATTTCCGTATCTAGTAGTTTTAACAACATTATTTTTACGCGTGAGGCAGGTAGATTTTCGATAAGATCACCTGCTGGAACCGTTTATAGCGGCCTGTACTCATTGGGCTAAGTTCAACGGTTTCATTCGTTGGAGACGGCGCACGAGGTTTCTCATGTGCAGTGTTAGGAGTATGGCACTCTTAACTTCTTCAAGAAGTTTTTTATTTTTTTGTCCACGGTTGCGATCCCTAGATCTCTTTGTATATCATTATTTCGTAGATACCGGGGGGCATTCACGACAGCCCTTATAACATTGTCTGGGAAAGACTGTATGAATTCTCTGTTACTTGCTTTAGTGCAACCTCAAAGTTGTACCGTAGGTCCACACAGGCTTTAGCACTTGCTTCTATACAAGCAGTTTGTTATACGCGCTTAACTTGGAATGTCGTCCGAGTAGCCAGTACATTTCTCTATATCGATTCTCAAGTTCGTCACGTTTTTTCTTTACGTGCGCCTTCCACTTAAGCTTAGCATCCAGCGTCATCCCGAGATATTTGGCTTCATTTACGTACGGTATTTGTACCGAGTTAATGAAGACAAGTATATTGTCTATGTTTTTGTAGGTAAAGTTAATATGCGTGGATTTGGTTTCATTTAGCGCAATGCGCCAGAGTTTTGTCCAATCGCAAGTTTTATTTACAGCGTGCTGCAGTTTTACGGTAGCGGACTCAACTGTGCTTGCCGTAGCCAGAATAGCCGTATCGTCTGCGAACGTAGCTACTATTGTGCCCTCAGCTTGTGGTATGTCCCGGGTATAAAACAAAAACAGAGTAGGGCCAAGGACACTCCATTGCGGGACCTCGGCGGCGATGTCTTTAAGTTCCGTGTATTCCGTTCCTTAACTCTAAATATCCGATTCTTGAGGTAGGATTCTAAAATGCAATATAGATTTTTCTGAAATATCCTACTTTGTGTGTATTTCAAGCCGTCGTGCCAAGCCTTGTCAAAGGCCTGGGATACGTCGAGGAAAACGCTGGAGCAAACCTGTTTTTCCTCAAGTGCTTTTTCGACTTCGTTGGTTATTCTAAATACTTGGTCAATTGTGGAATGACTCTTCCTGAACCCAAATTGATGATCGGGGATAAGGCGTCTTTCTTCCATTAGTGGTTGTATTCGTTTCAGTAGAAGTTTCTCGAATAGCTTTGATGTTATAGGTAAAAGTCAATATGATTTTTTGGACCATTATCACTTCTGCGGCTTTCCACGAATCTGGTACGTATAATAGTCTGAACGAAGCGTTTATTAAATACTGAAGCTCTTTGTTAATTCCTTGAGGAATTGTCCGGTAATTAAATCATAGCCAGGAGCTCTGTTACTTTTCAAGTTTTTTATTGCCTGGCCGAGTTCAGTTAGCGACACCCGTTTTGTTCTGAAGTTATCGGATATCGGAGGCATATCGGTTGGATCATCTATCAAGATTTGTCCATCAAACGGCTTAAACGTTTGTTCTAGATGTTCTGAACATAGGTCTGCCTTTTCTTTGTCACTGTTTGCCCATTCGCCATTGTTTTTTTCAAATTGGCCGAATGGAGTTGAGGCTTTTTTATATCTTTCTCTGCTTTCCAAAGAAAATAATTAGTTTTTTTCGTTTTTCAAGATATACAAGGTATATTGAGATCTCGTGATTTTTCAAGTCTTTAATTGCTTTTTTAAGTTTATTGCATACAAAATTTAGGTATGCTTTATGTTGGGGGCAGCGAGAATGTTGCCATACCCTGCGCCCTCCCCTTTTTTCGCGAATAAGCTCTTTAATTTCTGGCGGGTAATATGTTCCTTCTGCTTTGGCAACTTTTCTTTTTGGAGTGTTTTTCCATGTGGCGTTCTGGATAATCGATATAAAATTTTCGAGTTCCACTTCTAACTCAAATGATGTTTTCAGTGAGACATTCAACAAAAATTTTGTTTCGCAAACATGTTTGAAACCATACCAGTTTGTTTTATTATTAGTTAGTTCAGGTTGTCCTTCTAATTTCATTAGACTATCGCTCATTGTCAATACTATTGGTGAGTCAGAGTCAGAGGCGAGGTCAACGCTGTTCTCTATTCCTACGAAATTGTAAGATACTCCTTTTGTAACGAAAAGGTCTACCAGGTCAGGTAATTTCGCTACGTCGGAGGGCCAATAAGTCGGTTTGCCTGTCGAATGGAAATCTACTGCAAAGTCCATATCGTCTTTATACGAAAGTTTACCTTTTGTTGAGATTTTCCTCGAACCCAGAACATATGTTTGGCATTAAAATCGCCGCCAATGATAAAATTCGTTCCAAGTTAGTCTAAGTTCAATGCTTTTAAGCTTACAGCGCGGGGGAAGATAAATAGACGATATATTAATATCCGTTGTTTTACTTTTTACTCGAACTGAAGTTGCTTGTATTGCGTCCAGTTCTGTCGTAGAATTTATAGAATGCTTGATGCAGTTCTAGATAAATAAGGAGGAACCTCCCCTGGCCCTTCCCGAGAGATGGTATGCATGGTACGCACAAAATCCTCTTATTTTTATTTGCGATCCCCTTGTCAAATGGGTTTCCGAGATCAAGCACACGTCAATGTTGGCATTTTTTAAGAATATATCTAGTTCTGTGATTTTTTTAGACCATTTGCGTTTCATGTTAAAATGTTGATCGACTTGTTCATTTTCATTTTGTTTTATGTTTTGTACTAGGTATGATCTCAAGTTTGGTTAGTTTGTCAAATATTACATTTTTAATTTTATTTTGTTCTGTAGGTTTCGCAAGTATCCTCTTTAATACTTGCGAAACCTACAAAAAAAAACTGGCTCCGTAGTAGAATCACTTTTTTTGTTCGTATGGTTCGTTATTACGGCTTGGGCATACGATTTGGTACCCGAAGGTCTTGGGCTTTCCTTTATTGTGGGCAATGTTATTGTATTTTGTCTATCTTTGGTTGGTTCTTTCGTGGTCGTGACTTTATAGTACCTTTTCGGTTTGTCGTTTTGTTTTTTTTTTTCAAAATATTTACGGCGTCAATAATGTTCAAGCCTTTTGTTTTGCCATAACACGGAGTGGTCTCTCTAGCTTATTTGCTAGACAAAAAATGAATCAAAATCTAAGTTTGTTTAAAGCCGAAAAAACCACACTTGTACGAAAATATGTAAATATTCTGAGCAGACAAGATTTTCGAGAAAAAAAAATTAAAGGACAATTTTTTTATAAATGGAAGTGGAATATAATAGAAAAATGATGCAATATTATCAGAAATACTGGTGTGTGGGTCCCTTAACAACCCAAGGCCGTCTCAATTCGGTTTTTGGATTTTGGCCTATTTTTACATGTAAAACGTCCAATATTTGGGTAGGTTAGGTTGTGTGGCTTCCATCGAAATTTATGGATTGACTTTTACCCAGGGGTCCATTGTGTTGCCACTGAGCCGGTTACCATTCGTTGCCCCTGGAACTATTTGGTTTCTGGGACGAATGCCCAGATTGATTTGACATCCTTTTTGGATATATCCGCTAGTTCATTTATATAGTACTGTCCGAGGGTTTCTTTCATAATGGACGCCAGAGAAGGCAGTTGCAGTGTGAAGGGTTTTCCTCTTCTTCCTCATCCAGCATCTGCTACAGAACTCATTGTATGATAATCCTAGTCTTGCAGCGCAGTATCCTCTGAGGATTCCAACTAGGTGATGTAGGCTTTTCCTGCCTAGACTGAGTATGGTTGTGGTTCCTTCACGATTTTTGCTGACATCTGCTTCACCGCATGCTATATTGCACTCGATGGTAGCATATGGTTTACGATGTTTTCAGGAGTTGGTGCTTCTCCATTTTTTTCCTCTAATTCTCTGCCTGTCCTCTAAATGTGGACACTGAAAAAGTACATGCTGTACATCTTCTCTGACCGCTCGGCAATTTAAGCAGAGGGGAGATTCTTTCAGACCAATCCTGTGTTGGTACTCTCGAAAGTAGCTATGCCCGATTAAGAGCTTATTTAATTAGAAATCTACTTCTCTATAGTTGCGTTCTATCCATTTATGGATATCTTCCCTTTGGGGATTGGTTCCATTTCCTGCCATATTGTATTGCTTCACTGCTTTTCTTGCATCTTTATATGTTTAACTGAACCTCCAGGTTTCCGAATTTTGGCCTTGTAGCTCCCTTGTAACTCACTAGCCTGGATGTCAGCTGGCAGAATTTCCGCAATGACATATATATATCTGACACACTGTTCGATATGCATAGCAAATTCTCAGAGCACATACTCGGTGGACTGAGCTAAGCCTTTTTTCGTATGACTTAATTGCTACTGCTTTCGCCCATATTGGTGCTGCGTGCATTGTGACTCCCTGCACCACTCTTGATAGAATTAGTCTCTGGGTCCTTCTATGTTGGCCATTATTCTGGATAAGGAAGCGCTCACTTTTCCGCCTTTTTCGCGTATTCTTTCCAGGTGTTCCTTTTACGCGAGCCTAGCATCAATCATCACACCTTGGTATCTGATAGCCGATGTTGATGTTATGTCGTGATCACCTACCTCGATTCTTTATCCTTGCGACTGGGTACAAGCAAACTCTAACCCAACTGTGGCTGGTGGGTGGTAAAAACAAGAAGATTCAAGCCTAATTTTCCGGTGCGAAAGAACCTCCAGCCCCAATTCAAATTCATTGGGCCACATGCACTACCTTAAAGCTAACGAATATCGTTGCCGCCATTATAAAATCAACCTACATATGAAATTAAAACAGCAATCAAACTCTACGAAGAATCCATCATCACAATCACATCTTTCAATCTTACTGGGAAATTACAATAGCCAATAGAAGAGGAACCATAACTTCAACTAAATCATCATTGCAACATTCATAAGTATTATGTTAATAAAATACTAACCTAAATTCGATTTCATAAATATAGAATTAATCCTTAAAATTCTACTCTTCCATTTTTTTTGATACAATTTTGTTGAACGATCAAAGTTCCATTAAATCGTACAGTTGCTTCCGCAGGATGTTACTGCAAGTGTATACGACATCTTGATCCAAGAATCTCCCACCCCCAATACAAACCTTAAGAAAGCATTAATAGACTGTCATTCAATGAAGAAGAAGTCAGGTGAAGAAATGGGCGACAGGAAACCATTCGAATTCTATCGTAGACTTGTACAAGTTCCAATCAAGGCGAGTTCCAAATCTAAAATAGAAGATTTACTTGAGGTAGAGGATGATATATATGAGCTTTACCAACAACAATACTCTCCTACGTTCTCTTTGGTTTCGCAATCTGAAAAATCTAATCTGAACTACTTTCTCTCGTACTCGACATACACCCTATCCGATTTTTATTTTGTCCGTCTTAATTATGTTTTTTTTTTTAAACGTCTGGATGGCGCAGTTGGTAGAGTGCCTGCCCCTGGTTAGCGGGGTCCTCCGTTCGAAACCCAGTGAAAGCAAAGTTAATACGCTTTTATCTAGTTTTCAAATATGGTCCAGTCACCATTGCTATTGGGATCAAATTAACGGCACTAATCAGTGGTAGTAGTCTGACAAATGGGTATCAGAATGGACCAACATGGTCCAAGTGTGCTGGTGAATGCGCATCTCATCTCCTATCTAACCTAATTTAACTTAATTATGCTTTTGGCAGCGGTGATCGGGAGGCCTGATGACTGCTGTTTGTAACTCTGCACATGAGGCCTGCATGCCGTGCAGTTCCTCACACAGCTCGGGCATGGCTAGGCAGATCCCTTCTCATGCAGCTTTCTTGAGTTCCAGCAATAATTCTCCGTTGGCCGTCTTTCTTATGCGGGTGACATCAGAGCCCAGTCCGTTTAACCGTAAGAGCCAGTCTTTTTAATTACAGATGCTTCCGGTTTGACGCGTATCTTGCTACGCCCTTGTTCTACGTTTTTTTTCTGGTCAGCTTTCTTATTTTTACTTTTCGTCTTCTGACTTCTTCTTCTAGCGCTATCTTCGTTTGCTTTTCATCTCTTTGGCACATATGGGCTGGTTATTTTGCCGCTATTGCCCGCTTTTCCATTACAATGTCGGCGTATGATTGCGTCGATGGTTCTTCATGATTTGGGAATTTAGCCCGTTTTCGCTTTCGTTCTTTTAGTTGTTCCCACAACGTATGAGGAACAGCAGGCTTGCTCACTTCTAATAATTGAATTTTGGTTTAATTGCTTTGAGTGGCTTAAGATATTTTGGTAATATCAGTCAGCTTAGTCAGTCATATCAGTCGGATCTTAGTTCTTGAGGAATTCTTGAAAACTGAATATCAGTGAGTTTTTGAATTCTTTTTCCTTCTTATAAATTCCACCATCGCAATGATTTTTTTTCCCAGGGACTGCATCACTTTCCGCCTTTCTTTTTCTTCACTGGCTTCGAACGTCAATCTACGATTTTTTATCCTACCGAGTTGCTCCCTTCTTGTATATATTCACATCATCCGTCCATTATTTTTTAACGGCGGTGAGTTCGGCATTTTCGTTTCCTGGGTTTTGTTCCTTTTTTCTGTTTAGTCCAAGCAAAATTTAATTTATTTGCTTGGTTTGTTTGCAGATTCATGTATGGGTCCCATATCTACGGAGGAAAAGAGGTCCACCATAGCATATACTGTTTCGTATTTTTCTTGTTCTAGTTCTTGCGTAACCGTTCTATGAGCATATAATTGTCTCTAGCAAAACCTATAATTTCAGCATTAGTCAGTGCGAATGTGATAAGGATTGATAAAAGTGGAAGGAAGTCCCTTGTCTGAAATTAGAGTTTCAGGTTATCTTTGTGGACTAATCCATTTTTATTTTACAGTCGGACTTTAGTTTCTAAGTCCTCTTTAACTTTTTGTTTCTTTATTTCTATTTCCGACTATCTTTTTGTATACTATGTGTTTGTTTCGTACTTTTTTGTAAATCAGTTTCGATTATTTCCATCCAACGTTTTTCGTTGTGCTGCTTGAAGTTTCGATCGTATATCTTCATGTGTTTTTTTACGTTTTGTTAAACAGAATATCAAATGGTCTTTTATTCGTTACTGAGTGTATCAACTTGTTATATTGTTGTACTGCTCTGTAGATTGTTTCTAAATCATTAATTTAATTTAATTCTTATTTAATGTACCTTGCAATTTCGATAGTGGTGGTCGTGGCGTTGTGGGTATGTGCGTCACCGACAATGATCAAAGAGTAATAACTCTCTAAAAAAAGCTTCTCTAACTTGTCTTTTCAGAGTCGGCATAAAACAGTAGGTCCCTTCCACTCGTGAGAGAACAATAGCATGCGCACCACGAGTGGTGCCATCTTCCGACACGTGCAATTGTTTTCGTCAGTGCGAAAAAAAATATACCTTAACCCCGCGGTCCCTCCACCCACTATTAGGTCGCGAGTCCACGAGAGGAGAGAGAGTTAATGTGTACGGTCCGCATTCCCAGTCGCAACTCCCGTTTGATTTCATCAGGTGTGTTGAGATATGACTGAGAGTTCGTAGCATCTGACGTAGCGGATCTTAGAAGTGTGAATTTGTTGGTGGACCCGCTTCAACAGTTGTATGGGCATAAACCTACATCGATTGTTGTTGGGAAGCTAATCTGAAAATTACATTTCTGAACTCTGCTTTACCACTCGCAGTCGGAGTTGGTTTTCAGATATCTCCGTTTTGTTTTTATGGTTGATGTGACCAATGTGCGTGGGCTTATAAGGAATCTCTTCGCTGTGTATGTGCATTTATTTCGCTACAAAGCAGCTGTCCAGGCGCTTAGTGATACGCAGATAAGTGAGAACACCGACTTATCAGATATTTTATTTTTTAGACATTTTTGAAATAAATAATATAGTTATAACAACATAAAATTAAAAAGTGAGCAAAAAGTGTAAGATGACATAAAGAGTAAGAAACAAAAAGAAGCAAAATAAGATGACTTAAAGGATAGCATTTTAACAAACATTAACATTAAACCAAAATAAATAACATTTAAACCAAAATATGAGAAATGAGAAATTCTAAGCTATCGTAAGCAAGTTTTAGGTTTTTAGATGCTTTATAAATATTCCATATTCATATCTATGAGAGACAACATTAAAAAAATTACGGTATGCAGTGGTGGCAGTGGCACGAAGATTATAATTAGAAATTAGACGACAATTACGATTACCGGACTTCATAAAAAAAGTTTTTAACACCTTAAAACAATACAGGTGATGTTAATTTTTCTTATGACACGTTTTAGCAAGACTAGCAGTGGTTGTATTCTATTCTGATAAACACCACAACACCACCCCAACGAGAAATTCTTGTGAGCTTGGAGTGAAAAATACCATAGTACGTTGAGCACAAATTAACTAGATAGTAAAAATATCGAAGATAGCTTTGAAAATATCTTTTTAATTAGTTAATATGGTTGGTAAAACTCATTCTAGAGTCCATCGTAAGTCCTGGATACTTAAAGTCATCTACCCTCTCTATTAAAAAACACTTATCGCTGCAGTTTAAATTATTGCTATAATAAGTGGGACAACGAAAAGCAGACGTTCATTGGCAATTCGTAAGATTACAATTATGACACTTAGAGGAATGGAAGTACACATTAACATCAGATATAAGGGACGAAGACAAATTAAAAAGAATTAATTTAGTCTTTGAACTTATTATAAGGTTATGCTCACCAAACAAATCTTATCATATATAGATCCCAATTTAAATAGCAGACTAAGTCCAAAGGGCTTTTAGACCCATATGTTATACCCACATCATCAGCAAAATCTGTAGGCGGGCCTTTGAAATTAAGAGCTAGCAGTGAATTGATGAAGATCAGAAAGAGAGTATATAACAGGAAAGAACCACGAGGAACGCCCAGATTAAGAAATTTAGCATCACTTATAACGTTTTCTATTTTTACTCTTTGTGACCTATCTTCAAGGCATGACTTGAACCAATTGAGCATAAAACGACGGAATCCAGCTTTCTCCAGTTTTCTCAACAAATAATTGTGGTAACCATATCAAACGCTTTGGTGATGTCAATAAATAGCCCAGCGGTACATTGTTTTCCCATCGGAAATCCAAATTGGTTACGATTAAAATATAGCTTGTTGTCGCTTTTAATTTTACACCGCGGTCTCAAGATCTACGTTCGTAGTAATGTAGCGTATCAAGCTCAACGACGATACGGCCACTGTCCTCATCCGGTATTTAATTTTCGTTTTTTGGTGGTTAAAGCTCCATTTCCGTGAGCACTTAATTCACGTTTGCTTTATGTATAGAAGTCCTAATTTGGATAGCAGTATTTCAATGTACACAATTGTAATTGGCTTCGAAATTCAGCTCAGATAATGCCCTGGATCAGTTTATCAGCTAATTTCTGGTTATCATCACAACAGTTAGAGATCAAATTTCGTAAAGAACAGTATGTCTGTACGAGGAGACAGATTGGAGTGGACTTAACCAATTCTTTAAGAATTTTAACTGGTCACTATGCTTCTCGATAATGGATGTGGATGCCGCTGCTGATAGGAGCATTTTGAGAGAGTTGAATTTGTAGACATACAAAGCCAATCCTACTGACGAAAAGCGGAACAGGTTTAAACGGGCCATAAATGACTGCAATTCAATTATCAGGCGTGTCAAATTCTCTTATGAGCAAAAGTTGAGGCAAAAATTTCTACAATGTTCCAAGACTAGAAAAAAACTTTTGGTAATTTGTAAAATACATAAAGAATTCCGCTCGTCTTCCATTCCCGCGCTCATTTACAGTGGCATACCAGCTGTCAGCTCCTTAGACAAAGCCAATCGGCCAACTCAACACTTCCAGATCCCTATATGTCTCCATCTATACTTGAGCAAGAGTACTTAAGGATCTCGATGTGCACAAATCCGCTGGCCCGGATGGTATTCCCCATATAATTCTGAGGATTTGTTCGTCTGCGCTGACGAAACCACTGCGTAAGCTTTTTCGTCTATCCTATTCTTAGGTCTCTTTCCGAGCAGATGGAAAACAGCATTTGTCAAGCCCGTCCCTAAAAATTTCGAATCTTCGCCACCCATCTCGTACCGACCCATATCACTTACGCCCCCTCTTTCTAAGTTCATGAAAACGCTGATTAATCGTCAGATAATGAAATATTTTGAATCACGGAAACTTCTTAATTTCCGGCAGTACGGTTTCCGCAGCATAATGTCCACTGGTAATCTGATAGCTTATCTCACCGAAAAGTGGAACCCGCATCTCAGGTGAAAGCAAGATCGTTGCGCTTGATATTTCTATGGCATTTGACAGAGTTTGGCATCAAGCTCTCTTATCGAAAATGTGTGTCTATGGTATCGATAAATCTCTACTTGTATGGATTATAAATTACCTTTCGACCCGTTCAATTCAAGTTGTTATGGATGGGTTCAAGTCTAATGTCCACCAAATAAATGCCGGTGTTCCCCTAGGCTCAGTTCTGTCTCCGACACTCTTTCTCATTTTTTTTAATGATCCTTTGTCTGCTACTTCTAAACCAATCCATTCCTTCGCTGATGACAGCTTTTCATATTCGTTCCAAGACTCACGACCCCGCCCTTCGGCCGTAGAATAGGAAAGGCAGCGTATGTTAAGCGCATTGAACTCTGATTTTGACATCATTATTAACTGGGGAAAAACAATAGAGAGAATCATTCAAAACCTCAATGCTGCCTGCTGTCACTCAAACGAACACTTGATTATCAGCCATTATCCATGAATGACAATGGTCTATGAAACTGGAAAACTTCCCATCCTTCGTATGTGTATCAATTGAACACATCGTTGGAACGATCACATATTTGAGGTCGCTAAAAATGCTGCCAACAGGTGATGGCCGCGTATGTGATAATGGGTCTTGCCATCATTGTCTACAATAAATGTAAAGTTTTTGGAGAAAGACCCCAAAACCTGCCGTACCACTATTATGGCTCACAGTGGTCTGGTAGCACGCTCTACGAATGACTTCATCTGTGAATTGCAGTTGAGTCGTTCGTTCAGGATTTCTCCAAGATATTTGACTTCTCTGGAAGAGACTAGAGTGGTGTTGTTGATTATTATGGGTGCAGGGATGATTCGTAATCTTCTTGAGAAGGTCACTAAAACAGGGATTAATGGATAATCATTCTGTGCTATCCAGGATTTAACGGTGCATTCTGCATTACACTGTGGGGATCTTTTAGCAGATTGTTGATAACTAGTTTCAACTGCAAGGGAGAGCGAACCCACCTCTTGTGGACATCTCTTGGCCGCGGTTACAGAAACCGCTCCTCCGAAAGAGGAAGTAATTGAACGACTTTCCAGCATAGCCCTGATCTATTTATTTATTTATTTATTTATTCCATCTACCGATCTTAACTCTTACAGATTTCGGAACCTTATGATAATATTCGTATAATCTAAATACATGACAGGAACATTTTGATAATTATAAGTAAATAAATATAGGAAAACAAAGTATTAAATAAATATTTGAATAAAAAGATTTAGTAATAAATAAGTATGTAAACAGTACATTAAATTGAATAAATATATTTTGTAATAAATAATTATAGATCTTAAATTAGATTAATTAAGGGAAATTGTCAAAGATTTTGGAATAGACTGTTTAAATTTTTGTCTCTCATCACAGAGGTCTACTTCTACACAAACAGAATTAAATTGACTTATACATTTACTCAACGGTTCATTAAAGCTATAATTATACAGGTGTTTTGGTTGTTATAAGAATTTTCGGGTTCGAAGAATTCTTTCCGGTGCGTAAAACCTTACATTTTGCAGGAGGTCAGGGCAAATTACACGATACGAAAGAATATCATAAATTAACATCATGCTATGATCACCTCGTCTTCGTTCTAAAGTATCTAAACCTATTAACGCACATCTTGTAGTATATGGTGGCATGATGTCAAGATTCCACCCCATTCTTTTTATAACAAATCTGGTAAATGACTTTTGAACTTTTTCTAGGCGCACTATAGAGTTCTTACATAAAGGACACCATATTACTGAGCAATACTCGAGATGAGGACGTACAATGGACATATAGACAGATTTTAGGTCATATGGATTCGAAAATTCAGCATATGTTCTTTTCAAAAATCCAAGCATTGAATTAGCTTTTGCAACTATGTAGTCGATATGAAATGAAAAGGAAAGTTTCGTATCGAAAATTACACCAAGGTCTTTTATTTCCGTTTTCCTAGTAAGGCAAGTTCCACCTTTCGAATAGTCATATATTACGGGTGACAATACGTGGTAAACAGAAAAAGAATGACATTTAGTAATGTTTAAGCTTAGTTCATTGAGATCGCACCAATCAGCTAACATACTTAAGTCATTTTGAACATACATACAATCTTGACGATTCTTAACACGAAGGTAAATCTTAAGGTCGTCTGCATACATTGAACATTTAACATGAGACAGGATTGAAGGAATCTCATTAATAAATATAATGAACAGTAGTGGGCCTATATGGCTACATTGGGGAACACCTGATAATACCTTCATGATTCTAGACTTATGGTTATCAATTTTTACCATTTAAGTTCTATTTGTTAAGTAACTCTCTATCCACTTAAGTAGTACTGAATGAATACCAAATGATCTTACTTTGTTTAATAGAATATTATGGCATACAGTATTAAATGCTTTTCTAAAATCCTTGAAAATAACATCAACTCGATACCCGGATTCTACTGAATCAAAGAGGTATTTTGTAAAAATTGTCAAATTGGTTAAGGTAGATCTGCCAGAAACAAAACCATGTTGGTGTAAAGTAATGTGTTCTTTGATTGCAAAATACATTTTTTTGTGACAATTAACTCAACAAGTTTCGGAATAGCTGAAATCTTAGAGATTCCTCTATAATTTTCCACTTTATATCGAGAACCAGCTTTAAATATTGGTGTTATAAAGGAAATTTTCCATTCGTCCAAGAATGTACCGGAAGACAAAGACATATTAAACAATAATTTCAATGGTAGCGACAAGGAAGAACTACATTGTTTGACAATAACAGACGGAACATTGTCAGGACCAGGATTCACACAAGAGTTCACGGAATAAATTCCCTGCAGTATGTCATCAGTTGAGATATACAGTGATCCAAGATTTATATTACAAAAATCTTCATTAAAAGAAGGTGGATGAATATTCGAGTGATCTCTATACACTGATTCAAAGAATTTTGCAAAGAGCTCGCAGGTTGTCTCACTACTCTGAGATACTATACCATTGGACTCAACATTTTGCTTTCTTTTATTATTTACAAATGTCCAGAAGCCTTTAGAATTCCTAGCAATATTAGATTCAGTATTCATAACATAGTGTTTATAGAGAAATTTGTTTAAGAATTCATATTCCCGACGCAATTGACAAAAACGCTGTTTGTTGTGATCTGATTTTGATTTTGTGAAAAGTTTAAATGCTTTATTTTTCGCGTTTTTTAAATTTATTAATCGTTGGTTATGCCACGGCAATTTAACGAGGAATATTTTTCTAATACGTGGCACAAACTGAATGAACCCATATTCTATTATATTTAAAAATGCATTATGCATTTCATATAAGTTTAGACCGGAGAGAATGTTCGACCAATCAACCGAAAGAAAATAAATTAAACCTTCATAATTGGCTTTTGCAAAATTATACATGCTTTCGTAACTTCTTAAATGATGTTTTATTAATGGACTACTATATTCAACATTTAAACATAGAGCTATGTGATGAACAGAATTTGACATTAATGGACATAGAACTTCTCTGACAGAACAATTTAAATTATTATTTACAAATATTAAATCAAGAATCCTATTAATTGAATTATGACAATTATTGATTTGGAAGACATTACAGGCAAACAATGAATTAATTAACATGAATTCACAATCAGTTTTTATGTTATATGGTATTAAACACTTATCTTCATTTGAAAAGGACCAATTGATATCACCTAGGTTAAAATCACCCATAACAATTAGATGCTGCTGTTTGGTCAGCTGATCAGCGATGAATTCAATGTTGGCAACATGTTGTTCGTAAACATCTAAATGTCTATTTGGTGGTATATAGCTAACGACGAAGAACACTTTTTGGCGCTCTGCTTCCTCTCTATTGATATCCACAGAGACACAAAGTTGCTCACTCGTAAGGTCGCCAAACGGAAGAGAAATGACATTCATACATAAAGTTGAGTTCACGGCAATTAATACTCCTCCTCCACGGAGATGACCACTTTCAGCAGGGCGATCAATGCGATGGACTGTGTAATAGTGATCGAAGAGTTCAGCCATTAAGAACTCATTATTCAGCCAAGTTTCCATGAGAACAATAACATCATACTCATGAAGACAAAATTGCAAGAGACACATCTCTAATTTTAGTTCTCATTCCCCCTGCATTTTGGTAGTATATGGTAAGGTTATTTGATGACTGAGATCGGAACATATCAGAACAAATCTGCTTATTCAGATCTCTGCATTGGGCGCGCTCTCGTTTTTGGTAAAAAACGGCACTCTCTCACACGAACATTCAGGGGCCAGTTGTCAGCTTTCATAGCATCGCTCAAGATGCATGCGGGAACACCAAGACGAAAATTAATAAATTTAAACGTTGACAGATCCGCATCTCTTTTGTATAGACGGAGACATGAGAGAAGACTTGTTGGAACATTGAGTTTCTTCGATGCATATGACATGATAGAATCCGTTTTGGTGGTTTTTGAGAAACGGGAGAGGTGAAGCCATTTCTTCTCTGATATGACTTCCACTTCAGTGTAAGCAATGTCTTTGCCTATGACTTTTCGAAGTTTTTTTGTGCTCCATTTCTTATATACTGTATTCCATTGCGGATTCGTAGGTTCAGGAAACTCTTCACTAACAGCTGTAATTTCATTTTCACTCACGGCATTGTGATTATATTGTTTTTTTAACGATTTGATTTCCAATTGCAAACATTGAACAATTTTAGTTAGTTCCGCAATTTTACACACTAAACAAAGTACAGGGACACTAGCACAAGCGTCACATTTCCACGAATAGTTTATGCTGGGTTTAATAAAGTTTAATGCATTTTCCGACGATATTGCAAATTTATCATGGAATTTCAAGCCACAAACTCCACCACATACAATATAGCTATTATTAATGTTTCCATCACATTTAGCGCAATTTTCGGACAATTCGTTATTTTAAAATAAAGGCTTAACACGGAGCAAGAAGTAAACACGTTTGGACACAGTGACGAATTGTGATGATTGATGATTGATGATTGATTGTGATCCATCGCTTGTTCGATTTTTCGATACCTCGGCTACCGTTATCGCAGTCGAGGAAAGCACATAGGGCAATCTCTTTAGAATCCAGTTCTCTCTATCTTCTTTACGAGACAGTGAAGGGCACCTGTTGTTGATTTGCCTTTTCTATATGCGAACTGATTCGAATTTAAAGGGTTATTCTTCTTCTGGTGACGCTACAGTCCGAGGTGGACATGGGCCTCAACTAACAAGTCTCTCCAGCTTGCACGATCTTAAATCAGCTGTCTCAAATTGTGCACGCCAAGTTGATTGCGGTCCTCCTCCACCTGGAGGCGCCACCAGTTTCGTGGGCGTCCTCTACTACGTTGTCTCACTGGTTCGGGGTCGAAGACTCTTTTGGCTGGAGCCGTGTTGTCCATGCGCTCTACATAGCCCAGCCATCTTATGCGTTGAATCCGTAGACGCCTGGCTAGGCTAATGTGGCTGTACAGCCCGTACAGTTCGTGGTTGAATCTTCTTCTCCAATAACCATCAACGCAGACAGGACCAAAGATTGAACGCAGAACTTTTCTCTCGAAAAGACCAAGTGCTTATTCATCCGCTTTTGAGATTGTCCATGCCTCCGCACCATAGAGCTGGACAGGGATGATCAAGGTGTTATATTATGTTAGCTTGACCCTTTGAGAGAGGACTCTACTATTCAATTGCCTCTTGAACCCAAAGAAACAGCGATTGGCAAAAGTAATTCTGCGTTTAGTCTCGGTACTGGTGTTGTTCGCACTGTTTACTTGCGAGCCGAGAAAGACGAAGTCCTTCACTACCTCGAAGTTATAGCTGCCTATAGTGACGTTTTGGCCAAGTTGTGGATGTTAAGGGTCCTTTCTTGATGACAGCATATATTTTGTTTTGCCCTCGTTCACCGCTAAACCCATTTTGGCCGCCTCCACTTCAATACCAGTAAACGCTTCATTGCGTTCCTGTGTTCGACCAATCACGTTAATATCATCCGCGTATGCTAGCAATTGTACGGACTTTTGGAAGATCGTGCCTCTTGTATTAGCGTGTGAGTACTGCAGGATCTTCTCAAGAACAATGTTGAAAAAGTCACATGACAAAACGTCGCGTTGTCTACAACCTTTTTTGACATTGAAGGTCTCGGTGAGTTCGTTACCGACCTTGATGGGGCAGCGAGAATTCTCCATCGTCATCCTGCACAACCTGACGAGTATGGCAGAAATGTTAAAACTAGACATGGCGTTGTATAGCTCGTCCCCAGGTGGTGGGTGTCGCTCTGCATTTCTTGGGTTTTTTCCTGGATTTGCCGTAATGTGAAGACGGTTAGTCAGCTCTAACTAATATTCAATATAAACATCAATTAGCCTCTCCATTCTATTGAGTAAAAATGGGTCTATAGGATTTAGGTAGCTCACTAGGTCTGTTGTTTACCTTTTACCTTTAGAATAGCTCGCTTTAAATAAAGCTGTCAGTTCTGGTAGTATTAGGTCAATCGATTTCTTCAGGAGTGCAAAAAAATTACCATCACCACCGGGAGCCTTGAAAGGTTCGAAGGTGCTTACGGCCTATTTTTACTGAACATTTTTCCAGATAGACTTTGAACTCTACTGTATACACGAACCCTGGGTTCTGTTGTGTTATAGTGCACATTAAGTGTGTGAAAAGACAAGCCGTATAAGTGCACCTGAAGTAACGTTCTAAGTGTAACTTCCCGGTTAGCCGTGTAGGATCCATCCTGCTTATTAAATAATCCTACATAGTTGTCCCGATCGTTGACTAGCGCTTTATAGGTGCGAGATGCTGCCGGCATGTCAGGAATGCTTTCGCAATATTTCCTCCAGGTTGCTCTTTTCTATAGTTTCCATTCTAAATTGTATTGTGAGAGGGAACATATATTCGTTCCACCTCTTCGTTTTCATTGCAGAATTGAAGTGTTTTCTGACTTTTTCCTAAGAGCTGTCAGTTGATCATTCCACCAAGGCACCTTTTGCTTATTAACATAAGCTTTAGGGACTGGGACAGGGACTGTAGCAGTAGAAATTTATCACTAAATATTAAGCTGAAATGCCGCTTCCTGTAGGTCCTCGATAGAATCAATAGACGTAAGAAGCATTTGCTTATTTGAGAAAACAAGTTCTCACAAAATATCCCAATCCGTGCGTTTGGGATTAAGTCTGAGACACCTATCAGTTGACCAGGTATGCCAAAACTAATGTGTGAATGAGCCAACAGGGACGATTTATCTAACACATGCCAATTTCCAATAAAATTGGTAATGAATGGACCTGCGAGGGTGAGGTCAAGCACCTTTTAGCGAATCGCATTTATGAAGGTAGGTGTTGAGCCTTTGTTTAGTTATTCACTACTAGTAAGATATTCTAAAGGACACCTCTTCTGTTGGTATCACTACTTCCACATGCCCCATCGCATGGTATGTCATTGTTGTCGTCGACACGATGTTATGTGTCCCCGTTCTATTGGGACACATCTTCTTTACAATTACAGTGCCTTATCATCTCGCAGATTCAGTCACTTGGTAGCCCCATATATCTACGACTTGACGAAATAAGTATAATTCACCAGTCAACTTTATCCCTTCATTAAATCTCCAGATGGTTCACGAATTAGAAACTACTAGATCTTTGTGGTAACACAACGTGCCTACATTTGACCTAGGCGTGGCTACCTTTAAGGTATTAGTCGCTCTAACCTAACCTAAGCTACTTCAGCAAATAAAAGACTACCTCAAAAATGTAAAGTAAATACTATGAAAAAAGTCTTCGAAGTTTGGCAAGTTAAGCGAGCCACAGAGAATTACGAGACGAAATCGTGCAACACACTGGAATTCTTAAACTTTAAGGGGGTTGTCGTGCCTATTCTACACTCGTTCATCTTATCGGTACCAGCAGTATGTTAGTATGTCACAGCTATACCGAATATGGTCGAAGAAAATACTCTGATACTAAAGTGGTTCGATGGCGGAGTGAGTTCGTGCGTTGCTCACCTGTAGAAGCGCGTTGTGCCTTCGAACACGGCTTATTACCTTTTTTTGCTTTGTTTTGTTTGAAAAAAACATTTCATATTCTGTTTGCCCAATGCACAGTTTAAAAGTGCTCAAACTTCAGTTCAACGTGAGTTTCATTCCTTGAACAGAGTTCAATTTGTAGTCTATGTTAAAATAGATTGTACTCCCGTTTGAAACTCATTTCAACATCTTTCTTATTTTCGACATTTGATAAAAATGTATTGTCCCTTTTTATGCATAGAGACTAGGTAGGTTTTTCTTACATTTTTTGCTTTTCAGTGGTCATACGCAGGAATGGATTGTCTGAAGTGATTTTGTATGTTTGTTTTCTTTGTTTGTTATCTATCTAGCAAACCTTACAAAAGCTCCAAGGAACTGACCGAAGGCACTTAAACCTACAAAGTATAGCAAATACACACACACACACACACAATTAGTGTGTGTGCGTACAAGCACCATTTGGAACGTTTGGCTTTTTTCGATCGCATTGAACAAACGAAGTTCAACTGAACATTCAGATTTCACTGTGAAACCGAACGTATTAAACCGAAAATTTTAACTCAGTTTAAGGTTCAGCAAACAAAACACACCTTATGGAACGACGCATTAGCAATCCCGAAAGAGAAGAACAACAACAAGACATTACCTTCGGTGAATGATTACAGTCGGATTAATGATATGGTGGCACGAAGCTCGGGGTCATGATTACAAGATAACGCCCCTAAGGAAAAAGACCCCAGTCATTAAATTTGATCTTGCGATGGCACATACGATTTTATTATAATTGAATAATAATTGATTACATAAATCCTTTCGAAATTGCTTCTATCGTACGGCAGGCTTTTCTACTAGTTACGGAATAAAAAAATATTATTCCAAGTATCAATATTATCATAGACAAATTGGAGATAACGATATTCTACTTAATACAACGATTTCTGCGATACCTCCACTCATCGATGCCTCCACCCTGTGATGGATTTTTAATGTGACGGTCTGGTTGTTGATCAAATGCGCTTTGGCACAACACACATATTTTTCTACCACTGATGAGCGAGCACTTATCCATCTGTGGTTTTTCTTATTTTGCATGTCTCTGCCAAACTGCTCTCTTGGGTAACGACTTACGGACCGATCGTGGAAAAAAAATGTACATGTATGTGTGTACCACGATTGCTTATATGGACAAATATTCTTAGAAATACATCCATGATCCATACTGGGATTGAAATCTGAAACATCGTATTTAGTTGACATTTTTTTCGAAAGATGCTTTTCAACAAGATCTACGACAAAATCATTCCCCATTGAAAGTCAAACCAATCATAATGTTTCTCTTGAAAATCTCTAGAAACTAATCACGATTCTAATCGAGTTTTTGATCAGTTTGAACCGAAATTTACACTTTGTCATTTTGATAATAGCTCTTTCTATATGGTGGCAGTCAACGTGTTAATTCAACCTGCTATATTTTCAGGGCCGGCCCGAGCCAAATGAACCCTATGCAAGCCCTACGTTTGGCGCCTCCTCCAGATTACCCAAGGGGTAGACCTTCAATACGTTTTATTTGATTTGAGGTATTATATATTTTATTGATATATATATATTATATTGAGGTATTTATACATATGCGTCTTTTGTCCGAGCACCTTTGATCGAAGTTGGGGTAACCAACTTCCGTGGAACGTCGTTGGTGGCTGCAGACGAGAGAGGGGGGAGAGTGGCCTGTACGACGAGTGGAATCTCGATCAACAAGAATTGAGACCCCTTTGAATGCGCCAAGTATAGAGGAATAAGTCTCCTGAACATCGCAAACAAGATCTTTTCTGCCATTTTGTCTACTCGCCTGAAGCCGTTTATAAACAACCTGATAGGTCCAAATCAGTCTGGCTTCAGGCCAGAGGATCCAAAGAATCCTCGGCCTCGTGCCGTTACGTCTTTGGGTTTTACTTTTTTTTCTTCTTACAACTCTCTGTAGGACGTGGTCTCCCTTAAGCGGTCCCACCACGATTGTTGCCTCACACGAACGAACTCACGCGAATCCAGACACTCCACACAATGGGTATAAAGTGTAATTCAACCTACAAAATACTATCCTCACCTGCACGTGGTGTACCTGCGCGTGGTGTATCCTTCTTCAGACTAACGAGGTCCTGGTGACCGAGTAGGGGCGGTATAATCCCCATCATACCTTGATCAACGAAGTCCGAAGACTGGTAATAAAAGTCGTAGTCCGGAAGGCTAGCGGCTTCAACATTTGATCCCGCCTCAGGCACCAATGCCGCTGGCATTAAGATCGAGCCCAGTAAGGTGTTAATTATGGTATACTGGAAACAACGATCTGCACTAAGATGATTCACAGGTTGAAGAGGACATTGCCAACACTTATATTGCGACAATGCAACAAACGAACAACCAACTCCTTACAACCATTGTAAGGGAAAGCAGCGATAAGTGACAAGATTCTAAGGCGAAATGTTACAGCAGTGTCGTTGACATACGAAGGTTAAGAAACTTTATTAATTGGCATTGAAGCCATCCTAAATTCAATATCACTAACACCACTGTCAAATGATCCGACTGATCCATTGACACTTGGAAACTTTCGTCGGTGAACCCTTGACTTCCCAAGTCGACGCAAGGGCACTCTTAACAAAACAGACGCACCTGGCAAGGTGGTCTCGAACTCTAGTATCGCTATAAATGGAAGGAGTCTTCTAAGAACATCAACGTTGGAGACATAGTGATCATAAAGGAAAACAACATTCCAGTGCTTCAATGCCCGATCAACAGATTTGAATCAAATGTTGGTATTTATTTTGAATCTATTCATTCAATAAAAATTGCTGCAAGCGAATGGAATTTCATCATCGATTACAACCTTAATCCGCTAATAGAAGAATATAAAACAATAACTAACGGGATGTTGACCCTCACAAGAACTTTTATAACAAGAAATTCAAAAAAGGATTTTTTGCCTGAACACCTTACATCAAATTCAGCAAATCATAACCGAACTTCAATTAGAAAATATTCTCTTACCAAACAAACGAGTCAAAAGAAGAGCACTCAAAATTGTTGGTAAACTTGCTAGCTCCTTATTTGGCATCAATATCTTCTCCTTTACGCCAAAAGGAGAAAAACTCCAGTCAAAACTGTTAAAGATCTCCGCACCATGGACCACCATAGACCATTAAGCGAACCATGGACATTACTATACCTCGGTATACACATACAAACAAGGAAAACTTGTACCGCAATGAGACAATCGACGCAATCGGGCTCCACTAACGTAAAAGTAGACTTCTGTCAAGATTATAAACCTTGTGCAGGCGGTTTACTGAGAGACGAGACGAGGAAATAAGGACACTGAAATCGCTCATTAAGAATATTCAAACATTAATTGCTCAGAAGTACAGACTTTCTGTTAATCTGTATTGGAACAATAACATAGCCCGAATCTTAGATCTAACTAAAAAAAATAGCGATCTTCCGTGCCTTTAGCTTCATAGAACGACGAACAACGAACAAATACTGGCAGGTATTGATCCAAATAATGCCGTTCTCGACGACAACCTCTTTCTGGTCAAAGATCCGCAAGAAAAAAGTGTACATATGTATGAACTACTTCCCCCTGGAAGTGGTTAATATGCACACTATCCTGTTAATAATGCTCTGAATAATTCACATTATCCGGAGCATTAGAAAACTGCGATTGTGCAACCCATATCCAAGAGAGGAAAAGATTCTTCAAATCCTTCTAACCTCCGGTCAATTAGTCTCCTTCCGACCATAAGTCAGGTATTCGAGAACGTGATCAATATAACTCTGATCAACTGGACTAAGGACAAAAATATAAATCCTGATAACCAATTCGGTTTCCAAGCGGGGCATGACACTATTCATGCCGCGTCGAAACTGGTGTCGGATATCCAATGAAACAAGAGCCAGAAACAATGTACGGGCGCCTGCTTGATTGACCTGGAGAAGGCCTTTGACTCCGTATGGTTATAAGTCTTTTCTACAAGCTCAATCGCCCAGGCATTAGCAAAACCGCTGCTGTACCTACTGTGTAACTTGCTTACCGCTAGACGGTTCGTCGTCAAGAATGGTAACATGACCTTGACAGGTACATTTTAAGTTAAGAATGATCTCCAAAAGGGTGCCGTTAATTTGCCGATCCTATTCAACGTTTACTTGAGCGATCTGTTAAGTTCTCTTCCTCATGCAATTGCGAATGCCGATGACTTGATCGTGTACAGATCAGGTTCAAAGATCGAGGAAATCACTACTCTCACGCAGGGTGACTTCTATTCATTCATGAGAAGTTGCGATGACTGGAAGTTGAGTATCAACTTCCGGAAGTCGGAAACCATCAGGACGCCGTTATATAAGTCCTCGTCGGATACGAAAATGTATTGGAGAAAGTTCTAAATCGTTGGAAGACACGGGGAACCACTGTAGTCAGATAACTGGGGATCTGGCTAGATCAGTATCTATAGGGCCAGGACCCGATGGGCCTTTGCCTTACAAAGAGACTATTTTACAACAGCCAACTCGAAGCGAGGGTGAAGGTTATCTGCTACATGGCCCTCAACCGGCCAATGCTCAACTATGGCTGTCCCGTGTTGTTCAACATGAGTGCAAGTTTAATGGAGAGAAAGTTTAATGGAGAGTGCAAGTTGTTTGAGAGGGCTTGCCTTTGCCTTAGGGCTTGCCTTTGCCTTTATAGAACTCCAGAGTCCCAGTACATAAAATTCTACTCCAACTACAAGACGTGTTATACAAGGGAAAAGCTGATAAGAGTGGACACTATACTGTTGAAATTGATTCGAGGTCATACTGCTAGAGCGATGAACTCGTTCAATAACTTGATCTCGGGGCTTACTACCCCAATTCACAATACCACGAAAGGGCACGTATTTTTGTCTAGTCTATTTTGTCTGTCATGAATTTTGAAATAAAAATGAATTTAAAAAAAAAAGTTACACTCGCTTCCTATGACTATGGATGAATCACTTTCGAACCGTTCAATTCAAGTTGATTTGGATGGGTACAAGTCCCATTCAAACGCTCATATTTGATCTGGTGCCCCACTTACTAAATACAATATATACCCCCCACCCCGCACTTACTAAATAGTATCCAAATGCGAGCGATAAAACTAATAGAAAACATCAACTGTTACACATTGGAGCTTTGTGGAAAGTCGCATTCTCCTTGGATATGAATTGGAACCATTTTTTGAAATTGTTCTTCAAAATAATTCACTGAAAATAATCTCTTTTAGTGGCTACAGCCAATACTTCAATAATTTTCAAAAATATTTTTTGTTGTTTACATAAAACAATAAATGCTATTTCAAATTACAATCAAACATTGGTTAGTTGATCCGCCTCATCAGATATAATTACTGGGACATACTCATTTTGATAACTGCTATGTTTTTAATACAGTTTTGTAGTCTTCTATAATTTTGTTAAGGTTGTTTTGTCTTCTTTTCGCAAATAAAAGTAAAAAAATGATGAGAATTGGTTGTAGCATTAATTACATCCTTAACTGTCCTAAAAATAGAAATTGTTACGTCAACCTCCCAACCATTAGATCCAATTAATTATATGAATCTGTTTAACTGTAAATATTTATGTAATTTATTGCAACCCTTCTTTTTCATTAACTTCCCCCTAGCGTTAAAATTACATTCCAAACACTTGCACATTTGGAATACCGTAATTGAATTTGAGATAAATATACCAGTAAGAATAACTACTCAGATCCCGCACTGAAAATACATTGTTTCTAACGGAACAAATTACCTGAAGACAACAATATATACAGAGCGGGAACTATGCTTCCTAAATCCCTGTGTTATTTTAGTGGCAGATCCCTCATAATGTAGATAGGGTAAATTTCAAAATCAGTTGCATAAGAGAATAAAACCTTACCATGAAGGCCGCTTTTACACGGTAAAATTTCGCTTGTTGGCAGGGGAAGTGAAACATGCGAGAGGCCCCCGCTTCACATGGGAAAAAAGAATGGCGGAAAATGTACTAACTTTCTCTGTACATCAGGATATCGTATCAGCTTCCGAGTGAACTTTCTCATTTCTCGTTAATTTATTGTATTCTTATTCTCAGCGTTGTGTATTGGAAGTGTGTAAAGCATGTAACAACAGTTTGTGGAAATGAGAGGGAATGAGGTCGAAATTTAATAATTTGACCGTGCGAAAGCATGGCGATAAATGGCGGTATTTGATGCTTAGAAATTCGAAAAATTAAGTTGTGTAGTAGACATAGATGTTAGCCATCCCCCAGAGTTTTGTAACTCCGTTTTACTCGCATTTTTTTTTATGTTTCATTTTTCTGTAACCCTTTATTTTGTTTGATGTCTCAATCGAACGACAGATCGTGATGCAAAGTAGGCTAATCTTTGACTTGGTTCATGAAGTTTGCATTCAATTCGCACAATTGTTCGCTTGTCGCAGGTAGATGGAATTCCCAAGAACCGTTTTTTATTTATCTCCTAATATCCCTCACAAATTTGTGTACCAATCGAAATAAATCATTTTTGCCTTCTGTTTTGCTGCAGCAGACATAAATTGTTCTACTTGTGTGCACACACTTAACAAATTGTATAATGAGTAGGAATGTGTATGAGAGATCGGGGTAGGCATAAATGATAGTATAAGGTGTATACATGTGAATAGACATATGTATAAATAAGCAACTGCCAATTTGATCCAACAAAGAACATCATGTCATGCACTTTTCGAACGAGTTCGATCAAACTGAAAAAGTGCCAAATTTTTTTTACTTCGCGTGCGATATCTATGTATGTTACTAAGGTGCGTTTTTTTGTACGCGTATACCCGCTCACTCAAAAATAGCACAAAAAAACGGCCAACCCCACTTATAGATTTTGTGAGAAAAACAGCCAGCAGATACATATTTATGACATTTTAACTGCCAAACTAAGAAAATCGCTGATTTTTTTTTGTAAAAATTATAAACAAGGTATTGAAATAAAAAATATCGAAACAGAGGTAAGCAATCAAATCTGATTTATATGTATGTAGTCGCAAATGGATAAGGTAAATTTCTTTGAGATACTTAACATGCTGATTTAGGGAACAAATGCCAGCGATCGCCTTCAAAATGCTAGAAGACCATTGGGAGTCCTAACATCGTGTATATATGCTGTTTCTTCTATTTCGAATTCCGAAGAATCTGATCTGGAACAGGAACAGCATATTAAATGCAAGAATTTCTTTGCAACAATTGACGAATACAGCGACGATGACTTCAAGTTACATATGTGGTTGCAGCGACCAACTATGGTGTACGTATGTACGTAAGTCTTCTTGTTCAGACAATTTTTCAGGGACAGATTTCTATTTGAACAGGAAACAAAGTTATAGCCTTGTTTTACAAACAGTGGTAGATGTCAACAAAATATTCACCGACATCTTCTGAGGTCAACCAGAATCACTTCACGACAGTCGAGTTCTGAGGAGAGCCGGCTTGCATAGAAAAGCCCAGACAAGTTACGGTTAATTATTTCCCAATAATTCTTTTATCCTGGGAGATTCCGCCTATCCTTCAACCATGTGGTAAGTGCCACTTTTCAAAGACAACAGCAACTTGACGGAAACTCAAAGGAATTGTAGTGAACAAGGACCACGGCAAGTTGACGGAAACTCAAAGAAATTTTAATACTTGTCACTCGGGAACACGGATAATTGTGGAGAACGCATTTGGGTTGCTAAAAGGAAGGCTACGCAGACTGCTGAACATTACAAAACAGACAGATCTACGTTCGGTTATAAGATGCAAATATATAATTATTACACTGCAGCTCTACGCCTCGTATCAATATAATCATGTATGTTAGCCCGTCCATATAAATATATAGAGTATTTGTGGTCACCCTATTTTCAACCAATTTTTATTGAATTTGTTTGTGTATACAGTACAACCTCTATATAATGAATCTGAAGCGAATTAAAGCTAATACGTTATATCAAGGAATCCGTTATATAGAGGCTGGGTTGGACTACGATTAATTTAACGAGGTTGTATCAGATTTCACGGGATTACGTATTAATGATTATATCATGTAAGAAACAGAATAACATAACAATTTACACTATAATTGATCCTGTCAAACCTGTCCTGTCAAATAATAATAATAGCAATATTGGTGGCTCAAAAGACTGTAGAGGTCATGGCCTAGCTTCTAAAGGATCTGTCTAAACGTCAGTCATAATTAACATACACACGAATTAATCGATCAAAACGACACGGGATGAGTTTACAAATTGTTTTGTAATATTTTTCTCAACTGAATTATGAATAGTGAATGAAAAATACACCTGCACCTCGGTTTACGCGGTACTCAGTAAAGTTTTTAAAATCAAAAAAAATTATTGATATTTACTATTATTTAATTTATTTTAACTTTGTTTTAAATCTGTCAATACTTATTATTTTAGTAAATTATAATTCTTCATGCTACTGCCATATTACATGCTTTTCTGTAATACATACTTTGACCAAACACAAAATCCTTTATTTTTATTATTATCTGCGACGAATATTTTTAGAATCAATAATGTCAAAATAAAACAACTTCTATTTCTATCAATTATCTAGACTTTTTTTCAATAAATACGGAATTATAATAAAACGTGAATTTCCCGTTTGGTTATTTGGCGCCATCGCGAACATTATGGTCATTAGAGCCGGATAATCAAATAGTCCCTCAATTTTTTGTATCTCATTTTCCCTTCGGTTAATAACTAACGCTTTACTGTAAAGCGTTGTGGAGACGATCAATTAAGATTACCCAACATATGAGAAATATGTAAGAAAGAGTCAAGTCAGAATGACAGCGCATAAGAAAACAAAATATATTGTAGGTAAATGTTGGTAAGTATGATTGAGCACGAATCGGACCCGCCCCCCGAAATGATCGTTATACCTTGATGCTTAGGACCACTTATCGCAAAAGTCATCGGTAGGCATTTTTCTGTAGGTAAATATTCGAGTGTTATGCCTCCTTTTGACTAAACATGACGAATGAAGTGGTGTTGCATATCTATACGTTCAGTCCTTTGACGGAACACACGATTTTCAATATAAGGTCTGGTACCACAATTGTCATTATGCAAAATGATTTCATTCAAGAGCTAAAGACCAAGTTCCATGAACTTAACTTGGGTTGCAAAAATCATTGGAAAACATGAAGGCAAGCCCAGTGTACGATTGTCTATCAATTGCGCACTTTCCTCAATCGGAACCTAAGAATCAATTTTGAAGACTATTACAATCCATAGTGTATTGTGCATTGAAGTTAGAGAGGGTTAGGTGAGGTTAGGGTGATTGCCACTGTAGCAGTTGTGGCCCACTTAGATCCTGGTTGGACCCTTTGTGCTACCACTTCCCGGTCCTTTACACCGGCTCCTCTTTAATTCAGACGGGCCTACACTAAGGAAAAGAAAATGAACACGGAGATCTCCTAATGGTATTCTAGTGGCCTATTTTGATGAATCCACTCCTGTGCTGATTTCCAGCCAATTTGTTTTCCTAATAAACTTAGCTATGCCTTGTATCCTTAAGTGTAGCATTTCCTCTACGTTACTGAAAAAGTGGTTGCCTAGTATATCATTTGTAGTTTTTCCAAGGTCGGGACAAGTGCCGAGGAGGTGAAGCGTATTTTAGTCGTTGTGGGGGGCTACCATTCTTCTGGCATGGGTGATAATGTCCACTGCATTCCTTATTATATTCCTGTTTAGTCTTAGGTGTGTATTTGTTTTGTTTGGATTTAGTGAGTCTAAGGCATCTTGAGGATATGGGATATTGGGTGTCATGCTAACTCGTCGATCCTTTTTGCCTAGAAAACTACTATGTAGATCCACTATCCTTTCTAAGGTTTTCAGGATTAAAGAGGAAAGCTTTATGGGTCTGAAGTCTTTTGGTAGGTTGTGTGTGGCTTACCCGCTCTTTGGTATGAATACCACCTTAGCTTTCCTCCACAGTTTAAGAGTATAGCTGAATCTTAGGCAGCTGTGCAAAATAGTCGCCAGGTACGGCGATAGTATATCCAGTGCGTACTGTAATTCAGCCGGTCTGACGTCGTCTATGCCTAGGGACTTGTAGGGTTCGAAACTTTTATCCGGCCAGTTCAGCTTGTTCTGTATGCGAGTTGCTGGGATCTGAGTGAACGGAGAAGTGTGTGTAGATTAGGAGTTTAAGGATTTCCTGAGCGGATTCCGTCCATTCTCCTTCCGACGATTGGATAAACGTAGGCATGGTCGTAGATTTTGAGAGTAGATGTCTCATCCGAGCACACACCAGGCTTCTTTTTGCGCGAACTTGACCTCTGTTTTATGGTTCCTGAGAATATGCTTGTAGCGATCCCAGTCCGCCGCTGCCCTTGAGAATTTTGCTTGGTTGAAACACCTCCTGCTTCCTTTGCGTAATACAGAGAGATCGGGGTTCCACCATGGCGGTTTTAAATATTTTTTCTGCCCGTTTGCAGGGCAAGCTGTAGAGAAGGTAGAATTCAGCTGCTGTGATCATCCCTACCATGCCGTCAATACCGTCTACAGATCATGGTTCAATAATGACTGTAGTCTTCCTCTGGTTGCGGAAGTTGCTGATTGGAGGTGTGTCTGGGTTCAAACAGAATCGGATGTATATATGGTCGTAATAGAGACCTCGTTGGATATCGTCCATTTTAAAACAGATATGAGGGGGTCATTATATAATTAAGGTTATGTCTAAGAATGCCTGCCTGAGTCTATTAATGAAAGTCGGCTGTGAGCCCACGTTACAAATTTTGAGGTTCGATTGTAAAATAAAATCAAAAAGTTTCTCACCATTGCCATTGATATCGCTACTTCCCCATACAGTGTGATGTGCGTTAGCATCGGCACATATCACTATGGGTATTCTGGCCTCTTGTGCGGCATTATTGCCTTCTGGATTGGATCGGTTGGTAACGGTCCCTCGTTTCCATAGTGTAAATATGCAAATACTACCCAGATGCACTTCCCTTCTTCAGTGTTGAGCTCTAGACTAGTAAAGTCTGGCACGCTATACTGTAAGAGGAGAAAGATGTTTAAGTTGCATTTAGCTAAATGAAAATTTAGCTATGTTCTCGATTTACCCGAGTTCATGGCTTGATACATCGGTTGTTACCCATTAGCCATGGTTCTTGGATTAGGCCAAGTTCTTCTCCGTCTCTTGGGAGAATGAGCACTAAGTTTGCTATGGCTGCCTTAAGGCTCCGGCACATACAATACTTCACTTGCGTAGCGTCAGAGCATACGTACATGCTGAAGTATCTGACGCAAGGGGATGACACAATGAATACCTCAACGCACAGCTGATTTCATTTTACAGTTTCAAGCTTGAGTTGAATATTCCAGCTGTTTTGATTATTTATGCACAATTAAAATATTTATTTTAATATATATTATCAATTATAAATATTCATTTGTATTTTTATCTATTCTGCACGTTTCTTCAACAAGAACCAACTCCCAAACCTTAACATAAAATTCGAATTCTCTTGAAATGTCACAATGTGAGGATTGTGAACGCTGAAGGAAAGAGAAAAGTTAAAAGTTGAGTAACTATACGTCACGTGAGCGTCAGCGTTGGTCTATATGCCACCTCCCATAAGAACACATGTATTTTATGTATCCGTCAAAGTATTTCACGCATGTTAAATATTCTATGTGCCGGAACCTTTAGAGTGGTGCAGATTGATCTGACCAACCTTCATTCTGAGACTTTTCTACCAATGTGACATTACCGTCTGTATCAGATGAGTCGTCAATCGTATTCTCGTATTCTGCTCACGGAGCCTTTATTCGTCTTTGCCCCCCAACTACACTTACATTTTTCTATATAATTCTTTCCCTACATCAGTTTCAGGAATTCCTCGTTAATTAGGAAGGAGACCAGCCTGCCAGACTCCTCAAGTTTTTCTGCTTTAATCATTTTCCAGTTGCCCGTGGGACACCCGGATTTTGGTCCTTCAGCAGCCTCATTATGTAATCCGGATCGCTCGGACCCGGTGGCAACCACGTACGTGATCTAGGCCTGGTGGGGATCTTAGTCCAATGCTTGACAACTAGTTGGACGTTTGGCCACGGACTCTTAATTTTTGGTTTAACCTCTGTTAGGGAGTCTACCGAACAATTGTTGTGGCACTCTATCATTTTAGAGCCGCCAGCGTGCCAACCGATTTCAGTGAAAGTTGGTGGTTAAGACTCTACTCTACTCTGGTTTCGTCGTCGTGCTTGTCAGAGATCCCATATAAGAGGTCACTTATGACGACATTCTTGAAGGTTCGGTTTACTGTATGAGTGTTCCTAACCTTCTTTGGTGTCTTGTGAATTTCGTCCTGGGATCTCGGTCCATACTGGTCGGTTTGCTGTGCTCAGCTGACATTCCCTTTTTTCCGGTAGCATCCTTATTTGGAATACTAGCAGTCTTCTGGTTCGATAGGGGCATGCCTGTTGCAGTCTTGCTTTTAATCTCTGCCAAGAGATTGCTCGCTCAGCGAAACGTGTTTTTGTCCTTGTCTGCCCAACGCGCGTTCTTTGCTGTTGAGGCTTCGCTTTCTGCATTTGAACTGCAGCCAGACTTGTAATCAGTGTCTGATAATTGATCTGAGGAGGAGTATGCCTTCCGCTTTTTTGGCTGTCGCGTTTGGTGTTTTGTCTTGTTGTTGTCTAGTAGTTGAGTCGTCGTTGTGTTAGTTTTGTTCGTTTTTATTGTTATTGATATTGTCGTTTTTGTTCATTTTAGATTTTGTGTTTAAAGTTCCGCCATAGCATAGCCGGGTCTACTATGACAACAGCCAACACTTACGATAGGCGCTAGCCATGCGCCTGAAGGAGCTCGTTCACGGTTGACTTACTCCTCAAGCATTCAACACTCCGGCGCGGTTTGCCGAAGGTAATGTAGCAAACACATTGCAGCCCCCCAATGGACATCGCTAAAGCAACGGTTGAATTGAGCGAGAATAATAGAGATATATACACACTAATTCTACGACTCACTCTTTGTATGGCCGGTTTTCTTGATAACTAGAGCTTTTATCTTTCACAATCGTTGAGCCTGGTTACATTGGAATTATCGCTGCCTTGGCGTCCTGTGTATTAAATCTCTGAAGCAAGTTACAGATGTAACCGTTTTGACTGTATCCAGTTCAGATCCTTTGAGTTAAGAAGAATACCGTCAACATATATCAAAAGAATCACTCTATCACTTATGAACTTGATTTTATTTGATTTTTTGGATTCTACATAATACCAAAGAAATAAAACATACATATGTATTTTTTACGTGTTTTTATATACACTATTTATTAAGGATATAAGAAAAATAGGGACTGTATTGTACAGTTACCTCTGTTGCGATAGATGAAAGTCTCTGAAGAAACTCTTAGTTTTCGCGTAGCATTATACTAATTTATATTTTTCACATTATGGGAAAATCCGTCACCCTTCGGAAACGAGAATCTGATTCTTTATGAGACCATTGTGACTGTCATCGAGCCACTTTGCTTTTCTTCTATTATAATTAATCTTAATCATTGTAATCTACATCACTTTGCTTATTTCTAATATACCAACTTTTCAATTATAGTCATCTATTTGTGCCTTAGTAATATTCATCACTCTTTTGTATAATATTTTCTAATCGATCATTTTTAAATTTTAAAAATGATGTTAGACCTACCACGGGTTTATTCCACCTTAAAACTCCACAGAAGGGCGGGTGTTGAGCTGGTCTATAAAAGAATATTGAAACTGACAGATAAGTTTTCTCAATGTGAATAAATATTATTACATGTTTATAATTTGTAATCTAAAAGTATTATTTGTTAACTTTAATATTGTTAGTATTTACTGTCCTTTATATTTATTTATTTATCTATTTATTTATTTACTTATTTATTTATTTATTTAATTATCAATTTACTTATTTATTCATGTATTTATTTATTTTTATTTACTTACTTATTTATTTTTATTTTTTTCTAATTACTAATTGTTTATTTATTTATCCATTTACTTAGTAGTAAAATCTATATTGTGATATAATTATTTGCCTGTCTACTGGTATCAATAATCAATTTACTTATGTTCATTGACAGACGTATATACTTGTACATATATATTACTATATATATACTTTAACTTTTACTCTTCTATTGAAAGTTTTTTGTCGTATTTTCCTTCAAATTTGTTTGCTCCAATTCATACCTATTTTTATAGATTTCACAATAATGTAAACACTTTTTTCAGAAGTAAGATATATGATATATCAAATCTCTGTATTAGATACTGTGCTATATCTAAAATCAATGTATATGTTTTATAACGAAATAAATATCTATCTTGTCTTGTCTTAATTTTCTAATCGTAGTTACCTAAATCCTCCGTTGCCTAGCAACGTTTGATATATGTAAATTACAATTACAATTTGTATCAAGCTTATAAGTAAATCTGCGTCAGGAAAATTCAAATCTTAGTTTTTGTATTTCAATTATAAGAGTAAGTTCCGCATTGCAATATTGTAAGATTTGCGCAAAAACTATTTTATTTATAGAAAATGAAATCATCAAAGCAGTAAACAATTGTTGCGTTTACTTCGATATTAATTTCTCTAGGCGAAAAGAGGATTTCCTAGCAACTACAAAATTTAATTTTTCTGATACGAATCCTGGTTACTCAAATTTTCTACGTGTATAGAACAGGCTCGTACTGTTTAGTAAGTTTTAGAAAAGTGGACAACGGTGAAATGGTGGCATTTGAGCGATGCAAGAGTTGGTGGCACTACGATTGTGCGAATTTCAACCCTGATTTATTAGCAGAAAATTATCCTTTTTTTGCAACAAGGATGATTGCGAAGTAGGATCGCAGAAGCTACAAAAAATCCTTGTGCTGAGGTCGAAGTAGTGCAAGCAACTAATTCTTAGTCCCCAGGGTGAATTAGAGAAGTCCAAGGACATTCTCGTTGAGGGTGCAGCAGTAGCGCAAGTGACGGTATCTCAAAGGAAAGAGGAATTTTAGTCTTTCGCAATCAGTTGAAGGAAACAAGGCAGAACAGGCTGGCTAAGGAGCCAGAAAGAATACGTCTGTAGAGCATCACATTATTCATCCACAATGTTATATGTATATATCATCATATGAATGAGATGTTCTAAATCATAAGATCAAATCATAAGAATCTACACACCGAAATAATAATTCAGAATCTTCAGATACAACAGTCAGATATGGCAAACTTACTCACTATTTTAAACCTTAACAATGCACAAGAGTCACCGATTTTCACAAGTAAAAAAAAACGAGAATGACCGTACTTTAAGCAGGTGTTCAAATCTACAACAGCCGAGGGGAAGTACAATGGGAAAGAATATATTCCACGTTTGCGTAAAGCTTTTATGGGTGAGTCATACTAATTAGTGATTGATTGTTAAAAAAATTCAACTGATGATGTTGCTATTTTGAACCTTTTGGGATCTATTTATGGTCATACCAAGATTTATACATGGACTGACTAACATGGGCCACTAAGATCGACGATTATGTAGCCGATATCAAGTAGAAGGATCTTAAAAACAGATATGTGCTTACAGATATTAGTTGTAGACTCTGTCCTAGTTTGTATCAGGACTGGAGAAAGGGGTAAGTGTCCATCTTTGAAGCTTCGTTGAACGATTTAGCCGAGTTTTGACTCCACAACCAACTTCATGGAACATTGCGCGGTGTGATAAATGTGGTCGCAGACAACACACTGTGGAGCATTGTTCGAGTTCAAAGCTTTGTCTTCAGACATGTGTTGCATTTGCAAAAGAGAGTAGTTGTGCAGGACGTCATCAGCGCTTGCTACATCATCTTCTTCTTCTGGTGGCGCTGCAGTCCGTGGTGGACCTGGGCCTCAACTAACAAGCCACCCCAGTATGCACGATCTCAAATCAGCTGTCTCAAATTGTGCACGCCATGTTGATTGAGGTCCTCCTCCACCTGGAGGCGCCACCAGTTTCGTGGGCGTCCTCTATTGCGTTGCCCCACTGGTTTGGAGTCGAAGACTTTTGCCAGTGTTATCCATGCCCTCTACATGGCCCAGCTATTTTAGGCGTTGAATCCGTAAACGCCTGGCTAGGCTAATGTCGCTGTACAGCTCGTACAGTTCGTGGTTAATAATCATCAACGCAGATAGGACCAACGATTGAACGCAGAACTTTTCTCATTCACTTTTGAGATTGTCCATGACTCCACACCATAGAGCAGGACAAGGATGATCAAGGAGTTATATAATGTTAGCTTGGTCCTTCGAGAGATGACTCTACTACTCAATTGCCTCTTGAACCCAAAGAAACAGCGATTGGCAAGAGTAATCCTGCGTTTAATCTCGGTACTGGTGTGTTTCGCACTGTTTACTTGCGAGCCGAGATAGACGAAGTCCTTCGCTACCTCGATGTTATAGCTGCCTATGGTGACGTTTTGGCCAAGTCGTGGATGTTAAGCGTCCTTTCTTGATGACAGCAGATACTTCGTTTTGCACTCGTTCATCGCTAAATCTATTTTGGCTTCCTCCGCTGCAAGGCTTGGCAGGAAAGTCAAAACTAGACATGGCGCTGTATACATCGTCCCTATGCACGCTGTCATATGTTGCTTTGAAATCGACGAATAGGTGGTGGGTGTCGATTTGCATTTCTTGGGCTTTTTCCAGGATCTGCCGTAATGTGAAGATTTGGTCGATAGTGGACTTCCTCGGCCTGTAACCGCACTGATAAGAACCTAGCAGGTTGTTGACGAATGGTTTCAGGCGCTGACGAAAAACGGCAGAGAGGATCTTCTAGACGATGTTGAGGAGAATTATCCCTAGGTAGTTGGCGCAGTAGAAAGGGTCTCCTCTCTTGTGGATCGGGCAAACGTTACTGAGATTCCACTCGTCGGGCATGCTTTCCTCTGACCATATCTTACAGATGAGTTGGTGCATGTACCTTACCAGCTCATCTCTAGCTGCCTTTAACAGTTCCGCAGACAGTCCGTCTGCACCAGCCGCTTATTCGACCTTAGTCGATATCGATATCTTGACTTCGTCTAGGTCGCGGGATGGAATTCTCATCGATCATTGTCAATTGTGTGTAGTGGAACATTCTGCCTGACAGGGGTATTGGAGTCTTCCTCGCCATTTAATAGTCTACAGAAATGATCTTTCCAGATTTTCAGTATCGACTGAGAATCTACTACGAGATGTCCCTCTTTGTCACGACAGACTTCTGTCAGAATTTTGTATCCATTGGATAGATGTTTTACCCGTTGGTAGAACTTTCGTAACACCTCTCCATTTCTTTGATCGCGCGCTTCTTCTCTTTTCTACTCATGCTCTTTCTTTTTTTTGAGAAGCCGATGCTGTTCCCTTCTTTTAAGTTTGTAGAACTCACTAACCGCTCTGAAAACCAGGGATTTTTTTGGTGACGTTTTAAAGCCCAGCACATCAGAGGCAGCTTCTCTGATGGCGTTTTGACGACGGTTCCATTGTTCGTCGATTGTTTCGCCTGGCAGGATTGGACTCTCTGAGAGGTTCATGGAAACTCGATTGGCAAAGCTGCTAGAGCTCAATTGCGATTGTAGCTTGCCGACGTCAAACTGTTTTCGCCTTTTTCGATGTTGGCTCCTCGGAATGTTCGGACATTGAGAATACTGGAGGTGTGTCTGACGTCGATCGCAATGTGATCAATTTGGTTAACGGTTGATTGATCAGGGGTGACAGCACGTAACTTGAAACCCTCGAGCATTGTTCATCGCCATTCAACTCGAAGCAAATATTTTCAGGCAGCATGTAACTTGAAACGAGTTTCATTGAGATTTCTTCTTAAAAATGTCATTGTGAACTATAAAGTGAAATGTCAAATTTGTTATTTTCAAAATAAACTTCGTTCATTAAAGTAAAATTGCATTTAGATTGATATTTTTTGATTCGGAAAGCGAAGATGGAGAAGTACATAATATCAAAATCAAAAGAAGATACCTTAGAGATAATAGCAATCCATTAGAATTGTGTGAAAATGAGTAAGTATTCATATATTTATACAAGGAAAAAGAATACCATCGAAAACAAAACCATTTGTTGTTTAGTTTTGTACAGCAGCTTAGAGTGAATAAGGAATGTTACGTGATGATACTAAGCTACTTAAATCTCCCAGAAAGCGTTAGAAGCACGTCGGTTCCACCAGTTCTTCAGCTTTGCGCAACTTTAAGTGTATTGGCCAGTGGGAGTTACCAAGCGAATGTAGGAAGAAATGTGCTACTAATCATGGCACAGACAACGGTGTTGTTGGTTGTTTTGGAAAACAAATTTTGCCCTCAATGGATAAAATTCGATTCAAGAGAGTAAGGAGTATTACTATCGGAAATTTAAGTTGCCTGGAATAGTGGGATGTGTTGATGGCACTCACATTCCTATTTTGAGACCTAAGCAAAACGAGCACATTTACTTCAATCGAAAGGGATTTCATAGCTTCAAACTCGGAGCACAGATGGCACCCCCCGTCCTCAACGAAGGAAAGATGGACCGCATCGTAAGCACACTCTTCCCAACTCACCAAGTCAGACCACGCGACACCACACCGGTCCAACGTCAGGAAGTTGCAGCCTTTGGTGAAGAAGGGTTGAGCATAGCGGTGCAGCTGATGTTGAACATTTTCAATAGTTGTCTCGAAGAAGGCGTGTTCCCCAAGAGCTGGAAGCAACTACGTCTGGTGCTAATTAGAAAAGACAAAGGAGACCCGGACTCCCCATCGGCATACAGCCTTTGTGCGAGGGCAAACTCTTTGAAAAGTTACTGAAACCACGTCTGATAGCGGCAGTACAAGCAGCAGACGACCTTTCAGAGAGACAGTATAGCTTCAGAAGTGGCAGATCTATAATCGGAGCCATTAAAAAAGTGGTGCACGTCACTCAAATTGCTCCACAGGGATACCAATACAAGAAGATTGTCTTACTAGCAATCCTGGACGTACGAAACACCTTCAACTCGGCCAGGTGGGGCTGATCTATGAAACTACAGAAGGCACGCGGAGAAAAGAGCTAACATAAGGTGCAGAGCAAGGTCAATCTTAAGACCAGACCTCTGGAACATTTCGTACGAAGATATCCTCCGGAAGGATATGCCTGAAGACAGCGGTGATAACGGAAAGAGACACCGAAAACGCCCAAAGAAAGTTATCTCAGGTTATGCGACGAGCGAACTCTTGCAAGGATGACCACGGGCTAAGCCTGGCAACAGAGAAAACGGAGATCCATTTGACGAAGAAGAGGAGGTCCTTCTGACGAAGAAGGGGATTCCCAATTAAATCGACTTCCAAGTCGGTAGTGAAGTGATACGAAGCCCACCGCAAAGTATAAAATCCTTGTATTTGAGCTCCTACTTTGGCGCCAAAGTTATCGTACTTGTGCGGTTTCAAGGCCGCATTCGCTAGTCCATTTCGCTTTGAAAGAGCAGACTGCTCAATATCCTTGATCGTGGATACAAATTTGCCAGATGTTGGAAGGGCGACATCATCTGCATATGCAATGACTTTGCGCGGCTCCTTCTAGTGTCACTAGCAGTTCGTTTACTACTACGTTCCACAAGAGAGGAGAGAGCACACCGCCTTCTGGCGTACCTCTATTAACAGAGCTGCACATCGTTGTCTCACATAGCTTCGAGCTTATCACTCTGTTATGGAGAAGTTGGTGAATAAAGGCTACTAAGGACTTTTCGATCCCGAGTCTGTTGAGTGCTAAGATTATTGCATGGGGTTCAATGTTCAATATCAACAAAAGCAGTAAGAGTAGTGTCAACATGCGAGTGAAGGGCTGTTTCGACACATCCGCCCTTAATGTACGCAATCGGAGAGATTGACAATTTGTCTACGACTGTATGTCTGATGATTACTTCAATCAGTTTCTCTAAAGTCTTCAGAAGAAAGTATGAAAGATTTATGGGGCTTAAATCCTTTGGTTTGAGATGCGAGCATTTTTCTGCATTTGGTAGAGACCACGGTGGTCATTCTCCAGATCCTGGGTACATATCCATGATGGAAGAGGAAGAGATGAGGTCTGCTGGTCCCCATATTGTAGGGTTTGAAGGAGCTTTTGAAGGTGCTATTCGTCACTTTGAGGGAGCTGTGTTAGGAGTGGGAATGACTGGTTGAAGATCCAACCTTATCACAGTTTCCAGAGAAGAGAGTATCAATGAGCAGTTCTAGACTCTCCGAACTGGAGATGGTTCAGGTTCCATCTGCCCTTTGCTTTAAGCAAGGCATTTTTGGACAATTTAGCTCCCGCCCGAAGAACCTTCGATTCTGAGCCTGTGGGACAACGCAACAGAGGACCTCCACATACAAGGTGGCGCACACATGTTGAGGGGGACCTCAGCCGGCTTCATGTACGAAACTGATGACATCAGGCGAGAGATTGGACCGACTGGACAGGCATGTTGGGTGAAGCCCAGTTCCACCCCGGACTGCAGGACCACGTAAAGAAGAAGAAAGTGATTTGGTTATGATAGTGGAACTTCTGTGAGCCTGGAGGATTCAGAGACCTTTTCAATTTTTGCCACAGAAGAGTTTCCAAGAAGCTCGTTGAACCTTTCTTAGTTCGTATTTGAAAGTACTGAGAGATCCATTATGTCCACCGAGTGATCAATTGGGGTTGTTCGGGATGGAAATGTCGGCATTCGGCAACGCAGCCACAACAATCTCTCTGTATCTGTCCCAATTGTTACTTTAATATATTTTTGTAAGGCCTTTTGATACAGGCGGACTCGTTATACTGAATAGTACATAGCGATGATCAGAAAACGAGTGTTCAGGCGGATTTTGGGTCTTTTGGCCTCAGAGATCCTCTCAGCATCCCGAATGGAGGTTTCACACTGTCATGCCGTACACGCCGAGACGAACCATAGGTTGGTTTTGCCTACCTCTAAGCATACGGTGACTGAGTCGCGATGGCTGTATTTTTAAAGAATGTGTGCACTTAATTAATTTTTTGTAATAATGCAGGCCCTTGGCATACCTTCATTTCTTACAAAGAAGAGGGTGTACTGTCGAGCCCCGAGTCCACGAATCGAGTAGTCTACTCAACCCTGGGTTTCTGGGCCAGGACAATATTCTCTCCCAGGCTGCTAAGACGCAGAAGAACTGTGGCCGAGGCCACGGAGGAGTTGTGGAGATTAATCTATGTTACCCGCAGCACGACTGTCGGGTAACGTGTCTGTATCACATACACTCACTCCACCACTGTTGTTTTAGTCTCGTCGTCTAGGTCGGATTCGAAGAATAAATATCCTGGCTATTGGGCAGGGTGCTGGTAAGCTCAAGCTCAGACAGACTGCTTTGGACGGCGGTTGCTACTTGTTGGCTATCACCCTCCTCTTCCACTTCCATCGGTACTATTTTGGTTGCAGGAATTTCCCATGCGATTAAAGATGAAATAGAGGACCAGACCAGCCCCTATCCTTCCGACCGATAAGGCAGTGGCTGAAGAGGAGGCCTGGTTTTTTTAATCAAGAAGCAGTTCCGGATTGCAAGGCCTTATGAATCTGAGGATGGTATCGGGATCCGAGTGGCACCGGGTAGGGTTCTACTGGGAACTTGATCCCTCGTTACCACCTCGAGCCACGCACCCTTCCATACCTCTCCCAGTCTACTTATGTCTGTTTTGAAAAGCTCAGCCAACCTTTGGCTTTTGAAGGACACAGACTGAGGTAAATGTCATTAATCGCCGACTCCACCTTCTTCAAATTTAATAGAGAGCCACGGTAGTCAGCGTCACTCCTATCTAGTACGGTCTATATGATGTCACTTTTCAGTACGTCTCTGTACGGCCTATAAAGCCTATTAGCAATGTTACTGCTTCCACCACTCGGTTTCACCCTATTGGAGGTGACGCCTCCAGCGATCTGGCTCGGTTGGACGTGATGTTCAGGTTAGTGTACCACACTGTGTAGCTTTTACCACCATGTTCCCAAAGCTTTCGAACGTTCTTTATCCTCCTATTACGGGGAAATGCCTCTTCGGCGTGAAAAGTGGCCTTCGAGGAAGAGGTAACTTTGTTTGCAGGGTTTATGCAGGATTTCTCGTTGGCAGTTTCCGTGTAGGATGGGGGCTTGGAATTGAGCCCTATGCAGCTTTTGACAGTCTTTGAGGCTGTATGAACCGTCATGACCATCAGCACTTCAGGAGCTGAAGCTTTTCTTCTTTGTTTTGGGTTGTTCATATTGGTTGCACGAGTAGCGGAGAGGGGGAAGGTTCGGCTATGCAGAGATTCGCATTACACAGCTAAGGCAGGGATTAATCCCAAAGTTTTGCAAGGACGCCCGGATACTCCGCTCGCGACTAAACTAGCTTTTCCAGTGGTCCATCAGCCAAGCTGATTCCCGGTACAAGTCTCATTACTTCTTGATGTAGCCCACCGGATGGGGGGAAGAGAGATAGGAAGTATTATGGTGGGAGGGAAGGGTATAGTCGTCGTTAACTTTATCTGAATACATACAGTTGCAAGACACAAGGTCATGCATCGTAAACAGGCACAAGAGCCAATATATGTTTGAACTGTATTTCGGTTATACAATTTAGACGTTTTGTTTTAAAAACTACCGTGTGACCTGGTTTGAAGTTTTTCGGTGTATTTTTATCTTTGTGGAATTATAAGTCTTTAATCTGTTTATTTTTCAGTTTTGCTCCTATTTCATTTTCCTTAAAATTGCCATAAAAATGTTTGCAGGCTTAGGATCTATGACTGAATGAATTAAATTGTTGTACGAAGCAGAAGCATTAGTTTTATAGGATCTGTGTAGCTTTCTTTTGTGCATTTTGAAATTTCAGTAAGAGTCGAATAAAAACGTTTCACTTGTCAGTTGCTTTGACTGTGAACGGTTATTACTGAACACATTGAAAAGTTGAACTGATTTCTTATCAACGCTTGTATAGAATTTGAAATGAAAGCACCTTCATATTTGAAGCAACTAATGTTGGATTACGATATTGTGATATTATTTCAATCAGCGGATTTTTTATGTGAATTGCGTTTTTTGAAAGATATGTTTAATAACAGCGAATTTTCAAAATTGTTCAATTCAAGCGATATAATATTTTTTGTATGTATTGTAAATGTATAAGTTCAATACACGTGGGAAGGCGAGTTGCCCCTATAGGGTGCTGTATTGGTTTACGCTGATACTTATTTTCAAAGTATTAGTACTCTCCACAATGTTTTTTTTTTGCTTCAAATTTTTGTAAAAAAAGAGAATATAATTTGTTACATTAGTTGATTCTAAGGTAATCGAAATTGCATGGAATATAATTTTTAAATTTTCTTCCAGTATTTTTCTCGAAACGCATATAAATCCCAACCCAGCGTTGCGTTTTCGCAATACTAAACAGCATGCCACATAACCGGTACCGTTATTTCTACTTGTGCATTATTTTGTGCATTGTTTTCTATGCCGAAATCTGTTTTAGTTGAATTTTAGAAAAGATTGAGCGTTGGTAAAATTTGTTTGCGCAAAAGAGAAAGATAGCAATGGATGAAAATCATTTATAAGTGAAAGTGCATGCAAGATTATTTCAACATTTGATTGGTTCTGTTTTCTTACATTTCAAATTGATAAATTAGCTAAATAGATGAATATGCGAAAACGAAACGCTGGGTTAATGTACATATAAAATACATAATATTTATCAAAGCGCAAAACTATTTCCAGCTGGTAACCGTGCTATGGAACATTCAGATAAGAGGCTGCGTGGAAGCTAAATGTGAATGATAAATGTTTTGCGGCTTATCCTAATATTTTTTTTTAAATATTAAACTTATTTTTTGTACTATACATAACTGCATTTTTGTGTACGCGATGGCCTACATTTACATACCGACATGACCTAGGCCGGTCGCCGTGGCCTAGTGGGTAAGTGCGTCGACTCCTACGCAGAGGGTGCCAGATTCGATACCTAAATTTACCACCTAACATAATTCACGGCTCCACCTCTTTCGAGTCACTGACAATGCTCAAAGAGTATTCCTGTCTAGAAATAGCTTCTCAAATTCGCCGTTCGGAGTCGGGATTAAACTGTAGGTCCCTTCCCCTCGTGAAAGAACAAAAACACGCACAACACGAGTGGTTGCTGAGAAGCTAGGCCCAGGTCCACCTCGGACTGTCGCGCCACCCATATTATTATATATCACCTAGGCGACTTCCCGCAGGCGAGTTAGTATTTTGTGGCGGATACGATAATGTAAATGGTGGTCCATAATGCACGACGTAATTGTAAGTCACATCTTAACGTCAAGTTTGCTTGCCCAACTTAATTTGACATTTCTTTGTTTCAGTGTTACACAATTGAGATCGACAATTGACAATCGCGTTAAGATTGCTGAAATCTTTTACGGAAATGGGCGCTCAGCATACCAAATGTGTCCACAATCGGTAGAATTGTGCGCAAATTTCAGCAAACCGGGTCTGTAGGAGATGTGAAAACACGTATGTATGCTCGCCCAGTTCGTTCTGATGAAAACATTGCTGTTGTTCGCGACAATGTGTCAGAAGAGCCATCAACCTCGACTCGTCGTAGTGCCCAACAATTAAACATCTCAAGGACATCAGTGATGCGAATTTAGAATGAGTGAATTTACACTCTTACAAGATTCAATTGACTCAAGGCCTGAAGCCTACTGACCATTTCAAGCGTCGTCAATACACCGAATAGTTGGTTGAACAGACAGGAGAGAATGGTGACTTTACAAAGAAAATCATCTTCAGCGACGAGACACATTTTCACCTCATTGGTTTCGAAAAAAGCAGAATTTGCATTTGGGCAAATGAGAATCCACGAGTGATTGTTGAAAAGCCGATGCATCCATATTAACGACATTGAACCACCATTATTTTTCAGAGTCAGAATATTGACCATCGGATCGAGGTACGCTGCCGAAGCCGTTGTGAGCATTTCACCGACATTTTATTTCACACATAATTGTTATGGATCCTTCTATCACAATAATAAATATTAAGATAATTCTCTGAACAATGTTTGTTTTATTTACAATTATCATCTTATTTTTATTTCTTGTGCTTTTAAAAGTATGAAATTTGTGGTTCTTGTAATAATGTGTTAAAACTGTAGTAAATTGTTTATTTGTTTTTCTGTTTTTGGTTTCGTGTATATATGGAGTGTTTTTTTTTATGAATGGTTTTGAGGTTTTTTTATGCATGCAGTGTTTCCCGATTAGTAGCACCTTAGCCAAGATAGAAGTGTGTTGCTTAAATTATATTAGGGCTTCATTAGTTTTATTGTTGGGTAAGACGCAAATTTTGGGGATGGGTGTTGGCAACGCTGCCAATATACATCAAATTTCCCAGTCTGCAAGAAAGCCAATCGTGTCCTAACTTACAACTCCAAAATATGTTCGAGAAGCTGAGGACTTTTAAAAGTGAAATAAGAAAAAACGGTATTTTCAAAAATATCTTTGAAAGAGGCAGCAAGCACCGAGAGAAAAAACTTAACAAAATTTTTAACTTTCCTTTTTAAGTTTTTCATTTGAACCGTATTTTTTCTCATGTTTAATAAGAGTTAATATTTGTGTTTCTGTGTGTTTTGTTTCTTCAAGTAAATAGTTTTAATAAATTATTTGAAAGTTCAACAACAAATCTGCTTGTTTCAAAGGAGTGATTTGCATAATTGCCGCAACAAAGGTTTTCAGTTTGTTCGCCAGAGGAAGTGGTTTGCATTATTGTCGCAATAGGAGGTCTCCCTGACGTTCTTAGGGTTACAATCCGTATTAACTTATCGTTCCCTGGGTGAACGTTAACAATGCGGGCTGTACACCCTTTCCCTGGTGGTAAGTTGTCTTAATTTACCAATGTTTATTTTTGGTTGTTCTTCTCGGTTTAACCATTTAGGTTGTTGTTGAAGCCTCGCCAAATACTCCGTTTGCCATTTTCTCGAAAATAGTTGCTGCTGCTTTTGAATGCGTTGCCACCTCTGTAAATGAGTAAGATGAACATCCGACGAGTCAGCTTCTGGAGTACTGTCGAGAGCTCGTCCTAAAATGAAAAGTCTGGGAGTGATCAACAGCAAGTGTTATCCTAACCTCCCGTAACCCAAGGACCTTAACTGTGTAGTGTCTCTTTGAAACTGCGATGGTAACCTGGTTACTGACCCGCAAAGAATAGTGAATGTATTTCAGCAGAAATTCCAACAGCTGATTAACGGGCCTGACCAGGAGAGAGTGATAGGGAATCAAGATCTCCCAACTCCACTCGATGAAGTAGTCCCACCTAGCTTTGAAGAAGTCGGCACAGCCATTAAAAACCTGAAAAATAACATAGCCGCAGGCTCATATAGCTTACCATCAGAGCAATTCAAGGCCGGTGGCGATGTTCTGGTTCAGATCTGTAGAATTTGGGAGGACGAAAGCATGCCCGACGACTGGAATATCAGCTACATATGCCCCATCCACAAAAAAGGCGATCCTACTTCTTGCAACAACTATAGAGGTTAACCCTGCTCAACGTCGCCTGGAAGATCTTATACAGCGTACTGTGTGAACGTCTAAGGCCGTTTTGCACCGCACTAACCGGCACGTACTAGTGCGGCTTCCGGCCCGGCAAATCGACAATAGACCAAATCTTCAAACTATGGCAAATCCTGGAAAAGACCAACGAGTTTCAAATCGATACGCTCCACCTTAATATCGATTTTAAAGCCGCATACGTATATACTGTCGACCAAAAACGATCCGTCACGCACCACCTAGGACGAGGTAATAAAGGAGTCTGGCTATCTCGGGGCAAACGTAAACTCCACAAACGACATCACTGTGGAGATCCGTGTGATAAAACCGCCTTTGGCAACCGGGGTTACTTCGGTTTGTCAAAACAACTGGCGCCAAAGCTCCTGACTCGAAGGAATAAGATCATGCTCAAACTTATTTTGCCAGTCCGGCTATATGGAGCCGAAGGCTGGACGACAAGCAAAACTGCGGAGCTGAATCTTATGTGCTCGTCTGCGCGGAAGGCGAATGGAGGAGAAGACACAACTGCGAACTCTTCGAGCTCTACCAGGATGTGGATGTAGTCCGGAAGGCAAGGATCCGTCGACTGCACTGACTCGGCCACATCGTGCACATGGACAACAATGCTCCAGCTAAGAGGGTCCTCGAAGCCGAGCCTCCTGATTCGAGAAGGAGAGGAAGACCGAATCTCCGGTATAAGGATCAAGTAATCGCGGATGCAAGACAGCTTGGCCTTGATGACTGGAAGCAGCGTTCCCAGGACCGTCAGGAATGGAATGCAGCTATCGCTCAGCCTCGGACCTTGCATGGGTCGTCAGCCTGTTCAGAAAAGTAAGTAAGATGTTTGAGATTTGTAGGCTGGAAGAAACTCCTCATCTTCTGGGTTGACTGCGAAACTTTCCCCATAAAAATCCAGTCAAGCATCGTGTTTTGCGCGATTGGAGCTCGTTCAGCCTTTCCTCGAATAATTTCGGACAATACGATCTCAGGTACAGATCATTTTCGTAAACTTCTGGATCGACCAAAGGCAGACCTTCTAAATGGCTCCATTGATGCGATTGCAGTGATGCACTGATATGTTGGTCTCGAATCATGCCTAAGCATTGTGCTGCTCGGTTTATGATGAAAGTTGCCTCTGATCCAAGATCCATCAAAGACCGAAGTCTAATGGTTTTTTCCCGAATGCTGTTGTTGCGTTACGACTGCTGTTGCGAGTAAGATCTCCATCTTACCTTGAGTTGTGTGTAAGCTAAAATATTTGCATTTGTGTTAATTTGTGATTGCGTATGTGTTGGATTGACTGTAGACTCGTGCGTGCTGAGTGTTGTATGGATGTTGGTGGTCTATGCACTGTATTTCTGCTGTATTGTTGAGAATTTTGGCCCGTGTGTATTTGTGTTTTTTTTTTTTTTATGGTTTGCGCCAATGGATGTGGAATCTTCTTCAAGATACTGGTAACCCGTGTTACCAGCATGAACGATTCACGGGATATTGTTCTCCTTTTTCCTCGCGCCTACGTCCTAAACCACACCTCTGCACACTTCTACCACTCTCCCCGCGGAACTGCCGTTAGGTATTACTTCGCGGGGCTGGTTAGCATATCACGCTATGTGATCTATATTTGCCAATTCGGCCTTTCTTTCTTTTTCCAGCCTTCTTAGCTCGATCTGCACCCTTGTAATAAAGGAACATGTCACTAGCCATTTGTCAGCTGACTCCATCATATGGCTAACTACGAGCTCGGGAGTTGGTAGACTTCCTCTCGCCACGGCAAAGCGTCTGCAATGGAATATTACGTGCTCTGCGTCTTCATCTTCGCGCGCGCATTCTGGACAAGTGGGTGAGCTGTCGTGTCCGAATCTGTGGAGGTATTTTCGGTAACCCCCATGGCCCGACAAGAACTGCGTGAGGTGGTAGTTGCAGTTCCCGTGAGCCCTCGTTGTCCAGGCTTCTATTCTGGGTATCAATTTATGGGTCCATCTGCCTTTGGTTGTGGTGTCCCACCTGGTTTGCCACAGTGCCATTGATGTTGCCCTTTCTTCCTTTTTTAGACCTCTTGCGCTAGTCACCGAGTGATTTGCAGATCTCCGTAGGTAGATCCTTTGCATTTCGCTGGCGAGAATGTCGATCGGGACCATACCCGCAATGACGCAGGCTGCTTCGTACGAAATTGTTCGGAAACCGCTGATTGCTCTTATCACGCAGAGCCTGTATGATGTCGAGAGCTTCCTTGCTGCATCCGTGTTCGCCAGGGCCCCCGCCCATACTGGTGCAGCATATAGGAGGATTGAGCTTACCACTGTGGAAAGCAGGATCCTTCTCTCGTATCCAGGTCCTCCGATGTTGGGCAGCATTCCTGAGAGCGCTGCCTGCATCCTTGCTGCCTTTTTGCTGCAGTACTCGACGTGCGTTTTAAAGTTAAGCCGGTTGTCGAGCATTACCCCTAGGTATTTCAGAGCCATCTTCGATCGAATTATCTGGGAACCAACCCGGAAGCTAGCGTATTCCACCGTCTTTCGACTGGTTATTAAGACAGCCTCAGTCTTGTGGTCAGCTAGTTCTAAGTCGGCGGATTCCATCCAATCCTTGATCCTGGCGATCGCTTCGTTTGTGGCTGCTTCCACCTCGTGGATATTTTTGGCTACTGTCACGACCGCGATGTCGTCGGCAAAACCGATCACCTTGACTCCGTCTGGTTGCGTGAGTCTCAGTACTCCGTCGTACATTAGGTTCCACAGGAGGGGTCCAAGGACTGAGCCCTGTGGAACGCCTGCCGAGACTTCGTGGTATTTCATTCCATCGTCAGTCTGGTATCTAAGTTTCCTATTGGTGAAGTAGCTGACGATAATCTTCCTCAAGTACTGCGGTGTGCTCATCCTATTCAGGGCTCTCATGATGCAGGACCAGTTCGCTGAGTTAAACGCGTTTTTGATGTCCAGCGTAACTACGGCACAGTATTTTTTTGTACCGCCCCTCCATCTTGAACCCGTTATCGCTTCGCTTGCTGTGTCTACCACCTCTTTGATGGCGTCGATGGTGGAGCGCGATTTTCTAAAGCCGAACTGATGGTCGGACAAGGCTCCTCGCTCCTCCGCCACACCGATTAACCTGCCGTATATGATGCTCTCAAGGATCTTTCCCGTGGTGTCAAGCAGGCAGATTGGTCGGTACCCTGACGGTTCTCCTGGGGGCTTATTGCCTTTGGGTATCAGTACCAGGTTTTGGAGTTTCCAGCGATTTGGAAAGTTACCTTCTTCGAGGCACCTTTGCATCGCCGCTGTGAACAGTTCGGGCCTCTTCTCGACGGCCGCCTTGATGGCTTTATTAGGGATGCCGTCAGGGCCAGGTGCTTTTTTGTCGGCAATTTTCCTGCACGCAATCTGCAGCTCTTCAGCCGTGACTGGTGGGATTTGATCCGAACTAGCTCCTTGTGTAAGGACGAACATTGTAGGAGGTTTCCTGGGGAACAGGTGTTCCACTATTGTTTTGAGCATCAGTGGGCAGGTTAGTTGAGGCGTCCTACTGCCTTTCACTTTTTTCATTACCACTTTATATACTCCTCCCCAGGGGTCTAGGTCTGCTTCCTTGCAAAGATTCTTGAAGTAGTTTGCTTTGCTCCCCTTAATTGCCTTTTCCAGGTTGCGCCTTGCCAGCCTGAAGGCGACCAATCGTTCCTGGAACTCCGGTCTACCTCTGGAACGCTGGGATCTACGACGGGCTTTAAGGCAGGTTGTCCTGAGATTCCTTATGCTGTCGTTCCACCAGTAGCATGGTTCTCCCCTTCCGCTAGTGGACCTCCTAGGCATCGCTGCGTCGCATGCTGTTGATAATGCTTGGATCAGATTACTCGATATGCTTTCCGCTGATGTGGTGTTGGCGGGGAAGTCAGAGCTTATCGTTTCTCCAAACACTTCTTCATCGAAAGTGGTGTCCATCCACTTGGGCCCCGTTCGTTTTGGTCGCTGTCTGGGCATCACACTATCAATCTTGAATACAACCGCCTGGTGGTCACTGTGCGTGTATTTCTCGCTGACTCGCCAATTTGTTTTGGGCAATAGAGAGTTGCTTGCGAACGTTATGTCAACTATGGAACTTCTGCCTGCTTTGCGGAAGGTTTGTGTTGAACCTTTGTTTACTAGGCCAATCTCCAACGATGCGAATGCTTCTAGGAGGGCAACCCCCCTTTTATTTGTGCATCTACTGCCCCATTCCGTAGCCCACGCGTTGAAGTCTCCGGCAATGATGACCGGATGCTTTCCTCGTGCGTCCGCTACTATATGATCTAAGAGACTCAGGTATTCTCTGTGTGGTAGACTTGGGGGAGCATAGCAGCTGTAAAAGTGGGTACCATTTATCCGGGCGCACGCAACATATTCCGTAACTGTGCTAATGTTTTGGAAGGTGTGGTTTCCACAGATCCAAATTGCTGCTTTCTTGGATGTGTCATCTGTCCAGCTGCCGCCATCTAGGGATTTATACGGCTCGCTGATGATGGCAACATCCGCTTTTTCTTCTCTTGACATTTGTGCCAGAAGGTCTTGTGCGGCCGCACAGTGATTAAGGTTAATTTGTATAACCTTCATCATGTTTTATTGGTGAGGGCCCTCCTGAAAACCGGACACTTTGCACTGCCAGCTACATGTCCTGCGTTGTCGGGGTTGGTGCTCTTGCACCAGAAACACTTCGGCTCGTGAGAGCAGTTCTTAGCTATGTCGCCCTCTGTGCCACATCTTCTGCACATTTTGGAGCGGTCCTGCTCACTCTTGCACTGACGTGCTGTGTGCCCAAATCCTAGGCATCTAAAGCACTTGGTTAGCGCTGTGCGTTCCCGGATACGGCAGTTGATCCAGCCTATCCGTATCTTTCCCTCCTTCAGCAGTGAGTTTGCATTTTCTGCGGGTAATCCAATCATTGCGACTTGGGTGCCGCCATAGGCTTTGCGCAGACTTACTATGTCTGTTTCCTTCAGTTCGGTCAGCTGAGTCTGGGATACTATTGCCTCGCAGATATCCGCTTTGGTGGTTACCTCGTCTATATCCTTGATTTCGACGGTAACGCAGTGGGTCAGTGTTCTGACCTCTGCGTCTTTTCCCAGGGATTCTCCCATTATTCCCTTAAAATGGTCGGCCTTTATTCCCGCTCCTTTTAGCTGGAAGAGCAGGTCTCCTTTTTGTGTGCGGCGGATTTTTGTCACCGATTCGCCGAGGTTTCCAAGCTTGGGATCGTTCTTGACTTTCCGCAGTATATCCGCGTACGACAAGTCGCCCTTCGCTGCTACAACTATTGCGTCAGGTCTTGTTTTCTCCTTGGTTTTCCTCGGAATATCCTCTTTCCTCTGCGAATCCTTCGCAGAGTTCAGCTTTCTGCTGCTATCCGCGGGTTTCGCTTTCGGCTTTTTCGTTGTTTTTTGGGGATGGGCTTCCGCGTTCTCTCTTCCTTCGATCTTGCGCGAGGATTGCTCTTTGCGGGTGATATTTTTCCCCGTCGCTTCTGGCTGATTTTGCCTCCGTTTAGGGCTCGGGCTTTTCCCGTTCTGCTCCGGGCCTCGCTTGGTTTTTTCCGCAACTGCGGGTTTCATCCATGGGGATGTTTGGGAAGCGTTGTTCTTCCGTATCACTTCTTTGGCCTTGTCGTCGTGTGACTCGATAGCTGCCAGTTCATAGAGCGCCTTGATGCTCTCGATGGCGTCTCGCATTGGCTGGTGGATTGAGCGTCTCTTTCCGTCTTCCAGCATTTCAACCAGCGCTTTGATCTGTTCCCCTAGTTTGTGGAAGATAGATGGGTTGCTAGTTGCTTCAGGTATGGGCTTTGCGCGTACTTGTTGGGCCACGCTATCCTCCTCGCTTGCTCGGGGCGTTGATATTTGCCCTACTGGTGATCTCTGCACCTTCGCGCTCCTTTGAAAAGCCGCGACAATCGTCCCTTCGCTTCCTCCGTTTCTGTTTAAGTTACTTGTTGTGTTCATGTTGTTTGGTCCCCACTCAAAGCCGTTATCAATGTTCGAATGTGTAGTCACCCGGGATCCCATGGTTGTCTATGCAAGCAGGGAGGCCATGCGAGGGTTGACACGCGCCCTTATGGGGTCGTGTGCCAGAGCCGGATCGGTGCTAACCAGGAATGTTACATCTGGACCTACACCACCAACTTAATGGCGACGCAACATTGAGCGTTCTTTGAGTCCTGCCAAGGTTTTAACGGGACGGGGGCGTGTGTAGCATTAGCCTGAGAGCCGTTTCAACCGGATTTCACTCCAGCTTACTCGGGTAACAGAATACTACCAACGTCAGCCCTTATAGCTTCCGAAATCCAAATCGATGTTTCCAGTATACCATAATTAAGACCTTACTGGGCTCGGTCTTAATGCCTGCGGCATTTGTGCCTGAGGCGGGATCGGATGTTGAAGCCACTCGCCTTCCTGGCTACGACTTTTATCTTCAGTCTGGACTTCTTTGGTCCAGATATGATGGGAGTTATACCGCCCCTACTCGGTCACCAGAGCCTCGTTAGTCTGAAGCAGGGTATACCACGTGCAGGTGAGGATGGTATTTTGTAAGTTGAATTACGCTTTATACCCCTCGTGTGTATTTGTGTGTGAACATGGGTTTGAATCCACATGTAGAAGCGAGTGGCGTGGTTGTTGGCAGAAGTAACATCTAAATCTGCTTGGGCATTGTAGTGTAGAGTGGCTATATGCCAGACAATTTCCGCGGACGGCGAAGTTACTTAGTGCCCTTCTACGCGAACTTATGTCCATGTTTTCAAATTTCCCACATTTCTCATGTCCCTATCATATTTGGTGGAGTTCGTTTCCTTCTGTTGGCCCACAGCTTCCAAAGTTCGGAATCTCGCTTCAAGGAAATTCCAGAATTATTTGAATTTCGGTAGTTCCTTGTGTATGCCTAGATTTTCCTCCCATAGTCTTTATGTTATATTTTGCAATGAAGTTTATTCGTACCATGAATGTTCCACGGGTACCTTGAGGCTTTTAAATGGGTGGTAACACCCGACTGAGGCATCTAGCAGCTTCTTCAGCGATGTTGCCGTTTTGTGCTGAATTGTCTCCTGATTGAAGAATAATGTTAGATGTACCCTCTGGTGGTCATACCTTGTAGTAAGAATTTTCCATGCGGGACAAACCTTTATTTGTGTGGATGAGTATGGTGAAAAGATCATGAAAACTTCTCCATATTTTATATTTGTTATTAAATTGGGCAGATTTATTTTTGGCAACCGTAACATGTGCTTATCGTTACTTAACCTATCACTCACCGAAGTTTCGACAAGTCGATTCGCACTTCTCTTGTCTTGTCTGTTGTCCTTCAATGCCTAAGAATTATTTGTCTTTTCTCGGCTCTGCAAGAGTTATGCCGTCGGCGTTGTGTTGGGCGCGAACTTCAACATTACCTCAAGCGTTGACAGTATATTAATGATGCAGTTCCTCGACCGTTTTTTGAAGAGCTTGTTATAATGTTCGAAGTCTGTTTGAGCAGATTCATTTGTAACTTCAGTGAAGCCTTATTCGTTCGATATTATAATAACTTAAGCATGTTAAGAGAAAACAAAATATTGGGTGTATTTTTAACTTACTTTCTTTTCCTTCTTTAATTTGCAGTTCTTCCAGTTAAAGTACTTTTACTTGCAGCGATGGTGGAACAAAGGCTTTTCAAAATCAAGGAATTAACGAATAAAGATGGCTTTGTTTCATGACGCGGGAACCTGTTGTGCACTTTTAATAAGAAGCTTACTGTGTCTTTGCCTTTTAATGTTAATTGTAGGCGTGTTTTTTTCTGTCTATTGTTCACACTTGTAACACACACCTTCAAAGTTTTCAAAAAAAAAAAAAATCGATTTTTTTGAATCAGTTAATATTTAATCGCGCGGTTCGCAAGGACCATGAAATTTATTAAAAAATGCTGAAGAACAAGGAGAACAAGGATAAATTCCTCTAAGTGGACTGTAATTCCTGTTGTGAAATGTATAAAACGCAACCAATAGCATCTTGAGACATATAAACTTTATCTTAATCGCCCTAACACATCTGTCGCCAACCAAGGGTTATTCGGAATTTTAATATTTCGAAATGATTGTTTACTATTTCCTTATTTGACATTTTAAGATTTGTAAACTTTGTTTGGTTTTACTTTGATGTCGGTAAGGTAGTTAATTTTTATTTATTATAAATCTGTATTAATTAGTTAAAACTTTATTATGTTGTGTGTAACGTCCTTCAACAAACCTATTGACGAGTTAAGAAATAATTCCATAATTTTCAGTGAAAATCAAAAAAAAAACATTTGTTGAAAAAAAGCGAATTGACGAAATGTGGCATAAAATATTTCGCTTAAGAAATTGTGTCGAAAATCTATTGTTCCCTATCTTAGGAAAAATTGCCAAAAAAGCGTTGACTCCACATTACTAAAATACGGAGACAGAAGGAATATGTTCAGTTTTAAGCGATATGAAATGCAAAAAGTGAAATCGGTTAGAAGAATACATGATAAAAGTATTGGCCGAATACGATCATCATTTCGATCAAAAAACATTACTTATTTCCGATTAGTTGTGAATGAGGATCTCTGGTACACCAATTTATGCAAATGTACTTGTATTTGTAAGCCACTCCTTCGACCTTGTATAAGCTTATATACTTTTATTTCATTGTTCCTAGTTTTATCTCTAAAAGGCTGAATTTATTTTTCCTACAGACTTTTCGTTTTTTTTTTGTTTGTGCATTTCCGTGGGTAATCTAGCGGGCATTTTAAAACAACGGCGTGAGGAAAAAAGTATATTTTATAATGTCTAGCATCAGTGTGTGATGGGTCTACCAGCTTGAGGGAGAACCGCACCTATTGCGCAGATCTAGGTAGAAATGTAATACGTCGTCCGAAGCTAGAATATTTTTTATTCTATTAAAGGCACATATAGCCTTTGAATTTAGATTTAATATTACTCTTTTTGATTTATTTGTTCATATGTTTCTCCCCTAAGGTACTTTGTAAGAGATTTTGTTATATGAGCGTAATCTTTAGAAAATCTACGGTATTGCCCGAAGAGATCTAAAAATGATCTTAGATGACGAAGTGACGAATTTTTACCCTTCAAACTTAACTGTCTCTTGTATCTTATCTTACTAAGTCAAGTCATGGAACCGTCTCTAAACATCAAAAATCCTAAAAATTCTAACTCTTGTTTGAAAAACTTACATTTTTCTGCAGATATTATTATTATAGCCCTTATAAGCTTAAAAAAAATATTATTTTATCGTCATTTTAACTTACGTGGCAGCGTTTTTCTATATCATCTCTCAGTACATGAATAATGATGTTTTTCACGGCCATTTTCCTCTATTAGAATATGATGGAAACTGCATTTTAAATATATTCTACAATTATATTTCGCATTTCGAAGATTCGTTAAAATGCCCAACTTTCTAGAATGATATATCTATCTGTTTTTTATAATCAAACACTACCCACGATTTAAGGGGCATCGTCTGCTTGAACTCCTTTTTCCCTACAACCAAGATGGGGGTGTAGTACGGGGAATGTGATGGGCATATAATTCCATCACGGTTGGCAACGCGGACATTTGGCAGCATAAACGCAAGTAAAACTCTTTTAAATTCAGTAAATTAAGGCAATCTGCTCAAAAATATTTGCAGTGTTGATGCAAAGAACTACCACAGAGGGTATTCATATATATTGGTGAGTCAGCCGCAATATTTCCATATTACACACTTTATAAGACTTTGCATTCGAGTTGGGAATAATCATGGGTGGAATATGAAGAATACCGCCTAAACAACCCAATGATAACCTGCAAATGAATAGCGGAGAAAGGCGAATAATCGAAAGGTTTTTCCGCAGTGGGAAATATTGATGAAATTGACGATTTTTGACCTAAAGTCTCTCATAAAGGGCTTTATGGGGGCTTTACTTGACAACTAACTCGTGAGCGTCGCAACTAAGGCTGATATTGAGGGGATCTCCATTGAAATCCAAATCATATAAAAAGGAAAATTATACCTTGCGTCACAAGCTGCAGGATGTGAAAACACACACGAAAAGTAGAGATGATGGCTTATGGTGCATATGTCCGAGGTGCCCGGTGTAAACTTGGAAGAGAGGGCCAAGAGTCTATGTCTGAAATTGATGCGAAACAACGATACAACGTTGATTTCTTGCGAGCTATGAGGACACATAAGAACGTTGCTAACATCGTTGTTAAGTTAAATAGAAGGGAAGACGTTGGACATAACACACAACCACTTACGGACACCAAAGTAACTATTCACAGAGATTACCCAGAAGCAGCGCTTAGGCGAAGAAAGCGCTTGCTGAATCTTAAAGGCGACTTTAAGACCAAAGTAAATACACTAAAGATGTCGTTGCAGGTCGTAAGCTGAAATTTGGAGACAAACTATTCTATTTTGACAATAACAACGATCTTCGATGCGAGTGATATGTCAATGAATGTGGGATGTAACTTCTCAAGCTGATGGTTTACAGCAGTTCAACAATCAGAAATGTTAATGCCGAAGGTTGGAATACAAGGGGGTTATAACATCGAGTAGAAACTTAAACAGCAGCTCTCAATCTGTGGGCGTAAAGCAAAATAAAAAGTTATTTTAATCATCATGTTGTTTACCCAAGTAAATGTATAAGAAATTATAAAAGTAAAATGTTGGCATATAATGCAGCAGCATTGAGAAATAAGCTGTTATTCAGTTAACTTTTTAGTTTAATAAACTTGTAACTGAGAAATATTTTGAGACGAGGGGAGATTTCAGAATTATGACTTCAAGTGGATCCCAACAATAAAAAACAATTTAGACGTAGAGCGTCAGGTGGTTCTTTTTTAGTTATAAAAAAAAACTTCGAAACATTAATTTTGGATTTGAATTAGTTAATGGGACAATATTACTAATCTTAAAATCGAAAAAACCAAACCTGTTGAATCCAATATCCTATACCAAATCCTTGACTAACAACAGGGGAATTTATTCTCTTAACGCGTCGTACAAGATATTTACTACTTGCTTTAGAAGTGATTAAGATATGGATCAAAAAAACTTATTCAAGGAATTTCAGGTAGGGTTTAGAGCAGGATGTTCTACTGTGGACCATATTTTTGTACTGATATTTTTTTTCTTTTGTCCGTGGACCGAAATGCTTTGTTTTATATTTTCTGCAGATTTGGATGTCTCTGAAATTCGGAAGAGTCCTTACTCCTCAACTCGAGCAACAGTTTGGAATGGAGAGCACCTCTCTGAGTGGCTCATGACTGAAGCGGGTGTAAGGCAAGGATATACTTAAGGTCCTGAAATATTTGCTCTCTTTGTCGGTGAAGAGAATCTCTACAGCTTATGATAAGCAAAAATTGTTCCGATAAGTGCTGCGGAATCCTTTCTACAGCGAAACAAAAAATTGTACGTATTGTTCGTGGCATCTGATACCGTGAACCCAAATGCTCTGTTTTATATTTTTTGCAGATTGGGATGTCTCTGAAATTCGGACGTGTCTTTACTCCTCAACTAGAGCAACAGTTTGGAATGGAGTGGATTATGACTGAAGCGGGTGTAAAGCAAGGATATACTTAAGGTCGTGATTTTTTCCTCCCTTTGTCGGCGAAGAGAATCTCTACAGCTTATGATAAGCAAACTATAAGAGTGGTTAATATGGATAAATGGTGGTTAATCTAGATAAATCCAAAAATTTCATAATTAAGAATAACGCGGAAGTAACGCAGCTAACGAAAAGTGTAGATTCAATGGTGAAAACATGGAAGTTGTCAAAGAGTAGAAGTATCTGGGAGAATACTTTACAAAAAATCTAAGTATGGAGAAGCATCTAAAGGAACAACTTTCAAAAGTAAAGATGGTTCTAAACTGCACTTGAAAGAGATTCTTCTCAAACAAACACGTAGCACTTACCTACACACTTCTCCAACAAAAACGTAGCACTCACCTGCACATTTAAAGTTTCTGACACTACAGTAGAAACTACTTACCTACCATGTAAAACGTGGAACCGTGATACGGTGGAAAAATTGGTCAGATGTTAGGCAGTCAACGCTTAATTATATAACTATGCTAGAAACAGGATTGAAAACACTTTATATTAAGACTTTAAAGATGTAAGTAGATTATATTCTAAATGTGTTAAACATGCCAGATACACTCCTTCTCAAAAAACTGCCATGAAGACCATACACAATATAGCCTGTTGGTTGAGCAAATGGATGGAACTGGCTTAAGAACTCAACCTACAAACCTCGATGTTAGATACTTAGAAGGCTCTCTACGAGATGATCGCCAAAGTAGATGAAAAATGTATAGAGGGATTCGTTAACCATGCCTCTGGGTCTATACACAGGTCAATCTATACTGGACTCAACTACAACTTAGCAGAAAAAGCTATTTTGTTGAGATGAAAACGGTGTTGATCGAATTTCTTTAATTATGTTTATGTTTTATTAATTATTATTAGAAATTGCTTTGTAAATGGTAAGAACTGTCAAACGGCAGACAGCTTAAGCCAAGCATTAATGGGTTTTTTATTTATAATCCTTTATCCTTTATGGTGCAAATAAATAATTTAATTAATTACTTAATTAGAAGGCTTTTTGAAATGTTTGCCAAATTACATAGTCTTGGCGTTGAATAAATTGGCTCTGAGTCCAATGTTCTTACAGTTGCTTTAATATCAGTATTGAAATGTAGTTTCTCATCGGTGTGAGCGAAAACTTCTGAAAAGTCTTCAATTAATTGTTGAAACTCATTCCTGATTTTTGCATTTCACCATTTACATGAAGTAATAGAGAGTTTACGGTATCAATCTGCGCTTTCATTTTTACGAGAAAGTCGTATTTTACTATTGCGTAATAATTGAGGGGGATAAACAATTCTGTAATTATATTACAAAACCGAATTTCATATTTTTGAGTTATCGTATTCTCACCGTTTACTGTTTTTACTTTAAAAGGCTTACCGTTTGCAATTGGTAAGGTGCAAGGTAATTTTTTAATATAATTTTTGGCTTTACCTAACAGTGTCTGACTACCAGTACTGAGATTTTCAATACAAGTTGTTTACTGAGACTTGGCCCTACTCTTACATATGATACCGCCGAAAAAATTAATAGGGTCCTGATATTTTTTTGAAGAGTTTTCACTGCCACTCAAAGCGCTACATCTATATATTCAACATATACATATAATAAATATATATATATATATAATAATATATATATATAATTTATTCTCTGAGTTTTTGGTATATTTGTCCTATCCGACTCGCCGGGGCTTTTACATGTTTTTTCTATTTCTGCTGCTTGTAGCCTGATTATGCTTTTTGCTACATGAATGTGGTTTTTCATTATGTCGAAATCTAGGTGAGTTGTCAAAAAATCTATCTTGAGGTCTCTTGACAAAATCTCGCAGAACTTAAATTAATTGTATTAATTTGATCGCGTTGATATGGCGTGTAGTGAATACCTTTTATATTTGTCTGCATTTTAGAAGAATGAGGGACGAGGATTGATTCGAATATTTCTAAAAGTACTTGTTCCTGTATCTACGTTATTGTCGAAAGCTGTAGCAACATTGTACTTAAACGGGTTGCTTCAAGCTCTTTAGTCTTTGCTAACGCAGATAACAAGTCTTCACATCCAGCAGAAAAGTGACTGCTGCTCAAAGGCTTATTTAGCCGTGAACTCCAGAACTTGTAATGGATGTTTGTTAGAGAAAGTATTATCAAGACAAGCAATTATTGCATCAAACTTAAGAACTGTATTATGGGATGCTAAGATTAAATCAGCTCCTCAAACAATTTTGTTCCTTATTATGCTTGGTAGAACTTTGTCGAATATATCTTTATACCCCAAAGCTCGGGAACTCACATATCTAATGAAATTTCGTGGGTAGCCGTGGTGTAGTGGGTAAGTGCGTCGACTCCTACGCAGAGGGTGCCAGGTTCGATACCCGAATTTACCACCTTTCATATTTCACGGCTCCGCCTCTTTCGAGTCACTGACAATGCTCAAAGAGTATTCCTGTCTAGAAAAAGCTTCTCAAATTCGCCGTTCGGAGTCGGCATTAAACTGTAGGTCCCTTCCACACGTGAAAGAACAATAGCACGCACAACACGAGTGGTTGCTGAGAAGCTAGGCCCAGGTCCACCCCGGACTGTCGCGCCACCCATATTATTATTATGTTAATGAAATTTCACATTTCACACTAGATTTTATTCCAATGGGCTTATATGCCTATATTTCTGATTATAGGCTGGGTCTGTTGGTTCTCTCGGCATCATTTTCTGTTTCTTGTACAAAATAGCTCTAAATCGTCTATATATTAAGAATGTTGAGCTTTTACTATACTAAAGGGATTACTAACAAGTTGGGCGCTAGTGAATTTACTCGAAGAAAAACACTTCTTCGTATCGGGTTCAGTCTCTCTCTCTCAGATTTCTTTATTCATTATTTTTCTTACTCACTACTTACTTTTTATTTTCCAAAAGTGCTGATTGGAGTAATTTGTTAGTTGAATGAAGGGATTGGAGGTCATTGTAAGTGTTACTTTATCACCAACTCCTCCCTTCCTTAAGATTGAACGTCCTCGTTCCTTGCGTTAAGTACTCTCAATTTTATAAGATAGTTATTTAATGCGATTTCTAAAAATTTCTGCAGAAGTTTGCTAAGACGAGGAAGAAGAGGAAAGTGTACAACACCTTCTCTGCAACTGCCCTACACTTGTCTCAACTAGGAAAGCTACTCTAGGCTCCTACTTCTTCAGTAATCTAAGAGAACTGAGAGAGACATTAATCAAATCGCTATTAGACTTCATTGACGGATCTAATAGATAATAACCACGCCGGCCCTTCCCACCTCTTTTTAGACAAGCTCACGTGGCAGTACTTTGGCATTTACCTTGGCCTAAGTGCATCTAAGCCACTTACTAGCTACCTATCAAATGCTGATAAGTTGTTAGCATTTTATTTTTTGTAATTTGACCGCCTTCGGTCTTATTTTTGTATGGAGTACAACAAGAATCACAAACGCAAGTACTCCTATGAATATCCATTTGTTTGTCAAGAGTAACTGCAAAATCTATTTCTTCTGATTGTTAATAATGTGCAGCATAAGCAAGTCTAGTACATCTTTTCGTTGAAAATTACTTCCTTTAGGATGGTTTGCTTTGCTGCTGGTAGAGGGGCCGCTTCAAAAAATGTATCTGCACAATATTCATTCCCGTTGATCTTAGCCTTATATGTTTTGAGCAGTATTAGGATTGTTGATCTTAAAAAAGTAGAATGGGTAAGACATAACACTGAAAAGGGCAAAGAAGGCAATTATTACGTAAACAATGCCAGAAAAACACGCATTTGTTTTTTTGGAGTTTTTTAGCGAGCATACTTTGAGAAAATGTCAAAATGGGCAAAAAAAGCAGAAAAAGCAACAACTGCACAGCAAGGCAATAAATGCAAAAGAATCGACTCGTATCTAGATATCTTGCTGTTAGATGCAAGACAGCAGCTGACAGACACAAGTTCACAAACGGTAAACTGTTTCAACACTTTCAGTGATCATTGCGGACTCAGTTTCGAAATCAAGATCCCCAAGGATATTACGGTGTTAGGAGAGTTTGTTCGAACGTATCCCTGCAACTACAGTAGGACACGATGGACACGTTTCTCCAGACAAATGACGAGAGCAGTCTCGTCGAATGAGCTCCACATACCATCCAATTATTATTATTGTTCTGTATTGTATGTATTATCTATTGTGCACCCTCTCCATACCTTTGCATTCTAAATAGATCTCCTGAGATACAGTTCTTTTCAGATGTGGGCTATTGTATATGTTAAGCATATGTTCTGAAATTTCTTTAGATTCTCCCCCGAATCTGCAGAGATGTTCTTCTGATACTCCTAGTTTCCATAGGTGCTCCCGGAGTATGCAGTGTCCTGCTATTCTTCCCTGAGTATATGGTCTCCTCACAGTCCAATAGAAACTTGTACAACAAAGAGATTGACACATATTTATTTCAATTGGACGAGACAATATCACGAACGATGTAAATTACTATACCTCGGTATCTGCGCACAAACAACGAAAGCTTGTTGGAAATCGACGCACACCGCCAATGAAAAATTAGACTCCGGTAAAGAGCACGTAAGAGCACTCCTGTAAGATACACACGGTTTTTTGACAGGCGAGATGAAGAAATTAGGACTACAGACTTTCTGTTAACTCACATTGACCAATAAGATTCAATCTGTAAGATCCAACACCCCTGCATGTTCCAGCAGATAAATAAATTCTTCCCAAGTAATAAACAAAGCTACCTCCCGTGTCTTAAATTTTCTAGAACGACGGGTAACGAACGTATACTGACTACACCAGGTGTTAATCCAGATAACGCCGTACTCGACGATAAATTCTTTGTGGTCGAAGACCAGCAAGAAAAAATAGAGGTTCTAGGCGAGGTCTTTCAGGAAGTGTTCAAGTTGAATGAGAGTGTTCGCCAGAACCACGACTTGGATAACTGCGTACTGGCTAGCCACTATCAACTTTGAGAAGCCATGCATGGCATAACATTGCAGATAATGCCATCACCGACAAAGGGGTTCATCCCCCGTTCATACCGAAGACGGGGGAGCTCCAAGCGGCCTTAGTATCACTAAACAAGAAAAAGTCACGGTCGACGGGATCTTTTTTGTATTGGCATCCTATACAACTACTTCTGCAGAAGCCTCAGAGACCATTGCATACTTGCTAATCAACTGCAGTGCTTTCTCGTCCCGTAGATTTAGACTTCTGGGAGGTTACAATTTTGATAGCCTGGCTGAACTAAGAAGCCTTAAAGTCAGTGTTCTTCTTGGCTTTATTAAAAGCACTGACTGGTTTGTCGCCGTTGTGTAGTGGTAGTGGGGTGGTTCGTGGACTCCTACGTAGACGGTACAAGGTTCGATACTCGAAATTACCACCTTTCACAATTCACGGCTGCAATTCTTTCGGGTCACTGACAATGCTCAAAGAGTGTTCCTGTCTAGAAAAAAGCTTCTTAACTGTACCCTTCAGTGACGGCATAAGATTGTAGATCCCTCAACTCGTAAAAGAACAATAGCACGCACAACACGAGAGGTTGCTGAGAAGCTAGGCGCTAACCCTATACGGTCTGTAGCGCTACCCATATTACTATTATTAACTGGTTTACGGAATAGGTACTCATTGATCCGCAAATAAATGTGGCTACTGCCTTTCCGAGCATCAGTCAGCCACTTCCACCTCACATAACCTAACCTAAGCGGGGTCACTAGAGAAACGGCCGATATCGATCTCCTAAATTTTGTTTGTCATCTATTGGAGTTTGGAGTAAATTATTTGTGGAGTAAATTATTTGTCGATACAAATAATTTACTCCACAAAGTATCAGCTATAAACATATATACATTAGCGAAGAAAATACTATTCAAGTTGTTTAAACTACTCCAAATACAAAAACTAAGTTCTAAGTCAACAAAAATGTGCACAGATAAAACATAAATTTACTGAAGCTATATTAACTCTTACGAATCAAATCTTTTAAGTACTAACCATAAGATTATTAAATCGACATCATAAGAGCGCCAGCAACGACCAAAAACAGGTGTATGCAGTTAGTAAAACCCAAACGTCTCCGGCGAAACAAATCTACGCCTCTTAATGTCGCATAAGATTTGGTCATTAAGGGCAATGGTTCCAAATTACAAAATGTGCCCCTATTTTAGATTTTAAAAATTACTTGATGTCTAACAGACAGCTTGACAAAAACTAAGAAAAATGAAAAAGATTTTCCGGTCTAGTCTACTAGGCACAGAAATCAATCTTTAGGCCCACCCGGCAAGCATACTATTCTCTTTTCTCTACACATTAAAGTAAATAATGAATAAGTATAATTAGGTGTGGTAGAACCACATTCATTCTTTTCAGACCAACATCTTAGTACTCCCCGTTAAAAAAAAAGAGTAGTTTTAATTTCTTCGTCATTTTATGTAACTATATCAGTAATATGTATTAATAAAAGATCATTAATTGTTCCCTCTGATCGACTGTATCCTCACATAATTAACAAACGACAACCGATCCCAGATATAGGGGAAATAAAAAATACCATCTTAATAGGATCCCACTTTACTGTCGGCTTTTTTCTTCCGGAGTCAGAATTAAAACAATTGATATCCGTTGTAATTTACAGTAATCAACAATCATACAAACATGCTGTGAGGAACTTCTATATGGATGGAGTGATGTAATGATTATTCGGAATTGATTACATCTTGGTGTCCTTCGATTACAGTGCATTTCATAAAATTAAAACAATGATACTCGTAATTTCATGCGGGTACTAGGGTGGGTATCAAGTCACCGTCATGGGATCACTCTTAGATCCCAAACTTAATAGAATAAACATAATATTAAACGTTATTACACAACTGCAAACAATTTGTGGTGTACATATGTACATAACATCAAATAAGTTAGATGCTAATATACGCGAAGAAGTGAAGGGTAATATCTACTAAGAACAATTTTCTTATAGACCGTTTATACGCAATTTGATGTTGATACACAATTAGATGAAATACAGAATTGAATTATTGTGAAATGGTCTAAGAGCGTGTTAAGTCACCAGATTACATACATTTTATTTTGAATCCTTCAAAAAATTTAAAATAATAAATTAAACCATATTATTTTCAAACGAATAAGACTCCCGGCGAATTTTAGTGAAGTTGCTAGAGATTTCAGCAAACAATTTAATATGTTAATTCATCGATATTTCACGTTTTACATTTTAAATTTACTTTAAATACATTGCGAATACATACTTAAAAACATTGTGAATAAATAGCTCGTAAGGTTTTTTCTTTAAAAATTCATTGAAAAATATTGTAAAATATTAGGTTTCCCCAAAACATTGTATACCCTTTCCGTGTTAAGGGTCCAGTACGCATGCCAACAAAGATCCTCCGCATCACCACCTGTAAAACACCTTGCAGTGAGGGTTCAAAAACCTGGGATCGCTTCCAGAGACTTCACAAGAGAATCATCGATTTGCATTCCCCCTCTGAGATCGTGAAGAAGATCACATCCATCAACATCGAACCCGGTGTAGAGGTTGAGGTGACCATCGCCAACTAAGGCGTATACCAGCAGTTATTAATATTATTCCATTTCACTCAAAATAGTATAGGTACGTATCTGGAAAAAGCTCTATATTTCGTTCTTAAAATTACTCTCTCCACTATTTCCAATGATTAAATTGTGGGCGAACGCTCCATCGATAAATAAAACGAAAACAGCATGTATCTTCGATAAATGTGAAGGGGCAAAATGTTGTTGCCTATCCGTGCGATGGACACAATGCTGTGACTTAAGTCAAGCATCGTTACATCTTGGACAGAGGTGCTCCAACCAGAAGGGTGGGGAGTTCGGTGAACTAATACTATCATCCCGAAAAAAAGATTGCGACATATATTACAGCTGTCACAAAAGGTTGCTCATATTGGGATGCGGATTAGTTGTGGGTAAACGGTTAAGGACGAATGTCATCGACTTTAAACCAATAAGTGATCGCCTGGCTGTGGTCCACATCCAAGGGAGATGCTACAACATTAGCCCCTACCGACGAGGCTGAGGACTATTGCAACCAAGCTTTGATCAAAGAGGACTATTACAACCTCTTAAACGGTGCCTACGGAGCCCGTCCGGAGTACGACGTAAGAATCGTACTCGGAGACTTCAATGGCAAAAAGAAACAAGACATACCTTATGGCAGCCACGCATAAGCATTAGCAAACCCGAAAGAGAAGAGCAACAGCAAGACGTTACTCTCCGCGAATAATTACAGTGAAATTGATGATTGGGTGGCACGAAAGTTGAGGGTCATGATCACACGTATATTTCAAAGAGATGATTTACTCGTAATTTTTGCAATTAAATTTGATCTTGCGATTGCACATGGGATTTTTTTCGAATGCGATATGGTAATATGTATATGGTAGTGAATTTCACTTTTTTCGGAACCACGAAGCCAAAAACCGATCATCTTCTAATAACAAGGCGCTATATATGTGGTCAGTGGATTAGTATATTGCTCCTGCTATTTCACGGTATGTGTTCAAATCTAGCTGGAGTCACTCTTTTTGTCATGGGCAAGACTTGTTTTTGTATGAATTAACAGTTCATAAGCTGGTTTCCGAATTATTACATTTGCAATGATTTATGAAAATTATAATTTATAAAATAAATATGTAATAAAATTGATTATATGAATAAAATGTTATACGCATTGTATAACATTCTTCCTGTCGTACGATATGCTTTTCTACTAGCAGCACGAGGTTCCCTCCCAAAAGAATCAACCCAGCAACCTGGCGATCTGCGGTTTGTCAAATGTCAGAGCTCAACTGTCCAATGTCAGAAAGCTGCACCAGCCAACAAAGAGCAGCACACGAGTGATGGTCAGACCCTACCAAGAGCAATTACGTGAGAGGCTCTCCGGTATGCCTATGTATGATGGCGAGTGTGAGCAAAATAAACGCGCAACCGACGAGGCAAACCAAAAGGCGCTACAACGAAAAACTAGAGCAAGGCAGCAGGAGGACTGGGCTAGAAGACGGGAGGAGAAAAAGCTTCTACGCCTGAGGGAAAGGTCTCTCGCAACCTCCCAGCTCAAGGATATCCGAGAGTCGTGCACTCCAAACAGGTTGAGTTCCCCTTCAACTTGTGGGCACCACCTAAGGTGGGGTATTCCTCTACTGCGTTTTCCATTCGGGTTAGATTCGAAGACTCTGCTCGTGTCGACGCAACTCTTAACAAGTTCAATCGCAGTTTTTTTACTATGTCAATGTCACTGTACAGCCCGTATAGTTCGTCGTTAAGTCTCCTATTCTAGAGGTCGTCAACTTAACTCTCGAACCGTCTGAGGATACCCCCATCCGCTTTTGACAAAGTCCATGCTTCAGCACCACAAAGTATGACTGGGATGATGGGTTGTAGTCGGGAGCGGGCCGGACGCACTCGCACAGCACTTGCACTGATTTTTTTCTCCGGGCGCTCGCGTAGCTGTTGTGGGTAGAGGGGCCGCGGGGTTTTTTATTTTAGTTGTTACACACGTGTAATGCACGGGCGGAGACAGGTGCACGCGTCGGAGGATGGCACAGAACTCCGCTATACTACTCAACTGCCGTCTCGACTCAGTGACAGTGATTGGCAAAAGTAATTCTTCGCTTTATCTCTGCCGAGGTGATTTTGTTAGAGCTTATAGCAGAAACAAGGTAGACAAAGTCCCTTACTACCTCAAAGTTATAGTCGTCGATTGGGACATTCTGTGCAATTCGTGGATATTGTGTATCCCTTCTTGTTGACAGCATATACTTGGTTTTGCCAGCTTCCGTTTCGATACTAGCGAACGCACCAGTGATAGCCCGCTGTGTGCCAATTATGTCAATATCGTCGGCGTACGCTAGTAGTTGTACCGCATTTTAAGCCTACAAAATAATCATGATCAGTGATGCAATAACGCCACGGGTAAGGATCCATTTGCTGGTATCATTAATACATTGAGCTCATAGAATCTTTCCATATTTTGCAAGTTTAACTTATGAAGTAACGACAGTGAAATTCTCTCACTGAATCCTGTCTCATTTAAGCTTATTTTTCAAGGTGCTGGAATATGGCTTATTTGTTTTATACTTTCTACCATCAAGTCGTATACTGCTTTTATTCCTATTCCTGCCACGCTGTGACTGTAAGTCTTATAACTTAATTTCAAAGTAATATAAATTCTTTGGAACAAGCCTTAAGGCAAAATCAGTATTTTATTATTGGTCTTAACATTACTGCAACACAATTTTATTAGTTTTCAGGTTTTGATAATATTTACTTTTGCATAAAATATCTAAAAAGAACATAAACTGTTACGTAATGACTCTAAGACGCTATAACGACGTTGAACTTCAGTTTGCTTACAGATACATAAATTGAGCTGTATATTGTTTTTTTACTGTATGTATATTGTTTATACCGAAACTAGAATAGTTGCTGTGTTTTTTTGCTAACTTTTTAGAAGTATTTTATGCGTTGGATGTGATTTTCTAAGTAAAAAAAAGGAATGCTGTGATGTTTGTCAGAAAACCGAGTAGAAAGAGCATTCACAGAAAAGAGTACATGTAACGTTATCACATATGTTGATGGTAATATTCTTCTATTATTAAGTACTACGTGCTCTCGTTTACAATCAGCAGTGAGATTACTCTTAAGATTAACCATCTTATTATTATGAACAACAAGTTCAAAATCTTTATGAATCGCATTATATGTTATGAATCTTATACGGCTATAGTTTGTAAATCATTGAAATTAGTTACAAAGTTCTTTGAAAGGATATTCTATTTAATTTATATTCATTAAAAGTGGATAAACAGTGTTACTTTTAGTTAACATTATTGCATGGATATTTTAAATTAAATTTTGTATAATGATTTGATTCCTTTTCGACATTAGCATTGTTGAAAGTTAGAAATCAACATTTGCGCAATTCATTCGGTCCATTTGCTGTTGTCAAAACTTTCCTTTCCGTGCTTTGCAGAATTTGATAGTCCTACGGATCATGAACGTCTGCTACAAATTTTGGAGCCGAACATAGAAAAGCTATTGCTTTTTAGCTTTGATGGGATTCTTTGAAATTCGAAATAGTCTTTTAATTTCTTGGATATCCTAATGTGGTATATCTTTATCTTTCTCAGCCTTAATGATATTAAAACATTGTAATTTTCATTTAAAATCTCGTTCAACATTGAATGTCAATATAATAATAATATAATAAATATATAATATAAATAAATATAATAAATAAATATAATAATATTTATTTATATAATATATTTAATAATATATAATAATTAATATTATATATTATATATAAATATAATAATATATAATTTAATACAAATAGTTAATATAAATAAATATAGTAATAAATCGCTACTTCACCGTGGGATAAGAGTACTTTATAATCCTACTCATAGTTTAGTTTAGAATGGACAGCCTGAAACTTATATTTAAAACGATTACCACAATGTATTAAAAATATTTTTTAAGAAGATATTTATCTCACACTGTTTTAATTCACTTTTAAAATCTTAATGGTTGAGCTATCCAGTTTTGTAAGTTTATTGCCGATTTCAGTGCCCTGAATGCGACGCTTTGTGGATCTGTAAGTCGCCAATACAAGAGCTATAGTCTTAGGAGCAGTCTACTTTTGCAAACGTGAAGTGAATTCTGGTAGATGTCGCTGTCATCGATTAGTACAGCCTTCTAAATGGATACATTTTATTACGTCGTCCTCTATATGAGGCACTTCTCCACTTCTTCGTTCGTAAGGTTTTTGTTAGGACTAATTCCACTGATTCCACTAGATGGCGGACTGATTCCACTCGAACGTATTTCTGTGGATAAAGCCGAAGAGAATTGTGGCCAGCTGTCCTTATTATAATTTTAAAGGTATACCTCTGGGCATATGCTCGCAATTTGCAATTTCATTCGAACAGTCTGATCTTCGGGGCTTACTATCCCAATTATATGTACCATGAGAGGGTGCGCCACAACGGCTTTGTCCCACCTGAAGCATTCCTCTATTTCGATTCGATCGGCTTGATCCAGGACACGGAAGGATGTCCTGTAATCTACCACGCGATGCGCCGAACAGTTGACAGGCGACTCCTCTACGAATCGGATGTCGTCCGCGAACACGAAGATCTTCTCCGGTTCAGTAGAGCGATCCCTGCTCGAGACAGGAGAGAGAGTGATAAGGAGCGGCACTTCTTTTGGTGGTTACACCAGAACCAATCCCCGCCTTCACCGTCCCTGCCTATAGGATATTAATCGTTTAGTTGGTATAACGGCCCACTTACCTAGTTGTAAGGCAACAAAAAAAAAAAAAAAAAAAAAAAAAAAAAAAAAAAAAAAAAAAATAAAAACAAACAAAAAGAGGTGCACAAGGTCGTGTGGATTATATATGTTACGCATATATATAACATACACGCCCTTGAGTACACGTCCGTAGTATTACGGACATAGATTAAGTTAGATTAAGTGTTTTTTAATAGGTATTAGGGTTTTTTAGATTTAGATTTAGGTTAGGTAATAATAATAACAATGTATAGAGCGCCAAGTTTTTCTTAGTTTTCTTGGCCAGTAAGCCCTAAACAATAAAGTCTGTCCTAAGGACAAAAAAAAAAAAACAATACTTTAGATGCCGAAAGGCAAATAGTAAGTTAGATTAGAATATTTTAGAGTACCCGCGAAGGGTCAGTAAGATAGAATTAAGTACATGAATTGTTAGATATTAAGATAGATTTTTATGTCATTTTTGTCTAGTATAAGTTGTCCTCAGAAATAAAATAAAAATGAAATTAAAAAAAAAAAAAAAAAAAATTTCATTCGGATAGTAGCGAAGATTCCGCAGCGATCACTTCCGTACTCAAAAACAGTCAAACTTTCACGTGCGTCTTTCAGATAAGACCCGCATCTGGGATACGAGGGCGTATGGTTTGCAAGTCAATATAGGATGAACTCAACATTTTGCACTGCCATCCAGTTATAAATTAGGTTCCTCTACTCATTACATTATATGAAGATAAAATACTGAAAAGTGGCTGATATAGTGGTGAATACTCAAAGCTATTTCAATTGTAATTATTTTATGCCTTACGGCTTTAACCACGTTTTTTTTATGTGAAAAGAAAACTGTGTTAAACTTAATTTAAGGCTAAGTTATATATTACAACTAACTTAGCCTAACGTAAAACTACGCAATTTTGCACCACCGCGAAGACTTTGGAGCCCCGACTTATGGAGTAGTTCACGATTAACTTTTTCACACACTTAAAGACGTCTAAACTGTGTGGTGATGTATTTATAAACCTGTGAATCGACGCACCTACCCACTATGGTATGGCAATCACGTACGTCTAGATAAACTAGGCAAAGCCGGATTATACTCTGGTCAAGGTGACATACAGCAAACCCGCGGCGCCCCTGTATAGTTCTATGCAAGAGGGCGCATATGTGCCACGCCAATTTTGTGGTTGTGTGGGGAGATTACAAACCGTCCACGAAAAAAAACATATGTTATGAGAAAGCAAATTGCCTCGGAGCAACGGATTGTCCTACAATTCCCACACAGCATGAAAAAGGAATAAAATTTGCATGTGTGTGGATCAGAAAATCACTCTACACTCCGGCGACTATTGATCCGAACTGCAATGGATCGAGCTTTTAATGATTTCAGTGCAAAGAGTTATGCGAAACACTACGTTACTCTATTAATAATAAAGATTTTGTTAGCCTTACTCAGTTCACCCCTTCGCGATAAGGTCACGTTAGGGCCACAAAATGTGACAGGAATGGTTGAGACATATTTGAAAAACAATGTATCCAGATTGACTGCTTAGTCACCGAGCTTCCAACAACCATCCATTAAAAATGTTCTTATGGTATATAATACCTTACTACTGAAAACTTAATATAAATAAATTGCAGGAAAATATAAGAGAAAATTAGTGAAGACTTTTGAAGGAAAATCCACCGAAAAACCTTCATTAAAAGGTTAAAAAAATTCGAATTAAAGAAATTATCCAACACGACCTTAGTCAAATGTGGAATTCCGTTATGATTATAGAAATACATCACAGCATTTCGTAGAAAAGGTATTGCGATTATTTAAATTAACATTCATTAGCCATGTATGTTTAGTTACAATGATGCATTAAAAACTCCTTTTGGAGTGTAAAGTTTTAAAATTTTATTCAATAAGATAAGGATTCTTGTTTCATCAAAATAATAATTTACCAAAATCGTAAATAATGTCTAAAGACTTAAGTTTTTATTTTTAAACTACCATTTTCATATTTAAACTACCCATATCTTCTGAATCCTTTGATGTTACAAATTTAATTTGGAAAAGTAATTTCTTTAACAATCAATATATATCATCAGACCCATTAAAACATATAATATGAATATCTTAATAAAATGTTAGTAATATAACCTATAATATAAGTATATAATATACCACACAATATAAAAAAAAATATATATATATTTACATTTGTATTTACTTACCTATCTACATCCATAAAGATTGACGGAAATATATATTGCAGCAACATCACATTTCCAACTACTGTAATATTTACTTAATATCCCTTTCGACAACTTGTGTTGAAAACCATTTGACTGCCTAAGTGCTTCTATGGTAAATGTAGATTGCTGTTGAAAAGATTATAGCGGGGAGATTTTTCGTTCTGTACAATGACAAAGTTAGTGCACAACACCTGCTGACAAATTCAAGTGTATTCGTCCCAGCTTCTAATAAACACCACACTCATTATCGGTATTAAATTCATCCCCTCTTATAAACACCGCAATTGCCCTTATAGTACAGTGCAAAGAAAACACCCCCTTATTTTACGCATGCACAACATGATGCTTTGATGCCATGAAAAGGCTAGCGTCTAATCAATGGGCATCACTATGACTCAATTGAATTAGATCCCCTGATTCTTCAGTTGTTTCCAACACTAACACTGATATATCAATGAAAACATTTGAGCATTTTGTTCAAGTGTTCCTTGTGCTTTACAATATAAAACTAGTTATGAGGGGTAACCAGCATTGGCCTTCTCAATCCCACAGGGGTGATAGAGCAGTCAATTGCAAACCAAGGGGTGGGTCAGAACAGCAGGAGTACTTAGATTCAGTGTCATAAGTCGTAAATATTTCTAGCAATTATTTACTTTTCTCATTCAAGCCCATATTGATATTTATTTCACGGTGGTTGAGTAGGGTGGGTAATCTCAAATTTTTGAAAATTGAAATTTTTCCCACAAGTGATTTCTTGGAAGGGGGTGCGAATGCTTTTTTTATCACATATATGAATTAATGATCCGCAAGTTCTTCACATGACACTTGTGATAAAAAACTCTTGTCTTATGACAGGAAAGATCAAGATCTATGTATATATAAACGCGTGCTGCCTATTTTTGTCGAACGATTATAGATCGTTCTACTTAACGGAATGACATCATACTTACGCCATTGGAAAGGTAATTTCGCGTAGATGTGCAATGGTCTACAAACAATGTTTTTTGATTACAACCACAGACAAAACAGGTATCAAACCATTTCAAGTTTTGTATTTATGGATGTAATCCATCCTCTAGTGTATTGTAACTTCGATATACACACATATTTTTCATACTTAATTTTGTTGCAACCCTTTACTTTGCTTGATGTCTCAATCGATCTTGCAAACGAACATATACGACATACTGACTGATTCACAAAACGAAAAGGAACCAATCAATATTTTTGCCCTTTTCTTACCTTCTCATACCCAATCTATCTATGCGTCCGAAGGATTTTTCAACGAAAAAAAATCTGAACGGATTCGACGATTTAGATAAAATTTGAGAATAATTACAACATAGCCTAAATAATTTTTTTTCTTGTTTCATGAAGTTTGACCTTAATTCACACAGCAAGTGAACATGAAACAACAAGAAATTAATATGTGATCCAAACAGATTTGAAAGAACACCATGTAAAATACACGATTCGAACGAGTTTGATCAAACTGGGACGTAGTACAGTATAAGCTGGATTTACGCAACTAATAGAAAGTAAGGCTGTGATTGTACTAATAAATGGCAATGTGATACAAAAAAAATTGGAACGAAAGCAAATTATTGAATTTTTATATAATGAACACAGTTCTTACAAAACCAGAAAACCAAAAGTTAGAATGGATATATACAAAAGCAAGAGTTTTTTTCTAAAGAAATTGAATATTTTATTGTTGCGAAAATCGGGGAGGTGCACGAATCGAGCGTTGTGTCCCTTAAATTTTAAAGGTTTTTTTTTAATTGACATTTCTGTTACCACACCGTTGGCTACCATTATATAGTGTTTCGACCTCCACATTACTAAATAATAGAGAATAAAGATATGTGACAATAGAATAAGTTTGCATCTTTCCATAAAAATGATAATTGCACGCATTCTGACCCCACAGGCGGACCAGTAGGGATGCAGTAAAGTGGGAGGGTTATGATTCCCATAATTCGGATCATAACCTCGTCGGAAAAGGAAAAAGAAGATAGTATTCAATGTTTTTAATATCAGCAAACTCAGTTTTTGTCAATGAAAGAATTGCGAATTATAGTTTTTACATCATGTAAAAAGATATAAAAACAGCACACTTTGACATGTGACGTTATTAAGATTGAGGTCTCTAGTCGTCAATTTTTGTGTTGTAGAAGTGCGTCATGCACATTGATCATACATTTTATTGAAAATGGGTTTGAACTGTATCATTAGGGCTGGACAGCAACAACGCGTTCGTGCGGTCTGTCTTTGACAAGCATTGCTACGCGTTTTATCAGGCTTGCGAGATTGTAAATGGTGTTAGAACGCAGCAGCCTCAGTTTTCCATATACAAAACTGTGAATAAAATTCCTAGAAAAAACTGAAATTAAATCTGAGAAATAAATTTAGAAAAAATTGTTTCATAATTGTCAAAAATCCCGAGTGACTGGAGAGTAGCTTTACTACTACTTGTGCTCGGGGTTAAGACATTAAGTCTGTGATATGAAATGGTGCGCGACCGCCTCATTTCGACTTTAACGAAAATTGTATTTTGTGTTATATTATTTTATATTGCATATATTTGCAAAAATACTTGTTATATACTTGGGTAAAAAGAAACAGAAAATGAACAAATACTGTTAGCGGATTTTATAAGCTATCATTATCTTGAATAATTGAAAACTGGTTATGAGCTATCGGTGGCGTTACGTAAATCGTATTCGTATAGTAAAAATCAATTACCTTAATTTGGAAAAAAATCAAAGCCATCGCAGAAGTCTCATTTTCATCACAAATCCTTCCCACAAGTATTCAATCTGTAGTAAGTAATGTGTGCGCATGCATATACATTGTATATGTATATAAACAATAAAAATAATAAAGAAAATAATTGCCAAGGGAGAAGTCCATCCGGGCCCTTTGGGAACAACAGTTCACAGATGATTCAGCCAAGAACCTTCATCCACTTTGCGCTTTGTGAATTGACACTCGTGCCGTATTATATTTCTTTTTCTGGTAGTATCAACTTACAACCAGAAGCGTGGAAATTTTGAACTCCCAAAAGAATTAGACAATTTAGTGATTCTTTTTCTTTCTCTATGGAATATCAATTTTGAGAATACTTCCCTTACTGTTAATTGGGGTGGAAACACATTTAATATAGAAATAATCCTTCAACCTCAAATTCATAATGATATTATGACATTGAATATTTAGGAATAGGTATTAGAATTGATATAAACATTGAATGTTCAGGTATTAAATACACATTTATGTTGCTAAATAATAGGATTCACTCTATTTAGGAAATATAATACACAATGTGGCGAAGGGTTGATAAAGTAAAGAACCTGTCTTTAGGAAATCATATTTTTCGTCTTCAAGTATTATCCTTTTCGTGTGTAAGCAGAATGCAGGGCATTAGCAATCGCATTATGAAGAGATTTCTATTAAGCTACAAATAAAATATTCGTATGATTCGTATGATTATGGTCATCTCTAGGCTAATTGAGTTTTAACTTGAGGAATAGTGAAAAATTTAACGTACGCTTACTTACGTTTGTATTGGTCTAGTTTTAATAGGAATGATATAGGTGGCGCTACAACCCGTAGAGGTTCAGGGCCTAACTTCTCAGGAACCACTCGTGTTGTGCGTGCTATTGTTCACTCACGAGCAGTATGCCGACTCCGAACGGCCAAGTTTAAGAAGCTTTCACACTGTCTCTCACTCGAATGAGGTGGGACCGGGAAAATTATTTTTGGTAGTCAGTTAAGTTGCGTAGGGGTCGATGCACATACCTACAATGCATCGGCAGCTTTAGTTTTAATGAATTGCAATAAACTCACACAGATTATGTTGAATTTTATATAAAGAAAAATAAGAAATTCAGAATATCTATCAACGAATTGAAATAATCTTAGAACAACTTACTGAACTTAAAACTTACTGCATTTGCTACCAGGAGGTCTTAATATGCAAGCACTTGTTGCCAATACATAGTACCTGGATAATCTGGAGAAACCATAGATAAATCATGTAGAATGAGAGTACATATCTACTTCCTAGCAATACCTTCGCTTTTGATATATTAAGCTCCAAGATGAGGAAAATATGTGATGGAACACATTCACAAGCCAAAGTGCTTTGAAAGAAGGAGAAAATGGCCAAAACTTGCCATCATCTTGCGAATTAAGACAATCTTAAATATTTTGTAAATCTCGATATGAATCCAATAAGCATATCGATGAAGCAATAAATTAATTTGTAAGAAGTTTCCCATATATCAAAGATTTGCAATTTCATTTCCACATAAGAGGGGCGTCGCTTAATTTCATTCTCTAAACAGGGAAAAAGTGGACATCAGTTGAACAGTGATTTCGTTTGATGCAAAGAGTATTAGTATTTTCTTTTATTAGTAAATATATACAATGGACTCTCCCTAAGTCGAACTGTCACGGGATACCATAATTTGTTCGAGATTGAGGGAGTTTTGACTTAGGGAACAATGAACTATTGTATTTATTTTTTTATCTTATTCTTTCTTTGACTAATGTCATTAATGCTCTATAATAATTCGTACTTATATTTATTTTTCTTTTCTTCTGTTTAGAGTTTTACCGATGTGAAGCCACAGAATGCTCAAGATTGACTCACTACAAAAAAAGTTCTTAGAAATTCAATGCAATGAACCCAATGCGACAAAACTTGCAATTGTACTGTGATTTTGTTACATTTACCAGGAGATGGCTATTTGGCGCTGGTGATTTCTCTGAGGCAAATGTGCCGATTCCGATCGGATATCGCCGGTGAAGAACTGTATTCATACTCTTCGTGACACAGTTATTTAACGCCTCAAATGTAGTTTTATGTGCCGTCCGGATGTAACCCCTGTCGCCGCCGAGACAGTGCGGACCGTTCGAAATCCATAAGTGGAAATTCACAATCTTGTCATATTAAACTTGAATCGGTGTGATATACGAAATTGTATGATTATTTGTAATGGGAGCATCTAGTTTAGAGAATAGATAGATGTGTGAATGTGTGTATCTAATGTATGTAAGTGTTGCACTCGATATACTGCAAAAATTTGAATTACACTTTTGCATGCAAATTGATCAAACACAGAGTACATGAAACGGGTCTCAAAATAATTCTTATCAAATACATTTTACAAGAAAAAAATATGCAATTACTACAAACAAAATCCCTACAAGCAATTAATTGCTTATACAAATGGTTGCATGAGCCCACCAAAAATTAAAAACGACGAGTAAAAAAAGAAAATTGTGTCACAATTGTAAAAGCCCGATTTTGTAGAAGTAGCTCTAGCTTAAAATTTTTACGCACTTGCCATATTACTTACCATATTACGGTCTGTAAACTATCAAAGCGCGACTGCTGCGTGTATCGTACTTAATATGTCAAAGCACGACCACGCGAACGCCCATTTTGATATGGGTATAAAGCTCATGTAAGATTAAGACAGAATTTTAAGGGGACATTACTTTTTTAAAAACATTACAGTAAATGTACAGTAGAATTAAGACCCGTCAGCTATCGACTCCGTCAACAAAATGGGTGTAGACTGTCTTCGAGTGTTTGGTTTCAAATTACATTTTCCAAAGGACGAAAATGACTCTGCAAATTATGCCCGAGACGGGAGAGTATCCACCTTTTGAAGCGCGAGTTAATTTATGTAAGTTTATTAAAAAATGCCCCATTTACCATTTGCATGAAGGAGAGAAATACAACAACTGCAGCAGTTAGGTGTATTACGTCCTGTGGAAACCAACTAGGGGCAGCACCCATCGTACTTTTTAGGGAAGTGAACGGAAAATTACGGATATGTGGTTATTTTACGATAAAGTAGTTTAACCCGTACCCCGATTACAAGAACTATTTCACAATGGAACCAATAGTGACCATCTGAAAAACTTATCAAACTTTTAAGAGCGCTTGGAGAATCATGGCTCAAGTTGAAAAGTGTCAATTCGCTAAGCCTGAAATATTCAGGCCACATTATTGATCAAACAGACATATGCCCGTTGGAATCACGTTAAGCAGCCATACACGTTCTACCCATGCCTAGAGATATCAACGAATGCGTTAAACGAACTACTTTGCAACAATGCAGCTTTTGTGTAGGGCAAAGATCAACAGCATGCATTCGAAAAGTCCAAAATGAGTGTCCAAGTTTATCCAATTTCAGGAAAATTTACTGGTCATTCACTACCGATCATATTCCACATTGTATGGCATTGGCGCTGTTATTTCAAAGTTCTATCTGGCTATAGTGGAATGTCAGCTGATAAAACACAGTTAGATCGAAAAAGAAGCTGTCTCTATTGTATTCGGTGTAAAGAAATTTCACCAGTATTTTTTCTGGCGTCAATTGGATTTGGAAACGTTCCATCAGGCACTGGTAACGATAAAAGTTACCGCGGATAACAGTCATCACACCATTCTTTATCAGCCTACTACGGTTGTCCGAGTGTGTGTTCTAACATTCTTCTCTTGCACTACGAGAGCAGTCATTCCAGTGCAGCTTCAGCAGAAAGTCCTGCCCCCCGGCATCTTAGTCATTGGGGGATCACCCGGATGAAGCAATTGGCTCGATGACATTGCTGCTGGCCAAATATTGAGGTAGTAGTTAAACCAACGGTCGCAAGGTGTAATGCTTGCAAAGTAAACTCCAGTCACTTACCTTGGAAGTAAACTAGCCGACCTCTGTGAAAAGGTTTAATTCCGCCATCATATGGATTTCGCAGGGCCTTTGTCTATTTTGTTGATCGTGATAAATTTAAAGTCGAAGACTTCTTTTATGTATATATATATATATATATATATATATATACATAGTTAGGTAGTCCCTCTAGTGGGACTACCAAAGATAATAGTATCAGATAATGACACTAAGTTTACCTCGGTTGAGTTCCAGCGTTCTTGCCAGGGGCTGCTACTTGGGCATATAACATGATCCCCTTACAACCCTGAGTCAAAAGGCATCGCAGAAAGTATGGTCTGTATGTTCAAGTCAGCTTTTCACAAAATTGTAAAAGAAATTAAGCAAGAGAGGGATGCATTATGGTCATTCTTTTTAACCTATCCTGTTCGATGAAAGTGGTACATCTCCAGCGGTGAAGTTCCATGGTAGGCAGCATTGTACCTCTCTCCTGCTCTCAGTGATTTTTTCCACGCTCTCGAGGGCAAAAAGTAGAAATCAAGACGATTCGCTACCAATCAACCAGTGTACGTGCGTTAGTATGTTAGAGGTAAGAAGTGGGCCCCTTGAGTAGTTAACAGGACCCTTGAAAGACGGTTGTACTTCTTCGAAACTGTCCAGCACCCCAGCGGGCCTCATCAGAGTTAGTTAAAGCCTCGAACAATTTTCTTCTCATATTGAATCATCCAGTAAACAACCGGACGTCTTAGAGTCCGATAGAAATGGACTCGCCACCCGAAGCAATTAACAGTTTTCTTTTCTGTTTTTGATGTATTTCTTTTGTTAAGTCTCACTGGTTTACTATTTTTGTTACTATTGTTACACAAATTGTTGAGTCTAAACGCCGCTATTGACAGTTAAGTAGCGGTTTTTTTTTCAGAGTAATTGAGTTTTATTTTTTCACAATCGCAGTTTGAATCACTATGTTTATTTTAGCGTCGTCGACGATTATGCTATGCCTTGGGTTATGTTTGATATTTTTAATTGTGATATTAGTTTTTATCCATTATGTTATAATAATGGTAACAGTGCCTGAATAAAACGTTAATTATTCGATTACTACAAGCTTGAAAAATAATTCTCAATATTACATATTTCCTTTAGTTTGTTTCTTGAAGAAAGTTATCCTCGTGTTGCCTTTGGTAAAGAAAATAATCCACTAAAAAGTTAATGGCTGTAAAGTACAAACGACAGATTTTCTGAATAACTCTAACTCATCAGGAGTTATCTCCAACCAAGACGACTGGATGTTGCAGTTGGTTGAGTGCCTGCCAATGGTAAGCGGGTCCCTGCTTCGAATACCAGTGAAAGCAAAGGTAATACGCTTTAATCTGGTTTCAAATCTGGTTCAGTCACCATTTGCCGTTGGGATCAAATTAACGGCACTGGCACTGGGGTGGTCAAGTGGGCAGTGGCAGTAGTCTGACTGTGGGTATCACAATAGACCAACATGGTCTAAGTGTGCTGGTGAACGCACTAGCAGCCCTCCTACCTAACCTAACCTATCCCCAACCAGAAGTGATTTTGGATAACCTTAACCTAGCCAAGTCAAGTCGCCTATCTGACATTCGTGCCACGTGAAACCATCGAAACATACTATACTTCGAGTAATTGTCACAACAGCACGCAGAAATGCCATCTCGGCAGCTTGTATTCATGATTCTTTCGGTCACTGCCCAAGCTTCATTACCAAAGGTGAGAGTTAGAACAAATACTGAGTTGAAATCCGCTAACTTGGCTTTGACCCTGCTTGGTCAATCCTACAGGAAAGTTCAGTAATACTCCTCACATCGCTCGTGAAAAAGACCCCGAGATATATAAACATCTTCATCTGCTTCAATAGTACTTTGAACTACCGTTGCAGGGCTGCGCTGCAACATGCAGTCCAAGGAGACGTGACAGGACTTACATTTGGTTTCCTCATTAACGATTTTATTAAGAAGCTCTTCTTTATCAATCAAAATACGTGTTGTTATCTTCGTCTTATAAATCGTCTCCATCGTTTTTGATCGAGTTATCTTATATTAGTAGGAATTAGTTAGTAGTCATTCGAATGAGTTGGTAGTTAATAATCATTCGAAAGATGATAGATATGTTGTACTAATGGATTACCACTCGACTGATAATTTGAACGCCCCCAGAGTTTTCGATTATAGATTATTAAAATATCTCTATTACAAAAAGTATCGATTCTTAAAATCATTCGATTACGCCCATCACTAATGCACATATATTGTAATCTTTGAGAACCTAATTTATGAGTATCTGAAATGTTGCACTTTTTTTAATCCCAACGGCATTCTGATATATTCAAAATGTTTTTGTAATTTTCTTCTGTTTTCCTCTTTTACAAAAATTTAGTGAAAAGCGTTCGCCAAATCTACAGTAGTAAAATACTGCCTATCCCTAATTTATCCACTATATTTTCTATATTGGGAATGGCGAATTTGTCCCTGATTGTGTTTCCATTCAAATGCACAAGTTTTGTTGATTTTTTTGGTACTATCTACAGGTGGTGGCTAAAATGGGTTTAGAGATGAATGATGGCAAAACGAAGTCCGGTAAGCTACCCTAATTCGACCCCCCTCCCAATAGCGAGCCCCTTCATGAATTTGGTTCAAAAGCTAACCCCCTGCTTTCTGGCAGTAACGGTATTTAAACAGAAAAAATCCAGCATATTTTTTCTTTGTATTGTATAATTTATTTTTTTAGGTAATACGTCCTTAGATGGTAAGAAAAATTCGAAGTGTTTAGAAGGGTTCTGTAAGTGAGAAAAAATCAGTGTAATTTGTGAAATTTCTTAAGAAACTTGAAACTTTGACTAAGAAGGTAAGTAATTTTTTTAAATTTTTAGTAACCTAATTAAGACAATGTAGCAATAATAATGTATATTTTATTATTTTAAAAGCAAAAGTAAGAAAAAACAGTTATTTTTTTTAAATATATTGGGGCTCGTTACTGGTATGAACAAATTGTTGAAAATATATATAAATATGTACTGTATTTACTTTTATGTCATATCAGTCTTATATTTAAGTAGCCTTTGAAGTAACCTTTATGTACCTAAGTAACTTATTATTTGCAACGCCTCCTACTTTAAATTTCTTTGATACATTGTATTTGTCATTTATATTTGTTTCTATTCATCATTAAATTGAAGTCTGTACAGAACTACACATCGTGCTTTTTATTAGGTTATAGGCCCAGTTCCACGTTTGTAAATTTAAAAAGAGTTAATTAATTGTGTAGCACATGGATGGCTTCGGGTTACGTTGTGAACGTTCCAAAATTAAAGGACGAGAAAACTGCAGCGAATGTTCTTTTGCTGCATAGAATTTTCTCATTTTAGACGGGATGGTAAATTGCATTAAACCAGCGGCAAGAACGAACGTTGAACCTGCAGAGGCTGCAAATGCCAAATTGATTTTGACAATTAACCCATCTTTATATGTTCATATTAAGACTGTACGTACTTCACAGGAACTGTGTAAGAAACTAGTAACATTATTCGACGATTCTGGATTTTCGAGAAAAATATCCCTGTTGCTTAACTTGATTTCAATTCATCTTGAAAACTGTGATTCGATGACAAGCTACGTAACGCAAATAGTGGAAACCGCGCAGAAAATGAGCGGCACTGGTTTTAACGTCAACGATGAATGGACTGGATCATTATTGCTCGCCGGTTAACCCTAGAAATTTGCACCAATGATCATGGCAATTGAACCCTCTGGAATAAATATAACCACAGATACCATTAAAACAAAATTATTGGATATGGAACCAGATACCAGTGGGATTGATAACAATAGCGCATTTGCCACAAAGCATTGGCAACGAAATACAGGTAATACTAAAAATAATTATAAACCGTTTAAATGGAACCAAATAATATCACGTGCTATAAATGCAAGCAACCTGGTCACTACAAAGCCAAAAACAAAAACAAAAACAATCAAATGCTTTCAGTGCCTTAAATGGGAATTTTGATAAAGAAGACTGGTACATAAATTCCGGGGCGAGTGTATATATGACTGCGAATAGAGATTGGATCAGAAATGTTTATAATCAACATCCTACTAAGGAGATCATAGTTGCAAATAAGTGCATGATACCAGTTTCATGTTCGGGTGATGTAAGAATTACAACTGTTATGGATAAGTGTTCTTATGAAATCGATGTCAAGAATGTATTATGTCTTCCAGATTTAACTACCAATTTATTATCAGTTAGCCAGCTGATTAACAAAGGCAACAAGGTATATCTTAACAAAACAGGATGTTGTACATACAATCCGCAAAATGAATTAGTGGCTTCAGCTGTTTTGATTGGTGGAGTATACCGATTGAACATAAGCTAGAGTGACTGCTTCCTGGTTGAGTCTGCTGTTTCTGGGGACGTATGGCACAGGAGGCTGGGACTAATGATATAGAGAAAATGAGAAATGGTACAGTAGAGGGTTTGTCATATGCGGACAATGTTAACATTGGAAAGTCTAATTGTACAGTATGCTATGAAGGGAAACAATCCCGACTGCCATTTTCCCACGTTGGTAAGAGGAGAACAGATATCTTAGAGATTGTGCATGCAGATGTTTGTGGTCCAATGGACACTAAATCTATCGGTGGATTCAGGTTTCTTCCAGGTTCTTCTTTTGGTGGATGATTTAAGTCGACTGTCATTCGTTTATTTCTTAAAATCAAAGAGCGATGTATTTTATTACTTCAAGCAATTTTTAACCATGACTGAGAATCAGCGAGGCAAGAGAATTAAGATTTTGAGAACAGACAATGATCGTGAATTTTGTGGAAAAGAGTTTGAAGAATTGCTGAGGAATGCTGGGATAGTACATCAAAAACTAATCCGTACACGGCAGAACCAAATGGTCTATGCGAAAGACTTAATCGTTGAAAAAGCAAGGTGTTTGTTATTCGATGCTAATTTGGAAAAACGATTTTGGGCCGAAGCTGTTAACAAGTCGGTTTATTTAAGAAATAGATGTGTTGCATCTGGCCTGGAAAAAAAACTCCGTATGAACTGTGGAGATGTAAGTAATTTTCGGATATTTGGTAGTTTAGTAATCGTACACCTGCCCAAAGAGGAAAGATTAAAATTTGATAAAAAATCTGCAAAGCACATACTAGTTGGTTATTCGGAGAACGTGAAAGGGTACAGAATCTATAACCCAAACAACGGTACTGTAACAACAAGTAGAGATGTCATCATTATCGAACATTTTAAAAGGGAACTGGAGGACTGTATAGAAATGCGTGCATCTTCAGAATGCAAAAACAACAAGACGGAAAATACTGTTTTTGTGGGGGAAGAGGACACTATTTATGAAAGAAGTTCTGTTTCTGTGGGGGAAAAGGACACTATTTATGTAGAAAGTTCAAGTGTTTATGAATCACCTGAAGGTATTGATGCTGATGCTGCAGATGATTCACCAAATCTTTCTGAAACAACAAAAAAGTGAGGTTGACGAAAAACCTGAGAGATATGGAGTAACCAGTCCATCTGTTGCCGACAAGACTGTAACTGCGGGTTTAATCTCAATAAGTGAAGCTTTGAATGGATCAGAAAAAGTCAATGGGATGCGTAAGATAAAATAAGAACTAAAATCTTTTGATGACAATGAGGCATGGGAGATCGTGGATCCTCCAGAGAATGCAACCATAGTACAGAGAAAATGGGTTTTTAAGAAGAAAATTGATGACGAAAACATCATTTTGTAAGAGAAACTATTTCAAGAACTTATTTTCAAACAAGATTGTCAATATCAAATATTTGCAAACAACTGATATGCCTGCTGATTTGTTAACGAAAAGTTTAAGCATCATAAGTTTGTAGATAAGTTAGGAATATTTGGTATGTAATATTTTGCTACAGTGGGAGTGTTGAAAATGTATCAAAATATGTACTGTATTTACTTGTATGTCATATCAGTTGTATATTGAAGTAGCCTTTGAAGTAACCTTTGTGTATCCACGTAACTTATGATTTGCAACGCCCCTACTTTAAATTTCTTTGATGCATTGTAGTTGTCATTTATATTTGTTTCTATTCATCATTAAATTGAAGTCTGTACAGAACTACACATCGTGCTTTTTATTAAAAATGAAACGAGCCCGGCCAATTTCCAACAATTAAAATACGGAATTTTATGCAGTTAGACTTCTTACTAATAGCATTTCTTATTAATGTTTTTATGCAATATGTGATAAGTATTTAAGTATATTAATTCCAAGATTTACTATAAAAGTTGTTACATATAGAAATAATGCCATTTGAACTGTACAAGTCTGATTAGGTATGTTTTCAAGACCAAGGCAATGCACTTTTTGTCCGACCGTCATAGATTGATCGGCTTGGATTCAAGATCAAATTAGATATTTATAAAAGCCACTCAACGGGCAACGTTATTTCAACGGTATTTCGTACAGCATCGTATAGGACAAGCTACGAATTTGTTTGGATACTTTATAATTATATTTTATGTTATACTTTTTTAACATGTAAATACATATGTGTAAATATTTTCATAATTAACATATCAAATGAAATTATGTTTTGGAGCTAAGATTTGTTCATGCCAGCCGTTGGTTATTTACTTAAAACCCATTGATCTACCAACAAGAAAATAATGGACGCAAATATACAACGTTATTTACTTTTGTTAATTTCTATGTTTTTGACTTATTTTTGTCATGAATTCTTTTAATAATGTCTTATTTAAATGTTTTGTATAATGATGATTTCACTTGCATGCTATGATTTATATGGGGAGCTCGTCAATGGAACGCTAAGGGGCTCGATTTGGGAACAGGGGGGCTCGGTACTGGCTCATGTCTCATTTTGTACTTTAATTAAATTTATTAAATTTGAGTCCAATACTTACAAAAAGTTATTATTTATATCAAACAGAAATACATCATACTTATATGATTTTTTGATTGATTGTTTTCATATATCTAAGTAATTAATCATAAGTAAGTCAAAACGTTCCTTAACGGGATCGCTACTGGGTAGTTTACCCTATGTATATTCTGTGGGTCGCCGTGGCGTAGTGGGTAAGTGCGTCGACTCCTACGCAGAGGGTGCCAGGTTCGATATCCGAATTTACCACCTATCATAATTCACGGCTCCACCTCTTTCGAGTCACTGACAATACTCAAAGAGTATTCCTGTCTAGAAAAAGCTTCTCAAATTCGCCGTTCCGAGTCGGCATAAAACTGTAGGTCCCTTCCACACGTGAAAGAACAATAGCACGCACAACACAAGTGGTTGCTGATAAGCTAGGTCCTCAGACTGTCGCGCCACCCATATTATTATTATTATATATTCTATTCTCAAGAAAAGAGTAGCTATAAATTCGAGGTAATTAAGCACTCTGTCTACCTCGGCGCAATACGTAAAACATGAGTAACAATATCAATCGCGGATTAACTCTTGCCAACTGGTATGTGCTCAAGCGGCGAATGAGTAACAGGCCTGTCTCTCGATGGACCAAGCTGAAATTATAGAAGATACTAATTATCCCACTCCTTCTGCGTATAGACAATCTCAAAAGCGGGTGAAGAAGTCCTTGGTCTCTTCGAGAGAAAAGTTTACCGTGCGATCTTTGGTCCCGTTATCGGTGCCAGCTATTGGATTAGGTAGGTAGGTAGGTTGGGTGACTGCATGATTAACAGAAAATCATGTTCACTTAGACCAGGTCCATTATTCTGTCACTTTCGGCTTTATATTTAAAACCCTCTTACCGTCTTGACCTTGTTGTAATTCCCTCTTGGGATTTGTTAGTCATTTGTAATTACCGCTGATCTCTTTTATAGCCATTTAGTGGCCTTAAGAAACTGTAAGATATCTCTTGGATCTATATTACTTAGATCCTCAAGGTGTTTGAAATAATATTCGCCTAGTAGTTTACTTCTGGTTACTGCAAGTGCCGGGCATGTTCCGAGGGAAAGTAACATAGATTCCTCTTCTTCATCCATGCAGCTTCTGCAGAAGTCATTGTAAGGTGCCCTTCTGACATGATTACCTATGAGATAGTTGCACAAATATTACTATACTGATAACCTTCCTTTCTAATTTCAGGAATTAATCAGTCCTTCTTTGATTCAGCCTAGGCCACTTCGCCTTCGATGTCTTTCAGGTTTCAAATTCCGTCCATTTTCGGTTTGTGTCATTTATCGCAATCGTCATTAATCGTGATTTTAATGTTTCCAGTGGAGGGTGTGGTGTCTTCTGATATAGAGCCATTGACCCTCTTTCTTGCTAGTTCACCATCTCTGTCATTGCCCGGAATAGCATTGTGCCCAGGGACGCAGCATATAGTAAGATTGCATCTGGCCACTTGCATCCCTTAGAGATAGATGGCAAACTTTAACAATCTTGGAGTTGATCGATGGTGTGTCCAGAGCTTTTATGGCCGCCTAACTGTCTACGTATAAAACAAAATATCGTCCGTCTATTCGGCTCATTGATAGTCGGATGGCTACCTGTGTATCAGCTTTTATTTCCACTTGGAATGCACTGCAGTGGTATCCGCTTTGCCTAAGATATCTCTGGTAAACTGGCATAAGTGGCTGATCCCGTGCCTCTCTTCAGATTTGCATACGTGGCCATAAGTTCGACGTAAGTGTCCATGCGGAGGAGATGTTACTACATCGTTTCTAGGGCGGCCGTGTATAGTTCTTAGTGCCCCTGTTATACATGCTGACCTCTGTATACTGTTTATCTTGGTAAGATTTTGTGCCGTCGATAAGACTAGGACGCCATACATCAATATTGGCCCGCCTATATGTCTGTATAATCAATGTGTAATCTTTGGTCTAATACCAAAGTTGGGACCGACGTTTTTCTTGCATGCGTAGAGTGCAACCGATCCTTTCCCGGTGCGTTCCTGTATGTTGCGTTTCAAGCTCAATTTTCTGTCAACAATAACACCTAGGTATTTAGTGAAAGTCAGTTATTTTCCTTTTAGTTTCGGTGGGGCTATGCTAGGGATGTTATATCTTCTCATGATCAGCACGAGTTCTATTTTTGATGGGCTTACATCCAGTCCGACTGGTTCGAGAAATGATTCCATCACGTCCCTGTGATAGGGGAATTTTCCTCTGACGTTTCCGATCGAACTTAGTCTTTTGAGTTGACCGTGAATAACTATAATACAGAGACACCTCCTTGTTTTGTGCCTCTAAAGACTCTTCTTTCCGCACAGTAGTTTCCTAATTGGGATTAAATTTGTCTATAATTGAAGACGTTGCTTATCGACTCTCTGATACAGATTTCATCATCAAGTTTACTTATGGCGCTATCTATCGCCACAAATTTGATGTTGTTGAATACTCCTTCTATATCTAAGAAGGCTACCATCATGTACTCTTTGCTTTAGAGTGACTTTTCAATTGTGCCGACCAAAGAATGGAGTGCTGTTTCCGCTTAGTAACCTTTGCGATACGAATGCTGGTTCGGTGATATTAGTTTAAATAGTTTATTCTATCTTATATGCAGGTATACTAGTCTCTCTAGAGTTTTAATGTGATGAGTCTGAAGTTTTGGGGCTGCTATGATTCGTTTTCCCACATTTCGGTATGAATACCACTTTTGCTTTTTCTCTAGACCTTATGTGTTTCACAGGCACTTTCTACACCGGACGTACATTATAACGAAACATGTAATGCTTAGCCAAATCGTTACATCGATACCAGTTTTTTTGATATTAAAAAAAAACAATATATTTGCTGATTATATAAAAATTAAATTAATTTTGAGAAGAAAACACATAATTCACTTGAGTATATCTCAAGGTTTTTGTTTATTCCTGTAGACAGCCTTCTCCTGCAACCTTGTTGGATCAAATTAGATCAGGTGAATGGACTTAGAACGTCAAATTATATAGAGTAACTTCGGTAAATATGACCCACCCTTAACATTTCTCGAAATAAAAAATCAATTTATGTTGAATTCTTTTAATTATTATTTTTATAATCATTAAAATCAATTTTCCTTCACACTTAAGTAACATAAAAGTTTTTAAAAAACAGAACAAAAAGATATTCTGGAAAAACTAAAGTCACCTCGTACTGTTTAAAAAAAATTGCGGCTAATACCTGTTGTTATATATGACCTGGTAATGATTTTTGGGTTCAACTGCACCAAAACTCACATACATTGTTGCTCGTTGCTTCTACAGCCTACTTGTACCCATATTGCTCATACAACACATTGTACACAAGCTGGCAATAGATTCATCAAGACCAGATGAAGGCGATATTGCAGGCGCATGGGGTAGGCCAAGAAATTACAATGAATACAAGAACAAAAACACAATTATACGCCTATGTTGCACATTTCTCTCACCAGGCCGTTACTATTCTGGCTTACACAAGAAACAAGAAAAGTTTCTCTTCTTACTAGCTATCCAACCAAGACCTTACGGCGGCGAGTCTATATCTAGATGACTCTACTCACTGGATTGTCGCTTCCTACTTGGTCTTCGATGGATCACTTCCCTCGGATATAATTAATCACTGAGCTTGCGATTCTAACTCCCACCAACTCTTCTGGGGCAGCACTGATACAAATGATAGATGTGAGTCACTCCTAAAATGTATACTTATGAACAACATTGAGATCCGTGACAATGGCGATGATTCTACCACCATCACTAGAAATTGCCAAGAAGTTGTAGACCTTACCTTATCTCTAGCAATTTTATCGTATGACAAACTGGAGAGTGTCTAAGGCTCACTCCTTCTTAGACTTTCTACAAGTGTATCTTCTCCCTTTCTCTGTCTTATTAACTTCCTGCGTTCTTCCAAAACAACAGTGACCTAGACGAGGTTGTCGATGTTTTCACAATGGCCGATGAAGCGATGCAAGTCGTCTGCGCTCTTAAAACACAAAAATGAGTACGTAAAACAAATTCTGAAAAAAAATCAAGGAATCCTAAGTAGTATCTAGGCCCCGGAAGGTACTCTCCCCCTGTCGCAACGTACCAACCTATTTAAGCCGACGATATTTTTACGTCTTCTAACGAAGAAACACTCAAGCTGCTGATGGATACCCATTTCCCTGAACAACAAGCTGACTGCTCCTTCCCAAACAGAGTAAAACCGACTCCCGTTACTAATCCTTACAGGCTAAAAACTTGTCACAATTACGTGGGGAATAAAAATCTTCAGTCCATACAAGTCACCGGGACTGGATGGCGATGTCTGTATATTTACGGAGAGATATCCAAATATTTCAATATTCGCCTGTTCTTGGTACAAGACCAACACGGGAAACTGTAAAAAAAAACTACACTGCCAGTTGATAGACTCTCTCATAACACAGGTATACCTACACTCTATAGTTGCCTTCAAATTACAGGTCAATAATATATGCTCAATGAAAAGGAATCCCAGATGGCTGACAGACATCACATGTCGAATCTCAAAACAAATCTGGCACATCTCGATCCAAAAAGATCAAGTTGCTTGATCTTGAAGAGATCTAAAATTAGTACTGCTATGGGTATAATTACAGGACATTGTCCACTATTCCATCACGCAAAAAGCCTCAACTAGGAAATTCACAACAGTCTAAGCGACCGAAGTAAAATACAGGAAACGCACTATTAAAATTGTATATGGCAACCCTTTTAAGTTGAAGCACCCACGTGACAATGTGGGTACAATGTGCCTACTTTGGCCTAAGTTCATTAACGTGTCTTCTACCTAACTACCATGTTGGTTTCCTTCTACCCATTTGTTACATGCTTTAAAGTAATCACTTGATGATCTTTCGCGTCCTCGTCTTCTTCAACTATTTTGCCTTCACCTTCTTCGGCTCTATTCTAAACATCCAGGTCATAAAATGAAAAAATATGACTTTATATAAAATCTTGATGTGCTTAATGTTCGTCAAACAAAGATATTTAATAAAAAAAAACTAGTTCCGGAAAAACTTCATTTATTATATAGTCTGACTGGAAAACAGTTCCTTCGTTTCATAGAAGAGCACCCAATAGGATATTAAGTTCTTCTTCAAATTCTGGTGTTGTTTCAGCAAGTATAATTCGCCAACATTTGTTGAGAGACCCTGGTGTTGATATCCTACAGTAATGTAATACAACATCTATAGCTATATACAACATCTAGAGAGCAAACTATTCCTGTAAAATAATTTTGCCAGACGCATAGTATTCTGATCCCTTGGCGGAATCAGAGTTGTGACGTTTGGTAACATGTAAGCTACCAGAATTTGTTGTCTGATTGTTTTTTTAAGTTTTCTACTGATGTATGGCTAGGTGCATTGTCCAGCAAACAAAGAAGCTCTTCTAGTTAATTCCATTGAAAAAATAAAACAAATAGTCTCGACCTAATTAAAGAATGTAAATGTATCTGAATGGTATGTTTTTAAATTTAGCATGCCATCCATTGCTTGGAACGAAATTACCTGTAGAAAACTTATCTTTTCTTTGTGATCGCCTTTCAGAGGTTCCATTTATGGGTCCATTAAAACCAATCGCTTAGCGGTCCCTGTACAGATGGGAATTTTATATTTTTCAAATATTGTTTTAAGAGGAACTCCAGCAATGCATTCAACAATTATCTTCGGAGCTACCATCCTTTTTCACTTTTATTCAGCGCACCTTATAAAGAACACCCTCGCTTTTCGGAAAACAAATTCGAACTCATCTATACAATAAAGTAACAATAATTGCGAAAAAATGCAAACGATGTGCTAGTCAAAAAAGCCCAAATTATTTTCTACACTGTTTTTTGACCAGACAACAAACTTCAATCTAACAAACAGCAAAACGCCTCTAATTCTTGCGGAAAACGCTTCACTAAGATAGATAGATACGTTAGTAAGTAATAAGTATTACATATGTTTGAGAAAATACGCAGCTTGTACAGAGATTTGATATTTACATTATATCTTACAACTGAAAAATGTACAGATTATTATTGAATAGTATATCTTAGATTTTTATCGAGATGTGAACTTGCCGATAACCCACTTATAAAAGAACTTAATCTAGCAACGGAGGTGGCACCACCATAGCACTAGCCATGTTCATGTTTGACTGTTATTTTTCTTTTTTTTGTTTGTTATTTATTTATTTATTTATGTACTTAGTTATTTATTTATTTATTCATCTATTTATTTACTTATTTATTTATCTGTTCTTATATTTGTTTATTTATTTATTTATCTATTCCTTTATTTCTTTTATTGTCTATCAATTTATTTATTTATTTTCTTATTTGCTTATTTATTTATTAATTTTTTACTTACTTATTACTAATTGTAATATATATATAAAATACAATTTGCATGAAGGTTTTTTTTTTTCATTTTTTCATTTTTATTTTGAGCTACTAAAAATTGTAAACCTTAATAATAATATTGCAGAAGCAAGATAAATATGTATCAAATCTCTGCACACACACTTTATAATGTATGAAATTTATACAGGAAATAAATCTATCTACAATTAGGAATTATTGCATAGACATTCATTTACTTACAAAGAACATTTGAAACGCTTCACTAAAAATTGACAAAAAGCATCGCTGATTCGTTATAGAGTAGTCAAATGTTTCATTATTCGTTATTTAGAGATATCAGTTTACTTCAAATGGTTATTCGTTATACTCGACATTCGTTATAGAGAACGTCCAATTATCGATATAGTGAATTTTCGATATGACAAGCGATTATTAAAATTATATTGAAATCTTTTAATAGCGGACGTTCGCACATCTTGCTAGCCGATATAATGAACTTACTGATTAAGTAAGTGATTTCTTTCACGTCTGTTTTTGTCTTATGCAATATTGTCACGAATTTGTTTGTATTTAATTTTAATCATTTAATCAATATTTTTAATAATAATAAGAAATTAATAATTTTAAACCATTTTTAATCAATACTATAAAAAAATAGTGCATATAATCTTTTGATATAACGAACACTATCGTTTTAGTGAACGAACGAAAATTATATCAATCATTATATTCCACGTGCACTGTATCTTAATTAATATCTTAAAACTAGCTTAAATTTATTAAAAATATTAAAATAGAAAACTTAAGAGGTATGTACAAGAATAACTTGAGATATTCCACAGTGTACTTACAAAAATGGGAGTAATTTTCCATTTAACGGCACGGTAGTTAAAATTCAACGAGCAAAAATCATCATTATAATATTGATCACCTTAGTACTTAGTCGTTTACGTTTACAAATCAACCAAAAGCGACCCGCATCGCATTGCGACATTTGCATTTATTTTAAGTCATTAACATTTACTCAAGTGTAACAATATAGTATATTCTAACATGTCTCGAGTACCACTTCTTTTAAATACCTACCTAATATTTCACTTGTTTTCACGTCTTTCGAATATTTTTTAATTCTAAAAGGGTCAAAGTGACCCTCACAGAAAAGTCTCATTACTTAAGTCAATTACTATAAACAACCGAAGAATGAGTACACCGTGCAATTTGTCTCTGCCAATTGGAGAATGCGCCCTATTTCAAATGAGCAAATCAAGAAAAAATTTAATTCATAAATCAGTCCGTTAAAAGGTCAGGTAAATTGCCTTCTTGTATCAAATAAAGTTACAGATGCAAACAAATTCCTCTTACCACTGGGTCTTCTTTTCTTTTAGGACACTACATCTATTCATTGTGTATTTGTATGTATGTATGTATGTACATAAGTATGAACCACCAGTTATATCGTCAAGCTAAATACATATGTACATACGCATATGAATTAGTTACACATTACTTCAAGTTTGTGATTTCATGTGAATTATATAAGTTTATTGCTTAAAATGTTAACCAAAAATATAGATAGAATATTAAAGAAACGTCTGTTCACAGTTATTCGTAATTATATAAACATATTATTTGCTTCACTCTCTTACCTACATGTATTAGTAAGCAGCACGGTCATTATAGAGTACAGAAAAGTTTGTGTTATGCTTACATTTAATCACGTCAATGTGTACAAATATCCTGAAATGTATGTTGATTTACTTTTCGAAATTACCATAATCATGCGAGTAACCCCCAATCTCTATTGTATGTTATATTTGTTTGCTAAGTTGATAGACAGTACCAGGATTATAATTATAGAACATATGTCCTTATAGTGGTCAAATATTTGAACTGTAATATCATCTGTGGTCACACAGTTAAGGTTTATTTAACATTCATTTACACATACATACATACATGACTCGTGAATTCATAAATGTTTATTGTGGTTTTGGCTTAGAACCTGTACGTTTAAGAAAAGCAAAAAAAATTACAATTGAAACGAATTTTCAAGTAATTTTATGTAGATATTCTAATGTGTAGGTTAGGACAAACAAATAAATATAACGTATTGTTGAGGATGCAATTGATACAAGGATAAATATGCATATAAGTAAGACTTATAAATATAATATACTATTGCAAAGTAAAAGTAATATAAGCATGCAACATTGACATAAAAGTAGATATAATCATAATTTGACTACATTTGAATAGCATAGAATATGGATACAAATCTGTTTTTATCTTTTGTTTTGATATATTGCTGAAAGTATATCTTGTTTTGTATCGATCGATGGAAGGGTCTTAAAATACAAATAAAAGTCTTACGAAGGGGACGTTTATCATTACCCGCTGCCGTCTGTCAGCCCGTCATATCTGTTACAGCACCAACATATTTGAACATGATACTTTAGGCCTGGATATTAATTTATATGCAATAATTCTTATTGCAAAATTTATTTATTTATTTAAGTAATATGTCAGCCGTGTCGTGGTGGGTCTGTGCATCGACTCCGCCACATTTAAGCCTACGTTGCCTAGGTTCGACTCCTCGTACGAGCAAAATAATTTTCACGGCTTCACACTTTCGATTAATTGACAATGCTCAAAGAGTGTAACAGTCTAGAAAAAGTTAGAAAAAGCTCATTCCAGTTTCAAACTCTATTATTTGATTAAGCTTCAGTTCAGCCATCAATCGGTTTCACAGTGTCGTTTAAACCTTGAATGTAGTTAAATTTCTAGTATAAATTAAACGAGAGTATACTGCCGTTTAGTTTTGTAGTTTTTGTCGAGATGCCACGATCCCTGTTAAAAGCACATGTCAAGTTGACATACAGCCTCTTCGCGGCGCCCTCTGAATAGACTTTACAGCAACCGCTTAGAGGTGAACCAATGTAATGAAATAAAGACAACGATTTTCGGTTCTGCACGTGGAATGTGAATAGACCACATGCAGCCAATGAACTTGCGGAAGCCGTCGAAGCTTATAAGGCAGATATCACCGCCATTAAGGAGGTGCGGTGGGATGGGCCGGATAAAAAGAGGATGAAAAACTGCGATATATAGTTCGGCGATTGCTACAAAGAGCGAAGGCAGCGCTTGTTCGGATGCGGGTTTGTTGTTCGAGACAGACTTAGGGAAGAAGTCTTAAGCTTTAAATACATAAGCGAGCGCCTCATAACAATCCGCAAAAAAACGCTAAACTTCCCCGAATGCTTATTTTGAAACCTCTCTAAGACTCCTATGCCGCATCAACTGTCAAACACCAGTGGCAACTTTGGCTACATGCCATCAAAAGAGGTGCAACTAATGAGCTTGGTTTCACCCGACTACCATAAAGAAACCCTTGGTTTGAGGAAGAATGCCAGCAAGCATATGCAGCTAAGAAAAAACTATATAAAACATATAACATAAAAAGGAGAATGAGAACTGCCCTTGAGTTCTATAAGCGAAAGAGACGGGAAGATCATCGGGTTCTGTCAAAACCGGATGAGGACATCTCTCAGTCGGTTGGACAGTAAAATTCTGTCCATGCGTTCACGGGCTCTGAAGGAGGAGTATCAACAACGAACTATACGAGCTGTACACCGACATCAATTTAGAGGCTTGTTAGTTGAGGACGTAACGTACACGTAAGTAAGTAAGTAAGCATTTGTTATTGAATGCCAAGGTATCTTCCTTGATGATTTTGTGGAGTATTTTTGTGGTCTCACCTTCCTTCTTTTTGTATTTCTGAGCCGTATAAGCTCTCGAGTATGAGGATAAGTATATTATTACGTCTGCACTTAGCCTCTATCAAAGAACACCTACTCTTAACTTCACGTTGTGAAATCTGATTACAAGTCTACGTACCTCTGGGATCCCATGCTTAATTTTGTTGTATGCAGAGTAGGGATGTTACGGAGCTTCGACTCCGAATCCGATAGTTCAGAACACCCGATTTAAATAGTACCTCTGAATCCGGCTCCGGTTCCGATATAATCATAACGGATGTTTTCGGACCACCCTAGGTTACGACCGACAAACACGAACGTCAATGAGTGATCGAGTTACGATATGTTACAATTACAATACAACTAAATTTTCACTCCTTCATTTGCTTACATCATTAACAGATTTGCATTGAAGTTGAGAGTGACTCCGCGGAGGTTGGTATGAGGCATCCGACTCCACCTCCGACTCTGATAAAACCACCTCCGTAATAGGGATGTTACATAGGGATAACAATGGAAACATTTCTGCCATATTTCGGGCATCAAATAAATGGCTCTGAGTTGTAGTTTGGTCAGCTTTAATAGATTTGTGATTATAACAGTGTCATCGATGTTAAATTTTGGTTGAAAGAGTTCGAAATTTATTAATCGACATATATTTATATATAAATAAATGAATCGCTATTATTCACGCCATAACTTGAGAACGGGTCCTGATACTTTGTAGAAGGTTCTTACGGAAAGAAACATTTATGATGTAAATTTAGCAGTAGGCAGCCTTTTTGAAGCAAATGAATAATAAATTTATGTACACTGATGAACAGAAGTTTTCGGCATTTGAGTGTATATTGAAGACAAAGACCCACAGATAGTAATTCCGAAAACCTGATATCAATCCCATCGTACTCCTATGGGGTATTTTGGGTTGACGCTTACAAACCGTACAAGAAAGTTGCTGGAAAAGGTTAATATTACTCTGTGTGAAGATTACTATCAGCGATACAAAACTTCTGCTAGATTCCTATGATTCCCGATTGCAAAGCTGTTATAAAGCAAAACGGATAACAAACGAAATTTGTTAAGTATAAGGAGGATTCTCATTATATGACGAGTACTTTTGTCTATTAACTACTTGAGTTGGTTACATGCATTTGTGTTTGTCATTGTTGAATTAGATTGTGATAGCTTGAGAAAATGGACTTAACATTTTCAACATGGAAACCAGTCAGCTAACATACATGAAAAATGTTGTGTTTATCTTTTCAAATGACTTACCATTTGCACAATTGGCACTTTTCCAACAGTGAGTGGGACAAACGTATGTCTCAACAGGTGTGCAAGGGTTAAGCGAGAGGGTTAAATTTAACAACAGCTTTAAATCATCAACAAATTATTAAATCGGTTGTATCGTTTGTATTTTATTAACTCTTAAAGGCAGCTGTACTCATATAACGAAGTCTTTGTTTCCATCGGTGCACCAAAAATCCCTGTTTCCCTTGGTTACGCCATAATTTGAGAACGACTTTTTCGATTTCATTAACTTATTAAAAGTGTTTTTAAAAATAGTAATAGTAAATTATAGTATAGTAAATTTTATAAAAATTAATATAAGACATGTGTTAATGGTGTAAGGATAATAAACAGCTTGTCTAAATAGCCATCTTTTCGTTTTGTGACGTAACTCAGGTCCGTTTATGGCATGTGTCAGCAACGGATGTGTTGCTTAATATCACAAACATCCCAATTCGATTTTGTAAAAAACAAAATGATGTATAAAAAGCAAGATTTTAATTGCAAATTGATTTAAAATGAGAGAATTAAATTCATTTATATATTTATATAAATGTATAGAAATATGTCCTTATGTACAGTGAATTTTTCCAGGAGCTTTAATGAATAGAAAATGTTGAAAAGCAATCCGTTTTTGTTTTTAAGCATGTGAATATTGTTCATTTGTTTCCACCCTAAGTCTTTGTTTTTTTTTTAGTGGGTTGGTATGAATCTTCAATAAGACGGTATGATACCCGTGTATTCATAGTAGTGTCAGATTTTTACGAACTAAACACACCCTTCCCAGTCTGTTTTAACTTCATTATTTTTACGCTTAAGGCAGGAAGATTTTCGATAAAATCACCTGCTGGAACCGTTTATAGCGGCCTGTACTCATTGCGCTAAATCCAACGGTTTCATTCGTTGAAGACGACGAAAAACTTAACTTCCTCGCAAAGTTTTTTATTTCTTCGTTTCCGTAGCGAGAATAGCTGTATCGTCTGCGAACGTAGCTACTATTGTGCCTTCAGTTTGTGGTATGTCCCGTGTATATAACAAAAACAGAGTAGGGCCAAGGACACTCTCTTGCAGGTCCTCGACGGCGAAGTCTTTAAATTCCGAGTATTCCGTTCCGTGCTTAACTCTAAATATCCTATTCTTGAGGTAGGATTCCAAAATGCAAGGTTTACCCGGTTTCGGGACCATTATCACTTCTGCGACTTTCCACGAATCTGATACGTATAATAGTTTGAAAGAAGCGTTTATTAAATACTAAAGCTTAGTTATCACTTTTTTGGTAATTCCTTAAGGATTTGTCCGGTAATTAAATCATAGCCAGGAGCTCTGTTACTTTTCAAGTTTTTTATTGCATAGCCGAGTTCAGTTTCTCATTCTGAAGTTATCGGATATCGGAGGCATATCGGTTGGATTATTTATCAACATTTGTCCATCAAACGACTTAAATGTTTGTTCTAGATGTTCAGTAAATAGGTCTGCCTTTTCTTTGTCACTCTTTGCCCATTCGTCATTGTTTTTTCGGATTGGTGCCGAATGCAGTTGAGGCATTTTATATTTTTCACTGCTTTCCAAAGAGAATAATTTGAAGTTTTTTTCGTTTTTTAAACCTTCAAGACATACCGAGATTTCATGATTTTTCAAGTCTTTAATTGCATACAAAATTTAGGTATGCATTATGTTGGAGGTAACGGGAATGTTGCTGTTGAAGTTTTGACACTCAAAATTCCCGCGATGACGTCACGCTGGGCTTCAATAGAACAGTCCAGCACACCTTATTATCCTTACACCATGGTCTGATACATTAACACTCTGCGGTTTTCAATTCGCTCGCCAAAATTCTGTTTGTCATTTATATGATTTTTAAAGGGAAAGACGAAGACGTAGAATTATAGTCCATACCTATGACTCCAGTGCACCTTTTATTGGCAATGTCAAACTCAAAGTTCAAATTCAGCAATGGACATTCCGTTCCAAGGAATTAATTATGCTATCGATGCTGACAGAAATTCACAGAATGTCGGCAGAAAGCAACATAATGTCCATCGGCAGTCCGCGACATATGCATGAATAAAAAGATCCGGATGCTCCGATGTAGTAGATGTATACATCCAAGTCACACCAGATTTATTTATCTGGTTTACTCGTGAAATACAGAGTGGAAAGAAATTCGAAAAGAATTATTTCCTGGCCAATCACCCATTGATCGCCACGGCATCACTACAAGGGTGAATTTATTCAGCGTACTATAACTACAGAGCCACAGCGACTCGTGGAAGGTCAGCTAGTATAATATAAAAGAGAAAGCAAATCGTTTATAGATAGATATATCAGATATATCATTCTAGATTTAAGTAAGCCAACAGTACAAACAATAGACAATAATTTCAAAAAACATTGGTACGGTTGATAACAGAGCAAGTAGTAGCCCCGAAAAGAAGCTTAATCGCCGAGTTATAAAATTGATCATCAAAGAGGTAGATGAAAATCGTAAAGTGAATTCCACAATATTGTCTAATTAGCTGACAGAAAAATCGAATATAATTATGCATCCACAATCAGTTCAATTGGCTTTCGGCGATTGCCATGGCAGCTACCTCTTTCGAGTCACTGACAATGCTTAAAGAGTATTTCCTGTCTAGAAATAACCTTCTCATCTACGCCGTTCGGAGTCGGCATTAAACTGTAGGTCCCTTCCACGCGTGAGAGAACAATAGCCCGCACAACACGAGTGGTTGCTGAGAAGCTAGGCCCTGGCCCTCTACGGGCTGTAGCGCCACCCATATTATATATTATATTATAAAAAAGCACAGAACTGTGCTTTTAGTTTAGCCAGACACACATTGAAAACGAAATTGATTTCTGGAAATATAAATACTGCAATGGGGTAGGGTGATGGTTTGGGGTGCTGTAACCACCAACAGCTCAAGTCTTTGTAGTAGTTGGATATTTCCAACAAAACAGTGACAATTATACTAACCACTTATGTTCAGGTCGAGCAGCCTCTCCAGAGTTTTGAGTATAAACGATGACAGTGTGACCAGTGTGCTGTCCTTGGGACTGCTTTGATTAACTTGCCCACATTTCGGCATGAATACCACTTTTGCTCTTCTCCAGAGTCTGGGTGAATGGCTGCATCTCAGATACCTTTTTTTTACAGTCAGCCATGATTTGATTGCTTTAATGCCAGGTCCTGGGGACTTGAAGAGATTAAAACTGTAAACTGCCCATTTCAGTTTATGTGATGCCAACAGAGTAGTTGGTACGGGTTTTAAGTAAATCTCCCCCTCTTTCATCTCTTTATCGGAATTTTGCTAAAAATTTTTGTTTCCCGGGAAGTGTGTATTCATTAGGAGCAGCAGAATGTCTTCACAAGAGTCTAGAGCCAGACTCCTGGCGATTTTTGTATGTAAGTAGGCATTGTCGGAGTTTAGGAAAGTAGTAGTCTTAAAAGAATCACCTTCTTTCTGTTTTCCATGCTACCACAAAATGTTTTTGTTTTCCACAATTCTTCTTGAGCTTTCAAAATCCCTTTTTTGTAGGTTTTTAGGATTTGCTTATAGAGGTCCAAGTCTGCACTTTCTCTTGAGAACTTTGCTCTGTTAGCATCTCCTATTGGCTTTTCGTAGCTCAGCTAGGTCTGAATTCCAAGTCTGCACTTTCTCTTGAAAACTTTGGTGTGTTAGCATCTCCTATTGGCTTTTCGTAGCTCAGCTAGGTCTGATTTCCACACTGGTGGCGAGACATATCAAGTTGAATGTACACAGCTAACGTCTAGGGCAAGACGAAAACGTCGTGGTACGAAAAAGAACTACGATCTGAGATGGAACTCATGTGAAATGTAAGAACACCGCTCACTAACTGGAAACTATCGTTACGCATTATAAGGCGGTTGTTACTACATTATGACACTGAGATCCAAGAAATACCTTGGATAAGTCCGGGAATGGGGAGGGAAAATATTACAACCAACACAAAAGGCAGAGGCCGAAGCGTATAAGTGATGGACTGAATGTGATCGGCATTCAAGGCAGACTCTGCAAAATCAGTCTCAAATGTGCTTCGTGAGAAGGGAGGAGTTAATTCCCATCGCCTATTATTTTCTCAAATGTGCTTCGTGAGGAGGGAGGAGTTAATTCCCGTACCTATTATTTTCTTATTTTTAGTTTTTATTTTTTTATTTTTTGATATTAGATTACTATGCTCTTTGTATACTTTTGATGCACATACAGCACATAGTTTTGTCAATTTAATCACATTCGAAATTATTGCCTGAAACCATTTAATGTTTGTATAAAGAAATTAATGAATGCCCTGTATCACTCGAAGATTAAATTATTTGTAAGTTCAATTACAATCATGCGTGGAATACGAATAAAAAACGTATTAAATTTCTTCTAAAGACAATCAATCAATATGTCTTATTCGACACGTGTTATATTCTCTCGTTTACCATATGTGACATTTACATTTTAAAGACATGTAAACACGTCTGGTGCTCTTTAATAACATTATTGCCAGCATATTTAATGTTTTATAGCTAATATATTCTCACTCGCAATGGCTACTCTCGGTAGTTTTGATGTAGTTGCAATCATCACTATAGTTTCATCGAAGTGATAAATGTTTTTCACAACCCACCTTGTTAAACAGAGTCTACAGGATTTTTTGGGATTAAATGCTCAAATCTGAGATATGTTGTTTGATAACACAAACATTGACATTTCGTTTACCTGTGAATTCATTTCTACACTTGTCCAGTGTTTTGTAGCAACCTGATCATGCAAATTTTGTTTCGCCAAAGGTGTAGATAAGGGCATATTATGATACAAGTTTATTAAATCTTTAATTGAGCTTCATTTTGTACTTTAATTTGAAATAGGGTATTATACCACTTCCTACGGTGAGATTTTAGTTACGATTTTATAAAATTGGGTTTGTAAAGAAAATATTAACAAAATGCCTACCTGTATACTTTTTTCTGAAATAAAAATGTTTAATTTTGAAAGTGATTTTAAAGACATCAGCGACAAGGATGTTATATTAAACCGAATATGAGAAGAGACAAACATATCCAATGAAGTACAGATGACTTAAACTACTGGGCTGGAATTCTTCGAAGGGATATAATATTATTTTTGTAACAAATTAAATTCTCTAATGACATTATTCTCGTACGTCGTAACTCTAAGAAAACATGGAAAAATGTATCAAAAAAGGTTTTCTCGACACTAAGGGTTTATAAAATATTTGTCATATCCAGTTCAACTGTTCTATCTAAAACTTTAACCATTTTATATCTGACTGAACTATAAAAATTGTTGTTAATAAAGCAAAACTGAAGTAATTCCAAATTAAAATTTTTAATTTTTGAAAATCGAAATGCATAACTGAAATTGATTCAAAATGTATGTATCTTAACATATTATAGTGACACAATTGAATTGAAGCGACTATTTTTCGAAAAAAAACAACAAAAGTGTTTTAAGTCGAAGTACAAAACTAAAACTTATGAAGTTCTAATCACCAAAACGCCAAAAATTCAAAATACACACTTTTGAAATTGTTTGCACACCTGTTTGTTGTGTCAATTTTTTTTTTCTGGACGAAGAATTATTTCACATAAGTCAATGCCAACTGGATAGATACGTTTGGAGATAATTTAAATAGTTATGTTTGTCCTAAACTAAAAATGCGTTTTTTTTATTTGCGATATGTACAGTCAATCCAAAAATTATGTACATAGCATAAAGTTGCCTAAGTGCTCAACAAATATAAAGTTCCAAGGAAAACCCCAAACAAAAAATGTATCAAAATTTACATTGCCAGACTAACTTAAACGTAACACACGCGTGAAATGCGTAGAGAAATTTGCTGTAATATGGGGATTAATGTTAACATTTAAAAGTAAATTTAGTGTCCACTAATAATGAAATGAGTTGGTATGATTACTTGAACAATATTAAGAGTAACCTGGGTTTACAAAGCTTGGAAGAATAATCCCTTGCGTCGGTGATGAAAATTTCGTTGCATTTTTGGTTTATATTTTAACCCCTGCTACTCCTAATTTACAGCATTTTTATTTTAATATGTTTCTCATTAGTTTCACTGAAAGTTTCTATTGGTTATGGAGTATTGTGGATTCCGCTTGATTGGGACAGCCTTTCCTTTATCTTGCCTTTCTCTTCGTTCTTTACTCACTTCATATTATTTTCACAAACAAATTAGTAATTTTTACACTGTATCTCCCTAGAAATGGTCACTATCGTCAAATAAATATGTACCACTAACAAACAACTTGATAAAATACACGGTAAGTTCTATAAGCAAACAAAAATTCATATGTATTAAACAACAGGCTAGGCTGCCAATTTCATCAAAACAACTTCATTGTACACACTTCAACACGCTAAATTGTCTACCCTTTTATACCAAATAGATTCTACTATTCCCATGGCACAACCTATAACATACATTTCAATAAATAGTAAAGCAACAACGTATACCCCTTTCAACTAAATTGTCACAAGTCATTTTTTATCCTCCATCATGTTAAAAGAGATGATTGCATCTTGTTTTGTCTGTTTAGTAGATATATTCGTATTTACCCATGTCATTTTATAGCATTCATAAAAGCTGTAGTGATGGATTTGTTAATAATTGAACAGCTTCCCATTTCCAATATTCCTCTTTTTAATTCCAGAAAGTACATACCTTGGAGTTAAATGTTTTATTACGTATCGCAAGGGAAAAAAATATACCAATTCAATCGGTTTAAATTATAAGAATGTTATCAATGAATGGCCAGTAGTGAAGCGAAGGGGGTGCAGGGGGAGCACATTTCCCGGGGGCAACTTTGCTAAGGCGGCAAAGTTGAGCGGTTATTTCTTAAAATATATAAAATTTACAAATCCATTCTTTTTTAGCCCAACGAATTTTTTACAAACCTTACTAGCATTACCACTGCTTTCTTAAATAATAATCTATGAAAGCAATTCATTCAGATGTTGCACCGCATGAGAATCACACTGATAAGGATGGATTTTAGTTCGAACGCGTATGTTTAAAACCAATTACACATATCTTCTACAGACTGGGAAATACTAAAGTAACCAATGTGGGATCATTTTTAATCTGGGGTTTCTTTGGTAGGACGAAAGTAGTGCAAATATTATTTGACAACATATAAGAATATACATTTTTCCAAGTTAATTTATAGATAACTGGTTGAAATCGCAGATAAAGAGTTTTTCTTTTTAACGTATTGAAAAATTGCCAGGGGTGGCATAAATTGCGTCTGCCCGGGCGGCCTCAACCGAGGCTACACCACAGCGAATGGCCTCTGAAAACTAATAACAGTTCAAAGAAAAAGCAATGATATCATCGAAGTCACTTGCGTTAGATTTGAACTTGATTGGAATGATATGAGTTCAGAAGAATGAATAAATTTATAATTAGTTATGTATTTGTTGTGTTTAAGTACTAATTAACAATTCTTATAGTGAAAATAATTCAGTTTGGGACAGGGAGATTTTGTGAAATTTGCTTACTTGTAATATAGCGTTGCACTACCAATGTTAACTAAGAGGTGAGTTCCTTTCCTTTCGTGGAAGAGAGATTTGAGAGACGTTTTGGTGAAAGAACGGTGCGGCAGTTCTGGCTGTGTAGTTTAAGTTAAAATTCGGTCCGATTTTGTTTTAGAAATCATAATAAGCCCAATTTGGATAAAAATTATAATATGGTGGGGCGACAGTCCGAGGTGGACCTGGGCGACCTAGGTATAGAACCTGGCACCCTCTGCGTAGGAGTCAACGCACTTACCCACTACGCCACGGCGACCCACCCACCCATTTGGATATAAATTAAACAAAATCAAATTAACCTTCTTTAAAAATAATATAATGCTTACGTTCGATCGTGCTCGGATATGGAGAAAGTGCTGAAAGTGGGATCTGCGTAATGTGAGTTTGCTGTGCGAGGTGAGTGCACTTCTGCTCAGCTACTGGGAGAATCCTGGTTGCATGATATTGACTGTGTGTAGGGTGAACGTACAGGAAATGTAGCAGCGCGAATGGTTAATAGAATTATATTGGGTTTACGAGTGCTAATGACTTATAACTACAAATATTTACTTAAATGTCCTATAACTTCTCCCCTCTTTAAACTAAGCTATCCTCAGATCTTCGAAAGTTTTGAGAATGACCTGTACCAACTATTCTTTATTAATTTCCATGACATTAACGATTGCCGATTTGGTGTGCAATAGCTCACCCCATGCAATTTCTTCGATTGGACATCCTGGCACCCATCACAGGCGCATGTTAAACTAAACGTTAAAAAATGTGCGACAATCTATTACTAAATAAGAGTTTATAGAAAACAATGCCAGGGATAAGGTTGTTGCCGTGGAAATACAGATAACGTAACGGGCGGATATCATGTTGCACATTAGTCAAGACAGAGCTCCGCTAATCGCCATTACTTCCGATTGAAAGACGCTGCAGTGATTTGGTAAACGAACGGATTTGTTCCGTTCAAGAGACTCCGAAAAAACGCCATTTCTTACTCAATCATCCGTCTTGAATCTCAGTGGACTTAGTTCCCGTGGACTTAGTCCCTGCACCAGATCAACTTCGAAACCCTGATCGAGACCTATGGTACGGCGGCACCATACCCTTTGGTTTGGTAGTCAACTGAGGGACTTAGTTCCTATTAAATGGGAACTAAGGCTCCTTTAGTAAAGTGGACTTAATTCCCATGCAAGGTGTGAATTTAGTTCCAATAAAAACTGTGTGGTTTTAATGCCCTTTAAATGTGAAATAAGTCACCTGTTTTTCTAAGCGAAATAAAGCCAAATCGGAAAATTGGAGTTATTTTCAGATTTAAAACAAAATAAGTCCGAATTGCCGACCTGTCAATTGGCCACCTGCCTCATTCTTTAAATACACCAGATTTTTTTACAGGCGTAGCTGCTGTGAGTAATATTTGCATCAACAACCTTGTACTTCAAATCCACCACTCATCAACTATAACACTAAGAATTAGATAAAAGGGCCTGCTAACTAATTGCAGTTTCGGGGTCTTTGTTCAATTTTTGTTGTTGAGAGTTAGTTCCCTCTGCAAACCTTTGAGTGATTCTTAGTTTCCTAATATAAAGTGGAGTATGTATCCACCTTATATGGGAACTGATTATACGGGACATTCAACACTTCATTGATCTCGTTTGTGAGATCCTAATCTAGACCGTCTAGCTCACTGATATCTTAGAAAGGTGCAGGGAGTTGATTAGGCACGGTAAGGGAGAAGATGCACTTGTAGACAGACCATACAGTTTTCCTGTAGTTACTAAATCCAGGTTGTGGTCCTTTCGGTCGAAGCACAGGTAACGATGGTGAGAAGTAGTGAGCCTCAGACATTATCCAGCTTGTGGTGAGATTTTTATTAATGAATGAGGGGTGAACATACAAATACAGATCTCTAGGTTATTTGTAAGTTTTATGCTTAAGAGTAAATCACCTCTATCATTTGTATTGGTGCCTCCCCATAAAAGATGGTGGGAGTTAGAGTCACATCCAACTATGAGGTTTTCACTGTTGGTGAGTGCAACCTCAGTGATAGCATATATAACGTCCAGAGGCTTAATTCATCGTAGGAAGAGAAAACCCAATATTAAAATTTATAACTCACACCATCACTGGTTGGAAAGGTTGTTAGGAAGAAGAGAAACGTTAAAGTGATTCTTTGCAAGACTATAAGGTCTTTCAACAAGCTTACCTGTCTCTTTTGCGTTTATTAGTTTATACTTTTACGTTCTAAGTCCATTCAACTGATTTTTTATAGTATTGTTGAATAAGAACAATGTCGTCTCCGTTGCTTTATATGCGAAGAATCAGGTTAGAAGAAGCTCCATCCTGGGCTTGACCATAGCTCTAGAACGCGTTTACAAAACTTTAGCGTAAACTTTCTTCTCGAGCCGCAAAAGAGAATTCTCCCTTCTTAAAAAAGGGACAATCACCCCACCTTAATGCCACGAGAGAGCCAAAAGACTCCCATTTTACCCATTGCCTTGAGCATTTCAAGTCGGATATTATCCCCACGGGCGGATTTTCCAACTTTTAGCGATTCAATCACTAGCATGATTTCCTCCAACGTTGGACTATTCTCCGCCCTACTCAAGACTACAGGTCTCCTATCCTAAGTGCCCTGTTCAGGATGGAGCAGCTCCGAAAAGTGCTTACTCCTTCCTTCGATGATGTTGAACTTCCTTCCAAGTTCTCATCGAAATCCTTCCAAGACTGCTTTTTAGCTTCCCTCACAGCCAATTTGCAAGTTCTTTGCGCCTCGGTGTACTGGTCACAAGAAACTTAATCCCCCAAGAGAATCCAGCGTCTGTGGTCTTCTTCTTCTTTCTGATAGCTTCTTGAACTCCGGGAGTATGGTAAACCATGTGGTTCTTTTCTCACCACCAGCCACTCCTAGCCGCTTCACTCCACAAACATCCCGTGCTCTCTGAACAGATGTTGAAAACAGTCGCCATTCTTTCTCTACATGTGATGGAACAGTTGGAATTCGTCCAAACCTTTTGAATACATATATGCCATGCAATAAATTTGTACAGCAAAAGTCCAACAACTTCCCTCCGGCCGCGTTCTGTTGTGGGTCACCGTTCCTCCCAATCATACTTCCCCTTGTCGTTACATCCACCCCCTATGGAGCATTGAAGTCGTCCAGCAAAGCAAACTTTTCCAGTGGTTTCACACCGGTCACATCATTGGTCATGATGCTTTAAACAATGGTAGACTTAGAGTCTCATAACGAGTTTTAGATAGGGCCGCGCAGAAACAAAAGAGATGCTTTACAGTTTCAGTTTTCTTTGCAGTGTCTGCATCTATCAGTACGAATCAGGCTAAGTCTATGAGCATGGTGATCCACCAAGCATTAGCTTGGAATGATCCAAACGAGTACACTGCTGTAAAATCTTGATAGTTGCGGTAGCTTTTTTTTGGCGATCTTATATACGGGCCAAAAGATCTTGGAGCTTAGGCAAAAGGTTAATCAGTTCTCTTCCACGCATTGTTTGCTGTTATTAGTAATTTATTATCGAATTCATTGAAGAAACACCTTTTCAGATCTGCGATGCTTAATTTGTCAGATAACAATGGTACGTCATGTTTAACGTCAATGCTTCGTCAGCTGTTGCGTTTCCCTTGATACCTAACTATCCAGGAACCCACAGATGGGAGACTGGTTACTGCAGAGTTTTTGTAACGCATCAAAACAATTAAATACCATTATGGACTTTATTGAATTACCTTTAAGTGCTTTGTGCCTTGCCTAACTGCCTACATAAATATTAATGCGAATGTGGATAGCCCTGCTTGACTTTTCGCTGTTTTCTGGATGCCCACCAGTTCCGCGGATCAACTTAATGACAGCTCAATTGGTGAACATGTACATATACGTGTATATAAATCGAGATACGCTCCTGGGCCCTGTGATTGGGCGCATTGATAATGTGATTAACATTTCCAAACGTTGTTTTTTTTGTCGTCGAAAATGTGTATTCATCTAGTCGACATCTGCAAACATATATATATTGATTGTACTTCAAACCAATAATCAAATGTTCGAATACCTTCAATGGCTTGCGTTTGCTTTTTTTAAGTTTTCAATTCGTTCTTAGAGCCCGATATATTACCTTTCCAGTGTCGCATGTCAAGATGGTTGAGGTCCTATCCACTTCAGTGCGCCACCTTAAGAGCGGGTATCTTCTGTTGCGTTGTCCCATCAGTTCGAAGTAGAAGATTCTTCGGGCCGGAGCTTAATTTTCATACACTCTACATGGCTTAGCCATCTTAGGCGTTGGATCCGTACAACCCATACAGTTCGTGGTTGAATCTCCAAAAAACATCAACGCCAACAGGACCAAGGTCACACGCAGAAATTTTCTCTCAAAGATACCAAGGATTTCCTAACCCGCTTTTGAGATTGGCCATGCCTCATTGCCGTACAGCAGGACTGAGATGATCAAGGTTAGGTTAGGTTAGGTAGTTGGGCTGGAAGTGAATTCACCAGCACACTTAGACCATATTGATCCATTGTGATACCTATATATAGTCAGACTACTACCAGTGATAGTGTGTAGTAATAATACACAACAGTCACCTTTTATTGTAGATCGCGGACTACACTGTTCTCTAATCTATGTTTCCAATCACGCTTGCCAAGAGTCAAGGCAAGCACAACCAGGTGATCGCGTGTAGATTGCCAAACTCTTGAGATCTACTGATAAAGTTGGTTCCCAAACGCCCAGACAGTGCGGCTTAGATTACGTCTGGAAATTGGGACCAGACGCAATATGACACGCATCAGGTTTACTACACCTTCCCCTTTTGGAAATATAATTTTTTAATTCATATGGTAGAGAACAATGCGTCAGCTTTCTTATTATTGATCAGTATGAAAAGATTCTTTACATTTCTTAATTTAAGCTTACATTGTTATTTTCTTAATCTAATAACATTAGAAAATATCATAGTTATAAACGTTGGTTACATGAATGAAAGTATATTTACTTATATAATTATTACAATTAACATTAAACATAAGAAAAACTTGACAATAGAAAAAACAACATATAGTAATTATTTAAACTTTAAACTAATACAATCGAATTATTATATTGTTTTATGAATTGAGTTTTTTTTTTGTTTATTATAAGTTATAATGATTCAATTTTCTTTTTGTTTATTAAAAAAATTCTTATGATTTACAATTTTTTATATAAGTTCTTGTGATTCACCCGGTTAAAATCGTACATTATATCTAACTTATGTACTGAGTTTATAAGTACCCTACTTCTACTTACTTAAGTTATATTTATGTTGATTTTCTTATCTTATTCATATGAACAATTATTTCTTTATTTATTTTATTATCAATAAGTATACAATTTGGAAATTTAATCTCTTTTACTTTATATGGACCCTTAAAGATTGGATCAAGCTTATGTCTAGGTTCATTTTCTATTAATACTACATCATTAGACAGAATTATTTGTGGCTTAGCATGTTGGTCGTGTGTTGCCTTTCTCGTAAATTTACTTTTCTTGACTAATTCGCTTGCTCTATGGTTAGCGAATTGAAGGCGATATCTTAGTTCTTTGTCATATTCGTCAACAATATAAAGAGGATCTACTATTAGGACAATCAAAAGGACAGTATCCGTGGACAGTAGATGGACTTGTATTGTAGCAATAAACAAAAAAAAACCAATCATCCCAATCAGATTTATCAGCGTTTATGTATGATCTAATGTATTCGTTGAAAGTTCTATGAGATGTTTCTACAGTACCTAGTGATTCGTGGTGGTCTGCAGTTGAAACCTTATGAACAACATTAAGTAGTTTTAGAACCTGTTCGAAGGCTTTATTTTTATATTCTCTTCCTAGATCTGTGCGAACTTCTTTCATAGGACCATAAACAAGAATAAATTTTTCAAATATTGCCTTTGCGATTGTAGTAGCCTTTTTATCTGCAATGGGTATTGCAACTAGGCACTTGCTAAGCCTGCATACTATAGTGACGATGTACTTATTGCATTTGGATGATTTAGGCAGAGGGTCTGTAGTATCTATTAAGACAATATGAATTGGCTTTATTGCAGTTGGAGTAATTGTTAATTCCTCCTTACTTTTCACACATGCTTTATTCTTTTTGCACCTATCACATGACTTGACATATCCCTTTATGTCCTTGGTCATGTTTTTCCAGTACAAGTATTTTCTGATTTTGTGAGTTAATCTCGTGATCCCTGGGTGGCCACCAGAAACAGGGTCATCGTGATATTTTTTCAAAATTCTTAATTTTTCGTCCTCGTCTTTTATAAATTTGATGTTAGGCGCTAGCGCAATACTTATATTTTTTAATAACGCGTTTCGTTTTTCTTTAAATTCATTTATCCGGATATCATTAAATATTTTGTCACTAAGCGACAATTGGAACATTTTAATACCTTTATTACAAGCTACTTTTTCAAGCTTTGAAAATAACAAACTATATCAATTTTTTAATAATAATTTAAATTAATAATAAAGTTGTTCCTTTTTATTCTTCCAATTATTTCTCTACCTTTCTTAATATTCATGTTTTGATAATTAAAAATCAGACGGGCACATTTATTTGTTTCTTTAGAATTTAGCGCTTCAAATACTTTTCAAATTGAGAATTTGCAAGGAATTTGTCTTATTTCAGAAAAGTCTATGCGAGATAAAGCATCTGCCGCATAGTTTTCTTTTCCCCTAATATACTCGACTACAAACTCATATTTCTCCAAGTCTAATCTCATACGTGTCAGTTTAGAAGACGGGTTTTTCATAGAGAAAAGATAAGTAATTGGTCGATGCTCGCTCTTTACTAGAAATTTCTTACCGTATATGTATGGTCTCAAATGAGTTAAAGCCCAGTGGATAGCAGCTAACTCTTGCTCTATGGTTGACTTTTTGCTTTCTCCCTTCGTAAACGCTATTGAAGCAAATGCAACGGGAAGCTGTTTCCCTTCGTACTCCTGACTTAGTACGGCACAACAAGCATGTTTACTAGCATCTGTGGTTATACAAAATTGTTTTTGGAAGATGGGATACTGCAAAATATTCGGACTAAGCAAGCACTTTTTGGGGTATTGAAATGCATTTTCACACTCATTAGTCCATACAAATGGGACGTTCTTTCGACAAAGTTGTGACAAGTAACGTGAATGTTCGGAAAAAATTTGGAATAAAACGTCGATAATAGTTACAAAAAATACTACCATATAACAATACTAAAATATACCTTTTCGCTTGATCGGCATTTTGAGGAGTTGGATAGTCTAAGACCACGCTGTTTTTACTATCATCTGGAAGAATGCCTTTATCCGTACACTTGTGTCCTAAATATGTCACTACGTGACTGAAATCTGCATTTTTATGCATTTTTTTGTTGTTTAACATATGCCTCACTGAGCAACCTAACTCCACTAGGTATAAAAATGTATAAAAACGCTTGCGCTGGAGAAAGACCAGACAACGCTATCGACATCAATCTTTGAAACGAATTTGGCGCTATTTTGATGCCATACGGAAGTCGATTGAAACGGTATGCTTTTTATTAACTTGCCTGTAGTCGACCACAAGCTTCCACCATTTTTCAGATTTTCCTGGTAAAGGCTTCTTTGGAACCAGTAATATTGGACTGTTATATTCAGAGGTTGATGCTTAAACTACATCATCATTAATTAATTGATCAACTTGCTTGACTATTTCTTCTTTTTGTGACTAAGGAATTCTATAATTTTTATTATAAACTGGAGACTTGTCTTTTAGTCGGAGCTTTTGCTTGTAGAAGTTATTACATGAAATTTGTTTGGTTTCCAAAGCGAAGACATCACTAAACTCACTGCAATGATCAGTCAACTCAGATTTTGCGAATTGAGGGAAATTTTTAGACCACTTTTCAATAACTTTTTCATCATGTGCTTCTTCAAAGTTTTCATTTCTAAAAATCTTATAATCCAACAAACTTTCTGTTATTATATTGGCATTGCTGATGGTAACGTTATTATAAGTTGTATTTATTAGGCGCACAAACGGTTTTTTTTACATTAATTTTTGTATTTGCAATATAAATGCCTGCTTGAATTTCTTGGTTTGGTACCAAAAGCACATCATCTTTGCTGTAAATTGAAATTTGTCTAATAACTTCCGATCTTGCTGGAATTGAGATTGAACCTGGAAAAGCAGAAGTTAGCATTGGTATGGCAATTTTTTCAAGAAATCTACTTGGTCGTAAGATCAACCAGTCTTGACTATAGTGATAGTCTAACACACAGTTATACATTTTTATAAAGTTCAAACCGAGTACACCTTCACTTGGTATAGGAAAATCGTCTTCCACTACATCGAAATTTACGGATATACTTATATTTTCAACGAGTAGGTCTGCTTTCACTATACCGACAGTTTGCACTACACCCTGGTCTATACCTTTCAGTTTCCTAATATTTCGCGTATCAACAAAGACATTTTCTATACATGCCGCTTTTATCAAACATATGTCTGCTCCGGTATCAACGAGAAAGGATGAAAATTTAGTATTTAAGAATTAAATTTTTAAGATTGAAATGGAGGATTTTTTGTATAGTATTTGTTGAGTATTTAGGGGATTGTTCGGGTTTTCCGAACCTGGAATATCATTAGTGAATCTCACATGTCCCTGACTGAATCGATTGTTACCGCGGTAACGATTTTTATTCTGGAATTTCCCACGGCCACGACCACGGTAAAATCCACTGCCACGACTTTGATCGCGTCTGTAATTCCAAGTGTAATTGTTGTTTTTGTTAAGGTACAAAACAGCATTTGGCTGACCGAAGACTTCAGTACAGCTACTAACAAACTTGGCAACTGCATCATTCATATTATTGAATCGACCAGCTTCCATTATAACCTTTACTTTTTCATTAGTAGCGTTCTTCTGCATCATTCATATTATTGAATCGACCAGCTTCCATTATAACCTTTACTTTTTCATTAGTAGCGTTCTTGGTCATTGCACGAACTGCAGTTTGCGTTGAGTATTTCTCTGCTAATTTGATGTTTAAAAAAACAGATATATATGCATTGGCCAGGGATTTTTTCAAGTTTTCTATTCCTTTTGCATACGCATTAGCAGATTTATTGCTTTTGATGTTCATAAGCTTTGCCGACAATACTTCAACAGACTCTCCTTTAACTGACGCTTTAAGCTTTGTGATGATTTGAGCAAGAGCAGTCTCATTAGAAATCAAATTTCGTGCAACACCTATAAGTTTAGTTTCCACCAGTTCAACGGCTACTTGACTATGAGATTCTTGAATTGAGGCCACCAAATTCAAGGAATCCAAAAAGGTTTTCATGTTTTCCATCAAATTCTGGAATCAATTTTGATGCCGTATTCAAGAAGTCTATATTTGTTTGTGACATCTTGTCGGAACTTGTTCTAACTGTTTTTTTGTTCTCAGATTGCTCTTCCTCACTTTCGCTACTATCGGGAGTGATTCCTACTAAGCTCAATTTTGTCCCTAAATTAAGCGGAAATTTTTCGTTTTGTAAAAATTTTCAGAAGTTTGTCTCTCAAATTCCAAAATATATTTTTGGCTTCGGCTTTGTGTTGACTTGTTAGTCTCTCAAAATGTACGTGCAGTACAGATCGTATTTTGCTAAAGTTTTCGACTAACACGGCCACATGGTTTTCCACTGTCTCAAGTCTGATTTCATTTCATGTTTTTTGTTCAGACATTTATATGACTTATTAAAATCTGTTTGTAGAATATCTATTTTGAGTAATATTTCGGACCATTTGTCCATTTAGAATACAGGTATACTCATCAAATTCTTAACTCAATACATTAGAAATATTCGCTCAATAATTGGAAAAAAAAAATTGATTCGCACATTATGTTATAAATTTTTACTTTAATATTCCTAACCTTAAGGAGGGAGTAGATATGATTCCGCTCGTGTTGATTGACCCCTTCTGTTGGTTGTTGGCTTCATTCCGCAATTTTTACTTTCTTACTTTTTTTTTAATAAGTCTCGGAGATATGCGAAATTTTAAATCGCTATCTAAACACAAGTGTATACTGACAAGGTGAAGGTTAAATCAGTATGAATACTAAGTTCATATATTTTACTTAAATCTTATTGACCGATTGGGAGCACGTTAAGTATTTCTTTTTTAAACTTTTTCTGTATATCGCAGTCAACTGGCAGACGAATTTTATTGCACTTATTTATCGTTATTATTAACAACATTATTTTTATAGCAGTAAATCAAAACTGATTTCACTAATTTCAATTTTCTTCAACACATTTGCTGATCAGAAATCATCAGAAATTTTTGATGATTCCGAACATCATTTAATATTGTTCTTAACGCGACAGTCAGTACGAAAAAAATATACACTTATACGCGAGTATATTTTCGGTCTCCGACTTGTCACGGTCGCCATGAAGTAATAATACACAACAGTCACCTTTGATTGTAGATCGCGGACTGCACTGTTCTCTATTCATGTTTCCAATCACGCTTGCCAGTGTGTCAAGCACAACCAGGTGATCGCGTGTACATTGCCATCTCTTGATAACTACTGATAAGGTTGGTTCCCAAGCGCCCAGACAGTGCGGCTTAGATTACGTCTGGAAATTGGGGCCAGACGCACTCTACAGGGGCAGGCACTCTACCAATTGCGCCATTCAGTCGTTTGTTGGGGAACAAAGTCTTATATAAAGTCAACTTAGTCCTCCGAGAGATGACTCTGTTACTCAATCTTCAGCCGACAAAAACACCGGTTGGCAAGAGCTACTCTGCGTTTGATCTCGGTACTGATGTCGTTCGTACTATTTACTGCGGAGCCGAGTTAGACGAAGTCCTTGATTAGCTCGAAGTAATAGCAGCCTACAGTGACGCTTTGTCCAAGATGTCGATGTTGTATGTCCTTTCTTCATACCAATATATACTTTGCTTTACCTTCATTCACCGCTAGTCCCATTTGAGCCGCTTCCGTCTAAATGCCAGCAAACGCCGCATTGACGGCACCCTTAGTTCTGCCAATCACGTCAATTTCGTCTGCGTATGATAGCAATTGTACGGACTTTTGGAAGATCGTGCCTCTTGTGTAGGCCAGTGAGTTTTACACGATCTTCTCAAGGATGATATTATAGAAGTCATATGACAGCACGTCGCCTTGTCTAGATCCATTTTTGACATTAAAGATCTCAGTGATTACCGACCTTGCTCAGTCTGATGAGTTTGGCATAGTAGACATATAACCCTATCAGGTTATTCGCGAATGGTTTCAGGCGCTCACACAAAATGACAGAGAAGATCTTATAAGTGATGCCAAGGCCACGGTCTGGCCTTGGATGAACCTTCTAGAGTTTACCTCTTAATATGTCGGAGTAGCCTTAGAAGGAGAGCGCACCAGGTAACTCCAGCTGACTGGAGCTTCGGATGCCGCCGTTGGCGAGAAAGTTCCCATCTCCTCCGCCGCCATCCATAAAGAGAGATGACCCCTGGTACCGACTCACTCAGTCAGGATATTCTCCCTTCTGAAAACATTCGGAGGTACCTTTCCAAAGTCCAAATCTGTTGCCATCTTCTGCTAGAACCCCGAGGGATTCATCATTGATTACAAGAATTGCGACCCTGTATGACACCTTGGGTTTCTCCAGCTTACCGATTTTTGGGTTTCATAATTGAGGCTTGATCCTCTGGTTCGATGAGCAAGTGGGCGTGTGCCGTAGGTCTGTTAGGGATCTGGTCTACTAACAGTACCTCCAGGCGTTCCGCCGGCAAAGCTCACCGATACTCGGTATTGCCAGCCAGCATCCTTGCAGTTAGGCGGTTTTATCCGCATGCCAATGCAGGATTGTCTCCACAATTGCAGCAATGGTCAGGTTCCTTAGCTAGTGAGGTATAGGCAGAACCTTCAGTAAAGTCCTGCAGTTGAACTTCTCGGGAGCAGGTGTAGAAGATTCTTCCGAGGACATGTTATTTTGGACGACTTGGACGCCAGTGTTGTGGGTTTGGACCTTTAATGACCCAATCGATGGAAACAATTTTATTTTGTGAACAATTATCAGGGGGTATGTGCTTAGTCTTTGCAAGGCATAGGCTAGGCATATTTTCACAATTTTAAGTTTTATCCCCTAAATACCATTTTTCTTCGTTTTCTTGGTTTTATATGCCTCCTACTCTATACAAGCTCTTGATACACCGTTTGGAAGTATCCAAAAACTGTATCTTCTAAAACGACTTTTGTAGAAGTTGCATAGAGAAACCGTCTTCTATGCAATTGCAGTGCCCTCTGCTCTCGTAGTCACTTAGACGCCCTATTTATCAACGACTTGACGGATTAAGCAGTGTTAGTAGTGTTCAAAGCTTCATTAAAAGTTCTATATTCAACTGGAACCTTGTGGCACAAAACTCTGACCTAAGTGTGACTGCTATTCATGCGTGTCAGCCACCCTAACCTTACTCAACCTAATTTAAGACGTATAGTAGCCAAGGCTATTACTATTTAAAAAACTCCGACAGTGTCAACATACGTACAAAAATCCCTACTTGACTGAGTCCAGTTAAGAGACTCTACAGACTGATGAAGACAGAGAGTGTGAGTAGCACCACCCATTCTGGTAACTTCACACAAGCTACTTTGGGCAGCAAACAGCTCTGAGCCTTCAAGTCCCCAAAACCGCAGAGGATATATAAAAAAATGTTTCAGGACAATCCCAAGATACAAAATACCCCAGCTGCCTCAGACCAGTTACAAAAGTTGTATTCATACAAATATGTGGGAAAACAAGTCACAGCTGTCCCACTTTAGACTCATCACACTCTCTTCGTTTATTCTTAGAACGCTAGAGAGACTGATGGATCCACATAATAGAAGAAAAATCAATATATTTAGGTTCCTAACTCTAAACCAAAATGCGTATCGCAGAAACAGCTCACCAGAAACAGCACTCCACAATCTAGTCAGCACCATCTAAAAATCTATTGAAAACGAAGAATTCACGATAGACATAGTGGGATTATGGCGCTAAATCCTGATTGTTACATAGATAGTCAGGCGGCCATTAAGGCTCTGGAAACACCATCCATCAATTCCAAGACGGTAAAACTCTGCCGTCTATCTCTGATGGAGATAGCGGAAAGATGCAATGTCACCATATGCTGAGTCACTGGTCACAATAGTATTCCGGGCAATGAATGTGTCGCCTCACTAGAAAGATCAGGGGCATCCACCTCCACTGAAAGCAATAAAAACGCTACTAACGACGAAACGCCATAACCAAAGGTAGGCAGAAGCAGAAAAATGCAGAATACCGAAAGCGTCATGGCCTGCACTAAATCGAAATAGAAAAAGATGGCCTAAAACTCTCAGGCAGTTATGCAGGAAGAACATTAGGAAACATAGTGTCACTTTCTTCTAGGAAGCCAGGCCAGAAGACTGGCAACTTCCTATCATTTCTTCAGTTGCCTCGAAGACATATCAAGCAAAAGCATGTTAGATAATGGTTATGAATAGTCAGGAGACCGTAATGCAGGAGAATACAACACAACAACAACAAGTTCAATGAAGGAAGCGAGGTGCGAAGCCGTGTAGTGTGAGCACAACGGATCAACTGGTATATTTGAAGCGGGATTGTAGTCATTATAGACAGTTATCTATTTGCATTATTATTTATTTATAATGCATATAAATTAAAGACAATGAACATTTTTTATTTTATTTTCCCTCTATGAGGGACTTTATTTAAATTCAAATCCGATCTTGCTTCGATCACTGCTTTCTTAAGACTAAAGAACTTTACTTAACCTATCCTAATTGCTCGATGTCGATGAGCAATGGCCCACGATGGATGATCGGCAAAGCTCACACAGTGGTTTCGGCTTGCATCGCTGTGCCTGGTCCCACGGTTTGCTTTGCTTGAAACGCTGGCCTAGCGTCTGGCTGTTTGCACACCTTTTGTTGTCTGGCTGCTCTCACACATTCCGGCGTCTGGCTGTTTGCTCACATTTGTAATGTGAGAGCGCGTTAACTTATATCCATATATTAAATTGTATTTTTACTTATGTGTATTTCTGTATAATTTGTTACTATTTATATTCATACAGCGAACTTCCCCTAAGCCGAATTTTCACGGGATCCCAAAATATGTTCGTGTTAGAGAGAGTTGGACTTAGAGAGAAGTTTTTACATGGAAAATTAAAGGAAATATATGTAAAACATGGCGAGAAAGTTCGAGGTAGAGAGGGTTTCCAGTTAGGGAGAGTCTCTCTAGATCTCTCTGTATTCAATGATTTTTTGTAAGAAAAAGGGTTAAATATAGTTATATTATGTATATAGTTATATAATATATACATATTATTTATTATGAAACATGTTATATGTATGTACCCCAGGAAATACTGACTGGAATGGATTTCTGACAGAAGTAGAAAGGCTCACGATACATTTGTCACATAAAACAATTCAGTGCACGAACGACATTGAGGTGGCCAAGGACCTGCATTCCATTTTCCAATTGTCATTTGAAAAGACATGCCCTCTTCGGGCCTGCTCAAATTAGAGATCTCTACCATGGTGGAACAATAACCTCCTTAACTTAAGGAAAAAATCTAGATCCCTCTTTAATGTAGCCACGGCCTCTAGGCTCCCAGAAGACTGGAATGCATATAAGGACAGTCTTCGGATCTTCAAAAAGTAGTCACTATATCCAAGCGTGAGACATGGAGATCTTATTGCAACGTGATCCTGTGCACCACAGGGACTGCAAGACTAAGAAAGGTCGCAACCAAAAGTCCCGCCATCCCTGGCTTCATTAAGAAGAGTTAAGGTGCATGTACACAGTCGTCAACTGAGACTCTACGTCTCCTTAAGGACACTCACTTCCCAGGATGTACACAAGTTGAGCCTTCGGCGACTGGTACGCTCCAAAACAGCAAACGTTACGTTCCAGAGGGAATTGTAAGTTATCAAAGAATAAAATGGGCCATCGACTCATTTGATCCTTTCAAGTCCCGTAGAGTCGATGGAATCATCCCCATTATGTTACAAAAGACCAAGGAGATCATCACTCCATAGTAACCTCTACCTAGGCAGCCTAGCTTACGGCTTTATATCGTCCACCTGGAGGGAAGTTAAGGTAGTTTTCATTCCCAAGCCAGGTAAAGCTAGTCACTGTGCAGCTAAGGACTTCAGACCAATAAGCAGTACATCATTCATCCTAAAGACGTACGAAAAGCTTATTAACGAATTCGTTCGCGCCAATCTCAAGCAGAACCCAATCTCGTGCGCTCAACATGCATACATGAAGGGCAAATATGCCCAAATATGCCCTCGCTGCTTTTCTATATATTGAAGGTGCCTTCAACAATGTAAAGACTGAGGCAATTAAAAATGCTCTCACAAAGTTGAGCAATCCGTCACGTCGGTGATAACTAATCTGCTCAGTAAAAGAATAATCAATGCAACTCTAGGCGACTCTTCTGTAAACGCCATAGCCTCAAGAGGCACCCCACAGGGTGGGGTTCCCCCTGCTGTGGGTGCTTGTCATCAATGACATTCTTGAGGAACTGAAATGCTCGGGAACCAAGACAATCGTGTACGCCGATAACGTGGTTATTGTTGCCTCTGGCAAATTCCCCCCGATAGTCAGTGAGTTAATAGAATGCGCAATTCAAACTTAAAGCTGCTCACGAGCATACAGAGACGCGCACGCCTAGGTGTGACAGGGGCAATCTCGACTACCTCCACAGCGGGCTTAGAGGTGCTACTGGATCTTCTGCCACTTGAACGACTTGCTACACAGATGACTGCCGCAAAGGGAGACATTAGGATCTTCCAATCCAAAAACCCTTCAATAAGTATTTCCCTACAAGGGCGGAGTGGAGCTCAAATGCACCCATCACTGACTCGAATTCCATCCATGTCCATACGGACGGGTCAAAGATGGAAAATGGAACAGGAGCGGGCATCTTGTTCGAATCATTGTTAGAAATACCACCAGCTGATATTACCTTCTTAATTAACAGTCAGGCGTCCATAAAAGCAATTTCGGCTATCGAAATCAAGCCCAAGCTAGTGGCAAGCTGCGGCGAAGAGCTCAAAGTTCTTGGCACACAGCATTGGATCACTATGTGCTGAGTCCCATTTCACAAGGACATAACCGGAAACGAGGTAGGAGATGAACTTGGCAGAAAAATGGCCGAAACCGACCCATCCCAGGCAATCCCATAGCTTTCCCCACCTCTGTCTGACATCAAGAGAGAGGTGGACAGTAAAATCATGGAGCTAGCTAATGAATGGTGGAGTTCCTTACCCACTCGTACGATATGGCCTAGGTTCAGCGCAAAAACAAAAACCGATTCCCTCCTCCAATGTAGTAGGAAACTGTTGAGGATGATGGTCGGAGCTATTACTGGTCATAACAAACTGAGGAATCATGAACACAAAATGGGACTTACCCATGACACCATTTGCAGAGGCTGTGGGGACGAAGAGGAGATTGAGGACACATCCCACTATATTTGTCAATGCCCCAGTCCATGCAAACTGAGACAAAGAACCCTGGGAGAATTTTTCTTCCATGACCTCCATGATATATGCAGGGTTATAAGGATCTCTGGATGGCTGAAAGGAGGACGATAACCAAATAACACCTTGAAGTCAGGAGTTTTCATCATCCGGCGAGTGAGATGAGAGGAAGGTTTTACCCTTTGGGCATCACAATGGGTCCAATAGGACCTCAGTGTGCAGTGGCCCCACCGCATCAACCCACGAACCTTACCTAACCTACTAGAATTGCTGCATCTCTCTTGCTACTCACTCCTAGACACTTCTACGGAAATAGCAATTTCATCTGTTATACCGCGCTAATTGCCTTCGAAGGTAGCCCAGGATTCGATGTCTCGATTGATGTTGGGACTTGATAAAAGAACTCTAACGGCAATCCGATTTCCTCGCCCAATTTACCATTCCACATTATCGTTTTAAAACCTTATCATTTCTTACTTACATGCATCTTGCAACTCAGAGCTTACATATGTATGTCTGTTGCACTCAAGGAATTTCCAAAATGCCAAATATTTCAATTACGTGGAGTCTTAGATAGATAGATAATCGTTATTAATTTGAGCGATGTTAACTCTAAAAAAATAATTGTATAGGGCTGAGCAGCTGAGGGCAAAATGTCTTGACGGATTCTGGGAGTTGATATATAGTCCGTGCATTGAAAAACAAAACTCTGCGCAAAGTTACAATGCAAAAATACAGATAATTCAAACACCCTCAAGCAAAACGATAATTACAACCATTTGCTGAAGTCATACAACGTTCAAACCTAACTAAAGTTTCTTTAAATAAAAGGCAGGAAATAAAAAAATAGATGGATAGCTTTGTTACATACTTCTTAAGAACACTATGAATTTGACTCACATAATGCAACTGATGTTTTACATTTCTTTTGTTCCAAATTTTCTGTTTTCGATGTCACACTGCAGTAAATTCCGTTCACAGGGGATTTTTTTATGTCGTTTGGTATCAAACTTCTGTCATTTGGAAGTCATTTGATTTTTGAATTGAGTTCGTCTAGATTCGTAAGATAACACGCTAGCGTGTTTCAGCGAGACCGATTTCACCATCTTATGACAAACATGCCTTAGCCAGACTCAATTTTCTCCAACATTAAAATGCAGAACTTAGTACTAAGGTCACTGGCATGGAAGCTCTATGCAAGCAACTAAGACTAGAGGATAGTCAACTAAGATCGGGAAATACGGACAGGCAAGAAGCCAAGTCCAACTTCACGAATGAAGAAGAATTCGATCGTGAAACTGACTAGTTAACAAGCGACCAGGCAAAAACCGAAGGACCGTGTTGTCGATAAGATAGAAAGTGAGCGAAAAAGGAATATAATAATAGTGCTAACAATGAAATTGACCAACTGAAGGACCGCCTACCGCCACATTGTACCTTGAAGATAATCGTAAAACGCTCTGAGAGTGCACTTTCGCAAAAAACAAAAAAAATATTAAAAAGATTCTTGTGGTATACATACAAAAATAAATTGGAAAGACCCACTCGAGCCGTAGCCCAACAGACCATATTATTGATGACATACAAAATAAGGGCATCAAAATTGAGAACATATACATTAGTAAGCATGACAATATTCTATTCTTTATTTTAACTAAATGAATCTATTACTTTTGTACACAAAATGTAAAAAATGTAATACGTACTTGAATTACGAATAAAAGCATATTTGTATACTTATAAACCTGCTGTTTACATGTTGCCAAAAACCAATTTACTAAAGAACGAATTTATTTAAATTAATATGATATGACGGAACTTAGCAATTTCCTACGATCGCTGGAATCCGACTATCTTCCAAACCTTCAAACGTTCAAATAGTTTCATTCATGTCCTTGTTTGGACACACAGCAATACTAATTTATAGCTCTCTACCCACCTCCTTACCGGCCACGGAGAAAACAACTGTAACCCAGTTAAAATACAAATGCGAGTCGTATTTCTCTTCCAGGCTTAATGTAACATTCGAGCGAGAATAATAAGCTAAATGGCGATAGCATTAGCCAGCTAACCCACTTCGTCACAAGCACCAACTGGTTCTAACTGTTAGAGCAAATGAATCCAAAATGCAAATGACTTTCCCAACAGATTTTTTTTTGCCTTTTTTCCCGATTTTTTTATCACACCATAAGTGGGACTTTCAATCCTATTTCACTGTTGAGAACTTCCCTAACCCTTACCATTCCGACACTATACTCAATATTTTAATTGTAATTGTATGTTTGTAAAACAAATATTGAATATACATAACAATAATGCAAATATGGGTGGCGCGGCATTACGAGGTGGACCTGGCCCTAGCTTCTCAGCAACAGCTCGTGTTGTGCGGGCTATTGTTGTTTCACGAGTGGAAGGGAGCTACAGTTTTATGCCGACACCGAACTATGAAGTTGAGAAGATTTTTTCTAGACAGGAATACTCTTTTTGCGACTCGAAGGAGGTAAAGCTGTGAATTATGAAATTTGGTAAATTGGAGATTCGAACATCATCAACATAATCTGCGTTGGAGTCGACACCCTTAGCCACTACGCTTCGGCGACCCAAAAAATATTGAATATAGTGTCTTAAAAATAGGATACGACATTGACAGGATAAAGAAAAGGGAACTAATGTAGGAAGCAAATAATTTGTTTTTTTTTATCAAATAATAAAATTGTTTGCATATTCACAATAAATATGCTAATCACTATCACCATGGCTGAAGGCTATCTTCAACTGTATCTCTTCATGTCTTCTGAAAACGATGGAAAGTATAGTGGATTTACAAGGTGGCTCAAATTATTTGTTATTAAATTCCTTTTTAACTTAATAAAAGAAAATGATTTTGTGTGATGGATATTTTTATTTGGACCTTTACAATTTTTTCTGTTAAGTGGAAAAGATAATGCCCGTCAAGTGGCTGCCAGCAGTGTGCACATATTTGAACCGTTTTATCGGATTTTGCATAACTTCCCGTAAGATTTCCGGAAAGTTTCTGTTTGTACTCTCCAGCTGTCTATAACATCTTCCGATAGGATTATTAATTTTGTACCACCTTGTACTTATTAGGAAAGGTATTGACTCCATTTCTGTATTACCTACCAACTATGCTTATCGCAATGGTTATTCAACAGAAACGGCACTTCACTCCCTAATCAAGTTTATTTAAAACAAAGAATATAAAATGATCAGATTGCTATAGATAGGGGGGGCTTTCCATAATATCAAGTTTGAAGAGATGCTTAACTCTTTAAACGCTTTAATAACATTTAACAAGAAGTATTCGAGACAGGGTAGAAAATTATCTCATAGAAGTATCCAATAGGAATTGGGCGCACTTTGTCCCATTCTCCGATACTAGTAGTGAACGAAATTCATCATGACCTTAGGTACAGCGGCTGCTAGACGATATCCTATGCAGACGACGTAGTTCTAATCGAAATATGCAACTTTCTTATCTACTCTATTATAGATATCAAGAAATCTTCGCTAATTAATCTTAAAAGTTGATGAGGTGATGTTAACCCATTTAAAACAGAGCTCGTACTATTCACAAAAACATGAAACTAAGTGTTACAAGCCAGGCCAAATACTCAGGCATTTTCATAGATAGTTAGCTAAGCTGGAAATCAAATATTCAGGATCATATTAGGAAGGCGACGGTAGCTGTTTTTACTTTCAGGCGAATTCTAGGGAACAAATGGAGATTCAAACAGAGAATGAAAACTGGACGTATACAGAGGTCGTTAGAACAATTTTAACATTACTTGTATTCCAATATCACATCATATATCATCATTACACCAATATCACAATGTCAATGTGTTGGCGCAGTCGGCCTATGAAATTTTAAGTAGAATACACGTAAATTAGCATGTCAAATTAGCAAGTAAGCAATTCACAATTAATTTTTTTTAATCTTGTAAAACGCGGACCGACGCATATTAATGTACCCGAGGTTGTGACTTCGACCTTAAGAAATAAATTTTATCTGATAATTATAGGTACTGTTCAGAGACATGCGTGGACACACGAATGTGTGCACTTTTAAAACTCAAGTTTGGGTACAAAACATTGGCGAGTTAGAGAAGATTGGGCCAAAGATTGAGTCCGGAAATCTAACAACCTGAAAGTAAAGATGGACGGCTCTAAAACTGAAATGCATCGGACTAGGATTATCCGCGATATCGCGGAAGATTTCCCTCAAAGCTGGTAAAAGGCGTCTATCTTTCAGGAAGATAGCGATCCTCATCAGTTTTGGTAAGTTATGCAAATTTTATAAATATAATATATGCATGTAAGTAGAGAATATAGTTGGAAACAATAAGTTAATGCACTAGCATCTTAATACTTGCAGTATTTCCATACTAATGAAAAATTATATAATAACCATCTTCTTCTTCGGAATGTTAAATAAAGACAGCTAATTTTATGCTCCTACTCTTCCCAAAGTTGGCCTTGAATTTCTTAAAAGTCCCCCTTCATCTGCAGAAATTGAATGTATTCTTTTTTCGACCCTTCAAAAATGTTTGGGTCTGAATAGCCGCATGGCACTTCAAGAATGGAAGATAAAAATCAGTCTTTTGAGGACTTCAACAAATTAAATTGATTTGACATGCATATATTTTTAAGTTACATCTTTTGTTGAATCATTTTTATAGAATGAAAATAATTGTTACTTATGAATCTAATAAGTTACATAAGTTAAGTGATAAATAAGGCGTAACTAATTACAATTAGTTACGCGTAACCACATGGATAACTTACTCAAAGTGACCCACGTTGCCAACACTGGTGGTAATAGATATTCCAGGCAACCAAAGACCCGACGAGTTAGCTAGAACATGAGCACTCCTGACATTGGAAAATAATCAAGACACAGACATTGTTACTTACATATGCCATCAATACCGCCAATCGAAGATGGATGCAATTAGACCTTTTCATGACTTCGAGGTTTTCAATAAACACAAAGAAAACAAGTGTACTCTAAATAAATTAAGCCATAATTTTTGGAATGTAATATCAAATTTCAGAAATAACACTTAAAAAGCTCAAATAAAAATAAATATTTATAAATACCTATAGATTTCTTTGAAGTAAAATTAACCACGAACGAAACCAGTAATGTCATGGGCATTATTACAGGAAATTGCCTATTCAGCACACACCCCAGAAGAACATGAGCCCCCACAACGATTTCTGCAGGAGCTGCAGACACGAGTAGGAAGATGAAGCTACGCTTCATTTCCTCCACACTTGATAGAAAAGAAATATCACGCAAAATTCAACAAGAAAACATGGCTATAACCCACAAAGGTGTGTATCAACCAATGTAGGTAAAGCTGAAGAATAAGGAATTAAACTTTCACTAGTTAATCCAAATTCTTACGCGTTATCATAGGCAGTAAATTAAGCTGAAAATAAATATTCGGAACCATATCAGAAAGGAGAGATAGCGGTTTATACTTGCAGGAGGGTCTTCGACCCCAAATAGGGGTTAATACCGAGAATGACATACTGGATGTTGACGGCAATCGTCAGACCAATTCTAACATACGGCATCTTTGCTTAGTGGCCCGCATTAAGATAAACATAAGAAGTTTATACGGCCGAAGGCATGTGACTTCCCTTCCCTCTGCCATTTCTATTGCCTTACCACTGCAGTGTATTTCAGTAACTCCGGTAAGCAGAAGCGATATACAGGTTATCTATCTAGCTAGCTATCATATCTTCCTACCCCTCATTTCAAGTAATAAATACCACGAAGATGAATGGAAATGGACACTTGGACTGGATGGAAATGGACACAACTGGACTTCGAGATAAATATGGCCTCCAATAAATGCAAAAAAAAGTGCACTCCTTAAATTAAACAAACAGAAAATAATGTCGTAGGCCCACATGCTACACTACCTCGGCACTTGTCCAACCCTTTCAAGGATATGCACGCTAGGCAAATATTTCTTTAGCAGTCTAGAAGAGATGTTAGATATCAAGACTCTGGAAATAACAAAAATGAATAAGAAACCAAATTGGCTGTAACCCAGCAATAGAGCGGATCAGCTTTAGATAGACCACTATGTATTTCTTAGGTTGGGTCAGACCTTTGGCTAACGAAGAATCTGCGTATCAATTAATGATAAACAGTGGCGTCACAATGGTTCGAATCAGGATCTGAGTGGGTCACACCTGACTACCTTATTTGGCAAAGTGAGTGGTTAACTTACATGTCTTGAAATTAATCAATCATGAGTTATCATGAGTTTTAAGCTATGTAGTTGCATAACGATATGAGCATTTTGGAGAATTCATAAATCTGCCATGCATCGCCTTTACTCCTCCTTCTGTCATCATCCGTGGAACCTGTACCACATAATATGTAGTCAATTTGGGAAATCATAAAACCACGGACATGTAAGAGTTTAGTTAAATGTAAGTTTATTTTAACATAAGATACCTAATTCAACTACAAATTATCACTAAATAAATTAAGCCATAATTTTTGGAATGTAATATCAAATTTCAGAAATAACACTTAAAAAGCTCAAATAAAAATAAATATTTATAAATACCTATAGATTCCTTTGAAGTTCACATACACTTAAGTAAATCCATATTGATGTAAGTATTATATTAAAACATTTCTGATTGCGGTATACATATATACACACGATTTACTCTCTGAGTTTTTTTATTCAACTTAATTTTTTATTTGGCATCAGAGGAATATGCTATACTTTGATACGAATGATTTAAAATATAAGATACCCTCAATATGAGTAATTTTAGTAATTATTATTATAGTTACAACAAATTGTAATTTTAAAATGGAATCTTTTCTTACGATGACGCTGCAGTCCTATAATTAAAAACAACGAGTAATTTCACATACATACATACACTCAAATACTTTAAATGATTGCACATTACTGTTACACTATTAAAGACACCTTTTGACAATTTATCGAAGACATAGCCGAGTTAATATTTGATGTGTCACTCTCTGGATTTGCGAAATTCGGTTTAGCAATATTTCTTTCTAAAAGCGGCCTTAAATCAGTGTGTTGAGTTTCCTTGTGTCTTCTTAAATCAACTTTTCGTTGAAACGATTTATGACACAGTTTGCATGAAAAAGGCTTATAGCCAGTATGTTTTCGGGAATGTGTTATTAGGTTTGAACTTTGGCTGAATGCTTTCCCGCAAACTTGACATTTATGGGGCTTTTCTCCTGCAAATATAAAGAAAAACAATAATTGATTAAACAAAATAGTTTCAACTCTGTATAAACTAAAAAATATTAGACTTAATGATTGAAAAATATTTTTCTACTGAAGATCTTGACAGTAAATTTTCGCAATAATGTGTCGGTAATGCGTTGAGTATGTGTCCCATATATGACACACCCATATTTGGTATGGCAAAAAGCAAGATAGATAGATAGATAGTTTATTTCCGTATAAAAAGTTTACATTTGATTTAGTTTATCGCACAATATATATTACAGAGATGTGATGAATTATGCATCTTTCTTCTGAAAAACGTTTATATTTATATTTTAAGTTATTTATATTTGATGGAAACTGTCGAAAATTGAAGGAAAATACGAGAAAAACCTTCAATAAGAGAGAAAAAAAAAATATATATATATATATATATATATGTGAATATATATATACATGATTATATTCGTATATAAGAATAAGTATAAAAATAAATAAATAAATAAATAAATAAATAAATAAACAAATAAGTCAATAAATAAATAAATAAACAAATAAATAAATAAATAAATAAATAAATAAATAAATAAATAAATAAATAAATAAATAGATAAATAAATAAATAAATAAATAAATAAATAAATAAATAGATATATATATATATATATATATGAATAACAAACAAAAATGTACAATGAAAACAATTTAAATAAATAAATAAACAAAATATATATGTATATGTTTTAATTATTGGTACACAAGTCGTTAATTAAGGGATTTTCGGTCAAAGCGCATGAGTTTATAAATTTATTTGTTAATTTTAATATTCGTGAAGTGATTGGGTCAACACCCGCTCTTTCATGCAGTCTTGAAGTACGGAAATCATATGGTAGATTTAACATCATTTTAAGGACTTTGTTTTGAGCCACTTGTCATTTCCTAATGTGGCACTGGGCGGATTTTCCCCATACCGGGCATCCATACAAAAGTATAGCTTGGATTATGACCTTAAATATTATGCTTTTGTTTGATATAGACAATAACGATTTCCTATTAATAAATGGATATAAAATTGTCGTTGCAATTTTAACCTTATTAACGGTTTGTGCGATGTGCTCACGAAAAGTTAATTTGGAGTCTAGATATACACCTAAGTACTTTACGAAGTTTCGCCATTCCACATCACTTCCATTTACCTGCAAGCTACTGGAAGGAAGAGAACAAGCTTTTCTTTTTCGGCTGAAAAAGATGGCTTGCAATTTGTCTTCGTTTACTTTAACTTTCCATTTATTGCAGTAGCTAAGTACAATTTCTATCGCAATCTTAAGATTGGTCTCAATAACAAGACCAAGCTCATGCGACGAAAAAATAGCTGTGTCATCAGCGTAAAACGCTGTTTCACATTCAGGTATCTTCGGAAAATCAGATGTATAAAGGATATACAATATGGGGGCCGAAACAGAACCTTGCGGTACTCCAGCATTGTAAAAAACTATGTTAGAAACACCATTGTTAACATGCACTTGAAAACATCGATTTGACAAATAACTTAAAACAATATTGCACAGGTAAGATGGAAATTTTAGGTTAATCATTTTGTATAGTAGACCGTAATGCCACACACTATCGAAAGCCTTTTCGACGTCAAGTAGCACCATGCCACTTGATTTTCCGCTTGATCGATTTCTTTTTACATAATCACAAATTCTCTTGACTTGATGGCAAAAAGCAAGAATTGCATTAATTCACATTTCCTTTTCTTGGATAATTAAAGCAAGTATTTAATACCTCTTCAGTCCTTATAAGCAAGAAACATATAATCAACGTAACGAAAAAATAAATAAATATAAAACCAAACTCAATATCACACGTCTGCCAATATGGACAATACAGTTTTAAATATGGACCATAGAGCTGGGCAGCTAATAAGGGGCATACATGACCCAGACATCTCGCTGCAAACCTTAAGTCTGTACTTTATATCGTTTCGTCGTGTTCGTCAGTTCGTACAAATGAAAGACACTGCTTGTACCGCCTGAGGCAATTAAAACAAAAAAGAGAGATCAGAGAAAAAGAGATTTTGGAGAAAGAAGTTTATAAATTTACTAAAACTTGATCCAAAATTGTCTATCCGTGTTTTCATGATATGTATTTTCCCGCTGGTCCGTGAAAATTCACTATACACATCAAAGATAGCTGCAGACCGTACACAATTTAAACAATTTTGAATTCATGCAGACGGTCGCTGCAAACATACGACTTAAATCTTCACGACACAGAAGACGGTCTGCGCAAACATGTGCATAACAACAAAATAAATAAATTGTTCCCAATTCAGGGTCAATATCTCACACTTCATATGCCAAAATAATTTAGATTTTACATATTGATGTTTTGATTTGACTACTGCGTTATAACTCTTTTGTATCATTTGCACACACTTTAATCCCAAAACACTTGCACCACACCAATGCTGCCCAGTACTGACAAAGTTACAGCGATTGACAACCAGTTCGAAAATTAATGAAATGAATACAGCACAAGTTTAAGTGCAAGCAGTACGAGACGAAGACTTAAAATATACTATTTCTACGATAAGATTAAAAGAAACGGCGTTTTTGAGAGTGTTCATGTTAGTATAAAAATTAAATAGTTAATTAGCATGATGGAACTTGTGATGGAATGCAGGCTTAGAGTACGAGTAAAGGTTTAAATGACTCGTGCACCTTTGCCCCTTTTATTATCAAGTGAAGTCATATTCAACCAGCTTAATGGAGTCTCATGAGGGGATAGATTATAACTGTCGGCCCAACCTAATCCACGTAGAGCAAAACGAAGAAATCGATTTGATACGTTTGTGTATCTTGATAGGAAGGCCAGACTTGACTAGCACTGGTCTAACAAAAGTACAATAGAAGAACATAGCTCTACTGAAACATATTTTAGATATGGGTACATTATTTAGTTTCCCAACTAAAGATTGATAGCAAGTCGAAAAGTTCTTACGAGAATATGTAAAAGCTTGGCATAAGACAACATTTATCATAAGAAAAAGTGTTCAAATACATTGAAAGTGAGAGAAGAGATGAAAGGCAGCGTAGGCGGAAAAGTCCTTAAAAATGTTTATCTCCTCTGCTTAAATAACGGCATTAATTGATAGGACAATCAGCGGACCATTATGGCTGCTCTGAGGGACTGTATATATGGCTGTAAAAGGATTAGACATAGAGAATCTACTGTAAAAATGACTTTATATTGAAGGTATAGTCAAGTTATGGTCTTCCTAAAAACTCAAGATTATTTGCCTAGTTGTCAACGTTGATAAACAGGGCCGTTAACTTTTTTATTAGTTAGTACTGATTACGATTACAGTGTATTGTATGAATTGAGATTTTTACTAACTAAAACCAAAAACTGAGACATGAACATTTCTTCGTATTTTAGGCAGGTAGAAATGACTCCAACTGATCAGACAACTACTGCAGATGGACTTTCTAATTTGCCGATTTAGATTTCTTCGTTATGAAGGGTATTTCGCGAAATTATCTAAAACTGGAAGAAAGCTTTGATCTTAGTTCAGATCATTCTCCAAGTTTATCGACTGTAAGCGATACGCTCGTGAAAAGGGAAGCGCCGCTTACATTAACTAATTATCATTGAACTTATGATACTTATGATAAAAAATGAATCACATAACGCGCCAATCCGAAAGAATGCAGCTGTGTGAACTAAAGAAGATAAAGACAAAGCTAATCTCTTCGCAGACTACTTGGCAGAAACGTTTAAGCCATTCGACTCTTTCTGTCACTAACAATAAATTCGACGTACATTTATGACGATGATTATGTTCTGAAAAGTGCTAGCTTGGCAGAGCTCAAGGAGGAACTAAAAACTCTCAAACCGAAAAAAACTCCTGGTTACGACTTAATTACAGGAGAAATTCTTAAAGAGTTACCCAGGAAAGCCGTTCTTAAGTTACTCTACCTAATTAATGCCGCGCTTAGACTTGAACATGTCCCTAGTCAATGGAAAGTGGCAGATGTTATAATGGTACCAAAACCCGCGAAACCACCAACGGAGAAAAAGTCCTATAGACCCATCTCACTACTCCCGATAATGTCTAAAGTATTTGAAAAAATTCTGCTTAGACGTTTAAGTCTAATTGTGGAAGAAAAACAGCTCATACCAATTCACCAATTTGGTTTTAGAAGTAAACACTCAACTATTGACCAAGTACATCGTATAACTGATGTAATAGGCATTTGAACAAAAGCTCGTTTGTTCAGCCACATTTCTCGATGTTTCTCAAGCCTTTGACAAAGTTTGGCATGAAGGCCTGAAATATAAACTATGCCAATCTCTACTGGGGAAACTGTATAGTATTTTAGCCAACTATCTCTCTGATAGGATCTTCCGTGTGAAACAAGGACAAATGAATACTCTCCTTTTAAAAATATAAATGCTGGTGTACCGCAAAGGAGTGTTCTTGGCCCTCTGCTATACCTACTGTATACTAGTGATTTACCACAAGAAGCACACACTATTCTGGGCACATTTGCTGGCGATACCGCCATTTTGGTAACATCCACATAGGTTCAAGAGTCTACAGCAAAATTACAACGTTCACTAGGTCAGATACACGAATGGAGGAACTTCTGGCGAATTGTCCCTAATGAAAGCAAACCTGTCCATATTAATTTCACTTATAGGCAAGTTAATAATTTGCCAGTCTTCTTAAATGATGTCCAAATACCTTTTGGCAATGAAATACCTCGGGATGACTCTCGACGTAAAACTCAAATGGAAGGAGCACGTTAAGAAGAAACGTGACATGAAATATAAAGATCTGTACTGGCTTATTGGTAAACATTCCAAGCTAAGTATTGACAACAAACTGCTTCTATACAAGCAAATCCTAAAACCTGTTTGGACGTATGGCGTTCAACTTTGGGGTTGTACCAAAGCAAGTAATATGAGCACTATACGCCGCCTAGATCCTTGAGAAAACTAATGTCTTGCGGAGAGTAAACTGCCGATCATTACCTAAATTATGAAATGCAAACTACTGGTTAAGTGCTTCACTTAATTGTAGTCTTAAAAAATACAGGGAGGTGGTTTTAGTGAGTAAAAATCTCACACTTCTATGTGCAAACGTGCGCCATAGAGTCTTATCAAAGGTTTCCACTTATCCACGAAAAAAAAAATGTTAACATTATTTATTACATACTTTACTATACATGCGTTAAATTTTAAGGAATTGAAAAAATCGTTTTCACATTGCCCAGTAAAAGACCGAAATTACAATTTAAATAAATCAACATATGTTTTTATATAATGAATCGCGTATTCCTTTATTAGACAACAGAGAGAAAAGCTTTGAGTGCTTGTGCAAGAATCTCTTCTTTCAAAACTAGTTCCATGCGAATGAATGGTAATTGAACCGATGAAATCATGTAATTTGTATTATGTATTAGAAAATAAATGCGTTCAGACATCGTTTAGAAATACATATTATATAGCTGATTGAACAATCTAAAATTTAATAATGGCCGTTTTATTATTATAAATTTATTTATGCTGCACAATATGCCCCGAAAAGTCATGTGCACTTGCACATCTTGCACATCTTGCACACTGGACCTGGGCCCCAGTGCGCTAGGACCTGGTATTAGTTGAATTATACATTGTTCACACCCCGTCGACGTTCTTACTTCGATATTGCTCCAGATTTGCTAATTATTCTTATTCTGACAATTTAAGTAACTATTAAATTAAGTACATGATATAAGAATTGAAAGTATGCCAAAATCCGAACCGATTTATTTTTCTTAACCTCCTACATACATATGCTACGCGGCCTGCTAATAGCGCCAGAAAGTTGTTGTTGCATCTCGAGTTGTATGGAGTCTTATTACTACTAACCCTCAACGTCAACTCCTACACAACAAAAAAATAGGACCACTAACTACCTACCTTTAACCATTTTGTGGCTTTCATGGCCAATTAACATAATAATATGGTTTAACTCAAAAAAAGCCCGTACTTTTTGTAATGCTTGCACAACGACTTTATTGTTATGTTGGAATTAGAGAAGTAAGAAAGTACAGCGAAGAAGTACCCAACTCTTCCGCTTCACACTGTCCATTCATCTGTCGGTCAGTCATTTATAGCTTCTGCATTAATATTTATACATTATATTATAACAATATTAATACTAATAATTGCGTCCCGAAAGCTTCGGAATATTATGCATCAAACTGTTTCATTTCAATGTACTGAATTAACTGCGAACTTAACCCCGACTCAACATCCCAAAATATAAACTTACATACATACACAGCATGTACATTAATCTCTCTAGGCAATGCAATTCTCTATACTGGCTACTGAGAGGAGTTGTTCTAGTGTGTTTAGGGCGTGCTTAGGGGATGAAAAGCATGTTAGCCGTATTACTGAGGCTTGCGTGGAGTAATTTATAAATCATTGATAGGTATCTCTTAGACTTCCAAAGATTAATTTTATGGTAACTACATATTTGTCTGGAAAAAAAACTTCGGAATTAGATTTAACATATTTGCTATTTCAATTCAAGTAATTTTTTTATTACATTCGGTAAAGTTCAGCAATTAATTATCATCCATATGAATAGTACGAGTACAATTCAGTAAGATGCTAGGAGTCACTAACAGTTTCCCTTTTCCCTTTCAAGCGCTGATTAAAGAAAAATACAAATGTGAAACAAAAAATAAATTTAATCTGAAGCGACTTTTATGGTATGAAACATATTATTAAGTCTCTCTTCGATATCACAGAATGGCGATAGAATTTCTTTTGATGAATTGTTTCACACAATACTTCTTAACAGTTGATTGGAAAATCACAAGTGAGAGTCTCGTAATGGATTTATAGTTGCAACTTTACAAAAAGTGTGACTACGGAAAGAACTACTTGGGAAATAAGCCGGCTTATGAAAGCTTCGCTATTCTCTAGTTATTTTGGGAGACACCTACCATCGAGTATTATATTAATAACACAATTTAATTTAAGCGGTGTATGCTTACGAACACGTTTCCTGATGGGAGCTTGGAAAAATACAGAGGAGTCTCCCTAAGTCGAATTTCTCTCTAACTGGAGTTTCTTACAAAAACATCCTCTCTAAGTCAAACTCCCTCTAAGAGGAACAAATAATGTCATCAAGTGAAAACTCGACTTAGGGGCAGTCCACTGTAATAATATTATGACAGCGGATATTCATTGCGCACAGAGCCTAAAAGAGAAATAAAATAAGAACTAACAATTTTGGCTATATATATTATATATTTGGAAAGGCATTTTACTAAGATATTGTGGAAGTCCCCTATAGACCAAATCTTTAAATTACCACTTTTGATCCTGAAAATTACCTTAGCATAGGCACGAACTGTACCCCAGCACGGGGTAATCGAAATACAAATTGTCCTCTAGAAATGATATACAAGTCACAGTGCACAGCTATTGCTTTGAAGTATTCAAGGGCTATGTCTACCTTTTTCTCTTACCCTTTGCCAAACGTTTTTTTAGACTCACGAGGCGATTGAGTAATAGAGCCGTCTCTAGAATGTCCTACATTAAGCACAGAATCATGGCCTATCTGAAAAGCAGATGGAGAAGTCACTGATCTCTTCGATGTACAAATTCTTTGAGACCCCGGACTGTAGCCTCACACAAAGAAGAATAAGAATAATTCATACAGAATGTATTAAGCATTGTCGAAGAACCTTGAAAAAATAAATGTGTCATTACTGGCACTGGCTGTGTTCAAGCTTTTACATAGGACATATTAAGCTGACAGGAAGTCGAGAGTCAGATCATATCGGAATCTTAACCGAAGAATGCATATATTTATGAATACGTAAGTACAACAATTGTATCTCCACTTTATTCTCACATTCAAATATTACAGCTGAGAAATGTTACATCCATCAAATTAGGTAATTTAAAAATGTGTATGAGGGAAAAAAAAAGCTTACAGAACCCCCCTAACAGAAAGTAGTTAAAAACGGTTAGATTATATCGGCAGAAGTAATATAAATTCGAGATAAAAATCAATCGGAATCACAGAATATAACCTGACTTTTCCGAAACGGAATTTGAGTATATAATACATCGCTACGTACATTAATACGTTTGGATTTATATATAAATACATACATATGTATATAGGTATCTGCATTAATATTTGCAATCACGTTTCTGCAATTTTACTACCGTCTATCTACAATAAACTGTCAGCAAATTGAATGTCCTTACATGTGTTTGTGTAACACCAGACGAACAAAGACAACTTTCATTGAGTTACGAAAAGAATTTTAGTTTTGAGCTCAGTTATCTACCCGTATTTTCCGTACACGTTCAAACATAATCTGTGCTTTGCAGCCGTAAAAAACATGGTTGATGAAACTACTACAGACACTTCTTTTATATTGCCATGGAAACCATGGAAATAAGGCGGTACATTATGTACAAACAAATCACGACCAACCAATGAAAAATTTAGTCAAGGGATTCTGATTTTCTCTGTAGAGCTTTATATACATACTTGATTTGCACCACCACATAGAACTGTTTCTAAGCTCCACATTGGGATCCTGTTGCTGCGTTTGCAAAAGCTCTTACAGCCAAGTCTGTAAACAACCCCCGTTTTCTCGTGCAAACCGACAAATTCGTGGAACATTTATGAAACTGGGATACAAATTTCTCCTTCCTTCACAGATGAGGTTAATATATATATACATATAAAAGCTTCCGTAGAAACGGACAGATTTTTATGAACGCATATATATATACATGTGCAAATAAACTTACATACGTTGGTAAACACTTTGAACTATGCAAAAAATAAAGATGAGATACGAAATGTAGACCGTAAACCTTATATGTATGTATATATGTGTATATCTTTACAGCATGGCACAATCTCAGACATTTTTATCGTTTTTGTCCGTGGTACCTCGGTATATGTATATATACGACTTTTTATTTATTTACAACGAACTACTATTGTTTAATATATCATACATCCCTGAATTTAGAGACAACTATTTGGCTTTTGGTATAACATTTTGAATAAGTTGAAATTTGTCTTCCAAACATATTGTTACGTATCTTTCATAACTTAATTTATCTTTTCTTCCTTCTTCATACATTTAAAGGTATTAGCATTTTGATCTATGTACACCGATTAATAAAACTTGAAATCCAATATCTGATTTTGCAATAGATGTAGATTTGGAATCTTATATCCATAAATGTGTGAATTATAAAATACCTTTTTGACATGGCGGAAATCTGTGTTAGATGCTTTTGATTATTTTGCCCAATGCAGTTTACATTTACAGTGCGTACACATATATAATTTAATGTTACCATCTTAATAATATTCTGCAATATGTTTATATTCACCATTTCTTTCTTCTCTAAATAAAAAAGTTTATTTTTTGGCAAAATCTGTGTACTTGTATTTGTACGCATGTTGAAGAATATAATATTAGATCTAAGGAAAACCTTGTGGTGTGTATAGGATGAAAGCCCGTACATATAAATACATCCATACGTCCATAGCTGACAGCCTACATGATCACCCAAAAAAATGTTGAACTCCTTAGATAAAAGTGGTACTAGGCATACAGGTTTATTGTGTTTTGTTTTTGGCTTTGCATTTATTCTAAGGCCCGAGAGGAAGGCCACAAACTTGAGAAAATGCCTGCGTCGAATATTATAAATCACTATTTTCATAATCTACGTAATATTTTAGATTATATCTTCACTAATATCTTTGACTACCATCATTAATTCCTTAGTTTAAACAAAAGAACAAAGAAAATGTTCCGAAAAATCCACAAACAAAAACTATTTTTTTGGATTATTTAATACATGTGCACTGAATTTACCGATAAATATCCCAATATAAATATAAAGGGATGCAAAGATGAATCAATTATTTACTTACAAGAAACAATCTCTAACACCAGGGAAATACATAATTATATTCGGTGTTCCCAATTATCAAACGATTATTAAATCGTTTACCAAAAAACAGACATATGATATTTGTTTACAAAGCCGTTTGTAGATTAAAGCTTAAGAAATCAGGTGTTATACATATAATATAAGGCTAATACACATACAAGTATTTATTTAATACATGTGTATGGCTAGAACTCGACTAATTGATGTGATGAAGAAAAAATGCTAATATTTCGTAAATTTACCTGTGTGAATGTATGTGTGTTTTTTCATATCACTCTTTTGGTGAAATCGCTTGCCGCAATAACTGCATGGATATGGTCTGGTGTCGCTATGTATCAGCAAATGTGTTGAAAGTGTACTCGACCGCTTAAATCTCTTTCCGCATTGTTTGCATTCGAATACTTTTTCCACATTATGTACAGCTCTAAAAAAAATCAATCAGTATTAGTTAGTTGAAATTGCACGCATCTTTGTAATAATAAAAGCAAATTATGTTTTTGATAAATGAAATAAGATAAAATGAAGAAGTTGTAGCTCACCTATGCTGACTCAAGCTGACTTCATGACCAAAGGTTTTATTGCATAATTCGCAAGCGTATGGTTTCTTTCCGTGGTGTGTTCGTCGAGAATGTACCTCCAGGCCATGGGGTGTGGAAAACATTTTTTCACATTTCATGCAGGAATAGAGGTCACTAAATTGTGGTAAACCCGGCCATTTCGGCATGTGATGAAAATGCAAGTGTGGTGGATGAGGCAATCCTAAATGTGGATTTTGGTTGCCCCCATTTTGGTTTTGTATCGTTGGTACCATTAAACCACTTAATCTAAAAAAGTCCTCCTGTCTTGACGTGGGGTGATAGCTGTGAAAGTACATACATTTTTGTTAAATGCTTAGTATAATGGCGACATCCTATGATTATTTTTCGAATGTAAATTAAAATTAGGTTACGTGAATTCATGTGCTTTGTATTTACCTTGAGTTCATATTAGGCTGTTGTTGTCCTTGGTGAAAAGCGAAGGCTGCCAAAAGCGGAAATGGGGATAGAATGGGTCTTTGAAACACTGCGGGATCGTAATTTGCGTTACTGTAACCTGGCCGAAAAACTTCGAATGGGTTTGCTTCAAGAGGTGATTTTAAAAGTTTTGGCTCGTCCCTTCTCAATAAAGCCGAAACTGAAAACATTTCGGATTTTTTTGGACTTGCTGCAGATAATATAGTTTCACTGGCTGATGGAGAACAAACGGGTGGCGTTGTTCTACAATGAGATAGTGGCGGAGGTGAGTCAACTTCCAATTCTAAGGAACTTGATCTAGATCTAGTACGATATACATCTACTTGGGATGATCTAGATTGACTTCGAGATCGTGATAACGATTCACCTTCCATGTTTTCTAGCATTAGATTGCATTGCATAAGATTTTTTCCTAATAGAGTAATCGAATTGTTATTATCCTCCTCGTTAACAGCTGCCATCCGGGACTCCACCTTCACCAATCGATTAATTCCAAAAGGGAGTTCATCTGTGGGAAATAGAAATAAATGAGGTATAATCATATTACCAAAACATTTCCTTTGTCTATCATGTCACCCTTCATGCCTTATTCGAACAAATTCTAATGATTTATTTCGCGTAAATTTAAATGTTAATCTGCGAATGAAAGGAGAACCACCCCCAAAATTATGTGAAGAAATTGCGCATGCACTTCCATCATTTATCAATATACTCTCTATGTTTTGTCTACTACTAGTGATGACGATGAGTACGTTGATGATGATAATACATTATGCAGCAGCAGTGTTCTCTTGAACCTAAAAATAAGGGATGTATTTTAACATCCCCCCAAGCTAACATTCACCACATTTATTTGTGTTTTGGTTCCTTCGCAGATACCATTTAATACGCATTGTATGAATGAAATAACCACTCGTACATACATATTTATATGTGCTGCTGCACTTGTTCTGTCAAAACCCCGGCGATTTTCTCACTAAGAATTTTCCTCTCTTTTATATGCGGAACGAATTAGAATTTTGTCAAATTGTTATTTTGTTCAACATTCGATTCGAATCCCGTACCCTTTTTGTCTTGTCATGCTCCATTTATCTGAGTGTAGTCGAACAGATGTTTTATTTAAACGCGAATTTATTTTATTTGGATTTTCGATGTGCTTAAGGCTGTTGATTAGGGGTGAATTAATGGTCATGTATGGAAGCTTGATTACAAAGGGTGTTGATTGTGTGTTTTGAATCGTTTGATACGGATTATACAGGTGTTTGTCGGTAGATGAAAACCACTATATAAATAAGAATGGATTTGTTTTCTGGCGTGCAACATAGGTTTCGTTTCATAGAAATCCAACGAATGGTACAGGCCTTTAACAACACATTAATATATTATTACATTTATATTATTAACATAAATGTTTGATATATTAATACAATTTTGTTGTTGGGTTTCAAGTTTATAACGGAATCTAGTATGTACATATATGTACATGCAAAGAACGCAGAAATTGTTTTTCCTTATTTATTTAACACTGAGAGCTTTAATATGATCAGATGTCTTAAAATATAGATATTCATTATCCGTGTGAAATATATAAAAAAAAATTGGATTATTGATCATACAATATAAATATTTTTGAATGAATTCTCAATGAAATAACTTATGTAACTACCCGTTATTAGTTTTTCGTTCAAAATAATATTTTTATTCAATTCTAATATGATGCACGGCTAATAGTATTTTTGTTTCATAGGTAATAGTATGATAACTTATAACGGATGATTAATTTAGATTTGTTCCTTTCAATAGGCTGGTTTTAGACAAAATACACACATGTAACTGGCTTCACGGTGTCGCATTATTTCTATTCAATATTGTTCGACTAATCATGATGGAGGGACTCAAACCTCAGCTGCATCCGCACATTATTTAGCTGTTACGAAAATAAGTGTTCTGTGAAAAATTGTAGACTTCGACTAACATAAGCCGTGCCTCATCGACTAATCCGTTATTGCTTTTACCATCTGCAAATGTATCAATTGTAGTGTATCAGAGTTCATTCTTGAATGAAATGCGACCGAATATACACAAGCCAACAATGCTGAAGCCAATATTACTCGGGTAACTTGGCAAATACCGCTTGCATCGGGTTTCAGTGATCCAGAATTGAATCTATAGAATGGATCTTTGTTCGAGTATCGGACACTGTTCTTTCATTTATTCTATGACTATTTAAAATCTTAAAACACAGGTCTTAATCATCCATTGGAAATTAGTGAGTCTAGGATTGTTAAGATGAATAAATTAACTATAACGTGAAATTTCTGGACAAGGTATAAGCACAATTATTGGGTCTTCGGACAGATATTGAGTGCGTCGACTACGCAGAGGGTGCCAGGTTCAAATCCCCAATTTACCAACTTTCAAAGAGTATTCCTGTCTATAAAAAAAGCTTCTCAACTTCTCCGTTCTGTGTTTTTAGGTCCCTTACACTCGTTAAGGCACAATAGCATGCAAAGCACGATTGGCTGCAGAGAAGCTAGGCCCAGGTCCACCGCGGACGGTCGCAGCATTATTATTATTATAAGGAAAATGTACAAGTATATTATATTAAGCAAAAACTGCACTTAGTCCTAGTCACTATTGTCAGTACAAAAATCCTTAAAATTCCATAATACGACACAAATAACTTTTTTATCCAACAAATTTCCATATTGGTTTAATTTTAATGTAAAGATTCATTGATGAACACATATGTATGTGGTCATCTGAATATAAGGTAAGCAAACAGATTAAAGCAATTGATTAAAGTGCAAAAACTAAGCAGTTTACTCCTGGATAATGACAAGAATCATGAATACATCCATTATTTATCAAATGACCGGTGTAAATAATGAACTTCAGTCATCATTTATCTTCCATAGACATTTATTGATTGATTGTTTCAATTATAATGTCGCCCGCTACTCAAAGGTTTTGCGGAAATAGGTACTTCCTCTTGTCGGTATATGAAAATCTATTATGGCTTTATAATTGCTTCAAGTATTAGGGTTTGATCGCCCCAAGATAAACCAATATTTATTTTTCAATATTTATATTTAAGTAATGGTTGTCTGTCTTAAAGTAATAGGATAATTGATCGAACTAGGTGTTCAGAATGTTGACTTCACCTTTATAAGGCAATTTAATACATAAATTAAAATGGATTACACCTGAAAGATGACAACTTGAAGGGTGAATTAATTTGTTTCTGAAATCTTAATGTGAATAGATAATACGTACACGGAAATAGGTTCAAATTTGTTCTGTGAAGGGTTTTCAATGAGACTGATTAAATATCATTCAGTCTGTGCATTAATAATCATGTGATCAAAAATATGTATTGACGGTGTTCAAAAATATGTATTGACGAGACTTATATTATAATTAAATTAGAAAAACCATGACATGAAATGTAATGGCAATCACAAATTTACTTATGCAAGTATAAGCCAAAAAAAAAAACAAATTATAATAAAACGGAAACGGAAACAAAACTTAATTCAATAGTCTTAATTTCTTACAGATTAAATAACGTTTTAAGTTCTTAAAACAGGGTCGCCAATAAAGAATAATTCTCTACTATCCAAATTAATATTAAGTTACTGCAGGCAACGTTATGAAAAGGACAGATATCGAGGGTTTATTCTGTTCGGAGTCGGCTTAAAACTGCAGGTCCCATCCACTCATGAAAGAACAATAGGCCTCATTAACACGAGTGTGTACTGCAGACGATAGGCTTAGGTCCACCTCAAACTGTTGTGTCACCTGCATTATACTATTATTACATAAGCAAACTCGATTGTTCTCCAAGCATTCTTACGCACATAAAGTTCTTCGTCTCACAGATCCTTTTCAATATTTTTTACTTAAGGCAACTAATATCTATTATATGACACAAATATGTTTTATTCAAAATGTTCATATTCAAAAACTGTGAAAGAACAATGGCACGCACAACACGTGCAGTTGCTGTAGATCCTTTGCCTGGGTCCACCTCGGACTGACGCGCCACCCATATTATTATTCTGTTATTATTATTATTTTAAAAAAATTACAAATACTTTAAGAACTTTTGGAACAAGCGCGATTTATAGAAATATTGGCGGCTATTTCAATTAAAGTTTTAAATATACATTATTATGTACATACAATTTATTGACTAGGACATTTTGGCATTCTACGTGTTTGTATGTAAATACTTCTAAGCTGTTGAGATTGGATTATATGAAATTTTTATTATATCTTATCTAGCAAATATAATTTTCAACTAATAATAATATAAAATGGGTATCGCGACAGTCCCAGGTGGACCAGGGCCTAGCTTCTACAGTTACCACACGTGTTCTGCATGCTACTGTTCTATAAAGAGTGGATGAGACTTACAGTTTTATGCCGATGCCGACCAGCGAAATTTTAGAAGCGTTTTTCAGAGAGGCAGGTAGACCCGTGAATTATGAATGTTGCTTAGGGTGACCATATCCATGAACACGAAAAAGAGGATGCCTTCAAAAATCTCAAATGAAAATTTGAAGAACAAACAAAAACAACCAAAATGAAAAAAAAAATAATTTTGAGTTCATCAAAACGTACAAATTTGTCAATCTTAACAAATTCGAGTAAAATTCATGAAAATATTTTAAGTGAGCTCTTACTTAGTAAGTACTACTACTTACTTACGAACATAAAAATAAAAATATTGGCTCTAATTAAATTATTGACTCTGATTATGTTGCCCGTTTTAAACAACATTTTTTTCTTAAAACAAATATGCATACAAAGCCGCAAAATTGCGAGCAGGACATATTTTTAAAATTATATTTACAAAAAATAATTTCTTTTACATTTTTGACCATAAGACTATTCCGTTGTTCACTCCATTAACTTAGTTATCAAAGACATATACTCTCAATATTAGCATTATGTACATGAATTGAAAAAGAAAAAACTGTGCAATTATGAAAAGTTCACTATATAATTCAATATTATAAGTTTCTTAAAATACACCACTCAATTTGTCATTTATGTGCATGTGTGTATTTCAAAATAACCACCGTTGTTTCGCAAATGAAGCAACGAATCTTCAATATCGCTTCAACTGGGAATTTTGTTAAAGCCCATTCATGTAAAACAGTCAAACTTCACAGATTCACCCCATCTCTAAAGATCTTTTTATCACCTTGAATAAACCTCTAATACATTTATGTCCTCGTGTAAGGCATCATTTTCATTTTCGCCCTTTACTACAAATATATTCTTAGCTGGTTTCGCACTAGAAAGATGCACAAAATGTTTCAATTAAGAATTAAGTTAAATAAGAAAACCCAAAAAGAGGACAAATTGCATATTTTTCCAAAATGATACCGAAAATTTTGTATTAGAAAAATGAGGACATGTCCTCTTAATAGAGGAGTTGTGGACAGCCTAAGGTTGCTACAAATTCTGAAATTGCGATCGGCATTTTCGGTGTTCCTACACGTCCACCCAACCAATAGGTACGTTGGGGGTGGGGTGTCAACACCCCCAACACACCAGCTCACTTAGAACATGTTGGTCAATTGTGATACCCACAGTCAGACTACTACCATTGATGGACCACAGCATTAGTGATAATGCTGTTATTTTGATTCCAACGGCAAATGCTGACTGAACCCGTTTTTTAAACCAGATACGGGGAATACACCAGCCAAGGGCAGGTATAATAACTTAAGTACAAATTAGACACTTAAACAAAAATACAACATTTGTAAGTTCATCTACCATCAATCTTTTTCATAATACAATATTACAAAATATGTACTTAGCTAAGCGATATGTAAAATGTTAGTAAAATGCTCTTCGGAATTCGCAAAATTGCGAAGCAATAACACAAGTGGGGAAAAGCGGGTTGTATTGGGTTTATTTGGCTTCTTTCTGGCATTAGCTGTTATTTCGATAAAAATGTTTCACCTTGTATCTCATTTGAAAGCAAAAGATAAAATTTTACATATGTTTGTGTATAAAACAAAAATTCCGAATTCTTAGATTGTTCACCTGAATTTTTAAATAATGATTTGGAATACCTTCTTGGTTGTTTTCAAACGTGTGAATTGGATATTTCGATTCCTCAAGTATGAACACGAGATTGTTTTCCAACTTTGCACGTAGAAGATCAGATATATACCCAGATCGTAATGAACAAACAACTTTTTTTCAGTTTTAATATCTTTATTGCGTCGTTTTTCTTTTTTTTTTTTCACTAAGCCCGTTTGTTTGGAATATGCATAAAATATTTGTACGGAAAATATATGAAAAAATATGTGAATTTTGTACAATTAATAATATAATTGTACAAATATTTTCGTATGCGAAGAATTTAAAAAAAAAATCATGCAATATTGTTGACAAAAATTATTTCGTAAATCATGAAATGTAAAACACATCAACCAAACAAAACAGTTCAATATTCATCAAAAATATTCACGGACACTGGAAAGGAAATTAAACAAATAACTACAATATAGTCAGCATTGCTGATTGAAATGTATGCACGAACCCTTGAAAATTGTTTCGAATCGAATTTTCGAACCTAACTATGAACGTGAGTTTTAATAAAATAGCGAACTTTCAAGCAAAAAATCATGTTTTCGCACAATGAAATAAGAGTGCCGCTAAGCAAAAAATTTTCTTTAATAGAATCGATTAATTTTATGGGCTTAATTCAACGTGATAAATAGCTCTAAAAAAAGTTTTATATTACGTGATGGATTATACTGCGGGTATACATTGGAACCCAGCCGTCGCTCTAACTCGAAAGTGTTAAATTTTTGTATAGTGCCACTTTTGTTTTCAACATGCGAATGTCCGACATGTTTATACACAGAAACTACAGCAAATGGTAGTTTTAGAAGTATAAAGGATTTAAAAGTCACGGATAGTCCAACCTCAGTATACCACTCACCGAAATAGGGTATTCTTCAAGAATTATAAGCATTTAAAAAATGGCTGATCATCAGAGCTGTATTGTATTCATCATTTCAATAAATCTACTAAACAATTATTTCCGATTAGAGGGACAATTTTGTTCAGAGCATACGCCTGGTCTTAAGGGCCACATTTAACACATGGAACTATTATACAAGTGAATATAATATTGTAATAGGAA